>QJPP01000303.1:0-628756 GCA_003996215.1 Jaltomata sinuosa
TTTTAAAACATAATTTTACTTTCTTGCCCAAAAATCTCCACAAGTGAAATCAACCATTTCCAAATCATTTCCATCAAAAATGGGCCCCCCGGGCCATGCAAGGTTTAGAAACAGTGCCAGTAGGCCCGAAGCCAAAACCACAGTAAAACATGGATAAAACCTCTTTATATGCATGGAAATGGTATGATCACACACAATAGCTGCCCCGCAGCTCACAATCAACCTATCGACCCTGCACAGGCCCACAGCTACTCAGCAAGCATAACCAGCCTAGAAGGATAATTCTATGCCCGGGACTCGCGGACATTCCCAAATTCCCACCTTCTATGTTCCAGAGTCAATAAGGCCTCACAGGACCACAAGGGTAAATAAAATATATCGGCAATTACTACAAACAGCGGAGGAACAAAAGTAGGCGGTTATGAATAAAGCGGTCGGGGTCTGTGGTGCCAACCTAATAAACCAACCCAAGGATGCCCATTAATACAATTTTATTTTATATATACGGAGTCTAGGGAAAATAAACCGTAACCTACCTGTCGTCCGACGACAAGCTGCTAGAACAACGATGTCCAAGCTCGAACCACTCCAAGCAATTCCAAAACTAAATCGGAATCGGAATCGAATTTGAGACGAAATAAATTGACGTAGATAATTGATTATTTGGTGACATCATCTTTTGTACTAAACTAATTCTACAAGTTGTTAACAAATAAAGGCACCATATCGGTGCATAGCCACTACAGTTAGCTTAATATGCTAAAGAGTGGGCAATGTTATATGCTGCCACCTGTTGGTGCTACATGTGCTGGACTATTCCTCCACTTCCACGTGGAAGTGGAGGTGTTTAACACATCCTCAAATGATCCATTATTTAAATATTCGGGTATTGCGTAAATTCATGGTAAAATAAATATAGTATTTTAAATATACCATAATTATTAAAAAATTATTTCCAATAAAACCTACTATATTATAATAATAATTTTTAACATAACTAAATTTACTATCTCCGTTAAAATATTACGGAGTATAAAAACCTTATAAAATAAATACTTATACCATTATATCGTAACAAAAATATTTTCCATAAACCTTTAAAATATTTTGAAAAGGTAATAATAATATAATTTTTACCAAATTCAACTTTTAAATAAATATTTCAAATACACGCACGATGCTAATAAAGTTCTTAAGTTTAGGCTCGTAATTCGCCTACGCACGATTTTGATATTCAAGAATTCTCTCGGGATCCTCCCTTATATTTTATCACTGTTTCGGAACTGAAATGGCATTTTAAAATGTGACATCGAGGCTTAAATCGCGTTTAATCCGACCCGGTTCGCGACCCGATTCGCAACCCGTTTTCTGCCAGACAGTCCGCGGTAAAATAGTCATAACTCTTTACTCCGAGATCGGTTGGATGTGAGGTTTTGTGTGTTGGAAACTAGACTCGTAAACCTTCGATTTGGTATTTTGGGGGACTTCTAACTCTTTATATACTGGGAGAAAAGTCCCGAGACATTTGACCCAAAGTTCAGAAAATTTGTTAAAGGTCTTACGATATCTTTTGTCGATTTGCTTGACTTCAAAACTCAAACGTGGAAATGACCGGAAGGGTCATTACAGTTGTTGTTGAAGTAATGCAACAAAATAAAGATTTTAAATCAAAATCTGTTGATAAGTGTAGATAGAGAAATAATTAACTAAAATGGAAGGATGCAATTCAAGTAGAATTGACTTACTTGAAAAATGCAAAGTTTTTGGATCAATAGTTCAAACACCTTAAGGTGTCAAGCTAGTGGGGTACAAATGGGTTTTTGTGTAAAAATAAAATGAAAAAGGTGAAGTCGTAAGATATAGAGCATGACTTGTGGCACAAGACTTTTTGCAAAGGCATGCCATTGATTATGTGGAGATATATTCTCCTGTGGTGGATGTAATTATTTTCAGGTATATAATAAATCTGGCAATTCATGAAAATCTTGAAATACGCCTGATGAATGTTGTCACAGCCTATTTGTATTGCTCATTGGACAATGATATTTTTATAAAAATTCCTGAAGTCTTCAAAGTGCCTGAAGCGTATAAAAGTTTGCAAAAAACTTGTCCAATAAAGCTTTAGAAATTCTTATGCCGATTGAAACAATCAAGATGAATGTGGTACAATTGTCCTAGCAAATATTTGCTAAAAGAAGGGTACAAAAATGACCCTATTTGCCCTTGTATTTTTATAGGAAGGTCTGGATCTGAATTTACTATAATAGTTATGTATGTTGATGACTTGAATATCATTGGCACTCCTAAAGAGCTTTCAAATATTGTTGAATGTTTGGAAAAGAATTTGAGATGAAAGATCTTGGTAAGAAAATATTTTGTCTTATCCTACAAATTGAGCATTTGACAAATAGAATATTTATCCATCAATCAACATACACTAAAAAATTTTTAAAGTAATTTTACATGGATAAATCACATTCATATACCCCAATGGTTATGAGATCACTTGACATAAATAAAAATTTATTTCGACCTCAAGAAAATGATGAAGAGCTTCTAGGTAATGAAACTCTATATCTTAGTGCCATTGGGGCACTAATAAATCTTGCTAATAATACCCGATCAAATATCTATTTTACAGTAAGTTTATTGGAAAGATTCAGCTTCTCCCCAAAAAGAAGACACTGAAATGATGTCAAGTATTCAGATATCTTTGGGGAATCATTTACATGTTATTTTTTTTTATTCAAATGAATCTAATTCAAATATGATTGATTATGCAGATGCAGGATATCTGTCTGATCCACATAAAGCTCGATCTTAGACAGACTATTTATTTACATATGGAGGCACATCTATATCTCGGCGTTCAATGAAATAAACATTAGTTGTCACTTCTTCAAATCATGTAAAAATAATAGCCATTCATGAAGCAAGTTGAAAGTGTATTTGGTTGAAATTAATAATTCAATATATTCAGGAATTGTGTAATTTTTCTTTGAAAAAAAGATATCTCAACTATATTGTATGAAGACAATATTGCATGTATAGCTCAGCTAAAGGGAGGATACATTAAAGGAGATAGAACAAGAAATATTTTACCAAAATTTTTTTTTACTCGTGATCTTGAGAAGAAAGGTAAAATTGATGTTCAATAAATTCATTCAGTGGATAATTTGGTGGATCTGTTCACTAAAGCGTTACCTGCATCAACATTTGAGAAGGTGGTATTCAATATTGAGATGCGTTGTCTCTAAGATATTAAATAATATTTACATCAAGGAGAGTAAAATATACGTTGCACTCTTCTCCTTGGCCTAGGTTTTTTATTTTGTCCCAATGGATTTTACTGGCAAGGTTTTTAACGAGGCAGCAAATCATGTGCATTACAAGATATGTGCTCTTTTTTCTTCACTAGAATTTTTTTCTCACATGATTTTTTCTAGTAAGGTTTTTACGAGGCACATTATCTATCAATGGACATCCAAGGGGGAGTGTTCTAAATAATTATATTGTAACATACTATTATCATCTTAATTGTGGATGTCCATAACTTCTAGATATAACTTCTCCTTGATGAGTAGTAACCTCCATTCTCCTTGATGAGTAGTAATCTCCATACCTATAATTCTTCTTTATGAGTAGTAACTCCCACATCCTCATTGATCATCCATAACCCCATAGTCTTTTCCACCTCCTCAAAGATTAATGCCATGTTTACTGCACTCTTTGATGTTTCTCAATGTAATATTATAAATTGAGATTTTGAGGATGATGTTTGAAACACTTGAAAGAACGAAAGAAAGTTATCTATATTGTTCCTCTTGTCTTATACTATTTTTTTTGTCTTTTTCTTTATATTGTTGTTCTTTTCTTAGTTTTACAATAAAAATAAGATATGATTATTTAATTTGATAAATTGTTCTTTTGACTCACTAAATTTAGATATTTTGATACTAGTTTTTTTGCTTGATATTTGTTCAATTTTTGAACGAGCAATCGAAGATCAGGGCAATATCAAGTACTTTGACCATTCTCTTATGAGCAATAATTGAAGTATGAGAGAATTTCTTATATATACAAAATTAGACTCAAATTTATAAAACATAGTAGTAGATTTTTATTTACCAAATATCATAAGTCTTTTCTCAAAACATATACAAAATCATACTTTGAATCTCGCTCAAGGCTTGGAATTTCACTCATAATTTTTGTGTATAAAAATTATATAAAATGATAAAAAAAATATGTATATTTCGCTCAAGGCTTAGAATTTTACTCACAATTTTTGTGTATGAAAATTGTTAGAATACTGACCCCCTAATTTGCCTAAGGAACAGGTTAAGCGATCTGTTTCTTTATCGAGTACTTTAATGTAAAGCACGTAAACAGAACACACGATGTTTTACATGGAAAACCCCCAGCTCACAAAGGGAAATAACCACAA
Organism: Jaltomata sinuosa; assembly: GCA_003996215.1. Classification (NCBI taxonomy): domain Eukaryota; kingdom Viridiplantae; phylum Streptophyta; class Magnoliopsida; order Solanales; family Solanaceae; genus Jaltomata; species Jaltomata sinuosa. Next base: position 4,448 of record QJPP01000303.1, read on the forward strand.
CCTACACCTCTGTAGGATTTAATCCAATTTCACTAAAACAATGAGCTTCAACAATTTAGATTACAAGAAATGCAATCTTAGGAACTAAACTCTAATTTCTAACACCACACAAATCTTCCCAGGTTTATGTGCCCAAGTCTTCGAGTTATCCCAACTTGAAGACTAACTCCTACACCAGTTTATAACTCACTGGTACTAAGAATGAATGATTACAACTCAATAAAAATAATATAATTAAGTTGACTCAAGAACACTAAAGCATAGACTTAAGGAACACGTTGTTCAATCTAGTTTTTTATATTGGTTGCACTTAGATCTTCACTCAGAACCCTCTCAAATATGAACTCTCTCAATTTGATTGTGTTCTGCTTGTAGCTCTCTGTCTAAATGCGTAAGGTTTATTGTGAAACCTCTCTTGTATTTATACTGAGAGTCCTCTCCTTATTTTGGCTGATTTCCTTCCATATTGAGAATCCTCTTCCTTGTAAGACTTGTCAAGTCAATCTTCTTGATTTCTTTCCTTGTAGGATTCTTCCCTATGAAAGGAAACTTCGTGTAAGCTGGACTTTCCTTATAAACACACTTTGCTCCCTTCTCCGCGTCATTCACTTTCTCCTGATCCTAGTTAGATTCTGCTTGAGAGGAACAAGTCACAGATACTTGTTCCCTGTATGTATTCCAAAACTTTGTCAATCTTCAAAATCTACCTCGATCCAATAAATTTCCCCTTTTTGATGATGACAAGCCCTTGCTTCTTGTATGCAGAATTCCACATGTATCATGTCAGTTTTCTTTAGGCAAAACTGCAAAAAGAACACATTAGAGGAACAGGTCGGACCACAGGTTATAAATACCACACAAGCAGCACTTTCCTCTTTTTGGCATCATAAAACAGTGTGAAGACATACATCAACCTAATTCAAGTTCAATTCAACACTCATGGCCACTATGGCTATCACATATGCAAACACTCAAAAGCAAGAACTCATTTAGCTATATCAAAATATTTGCAAGTGCACAAGAATTAAGATGAGATCAGAACTAAAACCCAACATTTTATTAATCACAAAGCATGTACACTAGAGATAATCAAAATTAAAAGATCAAAACATGCACTTGTGAGAGTAAAAGAAAGGTTGGGAAGGCTAGAAGGGGCAAGCTAGGCAATGAGAGGAAGAGGGTACTTCTTGAGCATCTCATAAATGCCCTTTAGGCTGGCAGAATTAGTGGCTTGCTCAGTTGCTAAAGCAACATGTGCTTGTGCAAGCTCAGCCTTGAGCCTTGCATTCTCTTCCATCAACAGTGCATGCTCCATGCCATAGGTATCATGAAGCTCATCCAATTCTTCATTATGAGATGCCCTGATAACTTCAATTTCTTCATCCTTGGCAGCCAACATTGCCCTTAGCCATTGTAGAGGTGCATTGGCCCATCTCCAAGGAGCAAGTACAACAGCCTGATTCACAGTGTCAATCACATTTTTGGTTGTCTGATCTTGACAATCTTGAATAGGCATACCAAAGTGCTAAAAAACATTCCCCAGCCAAAAACCCATATCCTAAGGCATGCTTGGTGGCATCCTGTTTGCAAATCCTATGCATATGGCAGAGAATGAGTCTGGGTAAATTTATGGGAATCCTGGAGAACAGTAGTTGTATCAAGGTGAGGTCCATGTAGTTGTCCTCAGTATATTTTTTCTCCCTAAGAAGCACCATTTTGTGCACCATATCAAACAACCTCTGATCAGGGGAATCATGGCTCCCTTATCCACCCTAGAGTGTTTCTCTAATGTGGGATCATTGGTAAACCTCCTTTTAATCTCCAAGGCTGAGGGTAGCCTATCAAAAATAGGCCATTGTCTTTTCACATAGTGAAACCACCCATTATTAGGAACCCCCAAGATCTGAGCCAACACATCAGGAGTGAGGGTGAATGGAACATCTCTAACTATACTTGAGATAGAAGAGGAGGTACCAGTGGCATTCATATAGAATTGCACAGTTTCTGCACGAGCCATTTTTTGATAGGCACCACCTTGAAGGAATAGGTTTGACCAACCCTGTGCATCCACCAAGACTAGTAGTTCCATCATCTCATCATCTCCAAACCCAGTGATCACTCTGCCCCTCACAACAGTTCTCATCCCAAAATTGATCAGCCTTTCAGTTCTAGCATCAGGGGTTTCATCAATGGGATCCAAAGTATCATCCTCTACCTCCACATTCTTAGGAAGATCAGCCTCCACATCCTCATGAGAGGCAGTATCATCAGTATCCTCATGCTCATGAGACTCAGAGGATGGAAGTTCATGATCTTCTCCTTCACTCTCTGAGGTCTCATCCCTCAGCTTGGACTTGACAAGACTCTTAAAAGGAATAGGTTTCCTGACCTGTTTCTTTGGTTTTTTTGAGGGAGATACACCTTTCCCTTTCCTCCTTCTTTCAGCAGTCTCCACTTTATCATCCAAAATATTAATGAGATTAGAGGGTGGGGCAGATGTACCTCTAGTGTATCTAGGCCTCTTAGCTACAGAAGCAATCATGCTTTCTTCAAGACCGCTCTTGTTGGCTCTTGTCATTCGAACAGGAACAGGCTGAGCCACAAGAGCATGAGGCATTTCTTCAGGTTCATCGACTGATATACGAACAGCCTTGCCTGAAGCCTTGCATAGACGAGACCTTGTCCTTTATGGAACCAAGTTTGCAATTGGAGTGTTATCATCATCCTCCACAGCAGTAGCAGAACAGGTCTGTCGAACCTATTCCCTGGTCCAGATTTGCCAACAATAGCTTCCCCCTCAACAGATGCACCCAAGTTTTCTCCAGTAGGTGAACTAGGTTCAACTGTTAGACTCTCTTAGTTTTCCCCCTCACGAGGTGCATCCTACTAAACTCCCTCATCACTCACTATTCCTTCATCCTCAGTTTCCCCCTGATGACTAGCACCAACAACCTCCAAAGCTTCAACATTTTTTCATGGGGTACCAATGCAGTGGTGTCATCACCCTGAAATAATGAAAATTGATCCATATGAGCTATCCCCTGAGAATCAATATGAATCATAGGAGGAAAACAAACTTTGTTGACCTATGCCTTAAATATGATTAGGGCATGACTAGGTGACATAGAGGAACTGGAAGTGGTTTGTGGAATTTCTGGTAATTTAGGAGAAGAGGGTGACTGGGGTTCCATGGATGGAGTGTGAGAGAAGAGAAAAAGTGAAAGAGGGTTTGGGTTTCGGAGCAAATGCTCTTGTAGAAGAAGAGTTTGGGAGTGAATGAAGAAAATGAATTCAAAAAGGACTTTAAATAGGAGTTTTATCCATTTGAAATTAATTAGAGTCTTTAAGTGGAAGAATCCTATTCTAGGGAAGAGATCAAATTTGATAGGTGGAAGATCTTGTCACAAAAGTGACCTGATTTGAATAGATTTCTTTTCCTTTTTGGAGAGTGGCGGTTATAGGCTCTAGGGTTAATAAATTTCTTCTGGTTCAGGTGGAAGGGACAGGTACAGATGCACATTTTGAGCAGTCAATTTTTCTTTAAACATAGTGCACCTTGGATTTTCAATTTTGTGTTGAGTTCATGTACCAATTTGATATACTGATTTCCTGTTGCAGAGACAAATAATAAGTTATAGTGCTTGAGCAACTTAAACTTTTAAAAGTGGCAAAGGGATATACAACTGAATGTACAAGACTTAGCATAAATATAGTGTTCATTAGCCAATCACTGGGGGATGCTCATGTGATTTTAATCATTCTCAGTTCCAACTTGTTCCTTTCAAAGTGATCCCTTGCCAGTGCCTTTGTGAATATATCAGCAATCTGCTTATCTGTGGCACAGAAGTGCATGGAGATCAATTCCTTTTTCTATATTATCCCTTAGAAAGTGGTGTCTAATGTCAATGTGTTTGGTCCTTTTATGCTGAACTAGATTTTTGAAAATATTGATTGCACTGGTATTATCACAAAAAATGGGCACACACTCAATGTTCAACCCAAATTCCTTGAGTTGTTGCTTGATCCAGAGCAATTGCACACAACATGAGGCAGCAACCACATATTCAGCTTCAGCAGTGGACAAGGCTGTAGAGTTTTGCTTCTTTGTTGCCCAAGAGATGAGACATGATCCCAAGAAGTGTGCTATTCCTATGGTACTCTTTCTGTATACCTGATAACCTGCATAGTCTAGATATGCATATCCTACAAGCTCAAAGTTACTGCCTTTAGGATAACACAACCACAAATTAGTTGTACCTTTCAAGTATCTGAGGATCCTTTTGATAGCTTTCAAGTGGGGTTCCTTGGGATTTTCCAAAAATCTTGCACAAGGACCCACACTGAAGACAATATCATGTCTGCTAGCTGTAAGGTATAGGGGAGATCTAATTATACCTATGTACAGCTTCTGCTCCACTACTGGACCTTTTCCTTCCAGACCTAACTTTGTTGCAGTGGTTATTGGAGTGTCTATTTCCTTTGCATCTTTCATATTAAAATTTTTCAGTAGCTCCTTGGCATACTTTTGCTAATGAATCATTGTTCCTGAAGGAGTTTGTTTGATCTGAAGGCGTACGAAGAAATTCAGCTCTCCCATCATGCTCATTTCAAATTCTTTGCTCATTAGGGCAGCAAATTACTTTGTGAGGGACTTTCTAAGGCCTCCAAATATGATGTCATCAACATATAGCTTCACAACCAACAAATCTCTTCATTTGTTCTTGAGGAATAGAGTGTTATAAATCTTACCTCTTGTGTAGCCATGACCTAGAAGAAACTTTGACAACCTTTCATACCATCCTCTAGGAGCCTGTTTGAGTTTATAAAAGTCTTTATCAAGTTTGTAAACATGGTCAGGATAGTCAGAGTTTTAAAAGCCTGGAGTTTGTTTGACAAACACTTCTTCCTTCAGTAGCCCATTAAGGAAGGCACTTTTCACATCCATCTAGTAGAGTGTGAATTCCATATAGTCTGTAAAGGCAATGAGGAGTCTGATTGCCTCCAGTCTAGACACTGATGCAAAGGTCTCATCATAGTCTATTCCCTCTTCCTAATTGTACCCCTGGACTACCAGTCTGGCCTTGTTCCTTGTAACTGTTCCATTTTCATCCAACTTGTTTTTGAACACCCACTTGGTACCTATGATGGTTCTGTTCTTTGGTTTGGGTTCCAAGTGCCATATTTTGTTCCTTTTGAATTAATTGAGCTCTTCTTCCATTGAATTAATCCAATTTGCATCTTGCAAGGCTTCTTTGACTTTCTTGGGCTCTATCATGGACAGGAGAAAGCACAAAAATTCTTCAGTCCAGATCTGGTTGTTATGCCAGTGCTCAAATCAGTAAGGATGTTGTCTATTGGATGTGATCCTTGATACTTATACCCTTTGAGTACTAGCTCTTGTGCCTCTTCAGCTTGATACTCATCTTCATCCTGCTGACTTATGGTTTCATTATTGTAGTCAGCTGAAGGTACTTCATCACCTTTGTTGTTTATGTCAGTTTCAGCATAAGTTGAACTTGTTCCTTTAACCTGTTCCTACATAACCGGTTCATATGTCTTTGCCAGTTCATCAATTTCCTGCACACTTTGTGTGGCGACCCAACTACCGGGCCGTGCGGGCACCTACTCTAATCCACCTAGATAGGAGAACCCTTACCACTAGAACCAACAGGCAATGCGGAAAAGAAAATAAACCATTAAATAAGTCCCTTAATACAAGAGGAATCCCTTTACAGATGTTTGGAAAATCTTTATACAACAACTTTCGAAAATTTCACAACCTTTAAAACTTGCAAAAGTTTATTAACAATATAAACACCCTCCCCAGAACCTAGTCTAAGCCAGTACAAGTGCTTCTACAAGATGAGCTTATAACATAAAATGGACACAACTCCCACCATAGAAGGAAGTAGGAGCTGCTGGAAGATCACCGCAATCCTGAACCTGTGAAACATCACCAACCTTGCAACCAGACAATACCCAAAAAGGTATAGCAAGAGTAGAATCAGTACAAACACACGTACTGGTAGGCATCATCGGCTGACCCGAATTCACTCCTACCATTATATAAAAATCAAGATAAAATACACAATGTAAATGCTCCACCCCTTTCAACATCACCTTTAACAATTCCCCCTTTCAGAACCGACCTTCCTAACCTTTAGACTTACCAAGTCACCTTATCCCTAGACTTCCCAAGTCACCTTATCCCTAGACTTCCCAAGTATCACTTAATCCTTACCAATAACAATGTCCATACCTGGACTACCCTTCCCTTACCCAAGTCAACCGCCTTGACTAGATATTCAAACTTAACCCGGCTAACTGCCCAACCAAGCCACTTATACCCGTAGTATCACTTACCGATGTTCGACCCTTCCTGGACTTCTCAGACAACTTTCCATCCTGGTTATAACAACCAACAACTACAACCCCAGACTTTTCATCGTACTCCCAATTGATCAATCACATGAAAATCACCTAGCAACCATTGAAACATTCAATGACAACAACAGAGTTATACCTAAATCCCTTTCTAATCCCGAAACCCAGACCCTCCAAGGATCCTCTAACCACAACTAAGTGTTCAACAGGCTACCCGGTCTAAACCAAGACCCATCCTTAGCTTATTAACCACAACAAATTCTTGACCATCATTAACACACTTAACGACAATAAATTGTGAACTTATAACCTCTTTTACATAGTCCGTACCCACTCGGACCCCCCTAACACATCTAGGTGTTAACATGACAACCCGGTATACACCAAGACCAACTAATAGTTAACATCATAACCCGGTCTACACCAAGACCAGATGATAACATAATATAACCACCCAGCCTATACCAAGACCAAACTCACAATATAATTACCCGACCTACACCAAGACCAAAAGCACAATATAATATAACAACTCACCCTACACCAAGACCAAACTAATAATATAATTACCCGGCCTACACCAAGACCAAAAGCACAATATAATATAACAACCCGGCCAACACCAAGACCAAACTCATAAAATAATTACCCAGCCTACACCAAGACCAAAAGCACAATAAAGTATAACAACCCGGCCTACACCAAGACCAAAAGTAATATCACAATTTATAAATACAGCCCGGTCCACTCGTGGAACCAACACCAATCACATAATGCAATAATATCAATGAAATGATGCAGTAAAGTAAACCCGTACCAGGCGTGGTACCCGAGCCAACCGTTAGTATTTTCCCATACCAGGTGTGGTACCCGAGCTAACCGTTAGTATCACATACCGGGCGTGGTACCCGAGCCAACCATTTTTTATACCTATACCAGGCGTGGTACCCGAGCCAACCGTTAGTATTTTCATACCAGGTGTGGTACCCGATCCAACTGAATGTCAATTAATCCACAGTCAAATAATGAACAAACAACTTGTAAAACCACATGCAACACACAGTTCAATTCATAGACTGTAATACAGGACTCTTAGACATTCCTAACAATCCCTAAGCAATGTATCTCATACAAACACTTAGATAAGAGTACACAACATACATTACTAACAATTCCCTAAGCAATGTATCTCATACAAGCACTTAGATAAGAGTACACAACATACAATATTTACAGGGATCGTTAACTATCACCTACCCCTCCCCGGGTGGATGACTTAGCCCAACCTTGGTCCGAGGATCAACCCATTTCCCCTTACTGACATATAATGAATGATTTTCTTTCTTAGCATAATTTAGCAACTACATGATTCCCGAGACTTAACCCAACACCGAACACATAGTGGGAACACCTCATCTTAGCCTTAGTAAAACCAACAACTACATCTCATGCCATTTACATTCCTGAAACCTTATCTAGGAGTTTTCCATTTCCATTACCCGTAGTTCCTAAGCATTCTCCCGGTTCCTAGAACCTTCCTGACATTCCAGTCCCTAAGCCTATCATTTTATTCTACCAAAATAATAAAATATCTACATTATACGTATCATAATACCAACCCTTCAATCCATACAATTACTAATTCACACATAACCAGTATCGAATCCACCAAACTCCGTGCCCGAAGGCCTAATCATGGATTCTCCCTTTCATTCTACACAATAATAGGAAATAAAAATGGTTAATCTACTCTTGGGAAGAAACCTAGCCTACCTGGATACCGAGCAGCTATTCAATGCCCTTTCTATCTCTGTGAAGGCGTTCTCTAATGATTTTGCAGGCCCGAATCCATGGTTTTGCATCCCTTTAATTGGAATCCCTTCTCCCCATGGCTTCCAAGCCTTGGAGCAGCCTATGAGGGTTTTTGAAATATCTCTCATTTGTTTTTGGGGCTGAAGGGAAGAGAATGAAATAAAAAACTCATTTTCTAGGTTTTCTGGTCTTGTCGCTCCACTATAGCGGTCCCTGCTCTGCTATAGCAGTACCGCCATAGTGGAGTCAACCTCTATGGTGGAGGTTACCGTCTTGACTTCCGCTATAGCGGTAATTATTCTGTTATAACGAAGGTCGTCGTGGCAAAGCGATAGCAGTCATCACGGATAAAAACTCAGAAAATTCCTAAAAAGTGCCCTTTTTACAATACACCTTGAATCCCCGACGTTCTGGAATAACCCCTTCACGTCAACCTCAATTTTGGGAGCTCTTCTTACCCGAATTCAATTCTGAAAAGTCTCCAAGACTCCTCTATGTCTTAGATACATAGAAAACTAGCTCAAATCGAGACATCGAACCCAATCCTTACCCGGATTGCCCTGGACTATACCTCGCTCCAATTCCGACCGAGGCTAGCCTAGCCCAAAATTTTTAACTCTCAACCCAGAAGTATTCTAACTCAAACTTGGCACGAAAAGTTTACCCGTAATGACTAACCCGGTCGTTATACTTTGGTTAGCCATAACATTGCTTTCATCAAATACAACATGCATATTTTCCTCTACGCACATAGTCCTTTTATTTAGCACCCTATAAGCTTTGCTATGTGAAGAATAGCCTAGAAAAATTCCCTCATCACTTCTGGCATCAAATATTCTTAACAAATTCTTTCCATTATTGTGGATGAAGCATTTGCATCCAAAAGCTCTCAGATGAGAGATGTTAGGTTTTCTACCTTTGAGTAATTCATAGGGATTTTTATCCAAAAGAGGCCTAGACATTGATCCACTAGAAGCTCAGCAAACTCTTGAAATAACGGAAGCTAATGTGAAAAGGCTAAAGGAAGGAGACAAAAAATTGAGGCAAATCTAGCTCTCCAACGAGCTAGAACACGGGTGGAGTCTATCAATCTGATTTCATAACTAGTTGGTACGTTCGAATAATAAAATGAAGTTCTCTTTCTAATCCTATTTAGATTTTGGTGGGTGAATACAATCAAATACAATCAAACAGAATCCAATTCTGCTGCAAAAATTCAAATTCAAAACTGAAATAGAAAAGATACAAAATCAGAAAATAAATATCACTAAAGGTGGGTCGTAAAACTTATTAGATACCACTGACTCTGGTATCTAATAAGGTTTACCTACTATTGGATTTGAACCAATGACTCACGTTGTATGAAAGCAGTACTCTAACCACTTAGTTAAGTAGGTCATTTATCATCCCAAATAGAACCAAATGAAACCCATCCTGTCGATGGATTGTAAATATCATAATACTTATAAGCAATACTAATCTAAGGAATACCACTCAAAGAGATCAAATATTGTTGATGTTGGATCATGGATTATTTATCTTGATAAGAATTTATCTACATGATAAAAAATGTATCACAAGAACTAAGGGCTATATCTCAGTTGGTAGAGAAACTCATTTACATACGCGCTCATGTTTTTAAAGGGAGTTCATCATACAATCAGAAAAATTGATCTTGTTGAGAAATCGATGTCTTACTCAATAACTTTGAGGGAACCATAGCCTGACATGACAAGGGATTCGGTCCAATTTGGATGCCCATTTAGAAGGTGCCAAATAGACCCCATCGTTGATTTGAGATCTTGATAAGGTGAATACCCAGTCTATTCAATGCTAGGCATAATGAGTATAAGGACCTCAAAAAAATCTCTTTTCGTCATATGAACTTTAAGGTGTATGAAGTTTCATATTTGATTTTTTAAGCAGAACGATAGAGACTTCATTTAACTTAGGTTGATCTAGGCCAGAGACACAGCTATGTCAAGATAATCCCACCTTTGAAACACTTTGGTAATGCTCCCAAATAATGAATCAGAGCACATGGAGCCATTTCCTTATCTTTTTTTCTTAACAGAAAAAAAAGGCAAACTAACTGATATTTATATCAGTTAATGAAAGAGCCCAATACAAAAAAACTGCATGTTGGGTCTTTGAAACATTTCAGATCATTTTAATAATAATAAGTTTGATCTGTTTTACCGAGAAGGTCTACGGTTCGAGTCCGTATAGCCCTATAAAAATGTAAAAATGAAAAAAAAATTGTATACTTTCCATTTCTCCATTATTATTTCTTTCTTGTAACTAAGTTAAATCTAACTATTCCTATAAGTTTACTCACGACAATCATTTAAGCAGATGAAAGAAAAAATGCATATCAATGGATCCAATCGATATTGATTTTTTCAATTGCAGATAAACAAACCAACCTTTCGTCATTAATCTTCGAAGGAGAATTACATATTCATATCCACAAGAAAAGAATTAGTGAAACACACTTTCTTTTGATATCCCCAATCTTATTGAATTTTGGAAGTCAAATCATTTCACGGGCCTGGTGAAATGAAAACCTACGAAGAGGAATTCACATGGATTTATGAAGGGTCTGCTGTATTTGTGTACAAGCTAAAGTTTTTTGAAAAACGAATATCTTTGGTCACTTTCATTGTCAAATAGGCTTTTCCTTCTATACCTTACTTACCTCGACCTAGCGAAGCACAACATAAAAAAGGTAGTCTTCTTTTTTTGTATTCAACCATGAAAAACCCCTCCACCTGGATTTGAATCCTAATATAATAATAAAATAATAATAAAAGAAATATACCAACACAAGATCTTCTAAATCTTGAGATGGAAATTCCTATACATTCTCTTCTATTTGATTACTTGTTCTATTCTAAATCACTAAGAAAAAAATGAAAATAAAGACCTCCTGATTCTATTTATAGAAAAAAATAGAAATATTTAAAGAATTTCTAATTAAAGAAGAAATAAGATAAGTAATTAATTTAGAATTCCCCGCCTTTAGAGAAAAAAACAAGAGAAACAGGAGAATTTGTATAAGAGTTATATATAGTTAGAAGGTTCTACTAACTAAATAAAATAGAAATAATTATAATGGAAATAAAATCGGATTCCAGTCGCTGAATCTTGCAATGAGATATGCTCTACAATAAACCAATAAACAAAGCAAATTAGGCGGTTCGACCAAAATGCATTCTTGTTTTGACTAAATAGTTATGGATGACTTGACAATTCAAATTCGAATCGACCAATCCAATCCGGTATATTTTCCACATTCATAGGAGTGCGTTTATGTTTTTGCTTTATGAATATGATTTGTTTTGGGAATTTTTAATAATATCCATCCCTGTTCCTATTTTGGCATTTTTTATTCCGGAGTGTTAACCCCGATTAGCAAAGGACCGGAGAAACTTTCTACTTATGAGTCAGGTATAGAACCAATGGGCAATGCTTGGTTACAATTTCGAATTCGTTATTATATGTTTTCTCTAGTTTTTGTTGTTTTTGATGTTGAAATGGTTTTTCTTTATCCATGGACAATGAGTTTTGACGTATTGGGTGTATCTGTATTTATAGAAGCTTTTATTTTCGTGCTTATCTTAATTATTGGTTTAGTTTATGCATGGAAAAAGAGGGCATTGGAATGTTCTTAGCTCCTGAATATTCAGACAATAAAAAGAAAAATGGAAAAAATAAGATTGAGACAGTTATGAATTCCATTTAGTTTTCTTTACTTTATCGAACAACTCCAAATTCAGTTATTTCAACTATATTAAATGATCTTTCAAATTGGTCAAGACTCTCTAGTTTATGGCCACTTCTCTATGGTACCAGTTGTTGCTTCATTGAATTTGCTTCACTAATAGGCCCACGCTTCGACTTTGATCGTTATGGACTAGTACCAAGTTCGAGTCCTAGACAAGTGGACCAGTTCCAAGGATCTGGTCGAACTTATAACTTTTTTGGATTTGAACATGACTAGTATGCCCTAGTCTTTTGTGCCACAACAGAGGTTCTTTTTCCATCACACTAAGAAAAACAAGATCCTCAGTAGGGACCTTTGAGATATCAGCACTGTATACATGCTTGTATCTTTGTCCAGTCAAGACAGTTTCCCCTGTCTTTAGGTCTATCACCTCCACACCTGTAGAGTAAAAGGTTACCTTGTTTCCCTTATCACAGAGTTGTGATATACTGAGTAGATTGTGGTTCAGTCCTTTAACATGGTATACCTTTTCAATTGAGTGCTCTTCAGACTTACCTATTTTGTCAACTCCTTTGATCTTACCTTTCTTTTCTCCTCCAAAGGCCACATTCCCACCTTTTCCTTTTGCTAATGAGAAGAATTTTTGTTTATCTCCTGTCATGTGTCTTGAGCAAGCATTGACCATGTACTAATGTTGCTTGCTTCCTCTCACCCTTTCCTGCAAAAGAGATTAAAGGTTAGTTTTAGGAACCCATACTAACTTGGGTCCTTTCCTTTGATCAAAAAGATGAATTAGATCTTTATTGGTCCATTTTGGAAGACTTTTGACAGGCTGTTTCTTATGTACAGACCTGTTCCTTGGGTGAGGAACATTTCTGTTAACATGCCTATTTTTACCTTTGGAAGCAGCTTTGATGTTTTTATCCTGTGAGCTTTAGCAGTTGGACAAGCTTCCGTTAGGTGACCGACCTTACCACAGTGTGTACAAAGATCAGAGGTTCCCTCAAAAAATTCGTTATCAAAGCCTATTCCAGTTTTAGTGCTATAAGTTTTATTACTCAGTTGAGTAACAATCATTGAATATTGAGTCCATTTATTTGCTCTTTCAAGCTCATATTTGGTTCTGGCTAATTCAAGATTTATTCTTCTGGAATTTTCTCTTTCTAAGTATAATTCATCTTTGAACCTTTTAAGATCCTGTTCATACTTGATTTGGTCATCACTCTTGTGCCCTTTCCCCTGTTGAGTAACTAACTTTAAAATTTTTAGATTTGAGAGAAAGAATGCCAGTTTTACGTTGCTGGACCTGTTCCTTGAGAGATTGATCTTCCCTTTTTATATCAATGTTGATATTTTCAAGATCAATGTACTCAAATTTTAAACTTGTCAAGAATGCCAGCAAATGATCTCTGTTTTTACTCAATTCTTGAAAGTTATCAATAAAGGTCATCATTAGGGAGGATAATTTTTTCTTAGAAAAGAGTTTTAGCTTGTCCTTGAGATCAAGAAGATTTACCTCCTTTTCTTATGTATCTGATTCAGAGTCTGATTTTGTGTCCTCCACGGCCATCAGGGCAACATCTTTTGCGTCATCATCTTCTGAGTAGTCTGAACCTGGTCCTCAAGCAGCATATATAGCCTTTCCAGTATCCTTCTTCTTCTTTTTACTAGCTTGCTCTTTTCTTTGCCTTTCAGCTCTCTCCTTTTTCCATTTAATTTCCCACATAGGACAATCTTTGACTTGATGGTCAATTTTTCCACACTTAAAGCAGCCACCATTTTGTCCCTTTTCTACATTATTTTCTCTGCTTGGTGATGATTTCCTTTTGTCAAAATTTCTTGTTTTTTTGAAAAACTTTTTGAAGTTCCTGCTTATCAGGGCAATGTCTTCATCATCCAGCTCAGATTCATCACTTTCAGTTACCTTGAGAGTAAGAGTTTTATCCTTGATTCCTTCACCTCTTTTTGTGCTCTCAATATTCCCTTCATAGGTCTTTAGATTACCTACCAGTTCATCCAAAGACATGTTTGTCAGATCTTTTGCTTCTCTGATTGCAGTGACCTTGATTTCCCATGGTTTGGGAAGGGTCCTTAGTACCTTATCAACCTGTTCCTCAGTGGTGTATATTTTTTTCAAAGACACCAATTCATTCACAACAGTAGTGAATCTAGTAATCATCTCCTGAAGAGTTTCACCATTCTTCATCTTGAAGGATTCATACTCAGTGGAGAGTTTAACAATTCTGAATTTCCTTACTTGAGTAGTGCTTTCATGAGCATTAATGAGTGTATCCCAAATCTTTTTGGCTGTGGTGTAGCTGGATATTCGATTGAACTCATCTGGTCCAAGTCCACGTACAAGGATGCACTTGGCTTTGGCATTTTTCCCTAGCATCTTGTAGTCAGCCTCATTGTATTGAGCTTTTGGTTTAGGAATGTCCTTGTCTTCGACATCCTTGGTCATAGAGATTTTAGGGCCATCAGTAACTCTGGTTCATAGCTCATATTCCTCTTCCTGAAGAAAATCTTCCATTCTTGCCTTCCACCATGAGTAGTATTGACCATTAAAAAGAGGTGGTATGTTGATGTGTTGTCCTTCATAGTGTCCAAGAGGAGGTGCAGAAATCATAGTGATATTATCTTGAGTTATAAGACTCTTGTTAAGATAACCTTCTCTGATATCAATTGTTAGAATACTGACCCCCTAATTTGCCTAAGGAACAGGTTAAGTGATCTATTCCTTTGTCGAGTACTTCAATGTAAAGCACGTAAAAAGAACACACCATATTTTATGTGGAAAACCCTGGCTTACAAAGGAAAACAACTACGACCTACACCTCTGTAGGATTTAACCCAATTTCATTAAAACAATGAGCCTCAACAATTCAGATTACAAGGAATGCAATCCTAGGAACTAAACTCTAATTCCTAATACCACACAAACCTCCCTAGTTTTATGTGCCCAAGTCTTCGAGTTATCCCAACTTGAAGTCTAACTCCTACACCAGTTTATAACTCACTGGTACAAAGAAAGAATGATTACAACTCAATGAAAGTAATACAATTAACTTGACTCAAGAACTTTAAAGCATAGACTTAAGTAATACGTTCTTCAATCTGGTTTCTTGTATTGGTTGCACTTAGATTTTCACTCATAACCCTCTCAAATATGAACTCTCTCAATTTGATTGTGTTCTGCTTGTATCTCTCTGTGTAAGTGCATAAGGTTTATTGTGAAACCTTTCTTGTATTTATACTAAGAGTCCTCTCCTTATTTCGGCTGATTTTCTTCCATATTGGGAATCCTCTTCCTTGTAGGACTTGTCAAGTAAATCTTCTTGATTTCTTTCCTTGTAGGATTCTTCCCTATGAAAGGAAACTTCGTGCAAGCTGGACTTTCCTTATAAACACACTTTCTCCACATGCTTTGCTCCCTTCTCCGCGTCATTCACCTTCTCCTGATCCTAGTTGGATTCTACTTGAGAGGAATAAGTTACAGATACTTGCTCCCTGCATGTGTTCTATAGCTTTTTCAATCTTCAAGATCTACCTTGATCCAATAAAAATGGTATAAAATCAGTATGAAATATGTATATCTCGCTCAAGGCTTAGAATTTTGCTCACAAATTTGTGCATAAAAATTATATAAAATTCGTAAAAAATATGTATATAATTATATAAAATTTGTATAAAGTTCATGTTAGGTTACTAGAAAAAATCACGCATCAAATCCCGTTCATGATTCATGTATAGATTTTGTATGAAATATGTAGATAACCAGATAAATTCTACATAATATTCATGTTGGTTTTTGAAAATTCAATACAACTACAATAATATTATACCAAACTTACATACAATACTTATAGAAATTTAATACAACTACCACAATATGCAGCTTAAAATACATTTTTTTATAGAACTCAACATACATTTATAATATAAATTTGATACGATTCGACTGTAACTTCGAACTTCAACAAACTAGGACTGAAATTCAATTCAAAACTAGTTCAAAATCTTATCCAAATATCCTAAAATTTTAGATTCAAACTCCAATCGATGTTTTATTTCTTTTGATATATTGCCCACTCTAGATAGAATTTATTTGCGGCTAATCAATTTTCAGAGCTTGAGCTTTGAGTTCCTTTAATGACGTTGGAGTTTTCACCCAGTGAAAATATTGTTTTCATTGCTAGAAAGCTAAGAAATGTGAAGAAATAACAAGAAAAGAATCCTCCACCGAAGACTTTCATCGAAACTCAATTATTATTATTTTCTCAATTTTTTTGTTTCTTTTAATTGATCGAATTGCTTAATCTCTTCTTTCATCTTCACCAAGTCATCAACTTGAGAATATTTCACTCTACCAAGCTGTAAATTTCAATTCTTTGATTGGTTTAGATGTATTTATTGATTACTCTATCAAAGAAGAGAAATTTCAAGTCCATTTTGAATTTGATATTGGTTCTGATTTTAGGTCTAGTAATTTAATGGTACCTCTAAATTATGTAGAGAATGATGTGAAGTTAATTCAAAGAAGTTTACGCGTCAATTCTTTTGATAATAAATCAAGTTTATCCATTTTCATACCTCAATTTGATAGTCATGTTGACAAAACTTTACAGGATTGTAGAAAGCGGATAAAGACAAGGTCGAAGACACACTAGTTGGAGAGAAAGATAAGGAAGCACATAAAGACTTTTTTCTGATCTTCTATAAATTGTAAGATTTTTTATGTTTGGTAAATAAAGAAAAATAGCTATACAACAATAATATACCTAGTGTAATCCAACAAGTGGGATCTGGGGAGCTCAATATGTACGCAACCTTACTACTACCTTGTGAAGGTAGAGAGATTATTTTTGGCCCTTGGCTCAAGTAAAGAGTATCAAAAAATAAATGTGCAAAGAAAATATAGTAACGAAGAAGCCATAATAAAATAAAGAAGAGAACAATAACAACAATAAATAATTTAGTAACTGAAATAAAGGAAATAACATGTCATACTAACATCGAAGAATAAGCTAGTAAGAGAGTAATAATACTAATACTGGAAGGTAACTAAAGAATGCTCGACTTCCTACTAACCTACAACCCTAGTCCTCAATCTCCATATCTTTCTATCTAGGGTCATGTCCTCTGTAAGCTACAGGTGTACCATATCTTGTCTAATCACTTCTCTCCAAGATTTCTTTGGCCTACCTTTACCTCTCACAATATCACAATCCAAAATTTAGGATTGTGATGGCACCTATCCTGGCCCTGTCTTGGTAGGTAAGCCAATTCTCAAATACAACGAGAATTCAAGTTAAAGCAGAAAATAAGAAATTTAAACAAATATGTCTCAAATACTCTTCAAAATACTTCCAATATACGATAAAGAAAATGTACATCACCCATCCAATGACTTAGTATCATGTGTATAAGCGCAACTTATGAACAAAGTGTTAAAACTAAAATACAACTGTCTATAAATTAAATAGGAAAGAAATAAGATAAAAGAAGTTGGATCAAGACTCCATACGCAAGGAGCTCACCACACCTTCAGATATAGCACGACTCTGCTAGATCAAGAATCGCATTGTGAACCGGTACTGAGAACTACATTAGAAAAAATGTAAAAG
This sequence comes from Jaltomata sinuosa, assembly GCA_003996215.1. Taxonomy (NCBI): domain Eukaryota; kingdom Viridiplantae; phylum Streptophyta; class Magnoliopsida; order Solanales; family Solanaceae; genus Jaltomata; species Jaltomata sinuosa. The sequence continues at coordinate 21,998 of QJPP01000303.1, forward strand.
AGTAAGGTGAGTATAATCATAGTACTCATTAGGCATCATAGGCCGATTGAACTTAAGTAGTTACTATATCGAGTAAAGGATGCTAAAAGTAACCCTACAAATAAAAAAGTCTCATCTGTACGATAATAACAGTCAATAAAGAATATCACAAGGCATCACAATAATAGAATATGTAATGCAATGTAATGCTATACAATATAGTGCAATGGCCAATGATCCTACCAATATACACCCCCTTTAAAGTGACATGATGTGAGGTAGGATCCATGTGGAGTCGCAAGGTCCATATATCCTGCTCGGAACCTTTTTCTACTGGCGAACATCATCATCTTTCTTAATATCACCATCTGGACTCGAAACAGACCCAAAATCAATATTATTTTCAATGAAAAAGTTTTTCCATCATCTTGTACCAGTGATCCATGAAAATAAATGTATATGCGTGACCGCAATAACATGTCACGACCCGATTTCTCAGGTCATGATGGCACCTACAACCCCCCGATAGGCGAACCAATCCCCGTAGCCCAGAACGGTTAGTAATGAGCTACTACCTAACCAATATGCACAATGAGAAGAAATAAGAAGAAGCAGAAAGTAAAGATAGGACAAGCGGAAGCAATAACTCAAAATATATACATAAAGAAACTACGCCAACCTCAAGACTTGGTATCGACAGTACAAAAGCTTCTAATAGAGTAGAAGTGCTAGAAGTAACAAAAGATAAGTACAAGTGTCTCCGAATATACAAGAGTAATAGTAAAAAAGATGAGATATAGCCAGGCCCCGATCGTCAGGCTCTCACCCTAGTCTCGAATATCCCCAAAAGTTGCTCGAGTCTCTAACGCGACCAACGGTGAAAGCTCAACTAATAACTACACCAAAAAGATGCAGAAGTGTAGTATGAGCACCAAGACAATGGGTATACAGTAGGCATCATAGGCCGACCGAGCGCAGAGAGATAATATATAAGTAATACATTACAGGAAAGTAGCAAAAATACAGGGATCCACCTAAATCTAGTTATAAAACCAAAAAGGGAACAAATCAAACTAACAAGAAGGACCAAATAATAGAATCAATCCAGGAAACCAACAATCCAAGTGCACTCAAACCAATGCAATGCGATGGGATATGATGTGATGTATGAGTGCATGATGATATAAGCCCAGAAATACCTCATTGGACTATGCATATATATATGAATAGTATAAGCCTAGAAATACCTTATCGGACTATGAATATATATATGAATAGCATAAGACGAAAAATACGTCATTGGACTATGCGTATGTACATGAATAGTATATGCACAGAAATACCTCATCAGTCTATGTATACAAAAATAGGCATATAAGAGTGCATAATAGTATTAGCCCAAAAATACCTCATCAGACTATGTATATAAGAATAGGCACATACTAATGCATAATATTATTAGCCCGGAAATACCTCATCGTACTAGGTATATAAAAATAGGTATAGTGGATAAAAGATCCAGGAATACCCCTGGGACCAGCGTGAAAGTAGTGTTATCCCTTTCTGTTCCAAAACCAGTGTTAAAAACAAACCAGTAAAACTCTTTTAAAATTTGAAATCCATGAATATCACAAAATCCTCAAGTTTCAAACCAAAAGCCTTGAAAACCTTTCCTTTCTGTGTCGCAGGTATATAAATGCAATATGAATATGCAATGTCCCGAAATCACAGAATATATCACACCACAAGGAAATTCAGGGGAAAGCACCCTCCAACCAAGGAAAATTGACCTGGGACTCCGTCCAAATCCAAGTTATGGCCTCGGGCCCATAATTTACACACAACCAGTAAAAACCCAGAAATAACAAAAAGGATAACCACAAAAACAACTACATGCATCTACTCTACCCCCAAAACCTCCTAAAATCATAGTAAGGATTCTACGCTAGCCACCGTGATACTACAAGCTCTTAGACTAAGGATGACAGTAATATTCTAAATCTAATATTCGAAATGGCTAATTTAATACAGGTCACGAGATTTAAGCTTAATTCTACCTATAATCCAACCTAATATTCCAATAACATATAGATGTATATAATCTAACTAACTCAATCTAGGAAGTAAACCGTAACCTACCGGAAAAGCCGAGCACGCGCGCACAATCCAATCCACAGGACCAGAGCTTATCTCCCCTGAGAAGTATCTGTAAGCTGCCCCACTATCAAAACAAGAATCTATACGTCAAAACAAGACTAACGATACCCGTAATATCATAAACATAATCGGGTCATAATTTGGGTCACAAACGGGCCCATGGGCCTCGCAACCCAAAACTGGAAACAAAAACACACACGTGTTCCTAACCTTCCCGGGAGAACTTGCTCAAAATATGAGAAGAATTAGACCCAAAATAGGGCTCCAAACATCCCTCTCAAGCCAAGAATTAAATGAGGAATTTCAAGAATTAAGCCCGGAAATGGCGCAAGGAAGCTTACCAAAAAAATGTGAGAATTTTTGCCAAGGAGGTAAATTGGGTGAGTCTACGATCATGCAATCACAAACGGGGAAGATTTCTACAAGAATCCCAAGATTTGAACATGAACAATAAGGGAATTTAGTGGGAGAATCATGAGAATTTACACAGAAAAGGGAGAGGGGTGACGAGGGGACTTACCGAGTGATTGGTACTGAGTAAGGGAGCTGGAAATTTGGAGCTTGGAGCTTGTTCAATGGTGTTTTATGGACAAATGAGGGAGAAAACAAAGTTGGGACTTAATATAACTGCCAGGGGTCCTTCACGACAGGACCCCCGAATTCACGGAGAACAGCCGACCCAACCATCGCGTTTGCGATGGTCCAAGCCGCGTTTGCGAAGAGGAAGCCGAGCTGGGTCCTAGCCTGCTACATCGCGAACGCGAAGGAACTCTTCGTGATCAAAGGTCCCTCTAGACCAAAGTCCATGCTCCGGAGCTAATGGAACTATGGAAATTCGATTCCGAGCACGTTCACCCAGAATGTTGACTGAAGTCAATGATTTCCAAAAGCCTAAAGCTCTAAAACAAGGAACGGCCAAAAAGACCAAAAAAATGGCCAGGCACCGAACTACCAGCCTCAGCAAGCCATAAATGACTTGAGGCCACTATAGGTAAGCTCTAACAATACAAGAAGGGCGAAAACATGTAAATGACTGGAAAGGTCATTGCATCATCCACTACTAAAAAGACTTTCATCCCCGAAAGTCAGGAAAGAAGGATAGACTAAAGGTTACAAGAATAGCGAATAGAAATCGCGCACTACTCTCTCGGACACCCTGGATAGCCTCCTCGACCGAACGGCACCCAACAGAAAAGAACCAAAGAATGCAACCAAGCCTAAACTTATTACTAGCCATGCTAGATTCCATGTTTAAACTCCAAACTTCAAAGATCTGTCAACCCAAACTGAACCTCGAGATTCTCAACCAGAAAGCATCGACATAACACTAAATCCAGAGAAGCAAGGCGATCAATACACAGAACTCAAACCTTCAAAAACACAACCAAATTTACCAGAAGAGCCATCAACCTCAAACTCCAACTCATGAACCCGTAGCATATCACCGAAGACTGGAGTTACCTGGCCCAACTGTCCACTAACCAATGAACAAGCACTTTTGCTAACATCAAACTGAATAACAGAACCCCACTGAACAACCCATCTGAATCTGACTGGAAATCCGTACACCAAGGTTAGGAAAGGAACATATGAATACCATGTGTTGACTGAGAAACTTCCAACCTGTAGAACGAACCCAACTGTTGCACCATGCCGAATCTGAGTCAACTGGAAGAGAATAAACCAGGGCAACCGGCCCAACAAATGAAAACCCAAAACAAAGCCTCTGCAAGGAGTGTGGCAAGCCTACCAAAAAGCTTGAAATCACCAGTTAAGCTCCAAACTCTGAGAATACCGCTGTAACTCCAAATACTCGAACACCATTCTTATTTGAAGTCATCTTACCAAGATCACTTTGGGAAGAAGTCCACCATGTCATGAATATCAAGTCAAAATACCCCGAGGGCAAAGGAAAAGGTTCCTGGGATTCAAAGTTGTCATCTAGCCATAGAAATTTGCATTTAACTTCAACTCATCCCTTTGGCTCGAATTAACCGCTTTACTGGATCAACACATAGACCACCATCTCTGAAGAATATAACACACCGAACTTCTAGTCCACAATGGCCGAGTCTAACAAACACTGGAACCCCACATAAAAGATAACCCCTGGAAGAATCAACTAAATAAGCTTCCCAACTCTCGACAAACAAATGGTGACCACCAGCCTCTAAGTATTTACAGAACTAAAAATAGCCTCGCTAGCCTCAACCCTCAAAACCTGATCATATATAGAATACACCACTTCTAAATCTCAAACTCACACTACTGAGTCTATCTAACCATGGTAGAAGGAACCTCGTACTATCTAGAACACCGCCGAGATCGGGAATGTCCATCCTAACTCAAAGGTTAGCCAAGGACTAGGTGTCCAAGGCCAACTATCACTGCACAACTGAAATGGGGAAGCTAAATTGTCTAAACTCATTACCTTCCTACTCGAGAAGCTGCAACTGAGAAGAACTAACCACGAACCATCCGGAGTAGTTTGCCAACCCATAATTCTGAAACTCAACCTCATTTGCCGATCAATGCCTCTGTCAAAACCCATAAGTAGACTCATCCACCATCGAAGAACACTAATAGAACTGGAGCCGACTAGGCCATGAATACACAATTTTCCAAAACTACAGCTGTCACTGAAATCTCCAACCAATCGAGTAAAACCCACTACAATCTGTATTCGGTAGAATCAAGTCACCAACCCATAACCCAAAGAAATCCCTCAGTCATCACCTCGGTAGCTACCAAAACACATATGACTAAATAAGGAGTCAGATCCCTTCTGTTTCACTAAACCAAACCTTTCCTTATCATGCAATGAACTTTCACAAACTCTTCCCAATAAAACCTGGAGCCATTCCCTTAGCTCCCACCTCTATATTTGTTAGAACTCAATAAGGCAGGAGAATAATGGGCCAAATGCCCAACCTAATCAAAAAACTATGAACACAACTCAACCCCAATATTGCAGTCAACAATCAGCCAAAATATTAAAGTCCAACACTCGACCATGGTGCCATAATCAAAACTCAACCAGAGTACCATGGTCAAAACTCATTCCAACTGGGACTGGGGAAATGGCCCAATCGGACAAGAAACTGAAGGAGACTAAGGGAACAATCTACCTACCTACCAACCTCATAAACCAACCAAAAAAAGAGGGTCAACTCTAATCACCCGAGAAAAGAAAACCAATCAACGCTCACTAGCATAACCAACACCTCTCAACTTAAGGAAAAAGCTCAAACTCCAGCACCGCCACCAGTAACACCAAACCAACACAAGGATTTCTAGAAAATTCTAGATACAGCCTAGGAAACAACAATCTAGGAACGCTAGGAAAGGGAGACTTCAACCCAGTCGAGAACCAAGACGAGCTGGGAACAAGACCCACTAGAAAAGACTAACAAAATCTACCCACAGCTACAACTTCGGGTAAACACCTATCAAGGATAACTCTCCCCCATCCACTACTAAGGAATAATGTACCATAAAAATACACACATAAACACCATAACTCAAGTAGTCAAACAACTAAATAATCAACAGGTAGGCATAAAAGCAAATCTACTAAAGAAGGGATAAAATCACACGCAAACACTACTATCACTAGCCAAAGGCAACAAAAAGCTTAACTGGAGCAAAGATATCAGAAACCTCTACCTCTGGCCCACCAAGAGGGGCATCAAACTGATGGGATCTAACTCTGGACTGAGAAGTTAAAGCTAAAGGCTCAACCGTCCCTCGCTAGGGACAATTCTGAACATAGTGACCAACCACTCCATAATCGAAGCAACCCAAGGAAACCTTGCTCTGACGCACGGTGCCTGACAAATCTGGACAGATATCTGAACCACCTGGCTAAAATCTATCTCTCACCATCCGGAGATCACCCATACTACCCTGTGCACCGCCTCTAGCCAGTGGTGCTGGAGCCTTGGGGGCCTGAGCCATCTGATCACGTCGCCTAGGGTGCTGCACTGAAGGGCACTCCCTAGAAAAATGGCCTATCTCTCCACACTCAAAACAACTCTGACCGACCATACTCTGTTGTACAGACCTAGCCATATCTGAATGACTACAATGAACTGTGGGACCTGAATGAGTACCACGTAAAGCTGGAACACGGAGGGGGTAGAACTCTATGAATCTCAGACAAGTCCTAGCAAGGTGTCCCCGCTCACCACAAGTATAACAACCCCTACCAGAAGCATCTCAATGAGAGAATCTGGCCAAACCTGACTGGCCACCACGACCTACACGCTCTGAATGCAAACCCCAAAAATTGTCCTGATAGCGACGCCTCTTACCGTTACCTCCATATGCCTCGTGACACAACCCTTTAATAGCCCAAGCATGATCAACCACCTAAAGGAAGGTAGTCCTAACTATAACCAAGTGTTCGGTCGCTATACATAGTGGTGAAATCAACCCTTCAACAAAGCTCTGAACTCTGCCAAACTCTGTAGGAACAATCTTAGCAGTACTTCTAACTATCTCGTGAAATCTTGCCTCATATTCTAATACCGACATACAACCCTGCTGAAGAACTGGAAGCTCAATCCTAGCTGAACCACCGCTCGAAGAACCGGGTACTAAAACACCCACCGAAGGACCCAGAGTCCTGGCCACATTGTCCTGAAGAACTGGGGTATCCATGAATCTAATCAGAGGCTGGGCTGGTTCCACACCCCCTATCTGATGTAGTAAACTCTCACTCTGAAGTCCTGGCACTGATGGAAGCACTAAAGAAACAAGCACAGAAGACTCGACACCAGCCGCTGTCGAACTCGTCTTAGGCATATGAGAAGGAATGAAACAACCAAAGTTTAGAAGTCAATAGAGCCAGGAATGCATGATAAGGATCCAAGAAGATAAAACATTTCCTAACAATGCCTTGTAGCCCCCCCGCAGACAGGATACAGACATCATCATACCGATCCACGATACTATGTGTAGGCACTTGCTTCTGTACCATAACATCGGTGAACCTAGAGCTCTGATACCAACTGTCACGGCCCGATTTCTCAGGTCATGATGGCACCTACAACCCCCTGGTAGGTGAACCAATCCCCGTAGCCCAGAACGGTTAGTAATGAGCTACTACCTAACCAATACGCACAATGAGCACAAATAAGCGGAAGCAAAAAGTAAAGATAGGACAAGCGGAAGCAATAACTTAAAATATATACTTAAAGAAACTACACCAATCCCAAGACTTGGTATCGATAGTACAAAAGCTTCTAATAGAGTACAAGTGCTAGAAGTAACAAAAGATAAGTACAAGTGTCTCCGAATATGCAAGAGTAACAGTACAAAAGATGAGATATAGTCAGGCCCCGATCGTCAGGCGCTCACCCTAGTCTCGAATATCCCCAAAAGTTGCACGAGTCTCTAACGCGACCAATGGTGAAAGCTCAACTAATAACTGCACCAAAAAGATGCAGAAGTGTAGTATGACTACCAAGACAATGGGTACTCAGTAGGCATCATAGGCCGACCGAGTGTAGATAGATAATATATAAGTAATACATTACAGGAAAGTAAGCAAAAATGCAGGGATCCACCTAAATCTAGTTATAAAACCAAAAACGGAACAAATCAAACTAACAAGAAGGAACAAATAACAGAATAAATCCAGGAAACCAACAATCCAAGTGCACTTAAACCAATACAATGCGATGGGATATGATGTGATGTATGAGTGCATGATGATATAAGCTCAGAAATACCTCATCGGATTATGCATATATATATATATATATGAACAGTGTAATCCCAGAAATACCCCATCGGACTATGCATATATATATGAATAGTATAAGCCCAAAAATACCTCATCAGACTATGCGTATGTACGTGAATAGTAGAAGCCCGAAAATACCTCATCAGACTATGCGTATGTACATGAATAGTATAAGCCCGAAAATACCTCATCGGACTATTCATATAAGAATAGGCACATAAGAGTGCATAATAGTATTAGCCCGGAAATACCTCATCAGACTATGTATATAAAAATAGGCACATAAGAGTGCATAATAGTATTAGCTCGAAAATCCTCATCGGACTATGTATATAAGAATAGGAACATAAGAGTGAATAATAGTATAAGCCCGAAAATATCTTATCAGACTAGGTATATAAAAATAGGTATAGTGGAGAAAACATCCAGGAATACCCCTCGGACTGGCGTGAAGTTGTGTTATCCCATTCTGTTCCAAAACCAGTGTTAAAAACAAAGCAGTAAAACTCCTTTAAAATTTGAAATCCATGAATATCACAAAATCCTCAAGTTTTAAACCAAAAACCTTTCCTTTTTGTTCCATATGTGTATAAATGCAATATGAATATGCAATGTCCCGAAATCACATAATATATCACACCACAAGGAAATTCAGGGCAAAGCACCCTCCTACTAAGGAAAACTGACTTGGGACTCCGTCCAAATCCAAGCTATGGCCTCAGGCCCATAATTTACACACAACCAGTAAAAAGCCAGAAATAATAAAAAGTATAACCACAAAAACAACTACAGGCATCGGCTCTACCCCCAAAACCTCCTAAAATCATACTAAGGATTCTACGCTAGCCACCGTGATACTACAAGCTCTTAGACTAAGGATGACAGTAATATTCTAAATCTAATAACCAAAATGGCCAATTTAATACAAGTCACGAGATTTAAGCTTAATTCTACCTATAATCTAACCTAACGTTCCAATAACATATAAATATATATATATAATCTAACTAACCTAGTCTAGAAGTAAACCGTAACCTACCAGAAAATTCAAGCACACACATAATCTTATCCATAGGACCAGAGCCTATCTCCCCAGAGAAGTATCCGTAAGCTTCCCCACTATCAAAACAAGAATCTATACATCAAAACAAGACTAACAATACCCATAATGCCATAAACATAACCGGGTCATAATTTGGGTGACAAATGGGCCGGTGGGCCCCGCAACCTGAAATCAGAAATAAAAAATACACACGTGTTCCTAACCTTCCCGGGAGCACTTGCCCAAAATATGAGCAGAATCGGACCCAAAATGGGGATCCAAACAGCCTTCTCAAGCCAAGAATGAAAAGAGGAATTTCAAGAATTAAGTCCGGAAATAGGGCAAGGAAGCTTACAAAAAAAATGCGAGAATTTTTGCCAAGGAGGTAAATTGGGTGAGTCCACGATCATGCTGTCACACCCTGAGCTACCCGCTAGATGTAATACGGTACTCGAGACCATAAATGCCCCAAGTTAACCCTTGGTCATAGCATAACATAGGCATACACGAGGAAACATAGCGGAAGCATAAATAGAAAGCTAGTCAACCCAATCCATAAATGATGAAGTCAAGAAGAAACGTAATCCAAAAAGGAGACTCTAATACTGTCTATGTCTGAAAAGCCTCTACATGACATAAGGATTTGCTAGGATAAGACCCTAGCTAACTGAAAGTATGAAAGTAAACAGCCATAAAGAATACTAAGATCATAACTAGCCCTCGAATAATGAGGACTCACCAACACTGATTAGAATGGCATGCAGTCTCTAGCCACGTGCCTAAGGGAGGGAACCTGAGTCTGCATCATCAAGAGGATGCAGCGCAAATATGCGTCAGTACTATAGGATGTACCGAGTATGTGAGATATGCATGTGATATGATGAAATATACTTGAAAGCATGCTTAAAACTGAGATCATGCATAATTTGTGATAAAACAAGCATAAAATATCCTTGAAGCTGAAATCATATGATAATAGTAAAATCTGTAATGTAATGACTCAATGCAATATCATAAGTTGAAAACATAATCAAATCATAAGTGATAAGTAGTAAGTCTGAAATTTGAAAGCAAAGAGTCAATACAATCTTTTCATGAAAACTAGCTTCTGTGGGAGGTTCTCTTAACCGACATAGACCATGTGAGCTACATGGAATCCAATGTATCCTCCCCATCGAGAGGACCCAATATACCTTGTCAGGGTATAAAGGCATGACTGTGGCGTGATCACTAAATCTGATTCCCAACTGAGGGGACTTAGAAACTATGGAGGCACGTAGTCCTGGGACTAAGGATACTCTCACCCTATCCAACTCGGTGCTAAATACTACTCCCAAAATATATACATATAGATCATAATACTTGTGACATATCTGATGTCAAAACTGTTCATAACTTAGGTAGACATATCTGGATGCCAAACCTTTCATAAAACATAGGGACATATCTAATGTCCAAAAATGTTGGAAAATCATAAGGACATATCTGATGTCATGCAATTCACAAGTCATTAGTCTTAAAGCTTTGCAAAACCATAATTCAAAATATACTTTCCTTCTAATATCATAGCTTAAAGAATTAGGCATGCAATTTCATAAAAATAGAGGTCATGTTATCTAAACATACCAATTTTGCTTGAAGACATGCAATTCAAAGGAATCATGCTAAAATTCATCATCAACATATAGGATTTTGAAATAAACTAAGGAACTTCAATTAAATCATAGATACGTAATGAGAAACCATGAAATTATATTTTAAAACTGAACCCATAAGTTTTCCCAATTTGGTAAAAACCCAAGTTTCATAAATTGGATAAGGATTAGCCTTAAAATCATAAATAGAAAACCACTTATAAAAACCCATGCAAAATCATGCAATTTAGAGTCAAAATCCATAGAAGAATCATGAGAAAACAACTTGTAAAGAAACCCATGCGAATTGGGTAAGAACCCTAATTTGGAAATTTATAAAATCAATTAAGGAAGTTGGGGTTTTGGGCACAAGGGTGAAGGGAACCCATGTTGAATACCACATACCTGAATTGAGCTTTCCTAACTTGGGACTTGAGGATGGAGACTTGAAGATGGAATCCTTAGCTTGAAGCTTGGATAATGGAGACCCTTTTCTTCTCTTGGAACTTGATTGAGAGGATGGAAGAGAACTTAAGCTAAGTGGGAATAAAATCCCTTCTAATTTGCCCAAAAATGACTTAACTTAGGAGTTAAAAAAGTGGGAAATTACCAAAATACCCATGGGAAAAGAATTTAAAAACTTCAGAAAAATTTCATCAAAGACTTCCACAGACACAAATCACGGCCCGTGGAATGGATCACGGTTCGTGGAAAGGGTTCGTGGTTCCTTGGCAAAGTTTCTAGCCTCTGGACTGATTTCCACGAGTTGGTTTCACGATCCGTGTAAACTTCCATTACCTGTGGAACCTTCTCGTGGTTTTCAGGTAAAAAACTAATTTCCACGAGTTGGTTTCACGACCTGTGGAAACTTCCACTACCCGTGGAAACTTCCATGACCCGTGGAAACTTACACGATCCGTGGAAACTTCCACGACCCGTGGAACCTTCTCGTGGTTGTTGTATGTCATTTTGACAGACAGACACTCTTTTGTAAAACACTGATAACCTTTTGCTCCAGACTCGGATTAATGCGCGGTTGGTGGAGTTGGAAAGAAGATTCAAAGACCTTTAATTTGGTGGATACTAGGCCACCTAACACTTTATATTCTAGGAGTTATGATCGTTTGAATTTGATCCTTGAAAAATCTTACACTAAAATTCAATCGGTAAGGAAGCTTTCAACTAAACTTTGAGCTAGAGGTTCTTTATGACCCTTATTCATATCTAATACACCTTCAAAACTTAAGAATAGGTCTTAATACTTAGATACATAGAAAATTTTTCTAGTTCAGGTCTAACAACACATGAAGAACGATTCAGATTTGGCTTATAATTTCTGGGGTGTTACAATATCTCCCCCTTGGGATCATTCGTCCTCGAATGAAGACTTCTAAGTTGAGAGTGGAGGGGCAAAGGGTTGCAATTCTATAAACTGAGTTTTAAAAGCTGAAGTATTTACATGATAACTGATCTCTTACTGAATTATAAATTTAGTTGTATTCATGAGGCATGTAAGCATACTGAGGGCATGAGAACAACTGATGGTGTATGAAACTGAATGGCTAACATGATAACTGATCTGGATTAAGAGTAGTGTCTCAGCTGAAACTCATAAGGAATGAGCGCATTCTTAGAAATCATAGATAAGTGACATCAAATTGAGAGGGGTAACTATACGAGGAAACCATTCTCTTTTAAACTGAACTTACTACCTTGGACTAAACTGAATGTAGGGCCTTCTAACCTTAGGAATGATTATCGATAGGTCTGAACTGATCTGATATGTGGAGTCTAGTATTCTTGCAAGCTGAAGTTACTGGACCTAAGATATGGGCACCCTGGGCTAGGAGTAAGAAAAGACTATTCTTGCCTAAATCACTACAGTTGACAACTCTTAAGCTTAGAAACACCTTTCAACTATACTAACTCCTCTGAATACTAAGGTCTGAGTCTAACTACCTACTTTCACTATGTTCAAGCCTATCTTGACTAAATCTCTTACATCTAGAATTACCTCCCAAGAATGATATTCCTTCTTATCATGAAAATCAACTAAGCTTGAGCTCTAATCAATGGGTCACTAGGAACACAAAGCAAAAGCCCACATGTATTTCATCACGACTTTTAAGCCTATCACTATGATCACCCTAAGGTTTGTAGCTCATACTATCCACGACTTCTCCTCTCTTCCTAGCATATATAGGAGCTGTAACTTGAAGAACTTCTACAAAGGGACATACCAAAATTCCTCATCTAACTATTTCACATGAATAATCCTCACCTAACTTTTCTTCCAAGCTTATAACCTACTACTTCCCACCAAGGCTACTACTTAGCTTCCTCTACTAACAGCTATGACAACACAAGCCAAGATCACTGAGAGAATAGAGTGGGAGCATGAGCATCACGAATGAAGGAATACTGATTGGTCTTGACTTATACTTAGTTTGATCTAGACACTCAAGGTGGGGTATGAGAAGTCAAGTGAAAAGGGCATGAGTGTCTCATATCCTAGACATACAAAGCATGGTTAGAGTAAGTATATCACAAGCATGAATTATTAGAGAAATCTGGTGTGAGCATATACATGATGTAGCATGATTTCATTAGCCATTAAGGCATATCTTGAGAACTGAGTATGTAGACTGAGCATAGTGTGAGACATGATCTTTCATATATGACAAGTATTATGGTGTAAAGCTGGAATTCGTAGAATCATAGAGTAAGATTGGAATTCTGTCTGGAGCAATTTCTATTTGTTCTGGGAGTTGAGTATGGACGTGAATCTGCATGAAGTCTGTGAATTTGAATTAAGAATATGGCACTGGAATACAAGACATGAATGAGGTATTGTAATGAGGGAAGTATACTTAAGGTGCTAGGATAGAAATAAGTCCCTGCATCCCTCCTAACTTCATTCTGACACCCATTAGCATCACTACCCGAGTCTCCAAAATCTAACTAATTCTGCATCCCACCATCTCCCCCTTATATTCATGCTACGTTCTAAGTCTGTGGACCTCTCGCTAACCTATAAATGGAACTATGATCATTTTAATCTAACAGAGCAAACATTACTCTAGGAGTTAATCTGAATATACACTTCCTTCTATAGTCTAAGGATCACCCTTACCTAAAAATCTTGGCCTCAACCTTTTTATATCATATAAGGGTTGTACATATCACACTCAATAACTTCAAACCTATCCCTTGCAAAGACATGTCAAGCTTACATGGTTCTAACTCCCAAAGCTCTCTTTTTCTACTACCTACCAAATCAAATGCGTTAAAGCCTATACCGAGAGTCTCAAAATTGCCTATCCTTCTCTAACTCATATATATATATATATATATATATATATATATATCATGCCTATACGTTCACACTTGCTGCAACTCATCACTTAAACTCTTGCATACACTATACCAAGCCTACCAGAAAATACCACAAAACTATCATTCTCACTCTCATACTATTATCCTTTGTTCACATCCTATACCTGGTCTATACTAGCACAAGAAATTACCACTCTTTAATCCATACCAAGGGATGTATCATCCCATTACCCATCTAGTAAAACACAACTCTAAATACATACTCCAATCAACTATCATTCCCCCATATAGGCTACCATCCTTCTGACTTCATATTTCTAGCTCTAGGTTCATTCTACTACTAATGGCTTACAATACAACATCTATCGAGTGGCAACACTAGCCAAGGATCTAGGTACACATTTTCCCCTCTTACGGAATAATTAGTAATAAGGTTCTGAAAGAGGATCTGAGAGAACCTCGCTAAGATATAATTTGAGATTTACTACTTCTGGCACCGCAAATATGAGGTAAAGCGGGTGGAATTGGGACAATGCATAAATTTGGAGAATAAATAGAGTTAAACTCTATCGCACGATATTAAACATGAAAAAAGTGAAGTTTTTCCTAAGACATCTCGTAATCTCTCTCTCATAAGTGTGGAGTGCTTCACACTCATGAAAGAGACTCTACTTGATGTGGCTTTCAGACACCCTAGGACTTTTGAAATTGATGCTCTGATATAAATTTTGTCACGCCCCGAGGCTACACCCTAGATGTAACAAGAGACTCGAGACCATAAGTGCCCCAAGTTAACCCTTGGTCATAGCATAACATAGGCAAACATGAGGAAACATAGCGGAAACATAAATAGAAAGCTAGGCAACCCAATCCATAAATGATGAAGTCAATAAGAAACATAATCCAAAAAGGAGACTTGAATATTGTCTATGTCTGAAAGCCTCTACATGACATAAGGAGTTTCTAGGACAAGACCCTAGCTAACTGAAAGTATGAAAGTAAACAGCCATACATAATACAAAGATCATAACTAGCCCTCGAATAATGAGGACTCACCAACACTGACTAGAATGGCCTACGGTCTCTAGCCACGTGCCTAAGGGAGGGAACCTGAGTCTGCATCATCAAGAGGATGCAGCATAAATATGCTTCAGTACTATAGGATGTACCGAGTATGTGAGATATGCATGTGATATGATGAAATATAATTGGAAGCATGCTTAAAACTGAGATCATGCATAATTTGTGACAAAACATGCTTAAAATATCCTTGAAGCTGAAATCATATGATAATAGTAAAATCTGTAATGTAATGACTCAATGCAATATCATAAGTTGAAAACATAATCAAATCATAAGTCATAAGTAGTAAATCTGAAATCTGAAAGCAAAGAGTCAATACAATCTTTTCATGAAAACTAGCTTCTGTGGGAGGTTCTCTTAACCAACATAGACCATGTGAGTTACATAGAATCCGATGTATCCACCCCATCGAGAGGACCCAATATACCTTGTCAGGGTATAAAGGCATGACTGTGGCGTGATCACTAAATCTGATGCCCAACTGAGGGGACTTAGAAACTATGGAGGCACGTAGTCCTGGGACTAAGGATACTCTCACCCTATCCAACTCGGTGCTAAATACTACTCCCAAAATATATACATATAGCTCATAATACTTGTGACATATCTGATGTCAAAACTGTTCATAACTTAGGTAGACATATCTGGATGCCAAACCTTTCATAAAACATAGGGACATATCTAATGTCCAAAAATGTTGGAAAAGCATAAGGACATATCTGATGTCATGCAATTCACAAGTCATGAGTCTTAAAGCTTTGCAAAACCATAATTCAAAATATACTTTCCTTCTAATATCATAGCTAAAAGAATTAGGCATGCAATTTTATAAAAATACAGGTCATGTTATCTAAACATACCAATTTTTCTTGAAGACATGCAATTCAAAGAAATTATGCTAAAATTCATCATCAACATATGGGCTTTTGAAATCAACTAAGCAACTTCAATTGAATCATAGATACGTAATGAGAAACCATGAACTTATGCTTTAAAACTGAACACATAAGTTTTCTCCAATTTGGGTAAGAACCCAAGTTTCATAAATTGGATAAGGATTAGCCTTAAAATCATAAATAGGAAACTACTTATAAAAATCCATGCAAAATCATGCAATTTAGAGTCGAAATCCACAGGAGAATCATGAGGAAATAATTTGTAAAGAAACCCATGAGAATTGGGTAAGAACCCTAATTTGAAAATTCATAAAATCAATTTAGGAAGTTGGGGTTTTGGGCACAAGGGTGAAGGGAACCCATGTTGAATACCCACATACCTGAATTGAGCTTTCCTAACTTGGGACTTGAGGATGGAGACTTGAAGATGGAATCCTTAGCTTGAAGCTTGGAGAATGAAGACCCTTTTCTTCTCTTGGAACTTTATTAAGAGGATGGAAGAGAACTTAGGCTAAGTGGGAATAAAATCCCTTCTAATTTGCCCAAAATAACTTAACTTAGGAGTTAAAAGAGTGAAAAATTACCAAAATACCCCTGGGAAAAGAGTTTAAAAACTTCAGAAAATTTCATCAAAGGCTTCCATGGATACAAATCACGGCCTGTGGAATGGATCACGGTTCGTGGAAAGGGTTCGTGGTTCCTGGGCGAAGTTTCTGGCCTCTGGACTGATTTCCATGAGTTGGTTTCATGACCCGTGGAACCTTCTCGTGGTTTTCAGGTAAAAAATGGATTTCCATGAGTTGGTTTCACGACCCGTGGAAACTTCCACGACCCGTGGAACCTTCTCGTGGTTGTTGTCTGTCATTTTGACAGATAGACACTCTTTAGTAAAATACTGATAACTTTTTCCTCCGCACTCGGATTAATGCGCGGTTGGTGGAGTTGGAAAGAAGATTCAAAGATATTTAATTTGGTGGTTAATAGGCCACCTAAATCTTTATATTCTAGGACTTATGATTGTTTGAAGTTGACCCTTGAAAAATCTTACACTAAAACTCAATCAGTAAGGAAGCCTTCTACTCAACTTTGAGCTAGAGGTTCTTTATGACCCTTATTCATATCTAATACACCTTCAAAACTTAAGAATATGTCTTAATACTTAGATACATAGAAAATTTATCTAGTTCGGGTCTAACAACACATGAAGAAAGGTTCAGATTTGGCTTAGAATTTCTGGGGTGTTACACATGCAATCACAAATGGGGCAGATTTCTACAAGAATCCCAAGATTTGGACATGAACAACAAGGGAATTTAGCAGGAGAATCACGGGAATTTATACGGAAAAGGGAGAGGGGTGACGAGGGGACTTACCGGGTGATTGGTACTGAGCAAGGAAGCTGGAAATTGGGAGCTTGGAGCTTGTTCAATAGAGTTTTACGGACAAATGAAGGAGAAAATAAAGTTGGGACTTAAAATAACTGCCAGGGGTCCTTCATCGCAATTGCGATAGGACCCGTGCAGTTACGGAGAACAGCCAGCCCAACCATCATGTTCGCGATGGTCCAGGCCGCGTTCGCAAAGAGAAAGCCGAGCCGGGTCCTAGCCGACTACATCATGAACGTGAAGGAACCCTTCATGAATACGATGGTCAAGAAACTAAACCATCATGAACGTGATGGGGTCCCCACGATCGTGAAGAGAAAAGTTGTCTGCAACTTAATGCAGCAACCAGCAAAAATACCAAGTCCAAAAATCTTTTGACGGACCCTCGGGATTCATCCGAAACCCCGTGAACACAAACCAACCATGCTACTCTACCAAAAATGGCATTCCAGACTCAATAGAATCGACAAAACTCCCAACAGAGATCTTTTTAATGAAAAGTGGGCCCCACACCCAAAACCAACTGGAAACTCAAAACCCAAAAATGAGCCCAGAAGCCTCGGGACCCGAACCAAAGGTCACTCTAGCTCAAAGTCGACATTCTGGAGCTAACGACGCTAACGGAATTCCCATCCGAGGTCTTCTTCTCCGAATGTTGACCAAAGTCAACCAAACAAGCCCAACTGGCTTGAAAACACAGAATGAGAGAATTTTGAGCTAAAAAGCTCCCGGATCACTGCCACAGGTCCCGTTAGACCAAAGTCCACGCTCCGGAGATAAAAAAAATGTCAGAATTTGATTCCGAGCATGTTCACCCAGAATGTTGAGTGAAGTCAACGATTTTCAAAAGCCTAAAGCTCTAAAACAAGGAATGGCTAAAAATACCAAACAAATGGCTCGGGCACCGAACTACCGGTCCCAGCAAACCATAAATTACTTGGAGCTGCTACAAGCAATATCTAACGGTACAAGAAGGGAGAAAATACGTAAATGACCGAAAGGGTCATTACATAACAAGATGGATGCAATGCAACAGTCATAAACACAATATATTCCTCAACTCAAACACATAGGCTATAAGTCTCAATATCAAAGAATTTCTCAATCTTGCCCGAAGGTCACATCTCTTTGTCAAACCATTACTTTCTATATCATTCCCATCATGGCAATTTAACCTCTCAAATATGTAATAATGCATGAAATAGTTCAAACATAATATATGAAATAGTTTTTCTGAATCTCAAGCCATACATTGGCAAAAACCCTAATTTGGGCATCAGAAAATTGAATGATCATAATAAGCACTTTAACCCAATATTTCTCTTAACCCATAACATGATTTACACAATAAGTTCCCGCCTAAGCTAAGAGTGAAGAAGAGTAAGTCATAATCTATCTCAAATCCAAACTGCAAGTCTACATGATTACACAATGACCTTTTTCTTTCGAATGACCTTGGAATGCTCTCAATCTATCAAAAATACTCTCCACTCATAAACATGAGTCCACTAATATCCACATCTTTGCATAAAAGTATGGTTTAAATTTTGATAAAAAAGTCAACACTTGGAATCTGACAACAAAACTAGAAAACTCTTTTGAAATTAATTTACTCATAAGATAAGTAAATCAAATATGAAATTTTATCAAAAATGGAGCTCAAATCATCAAATTACACTCTCTTAAATTTTGGAGAAAAAGTTTCAAAAATTCATTTCTTGTACACAATAATTCAATGACCTAAATGTCAAATTATTGAAGAATCACTAAAACAAAGGTTAAAAACTTACCCCGACAAAGATCTTTATAAAACATACAAAAATCACCTTAAATCAAGCTCTAAAACTCAAAAAAAAAATTATAAAGCTTAAGTTTGGGTAGTCAAAATATTATCACAGGTGTCCTTTTCTTCGTGAATGTGAAGCACCCATCGCAATCACAAAGGTAGCCCGACCCAGTGCTTTGCAAATGAAAAGGACTTCTCACAATCACAAAGGCTAAACAAAACCTGACCCAAACTTTTTCTTTACGAATACGATTAGGGGCCCGCTATTGTGAGGGACCACTTGGTCCTTCTTTATGAACGCGGTCAACCATTAGCAAATGCAAATAAGGTATACCAAAACAACTGACAAAAAAATGAATTTAAGTTAAAATCTCAGAACGAATCCCTAAAACTCATTCAGGATCTCCCAAACACAAATCAATTGTGCAAATCAGTCGTAAATCATATTTAGGACCTATTGGTATTGTCAAAATACCATTCTGAGATTATTTTGACCAAATATTGATTGAAGCTTTATAAACATAGCTAGTCTGACCACCACTTTATAAAACTTACCTTTAAAGCTTGGTTTCATGTAGTTATCACACAAGATGCCAGATGCAAGATTCCATTTCATCCACCCCACTCTTATATGATATGTAGCATCATCATCAATCTCTCTATTTTATTGGATTATCGATCCCAAATATATGATACCTCCTTTATTGGAGATGACTTTAGTATCAATCCTTACTTCCACATCTGCTACATGAATTACGTCACTGAACTTGTACTACAAGTATTATGTTTTAGTCCTACTCAACCTGAATCCTTTAGACTCTAAGGCATGTCTTCAAACCTAGAATATGTCATCAACTCTATTGTATGTCTCTTCAATTAAAACTATATTATATATAAATAACATACACCATGAAATATCTTCTTGGATATGTTGCGTCAGTTCATCTATCACTAATGCAAATATAAATGAGCTAAGAGATGATCCCTGGTACAATCCCATAACTACTAGAAACTGCTCTGTGTCTCCTTACACTATTATCACTTGGGTATTGGCTATATCATACATGTCCTTAATTTTCCTAATTTGCACCACGGGTACACCTTTAGCCTCCAAACATCTCCATAGAAACCCCTAGGGACTTTTTTGTAAGTTTTTTCTGGGTCAATGAATACCATATATAAGTCTCTCTTCCTCTCCCTTTACTGCTCCATTAATCTCCAAATGATATGTATGAATTCACTACTTGAATTCCCCAACATGAATCCAAATATTTCTTGGTGATCGGCACACCCCTCTTCATCCTTATCTCTACTATCCTCTACTAAACTTTCATAGTGTGGCTTAACATCTTGATATCGTTATAGTTGTTGCAATTTTTAATATCACCCTTGTTCTTGTACAATGGGATCATTGTACTCCACCTCTATTCTTTGGGCACTTTTGATGTCCTAAAATTAATGTTAAACAACCTAGTTAGTCATTCCATACCTGTTATACTTGTGCTCTTCCAAAATTCCATCGGGATCTTGTTTAGCTTGGTCTCCCTCCGTCTTCTCATCTTCCAAATAACCTCCTTAACCTCCTAAAAATTGATACCCCTATAATTCCCAAAATCTTAATGACTCTCATAGTGCTCTAACTCATCCAACACAATAAGCATGTACCCTTCTTCATTCAAGAGTTTATGGAAGTATGTCTACCATCTTTGTCTAATATGAGCATCTTCTACCAATACTTTGTGTTCCTCGTCTTTAATGCACTTCACTTGGTCCAGGTCTCGATCCCTCTTCTTTCTTGCCTTGGTGAGCCTATATAACTTCTTATCCCTACTTTCATCCTGAAGATCTTCATACAAGCATTCAAATATTGCCATTTTAGCTTTTGCAATCGATAAATTTGCTTCATTATTTTTCACCTTATACTTTCCATATTTTCCCTCTTTTCCTCCTCGTTTTTGCTCTCTATTAACTCCTTATAAGCAGTCTTCTTAGCTTCAATTTTCCCTTGTATTGCTCCACTACACCACTAATCCCCTCGGTGACCAGTAGTGTTACCCTTTGAGACTACCAACTCTTCCTTAGATACTTACATAATGCAATTAGTTATCCTATCCCACCTATTTCTAGCATCCCCACTACTCCCCTAATACCCAATATCATCAATTTTTCCCCCGTCTTCTAAGCTCTAAAGGTAATCAAGACACCTCACTTTATACTTGCTACATCATACAAGTAGCCATATGTTTAGTCGTATAGGGTATTATTTAGTTATAGGGGTGAATTTCCCTTTTTAATGTTCTAATCATGATCCATGCGCAAGTTTCTCATTTTTTTCTTATGGAAGAGTTCAACTGTCATGATCCAAAAATCCTAAGCCATGATGGCACCTACCCAAATCCCATAGGGAACCAATACATTACTAAATCCATTTTTAGTAAGTTAAATATGGAAGTAAAAGAGAAAATCACAATAAATCATAGAAGGCGATATCAACTTAGGGATGCAACTGACACCTGATGCCAACTTAGACCTAAGTCGACCCTTGCTGGACAACCACGCTATCAGTGTAATACCAGCTGCAAAATCAAAAAAATAAACAAGTATATCTCGGCTTAAAAATAAGTCCTTGGCTGACAAGACCCCTATCAACATAACCTGTAGTAAACTCAGTAAATTCCAGTGATTCATATAGAATAAAACTAAATCTTGTGTGGGTCGTTGAGGCCACCATGTTGTCTATAGTCAAGTAACTCTATAGGAGCCGTCAAGGCCATTATGATATCTAGAAATATATGAACCAAACACACACACACACACACACACACACATATATATATATATATATATACACACGATCAAGGCCAACACGCTGATGTGCTAAAAGGACAAAACAACGAGGCCAACACGCTCTAATGCACATCTATACAATCTAAAGTCTGCAAGCCTCTAAGAGTAATAAACTTGTCCAGGACAGGGCCCTAACCTACCTAAAAGCTAACAAACCTCAAAAACTCTGGCAACTCAAAAAGAAAGGAGCTAGCCGACCACTAGAGCTCGATCGTGCTACTAAAAAGGCCTATATAGTCGTCTATCGGGACCTGAAGGCATGAATGCAGTGCCTCCAGGCTTGGGACATTAGTAGAAAATAATGTACTGAGTATGTAAGGCACACTAAAAAGCTGAACTAAAATTAAAATATAAAAACTGAAGGTAATAAGGTAGGAGAATAAGAAGAACTCTAACGTATTTACCTTCTTTGTAATAAAATATATAATCAACTAAGAAAATAATAACCTAGCATGGCCCCCATAATTCTGATAGGTACAAACAATAATCAAGCAACCTACCTGAGCCTCCATAAGCCCGGTAGATTACACTACAATCTAACTACCCATATTGGCCCCCACCAAGACCCTATGGGTTGCTTGTACTGATTATCTCATAGGCTCTATAAGTTTGTCTAGTTTATAGGCTCTATATTTATGTCTATCCCAAAGACTATTTATCGAGCACACAAAGCTCGTTGTATCTGTATCTGAGAACACAAGGCTCCGATATCTATATTTGAGCAAACAAAGCTCTTGTATATGTATCTAAGCACACAAGGCTTCGATATTTGTATTTGAGGCAACCATAACAGTATCAAAAGCAATGACAAAAAAATAATAAGCCCGAAAGTAAGTTGGCAAGCCATAAGCAATCTATATCAAAAATTCTAAGTCGGTGTCACCCCCCGAGGTTAACCCTTAGACGTAACACGGGACTTGGGACTACTAGTACCCCAAGCTAACCCCTGGTCATAGCGTTTTCAAGCATAACAAAAGATAAGCGGAAGCATAATAGGTAAATCCAGAATCATATAAATGGGTAATCAAGTCAAATAAGAATACAAAATCCCAAAGGAGACTCAAAAGTTGTCTCTGTCTGAAAAGCCTCTACTCATGACATGAAGAGTTGCTAGGATAAGACCCTAGCTAACTTGAAGTGCGGAAAATAAAATAGCTAACACTGACTAAGAACATAACTAGTCCTCGACCTAAGAGGACTCACCAACAGGTGACAGAGAGTGGCCTGGGAGCTCTAGCCACGGGTCTGAGAAGGGGCACCTGAATCTGCATCATCAAAGGATGCAGTGCAAGATATGCGCCAGTACTATGGAATGTACCGAGTATATGAGATATGCATGAGCATGACAAAACATGCTAAGTATATTCAACGATTGAAATCATGCTTTATAGGTAAAACTGGATGCAAATAACTCTATGAACTACCACAAGCTGAAAAAATGATCATAAACAAAGAGTCTGAAATCTGAATAAGAGTCAAATACATTTTAAAGCATAAAGTGTTTCTGAGGGAGGTTCTCTAACCAACATAGACCATGTGAGCTACATGGAATTTGATGTATACGCCCCATCGAGAGGACCCAATATACCTTGCCAGGGTATAAAGGCGTGACTGTGGCATGATCACAAAATTTGATGCCCAATAGAGGGGACTTATAAACCTATGGGGGCACATAGTTTTGGGACTAAGGGTACTCTAACTCTATCCAACTCGGTTCTAAATACTACTCCCAAAACATACATATAGCTCATATAATATTGGGGCATATCTGATGCCAAAACTGATCATAACTGAAGACATATCTGATGTCAAAACTATTTGAAAAGCAATAACACATATCTGATGCCATGCAATTCAAATTCATACGTTTAATGACTTATCATAACCATAATTCAAATCATGCTTTACCTTTCTAATTTTATACTTGAAGAATTAAGCATGCAATTTCATAAACACAAGAAAGGTCATGATATCTAATCATGTCAAATTTCTCTTGAAAATATGCAATTCAATGGGATCATGCTATAAAGCAACTTTAATGCTTGAGCTTTTAAAACCAATGGGGGAATCATGATCAAATCACAATTAAGCAATAAGAAGCCATGAACTTAAGCATAGAAACTAATTTCATAAGTTTTCCCCAATTTAGATCAAAACCCTAATTTCACAAGTTCATGAATCACTTTGAGAATTAGGGGTTTGGGGCACAAGGGTGAAAGGATCCCATTGTTGAATACCCACATACCTTGATTGAAGCTAACCCGCTTGAATTGAAAAGACTTAGGAGACTTGAACTTGGAGCTTGAGACTTGGAGCTTGGAGAAAAACTTTTTCTTTTTGGGAGAAGAATGAAGTAATGAGAAGGAACTTAGGCTAATGAGGGTGAAAATCCTTCTTGAAATAGCCAAACCGACATCATTTAGGAGTTAAAATAGTGGGAATTGATTAAAATACCCCTGGGACATAATTAAGAAAAAGCTGAAAAATGGGACAGCTTCAGGAATCACGGGTCGGTTCTACGGGTCATCATTTGAACCACGACCCGTGGTTTCAACTCGTGGTTCCTGGCCAACTAATCAAGCTGCGGAATATAATCTACGGGTCAATAGGACGGACCCGTAGAATGGATGATGGGTCATCAATTGGACTCGTCATTGCTGGGGACCTAGCTGGTCTCTGGATCAAACCACGACTCAGAAGGACGGTCCGTCATTTGAACGACGGGTCATAGAACTGAGTCGTTGTTTTTTGAGGGACTTGTCATGCCTCTGATCTGGTTCCATGAGTTGACAGGATGGACTCGTGGTTTGAACCACGGTCCATAAAACCAACTCATGGTTCCATACCAGAGACTGAATCAACAGAAGGGAACCACGGTCCTATTCCATGACCTGTGGTTCACTCCGTGGTTTGGACCCGTCATTCCTGAAAACATGAAATTCTTCTGAGTTTCAGACTTAGATAGCTGGTTCAATTTCTGAGGTGTTACAATATCTCCCTCTTAGGATCATTCGTCCTCAAATGAAGACTAAGAAAGGGAAAACTAAAGAGAAAAATAGTCCAACCAACAACAAAACAAGGAATTCAAGGAATAAACATGAAAACTGAACCTTTCAACTTACAACATGGTTAAATCAACTTTGAGAACATGAATGCATGCTAGGATCATGAGAGTAACTGATGGAATAGGATCGAAGGAACATTCTAAGGACGAAACTATTACCTCAAGCTGGAACGGAATTGGAAGGAAAGAGATGAGGGTACTTGGCTTTCATGGTTGATTCCGCTTCCCAAGTAGCTCCTTCAACAAGCTGATTTCTCCAAAGAACTTTTACTGAAGTGACTTCTTTGTTCCTCAACCTCAGAATCTGACGATCAAGGATCTCTACGAGAACCTCTTTGTAAGTAAGATTATCCTTCACACCTACATCCTCCAAAGGAACAATCAAGGTCGGATCACCAACACACTTCTTCAATAAGGAAACATGGAAAACTGGATGAACTGCTTCCAAATCCGATGGCAAATCCAACTCATAAGCAACCTTACCAACCTTCCTCAGAATTAAATAAGGACCTACAAAACGGGGACTAAGCTTTCCTTTCTTCCCGAATCTCATCACACCCTTCATGGGTGACACCTTTACAAAAACCCAATCATCAACTTCAAATTCTAATTCCCTTCTTCTCACATCCGCGTATGATTTATGTCGACTCTGAGCGGTCTTTAACCTCTCCCTAATAAGCTAAACCTTCTCCATGGTCTCATGCACCGAATCTGGGCCAATCAAATCACCTCACCTACCTAAAACCAACCAATAGGAGATCTACACCTCTGGCCATAAAGTGCCTCATACGGAGCCATCTGAATGCTAGAGTGAAAGCTGTTGTTGTAAGAAAACTCTATAAGAGGTAAGTGATCATCCTAATTACCTTTGAAATCCATCACACAAGATCTCAACATATCCTTCAAAGTCTGAATAGTATGCTCTGCCTGGCCATCCGTCTGAGGGTGAAAAGTTGTGCTAAGCTTTACCTGAGTACCAGGACCTCTCTGAAATGATCTCCGAAACTGAAAAGTAAACTGAGTACCCCTATCACAAATGATGGACAAAGGAACATCATGCAAATGAACTATCTCTGTCGTCTACTGAATCCATAGTCTTAACAGCCAAGAAATTGGATGATTTAGTCATCCGGTCGACAATCACCCAAATCGAATCATGTTGCCTTCGAGTACGAGGCAAACCTGTAATGAAGTCCATATTGATCGCTTCCCACTTCCAAGTGGGAAGGTCAATATCCTGAATCATGACACCTGGTCGCTGGTGCTCTACTTTCAGCGGCTGACAGTTTGGACACTTAGCCACAAAACTGGCTATGTCCCTCTTCATACCATTCCACCAAAAGACTTTCCATAGACCATGGTACATCTTGGTGGCACCGGGGTGGATGGAATATCTGGAACTATAAGCCTCAGTCAAAATATGCTAGTGTAACCCATCTAAATTTGGCACACATAGTCGACCCTGATAGCGAAGCACACCATCTCCCCCTTGGGAGAACACCTCAACTCTTTGTTGATGGACTGCACCCTTAAGATGAAGTAAAATAGGATCACTATCTTGCTTTGCCTTCACTTCTGCTACTAAGGATGATTCAGAAACATTATGAACAATAACACCACCTTCTGTCGAGTCCATAAGGTGAACTCCCAACCGAGCTAGCCTATGAACCTCCTTAACCAGTTCCTTCTTCCCTTCCTCGACCGAAGACACACTATCCATCGGCAATATACTAAGTGCATCCGCCACAACATTGGCCTTACCCGGATGGTAAAGCACGCTCATGTCATAATCCTTAAGGAGCTCAAGCCATCTCCTTTGTCGCAAATTCAATTCCTCCTGAGTGAACACATATTGAAGACTCTTATGATCAGTGAATACATCCACATGCACCCCATACAAGTAATGTCTCCAAATCTTCAAA
Source organism: Jaltomata sinuosa (assembly GCA_003996215.1). Taxonomy (NCBI): domain Eukaryota; kingdom Viridiplantae; phylum Streptophyta; class Magnoliopsida; order Solanales; family Solanaceae; genus Jaltomata; species Jaltomata sinuosa. The sequence continues at coordinate 48,878 of QJPP01000303.1, forward strand.
GCAAAGACCACAACTGCTAACTCAAGATCATGAGTAGGATAGTTCTTCTCATGAGTCTTAAGCTATCTCAAAGCATAAGCAATCACCTTACCACACTGCATCAAAACACAACCCAAACTAATCCTAGAAGCATCACTATACACAACAAAATCATCTAGGCCCTCGGGTAGAGCTATCACTGGAGCTGTGGTCAATCTAGTCTTTAATTCCTACAAGTTCTTCTCACATAAGTCGGACCACTAAAAGTTTACCTTCTTCTGAGTCAATCGGGTCAAAGGGGCAGCAACAGAAGAAAATCCTTCCACAAACCTCCTTTAGTAACCAGCCAAACCCAAAACGCTTCTAATATCAGACGGGGAAGTGTGTCTAGGCCAGTTCTTTACCACCTCAAACTTTTGAGAATCAACTCGAATACCATCTTTAGTCACAATATGACTCAGAAAAGCAACATACTGCATCCAGAACTCACACTTGCTAATCTTAGCAAATAACTGCCAGTCTTTGAGAGTTTGCAACACAACTCTCAAATGGTCCGCATGCTCCTCCTCACTCCGAGAGTAGATGAGGATATCATCAATGAAAACAATCACAAACATATCCAAATACTGCTTGAACACACGGTTCATCAAATCCATAAAAGCTACAGGAGCATTTGTTAGACCAAAAGACATCACAACAAATTCATAATGACCATACCGAGTCCTGAAGGCTGTCTTCAGAATATCACACTCTCTAACACGAAGTTGATGATAACCGAATCTAAGGTCGATTTTGGAGAAGAAACTAGCACCCTGAAGTTGATCGAACAAGTCATCAATTCATGGAATGGGATACTTATTCTTGATTGTGACTTGTTCAAATGACGGTAGTCAATACATATTCTGAGAGAACCATCTTTCTTTCGCACGAATAAGACGGGAGCACCCCATGGATAAATGTTAGGCCTGATGAAACCCTTATCAAGAAGATCCTTCAACTGATGCTTCAACTCCTTAAGTTCAGCGGGAGACATCCTATATGGAGGAATAGAGATGGGATTCGTATCTGGAAGAAGATCTATCCTAAAATCAATCTCCCACTCGGGAGGGACTCTGGGCAAATCCTCGGGAAACACTTTTGGAAACTCATTCACAACAGAAACAGACTGAAGGTATAGGGTTTGGACTCCGTGTCCATAACCCATACTATGTGATAAATATACCCCTTTGAAATCATCTTCCTAGCCTTAAGATAAGATATGAAACGACCTTTCTAGGAAGGGGGACTACCTTGCCAATCTAAAACGGGTTCATTTGGAAACTTGAAACTGACAACCCGAGTATGACAATCAACAGAAGCATAACAAGCATGTAGCTAATCTATACCAAGAATAACATCAAAATCTATCATCTCTAACTCTACTAGATCCGCTGAAGTGACTCTATGAAGGACTGAGATAGAGCAATTCTGATAGATCCTTTTGGCTAAGACTGACTCACCAACAGGAGTGGAAACACAAAATGGTTCGAAAAGCAATTCAGGACATACTTTGAAATTGCATGCTATATAAGGGGTCACAAAAGATAAGGAGGCATTGGGGTCCAACAAACAATACACATCAAAAGAGAAGACTTTCAACATACCAATAACAATATATGGGGAACCCTCCTGATCCTGACGAGAGGACATAGCATAAAGGCAGTTCTGGCACTGACAACCAGAACTAAAAGTTGTGCCCTGCTAGGCTGGTCGACCTCCTGGGGCTGCTGGAGCAGACTGAGCCCTACCACCTCCCTACCCCTTCTTAGCTGAAGGGCAATCTCTGATACGATGTCTAATCTATCCACAACCAAAATTACCCTCTCTACCAGCCAAACACTCACCGGGGTGATTCTTCCCACACTTGGCACAAATAGGAAAAGAAGGCCCATTTGCACCACTACTCTGAGAATAAGAGCCTGCACCTCTATCGGAATGATTATGACGGGTCCTAGAGGCCTAAGAAGGAGTACTAGCCAAAGAATGCACGGGTCCTGATGACCTCTTCTTAAAGGAAGAATGATGTTCGCCTCCGGACTTCTGATGGCCAAAACCTGAACCCTCAGATCTAGTTCTCTTGTTCTCCCTAGCCATCTCCCTAAGCCTGTCTCCCTCGATCTGGTGAGCATGGGTCATAAGTCTGGAAATGTTCATATCACTCACCATTATAACAGACCTACACTCCTTTTTCACCAAATTGGAAACCCCATAGAAAAACTTACTCATTTGGTCATGCTAGTCCGCTACTATAGAAAGGGCATACCTCGACAACTGAGTGAACTTCAAACTGTACTCCTAAATAATCATAGACCCTTGTCTCAAATTCACAAACTCTTCAGTCTTCACTTGTCTCAATTCTCGGGGAAAGAACCGGTCAAGGAAGGCTCTCTCAAAACACTCCCAAGTCATAAGAACCTCATCCCTAACTCTAGCTTCCTTCCATTGTGTGAACCATATATGAGCCACATCCTTGAGTTGATAGGATGCCAACTCAACACAACCAACCCCTACCACTTGCATCACCTCAAATATTTTCTTCACTTCATCAATAAAATTTAACGGATCCTCATTCACCTTCGAACCCCAAAACTTTGGCGGGTTCATACGGACAAAATCACAAACTTGAGTCGCTACCCCACCTTTAGGGTGGACGGGGGAAGGAGCCTGTTGATTGGCCTGAGTGCCCAAGGTCTGGGCTAGCAAATGGATGGCATTCCTAAACTCTTCATTCGTGACCTCGGGGGCCGAAATTGGAGGAGTGGCATTTCGAGCGGCTTGGTGAGGCATAGCACGTCGACGCATGATCTGAAACATACAAGGTAAGGATTAGAGGAACATTAGAGTTAAGCTCTATCGCACGATATGATCATGAAAGAAGTGAAATTTTCTAAGACATCTCATAGCTTCCCTCTCATATTTGTGGCACGCTTCACACATATGAAGGAGACTATACTCGATATTGCTTTTAGACATCCTAGGACTCTTGAACCTGAGGCTCTGATACCAAGTTTTCCATGCCCTGAGGTTACCCACTAGACGTAACACGGGACTTGGTACTACAAGTGCCCCAAGATAACCCTTGGTCATAGCGTTCTCAAGCATAACAAAAGATAATCGGGAGCATAATAGATAAATCTGGAATCACATAAATGGGTAACCAAGTCAAATAGGAATAAAATATCAAGAAAGAGACTCAAAAGATGTCCATGTCTGAAAATCCTCTACTCATGACATAAAGAGTTGATAAGACAAGACCCTAGCTAACTCGAAGTGCGAAAAATAAAATAGCTAACACTGACTAAGAACATAACTAGTCCTCGACCTAAGAGGACTCACCAACAACTGACAGAGAGTGGCCTGGGAGATCTAGCCACGGGTCTGAGAAGGGGCACCTGAATCTGCATCATCAAAGGATGCAGCGCAAGATATGCATTAGTATTATAGAATGTATCGAGTATATGAGATATGCATGAACATGAAAAAACATGCTAAGTATGCTTCAACAATCAAAATCATGCTTTATAGGTGAAACTGGATGCAAATGACTCTATGAACTACCACAAGCTGAAAACATGATCATAAACAAAGTGTCTGAAATCTGAATAAGAGTCAAATATATTTTAAAGCATAAAATGTTTCTGAGTGAGGTTCTCTAACTGACATAGACCATGTGATCTACATGGAATTCGATGTATAAGCCCCGTCGAGAGGACCCAATATACCTTTCCAGGTATAAAGGCATGACTGTGGCATAATAACTAAATCAGATGCCCAACAGAGGGGACTTATAAACCTATGAGGGCACGAAGTTCTGGGACTAAGGGTACTCTAACCCTGTCCAACTCGGTGCTAAATACTACTCCCAAAACATACATATAGCTCATATAATATTGGGGCATATCTGATGCAAAAACTGATCATAACTGAAGACATATCAGATGTCAAAACTGTTTGAAAAGAAATAAGACATATCTGATGCCATGCAATTCAAATTCATACTTTTAAAGACTTATCATAACCATAATTCAAATCATGCTTTACCTTTCTAATTTCACACTTGAAGAATTAAGCATGCAATTTCATAAACACAAGAAAGGTCATGATATCTAATCATGTCAAATTTCTATTGAAAACATACAATTCAATGGGATCATGCTATAAAGCACTTTAATGCTTGGGATTTTAAAACCAATGGGGTAATCATGATCAAATCACAATTAAGCAATAAGAAGCCATGAACTTAAGCATAGAAACTGATTTCATAAGTTTTCCCCAATTTAGATCAAAACCCTAATTTCACAATTTCATGAATCACTTTGAGAATTGGGGGTTTTGGACACAAGGGTGAAAGGAACCCATTATTGAATACCCACATACCTTGATTGAAGCTAACACACTTGAATTGAAAAGACTTAGGAGACTTTAACTTGGAGTTTGGAGAAGAACTTTTTCTTTTTGGGAGAAGAATGAAGTAATGAGAAGGAACTTAGGCTAATGAGGGTGAAAACACTTCTTGAAATAGCAAAAACAACATCATTTAGGAGTTAAAAGGGTGGGAATTGACTAAAATACCCCTGGGACATAATTAAGAAAAAGCTGAAAAATGGGTCGGCTTCAGGAATCATGGGTTGATTCTATGGGTCGTTGTTTGAACCACGACCCGTGGTTCTTGGCCAACTAATCAAGCTGCAGAATATAATCTACGGGTCAATAGGACGGACCCGTAGAATGGATGACAGGTCATCAATTGGACTCGTCGTTGCTGGGGACCTAGCTGGTCTCTGGATCAAACCATGACTCAGAAGGATGGTCCGTCATTTGAACGACGGGTCGTAGAACTGAGTCATCATTTTCTGAGGGACTTGTCATGCCTCAAATATGGTTCCACGAGTCAACAATATAGACCCATGGTTTGGACCATGGTCCGTAGAACCAACTCGTGGTTCCAGACCAGAGACTGAATCAACAGAAAGGAACCACAGTTCCATTCCACGACCCGTGGTTCAAACCACGGTCTGTGGTTTGGACCCGTCATTCCTGAAAACATGAAATTCTTCTGAGTTTCAGACTTAGATAACTGGTTTGATTTCCTAGGTGTTACAATCGCATCTAACATGAGGTCTCTATATATAGAATAGCAGTCCCAACGAGGGATAAATATGCCTACTCAAGCAGCAACACAACAACTATGGCTACGAGTAGCTCAATAATAATATACTATCCCTATCGTACTTAGGCTCTAAGAAAACATGCCAAGAAGAAAGGATAGCCTTAATATACTTTTTTTGATTAATTCAAGCTATAATCTTACTTTTGCATGCACCCCCATGACACTACACATGGGGTAATCTCAATCAACAAACAAGAATAAGAATTACTACGGCAATCCGACAACCAAAATGGATTTTTGCCTTAAATTACTATTTGGGGTTTAAAGTAGCTATAAACCAATTAAGGATGGTTATTACCTCGCTACACACACCCAAAAAATTATTACAACTCAATACACAACTGCAACCTTGTTGTCACAACACCCAAGGAGATATGCCACGAAATCAATGGGGAAAACTATACCAAAATAATGGGCTCGCAACGTAGAGCAACTTCCGTTAAGCTTTTGAGCTAAGAATATCAACATCCATGGAGGATTTATGGGCTTTGTCTCTGATTTTTTCTTGGTTTGGGTCAAAAAATATGGAATTAAATTAAAAAGATGATGTTTTATAAAGCCCCACTGACCTAGGGTGCCTGCCCTACGTGCTTACTTGTTTAGTCTTGCAAAAAGACAAATATCTTTGTATTCTAAAGTTGGATAAATGATTTACTGCATTAAAAACTAGACTCGTACGCCTTTAATTTGATAGGTAATGGGCCTTCTAACTATTTATAGATTGGGAGAAAAGCTCCAAGACATTTGACCCAAATTTCAGAGTATTTATTAAAGTAATTTGTGATAACTTTTGGTGACTTTTGTTTCACAACTTGCTTGACTTCAAAAATTAACATACGATCATTGTGACATTAGAATACCTTATAAAATATCCTTCCTAACATATTAAGTACTCTTAATCTTACCTTGAAAGTACGGGTTAATTTAAACGTTATGAACGGGCAGGGTGTTACATATATAATCTTATTAATGCTGAAATACAACAAGAGAACTCCCAAAACTTGGTGTCATAAGTATAATATCTTATAAAGCATAAGTATAAGTTTAAGATGACACTACAACCATCTAAAGGGAAAGATAAGAGATAAATAAAGAAGTAGAGTCTGGTGTTGCGAAACAGCCAAACAGCTCACCTAGATGACTCCAAGAAAAACTCATTAATAACCAAATGTACCTCGTCCACCACGAGAACTTATACATGTACTTACATACAAAAGGTGTATCAAATATAGAGTGAGTACGAGAAATATGTGTACTCAACAACATGATTGACCAACCCTAAACTAAAGTGGTGGTGAGGGTTGGCCTTGCAAATTCTACTCCCACACATATATGAACTCAAAATTATAAATACGATTAAATTTAACATTAATAGATATAATAATTTCACAAATCAGTAAAATATTAAAAATCAATAGCTAAAGTAGGTAATCATGGATCATCTCAATGTCAATATTCCAACTCCAAAATATTAATGAATTAGATATGGTGAACATATAAGTGTCATGTAATTCAATGCTTTACAATAACCAATGCAACCAATACACACATGCTACTACTTTAGGTAGTCATGACCCATGGAGAACTCGCGAGGTCTATATATCCAGTGATGTATCGTAATTTATGACTCACTCGATGTCTTTTACATGAGTATTCAATGCCCATTTGATTGTTTTAATGTGTTTCTAATGTTAGAATATTGCATTGTAGGTATTTGGTGTCGAATTGGTCAGAACAAGGAAATTAAGGCAAAGTACCCAGTTTAGGGAAATGTACGAGCTATACTTCTAATGTATGAGCCGATAACTTCTATTGTGGAATGAACATGAAGTTTGGACTTGAAGATTTAAAGTGTCAACCAAAGTACAAACCAAGACACGACCTTAAATCACATTTATGATCCATAGAGCTTGGAATGGAAGATAAAGATCAACTATACAGAAACTTAAACTAAGAGCTACTCAAGCACGGTAGAAAATACGGATAGTATGTCATTTTTATAGTCAATAAATCAGAGGATGACACAAAAAGAAGGCAATCTACGGAACACTTTATGAACTATTAATCACTTTCACGGTACGTTAATAGGTTCACAATGAAGGTCAAGAATTTTGAAGATAAGGTTTTACAGCAGAGCGAAAGAGATCCACGGACCATATGTCTATTTTACGGTCTGTGAGTTATGCTGGTGGGTAATTTGACAGGTTTATATGAAAATCACAGACCATATGGATGAAAATCTAAAATATTACATTCCATAAAAGATGGACACAACCTTAGTTCTTTAATCCTAAGAGTTTTACAATTAATTTAATTCAGTAATTTTTGTTATTAATTCAAAATCAATTATCTCTATATTCACGGGATATAAACTAGATTGCCAGTTAAGTGTTCATCTGATCTGTAGTTTTTTTATGTCAATTCCCTATGGGAATCAACTACAAGCTTGTTGATTTACTTTATTTGCATATGGCCGCGAAATATTATCTTATATGTGTAATTTTGACCATATTAAATTTTGGCGCCATTGCCATGGAATACGGTTTAAAAATTATTGATCGGTATTTACTTTGATTAAGTATTTTCTATTCCTTCACACCTTGTTTGCTTTGTATGTGAACTAAGTGATAATGGTAGCACGAGCAGCAGAATAAGAAATTGACGCACAAGTTGCTGCAAAGGCAGCTAATGCTAATCCGCCAGAAGCAGAGAACGTGTTTGTGGACTTGGTTCATGAGATTGATTATTGTCATAACCCAAATGGGCCGTGATTGGTACCCACACTAATCCTCCGTTGGTAGAACCAAACAACCCAAACTATAGTCTAATACTTAGCTAGTTTTAGAAAGATTAACCAAAACTCATCTTGAATTACAAATAAAGAATCAACCAACATAATATAGGAAAATCGTGCGGAATTCATCAACTAAACATATCCCCAAGAACTAAAAGTCATCATCCAGAACTCTAAATCAACATAGTCTAAGATATCTAAAAATATCTAAAAGCAATAAGATAAAAGAGTTCCATTATCCGAAGGAAGGACAACAACTCGTGGAGGATCCATGACACCCTGAAAAGTAGTGCTCACCCTTGGATCTGCAATCGGTCACTCTACTCTAGTCGAGGTCGCGTCTCAGCCTCTGGAACACGGTCTTCACTCAATAAAAGAAGAGCACATGATAGTATTAGTACAACACACTATATACTAGTAGGTATCATAGGCCAGCCCAATAATATAACATGAAGATAGTAAAACATATAACAAGTAACAGGAATCCAACACTTAGCATGTAATCAATCAACAGATAGTCTTTTCAATGTAAGTTCAACGACCACAATCTCACATATCACTATCTCCATCAATCTCTACTCATGTCATCCATTTATCTAACCTCACCTCAATTCTCATCCAACTCAGCATAGTAGACAATACAATAATACAAAACAAGGCAAAATGGTGTACACGCATGCTATGGGTCTTATTTCTGCCCACTAGCCATGACCTGTAGGGGACCCTAGGTGTCCATGTACCATAATAGCATGGTATCTGATCCATAACAAATGTGTCAACAACAATATCTGCATAACTAGGCTCTCAGACCTATTTCTCAAGAATAAACTTAGTGCCCAAGACATTATTCATACTTAACCAATTCAGCTTACTTATCACTTCTTGTTCATTCAACCTATTTATACAAGCACAATAGGGAAAAGCATATATATATATTTCAACCATGTTTGAAGATCAATCACAATTTATACAATTTCACTACAACATGCAATAAGGTGAGTCTTAACTCTAATTCAGACCATAACCTACCTCGAGTAAAGATATACCACCCGCAAGCTAGTTCACCATTTCCTTGTCCTTTCTTATCTCTCCCGAATGCACAAGGTCTAACAATAACAAATATATAAGAGTAATTAGCTGATTACCCTTCATTTTAGGCTCTAGGAATCAAACCCAATCACTCTACCCAATAAACTAGGTTTCTAGCATTTTTCAAGGGTTAATTACTTACTAACTAGACCCATTACATTCATAGAATCAAGAACCCAAGGTTTCTAATCAAGTTCATATCCTTTCCACCATTTTAAGCCTAAAGAGTTCACCTTTATGGAACCCAAGGTTCCCCACTAGCCTTAAACATATTAAGGACTAAAACTTTCATGTTAGAACTCATAAAAACACAACTTAAGATCAGTTCCATGTGATTTTGAACCTACCCATAGGGTTCTTCCCTAAGTTCATGCTTCTAGGGCTTAGCTGTAAAAAATCCACCATTAATCCTCCCCCCCCCTAATGTCTAAGGAAGATTAATAATAATTAAACAAAGAGTTCTACAGATTACTTACCTTGAACGATGGAGTTCACCCTAGTTTTCTTGGAAAACCCACTTCTTAGACCTCTAAAATGAAATAGAATAAAGAAAGGAATGACCCAGAATACTGCAAGTCGCACATGTATACTGCCGCGTATTCTCATCACGATGGACGGCTCTCTGATGCGATGGATCATTGCGATAAGGATTGGCTCATCGTGATAGACCATTGTGATAAGGCATCCTCCATTGCTATGAGAGACAATTTCTAGAACATGGTGTTCTTGCTCCCAGGCCCTCATTTCAGAACACACACTATTTCATAGACACCATGAATTATTTTCAATGTGACAACTGTCATATTCGGAGTTCTATAACTCTAATTCTCATCCCAAAACTTCCTACGGGATGCTATGGCAATTGTCTATCCAAAAATAGACACCACACTACCACATGACATCACACAAAACATAAATTGCCTCTAAGCCACAGGATACTATATTTTAGTATGAGCTCACCCTAGCTCGAGATTTTTGATTCTTACCTATGGATTTTTCTAGCCAGGTACTTATGCCTTAATTCAGTGTAATGATAGAATAAGCCATTACATTAGATACCAATTAAACAATCGTTCATCCCCAAATGACAACTGAGAAGAAAATAGGTGGAAAACAAAGATTACCTGAATCGGTGAACAAGTGCTGATACTTGTTCTGCATGTCTGTCTCAGTCTCCCAAGTGGCCTCCTCAACAGGACGGTTCTTCCACTGGAACTTCACAAATGCAATTTCCTTGGTTCTAAACTTTCAAACATCTCAATCAAGAATAGCAATGACCTCTTCTTCATAAGAGAGCTTCTCATCTAACAGGACCAAGTCCTAGCAAATAATGTAATTACCATCACTATGGTACTTCTTCAACATCGACACATGGAATATAAGATGAACTCTCGACAGACTAGGTGGTAGAGCCAACCTATAAGCCACTGGACCCACCTTCTGAAGAATCTTGAAGGGCCTAATATATCTTAAACTTAACTTGCCTCGTTTTCCAAACTGCATAACACTCTTCATAGGTGAGACTTTGAGCAAAACTTGCTCGCCTTCTGCAAAGTGCATGTCTCTAACCTTTCTCTCCGCATACTCTTTCTTTCGGCTTTGAGCCACTAAAAGTTTCCCTTGGATGAACTTCGCCCTTTTCATGGAGTCCCTTACTAAGTCTGTACCCAAAGGTTTTGTTTCAAATGAATCAAACCAACCAATGAAAGATCTAGATCTCCTCTCATATAAAGCTTTGAATGGGGCCATGTTTATGCTAGAGTGGTAATTATTATTATACGCAAACTCAACTAGTGCTAGATATTGATCCACTGACCACCAAAGTCCATCACACATGCACGAAGCATGTCCTCTTCACCTGAATCATGCACTCAGATTGTTCGTCAGTCTAAGAGTGGAAAGTTGTACTCAGGTCCAACCTTTTTCCCAACTTTTCGTGCAACTTCTGCCAGAAATTAGAAGTGAACTGGGTGCCCTTATCAGAAATAATTGAGATAGGCACCCCATGCAATCGGACAATCACATTCAGATATATCTTGGCCAACTTGGTCGCATTATAAGTCATATGCAAAGGGATAAAATGTCCAGATTTTGTCAACCTGCCAACAATGCCCCTAATCAAATCATACTTCTCCAAAGTCTTGGTAAGGCCAACCATAAAATCCATGGCTATCCGTTCCCACTTCTAATCAGGAATGGGCATCCTCTGAAGTGTACCGCCAAGTTTCTAATGCTTATATTTGACTTGCTAGAAGTTTTGGCACTTAGCCACAAATTCCATTATATCTTTCTTCATTCCACCCCACCAATAATGTATCTTCAAGTCTCGATACATCTTGGTCATACTAGGATGTATGGAATACTTAGAACTTTAAGCCTCTGCAAGAATGGTGGGAATCAACTCCTCAACACCGGGCATACATACTCGCCCTATAATTCTTAGAACACCTTCCTCATTAATGATGACCTCCTTGGCCTCACCCCACAATATCTTTTCAAAAATTCTGCTCAATTTCACATCATCAAAGTGCTTACCTTTGATTTGCTCAAGGAAAGAGGCTCTCGCCTCTACACATGCTAGTAAGCCACCCTTTTTGGAAACTTCCAATCTCATGAAGTTGTTAGCCAGATCCTGAATATCTCTAGCCAATGGTCATCTAGCAATGTTCAGGTAAGACAAGCTACCCATACTTTTAGTTTTCCTTCTTAGTGCATCAACCACCATATTAGCTTTGGATAGTACAAGATGGTGATGTCATAATCTTTAAGTAACCTCATCCACCTCCGCTGCCTCAAGTTCAAATCCTTTTGAGTGAAGACATCTTGCAAACTATGGTTGTCTATGAACACTTCACATCAGACCCCATACAAATAGTGTCTCCAGGCCTTGAGCAAAAATAGTACTGCAGCCAACTCTAAGTCATGAGTAGAATAGTTCTTCTCATGCACCTTGAGTTATCTCAAAGCATAAGCAATGACATTCCATTCTTGCATCAACATGGTAACTAAAACAGACCATGAGGCATCAAAATAAATAATAAAGACTTTACCTTCAACCAGAAAGGCGAGGATGTGAGCTGTGGTCAACAAGGTCTTGAGCTTTTGGAAGCTCTCCTCACACTTCTCCGACCAAACAAATGGTACATCTTTCTGATCAAGCTAGTCAGGTGAGTAACAATGGATACAAAGTCCTTAACAAATATGCGGTAGTAGCTAGCTAATCCCATAAAACTATGAACTTCCATCACTGAAGTGGGTCTAGCCTATTCTTAACCACTTCTATTTTATGTGGGTCTACCATCACCCCATCTTTAAAAACCACATGTCCCAAGAAGGACACATAAGATAACCAGAACTCACACTTTAAAAACTTCGCATACAATTCCTTCTCTTTCAGAAGTCCCAACACAATTCTAAGATGATCCTCATACTCCTTATCATCCTTAGAATATACCAGAATATCTTCAATGAAGACTATGACGAAGGAGTCAAGATAGGGCTTGAATATTTCATTCATCAAGCCCATGAAAGAAGTTGGGGTGTTGATCAGCCTGAACAACATCACAAGAAACTCATAGTGCCCCTATCGGGTCCAAAATGCACTTTTAGGAATATCTAAAGGTCAAATTTTCAATTGATGGTAACCAAACCTTAAGTCAATCTTAGAGAATATAGAAGCCCCTTGCAACTGATCGAATAGATCATCAATGCGAGATAGAGGGTACTGGTTACGAATAATAACCTTTTTTAGCTGTATATAATTTATACTCATATGTAGACTGCCATCTTTCTTTTGACAAAGAGCACTGGAGAACCCCACGAGGAGGCACTCGGACGAATAAAACCCTTACTCAATAGCTCCTGCAACTGAGCTTTAAGCTCTCTCAATTCAGTCGGTGCCATCCTATAGGGAGGAATAGAGATAGGATGAGTGTTTGACTCTAAGTCAATACAAAAATCAATATCCCGATTAGGTGGCATGCCAAGCAAATCTGCAGGAAACACCTCTATGAACTCATACACTATGGGACTGACTCAATATATGGAACCTCCAAACTGGTGTCCCAAAGATGAGCTAGGAAAGCTAAACATCAGCTCCCAATCAGACTCTGTGCACGAAGGAAGAACATAAACTTCATTGGAGTAGGACTATAGTTACCCTACAATTCTAACCTATCCAACCTAGGCATAGCCATAGCCACTGTCTTAGCATGACAGTCCTAAATAACATAGTGTGGAGATAACCAACTCATCCCTAGGATGATGTTAAAGTCTACCATATCTAAGACTACTAAATCTGCAAAGGTTTCTTTACCCACAAACACAATAGGGCAAGTCATGGAGACCCTATCTACCACCATAGAATCCCCTACCGGAGTAGATATAGTAACAGGAAAAATCAAGGGATTCACATAACATATCAAAACTCTCAGCAAAACCAGCAGATACATAAGAAAAGGTAGACCCATGGTCAAACAAAACTAAAGCCATGCTATCATAGACAAGAATAATAATTGTGATCACCATATCTAAAGCCTCTACCTCTGGCTTACTCGGGAAAGCATAAAAGTGATTCTCTTCTCCTGCCTGCACACCACCCCTGTTTGGTTGATTACCTACTCTGCCACTGCCTTGGTTGGGATGAGCGTCACCCATACCTGTAGTGTGACCACCCTACCCACTCTGTGGACCATCTCTGTCATAACTATTACCCCTACCAGTTGGAACCAAAGCTCTAGGAGCCTGCTACTGAGATGTCTGCCGAAGCCGAGGATAGTTCCTCCTCAAGTGACCAAGATCACCACACTCAAAGCAGGCGCGGTCAAAATTAGGTCATTATGCTAAAGCCTACTGAGCAATATACCCACCAAAGTCTGATGCAGGCTTACTGACCACTGTAACCACTCCAGACCGAGGCTTCTTTTAATCCATCATCTCCTGGCTCTCTTGTCTTACTCCTTCCACATTCTTTACGAACTCAACAACTTCCTAAAATGACTTACCCAAAGATGCTACTTGCAAAGCAGTGATCTGCAATCCTGTATTTAGACCTTTCACAAAGTGGAAGATCCGCTATTCTTCTATATTAATCAGTTGAGAAGAATAATGATCTAAGGCATGGAAATGAGTCTCATAAGCAGCCATAGAAGAATCACCTTACTCAATGTTTGCAAACTCATCTTTCTTCCTGTCTTTCAAGGTCTGGGAAACATACCTCTCTAGAAAGACTTGATAGAAGTGACTCCAAGTCACAGGGAGAGCCTCAGTAGGCCTGCACTCTACGAATGCCCTCCACTACATCTTAGTGTCCCCTTGATACTAAAATAAAACAAAGTCCACACCATGCCTCTCCACAATGACCATTCTATCCAGCCTCTCATAGAACTCTATGATGAACTCAGAGGCATCCTTGGATTCCAATCCATGAAATACAAGAGGCCTCAACTTTACAAACTTGTAGAAGAGCCCGTGTTTACCACCTTTCATAACCAAGCCTATCACTGGTCGTGGAAACATACCTGTCTCAGAAGCAGCATCTAACTATGGAGCCACAGTTGTAGCATGCTGGGTCACTGGATGATGAACACCAGGAACCGCAAGAGTAGCCCCATCCCCAGCCAATCCACAAAGGAAGCTCAGAACCTGCTGGATTACCTCATATGATAATAGGACATGCACCACACCTCCCTGAACTGGGTGCATGCCTATCCCCTGGACTGGTTCTGCCACCTCATTGTGCTCAACTCAAACTTATTCCTCTACTACTATCTCAAGAACATTCTCTTGTGGAGGAGGAGATGCTGACCTTTTATGAGCCGAAGCTGCAGCTCGAGCTCCACCACTGATAGGCGCACCTCCTCTCTTTCCTCTGGCTCTACCTCTAACTCTTACCCTACCATAAACCACAACCTCAACAACTAGATCAGGTGTTGCTGCTCTAGCTTCAGATGAATGTGTCCTCACCATCTACGAGAATAAGAGTGGAAGAGTTAGATACCAATTTGGATCGCCAAATACCAATTGGAATCAAGTTATAGCATGAGAAATGAAAGAAGTTGAAGTTTCCTATAGTCCTATAGACTCCTACAGAGAAGTACAAACGTCTTCATACCATTCTGTAAGACTCTACTCGACTCATTTTGGTACGACGAGATCAACAAACCCGAGGCTCTGATACCAACTTTGTCACAACCTAAATTGGCCATTACTGGCACCCATACTAACCCTTTAGTGAAAGAACAAAACAACCCAAACCATAGTCTAATACTTAGCCAGTTTTAGAAAGATTAGCCATAAGCTCATCCTGAATTACAAATAAAGAATCAACTAACATAATATAGGAAAATCGTGCAAAATTTATCAACTAAACATATCCCCAAGAAAAGAAAGTCATCGTCCAAAACTCTAAACCAACATAGTCTAAGATATCTAACAATGACAAGCAATAAGATAAAAGAGTTCCATTGTTCGGAGGAAAGACAATAACTCATGGAAAATCCATAGCAACCTGGAAAGTAGTGCTAACCCTTGGATCTGCAATCGGTCACTCTACTCTAGCCAAGGTTGCATCTCAGCCTCTAGAACACAGTTTGCACTGAACAAAAGAAGAGCACAAGGTAGTATCAGTAAAACAAACTATGTACTGGTAGGTATCATAGGCCGACCCACCAATATAACATGAAGATAGTAAAACATATAACAAGTAACAGAAATCCAACACTTAGCATATAATAAATCAAGAGATAGTCTTTTCAATGTAAGTTCAGTAACCATAATCTCACATATCGCTATGTCCATCAATCTCTACTCATATCATACGTTTCTCTAACCTCACCTCAGTTCTCAGCCAACTCATCATAGTAGACAATACAATAATACAAAATAAGGTAAAATGGTGTGCACACATACTATGGGTCTTATTTCTGCTCACTAGCCATATCCTGTAGGAGACCCTAGGTATCCATGTACCATACTGGTGTGGTATATACTCCATAACAATATCTGCATAACTAGGCTCTCAAACCTATTTTTCAAAAATAAACTTAGTGCCCAAGACACTATTCATACTTAACCAGTTCAGCTTACTTATCACTTCATGTTCATTCAGCCTATTTATACAAGAACAATAGGGAAAAGAATATATATATATATTTCAATCATGTCCGAAGACCAATCACAAGTTATACAATTTCACTACAACATACAATAAGGTGAATCTTAACTCTAATTCAAACCATAACCTAACTCGAGTGAAGATATAACCCCCGCAAGTTAGTTCACCACTGCCTTGTCCTTTCATATGTCTTTGGAATGCACAAGGTCTAACAATAATAAATATATAAGAGTAATTAGTCAATTACCCTTCATTCAGGCTCTGGGAATCAAACCCAATCATTTTACCCGATAAATGAGGTTTCTAGCATTCCTCAAGGGTTAATTACTTACTAACTAGACCCATTACATTCATAGGATCAAGAACCCAAGGTTTATAATCAAGTTCATACCTTTTTCATCATTTTTAAGCCTAAAGGTTTTACTTTTATGGAACCCAGGGTTCTCCACTAGCCTTAAACATATTAAGGACTAATAATTTCATGTTAGAACTCATAAGAAACAACTTAAAATCAGTTCCAGGTGATTTTACAACTACCCATAGGGTTCTTTCCCAAGTTCACGCTTCTAGGGCTTAACTACAAAAAATTCACCATTAATCATTCCCCCCAAGGTCTAAAGAAGATTAATAATTATTAAATGAAGAGTTCTATGGATTACTTACCTCGAACAATGGAGTTTGCCCTAGTTTTCTTAGAAAACCCACTTCTTGGAGATCTAAAATGAAACAGAATAAAGAGAGAAATAACCCAGAAAACTGCAGGTCTCATAGGTATACTACCACGTAATCTCAGCATGATGAATGGCTCTCCGTTGCGATGGATAATCATGACAAGGATCGGCTCATCACGATGGACCATCGCAATGAGGCATCCTGCATTACTATGAGCGATAATTTCCAAAACATGGTGTTTTCACTCCCAGATCCTCATTTCACAACACACACTATTTCATAGCACCACGAATCATTCCCAATGGGGAAACTATCATATCTGGAGTTCTATGACTCCGATTCTTATCCCAAAACATCTTATGGGATCCTATGGTAGTTGGCTATCAAAAAATAGACACAACACGACATCACACAAAACACAAATTGCCTCTAAGGCACAAAATACTATATTTTAGACTAAGCTCACCCTACCCTGAGATTTTTTATTTTCACCTAGGGACTTTTTTATCCAAGTACTTATGCCTTAATTCAGCATAACAATGGAATAGGTCATTACAATTATGCTAATGCCATTCCCCCCCCCCCCCCCCGTGTTGATGCTGCCTCATTTAAAATAGAGGGTATCAACTATATTATGTTGAAAGTTGAGGGATTATTTAGCAATTTTACATACGATGATCCCCATCAACACTTGACGTTTTGGGGTGTGTGCAATACATAAGAAGAATCATTTCTCCGAGGATGCCATTAGACAATGGGTTTTCAAGTACTCCCTTATTGGTGAAGCTAGAACCTATCTCCATAGCTTTCCACCAAAATCTATTCACACATGGGAGGAGTTGATTAGCGTGTTTCTGAAGAAGTGGTTCCCTCGATAAAAAAGGGCAGAATTGAGAGACAAGATCTTTCACTTCAAATGGATTCCCAGGGAAAAACTATTCAAAGCACGAGAGTGTTTCAAGCAGTATCTACTGAGGTCACCAAACCATGGTTTTACGAAAAACATCCTTGTGGAATAGTTCTATATGGGGTTGGATCCATTAAACTAAGATGTGGCCAATAATGTGGTTGGGGTTTGTTTCATGGATAAAACCTTCACTTGTATTTCAAACTTGTTGTACAAAGTAACTAAGCATAATCAGCCCTAACATTCAAGTGATACTAGTGGTAGTATATGTTATGGGACCTCCTTCCTTCACCAATTTGGCCAAGGAGAACCATGAGCATGATCAGTTGATCTCCAACATGGCTACTAATCTAGACCTATTGACCAAGAGGTTCACTGAAAGCAGTTTAAAGAAGTTGAATGTGGTTGATGAAGTGCGGGTAATGATGCAATAACAAAATGATAAAACTAAAACCCTAATTTTAAGAACAAGAAATAAAAATAATGGATAGAAATCAAGACACAAGAATGGAACTAATAGACAATAATGGTTATATGAAAATCAAAACCTTCAATTAAGAAAGATACCCTTAAGAGGAATAATTCCTCAATCAAACAATCCCATCAACATTTGCCTAGCAACAAAGGCTTTAGCCCCAAATCTCTCAAGAGTATCACTTAGAGGTATCAAATAGGCGGGTTGAAAAGAATTTGGGCAGGTAAAAATGGGCTGAGTTTATGAATGGATGGGTTATTGACCCGCTCAAAAATTGCTTGGGCTTGTGTTGGGCTGAAATGGGCTACAATGCAGGTCATAACCCAACCTGCCCAATCTTGATTAAGTTTTAATTACTTTATTTGTTCTTTTATAAATTTTTAGTACCTAGTAAAAAAAATTCTTTTATTATAGATATATATAATATATCAAATAAAAAAATATTTTTTAAAAATTATTTTGATACGATTTCTTATGAGTCAATTTGGGCTACATATCAATCCAATTTTAATAGGCAGAAATGGGTTCAACTAATAAATGAGTGGGTTATTATAGGTCAATAACCCGCCCAAATATAAATGAATCGGGTGGATTGGGTTAGATTTTGCCACCCCTAGTATCACTCATCTTCAATCTAAAATTTTCAAAGTCTAAATGAGCTATTCTCAACTATTTATAGTCTAAGCTAGCTATTAAAAAAATATCCTTAATGAAACAAGTGCCTTTTTAGGCCTCATTTGTTTGCACTTAATGGAGGTATGAATCTGAATGGTTCAGACCTTAGGTCATTAACTGCATTTATTTTTATCAAGATTTAAGCACTTAATAGGTCTGAATATGTAATAGTTATTAAGATCTAGAACAAAGTCCTAATATCATTAATAGGTATTCTTGTGTGGAATAATATTCACCATCACTCTATCCACAATCACCAGCCACCACTACTAACCACATTTGCTATCACCACCATTAGAACCAGTTTTACTATCATCAACCACCAGCACCACCACTAACCACCTACGCCATCAGAACCATCACTAATAATCAACACCATTGCAAACCACTACTATCAGCCGCTACCACACCTACCACCTCCATTATTATAATTATATCCATTGCCACTGCCACTGCCACCACCACCTCTACCACCACTATCAACCACTATCACTACTTTGACCAATCTCTACTACCAACCAACTCCACTATCACAACTAGCACCGATGTCAACTCTCACCAATTCATCGTCAACCACCACACATTCTTTAGCCACCACCATCAATCCCGCCAACTATTAATATCAACCAATTTCACTATTACAATCACCGCCACCATCATGATAGTCACTACAACACCAACCACATCCCCCATCGCAACTATCACCACCACCATTTCTAGGCACTAACATCAATTATTACTATCACCACCATCACTACAAACCATCTCCACCATCACTAGCAAACATAAATATTTAATATTATTATCAAATAATTATTTTATTTTATTAAATTAATATTTTTTCTAATATTTGATTAATTAATTAATTAAATTATATATTTATTATATTTATAGATAAATAAATTATGCATACTCAGATATTAAAAAACAAATAATCTTAATCATATAGTATTCAAATCTAGAGACAATATTTTAATAATTCTGATGTGCATTCAGATTCAAACGTCTTAATCTTGATGAAAATAAATGAGGCCTTAGTCTTCTTAGGCATGTGGGCTTGTGCTTTAAGAATAGCCTCTTTGCATACATCATACTTTTTTTCCTAGTGGAGTCTTGTACTTTTATTTTAGCATGTTCGCGAGCTGCATGCGTTCTTTGCAAGCATCCTTCAAGCATCCAAAGTAGCGACACAATGAGAAGTCCTTGAACTCTCTAGCTTATCTTGCATCAGGTAATGTCAAAGGCAAATTACGTACAACATGTAACTCAATATCCAGAGTCTCATTCGATGCAATTTAAGGAATCCAATTATGTCAACAACTCTCAATGAGGTTATAAGGGCACAAGTGTATAGGTATCAGAATCAAGGTGGAACAACTAGAATAATGGCAATAACTTTGGTAACATGATCTCCAATCCATACATCTCTAATAGAGGGCAATCTTCTAACTTGCAACAATATATAGCGAGAAAGTCCTTCTTACGAGCAAAATAATTATAAGCTAGAGGATATGCTAGAAAAAGTTTTGCAGAATCAAGAGCAGACTGATACAACAATGAAGAATATGATAGAGATTGTGAGTTCCCATACTACCTTTATTCAAAAATTAAAGCTTCAGATGAGAGATCTATCCAGAGAGCAAAATTCACCTCAAGGGACTAACTTCTAAGCAATACGATTGAAAATCCAAAAGGTTATAGTAGTGGTTCTTTGTCTCACTGCATATCTATCACCACATAGAGCAGTAAGTTGCTTTAATCAGATATAGAGGTTGTTGAAGTTGAGGATCATGCCAGGGTGGAAACACCTGCTGTTGTTGCTAATGAGAGTGTTGTGAGAAAGTCACATGTACAAGAAAAAAGTAGTTTAAAGGCTGAGAAAGAGGTAGTTGAGGTGTCAAAGCTCTCCCACCACTTTCTAAGTCAGTCCCTCCTTTTCCCAAGAGGTTGATAAAGAGGGCAAATGAAGCAAATATTGAGAAGTATGTTGCTATTCTGAAACAAGCAACACTTAATATTCCATTCATAAATGTTATTCAAGAGATACTTAGGTTTACAAACTTCCTGAAAAACATATTGACAAAGAATAAGGCAGAGAAGAAAAAGAGGTAAAAGTTACTCACTAAGTCAATTCTATTATTTTAGCCAAAGAGGTACATAAAAAGGAAGATCCGAGATCCTTCACCATTCTTTGCACATTTAGATTTTACAATCTTGCTAGATATTTTTGTGATAATAGAGCTAATTTAAATCTGATGTTGTTGGCCATTTATAACTAATTCAGGCTAAGCAAGCCAAATCCTACCAATATGCAGTTATAGATGGCCGATAAGACTATGAAGAGGCCCATAAGGGTGGTTGATGATATATTAGTTAAGGTAGGGAAGTTCTCTCTACCAACTAATTTTGTCATCCTGGAATATGTGGTTGAAAAAGAGATCTCGATCATTCTCGGGAGACCTTTCCTTATTACAGGAAGAGCTTTCAGGGACTCAGAGAAAAACAAAATCAAATTCCAAGTTAAGGGTGAGAAGGTGGCTTTCAAAGATTGTAAGGGGATGAAGTAGCCTAAAGCTTATGCCAATATCTCGGTGATCAATATGCTTGATGAAGTGGATAAGGCAACTGAGTTGAAAACACTATTTTTTGAGGTGAGGTATGAGTTCTTGAGTCAGACTAATGGAGAGTCGATGATAATCTCTGCCATATTAACCAATATCTAGGTTATGGAGTTGCTGAAATAGTATTAGGATACTTTGGTAAGAGGAAAGCAAGGAGACAAGTCTAATATACGGACTGTCTAAGTTAATGGATAAATTGATGATCGAGTAACTTGCATTTATCATAACATTAAATAAAGAACTATTTAGGAGGCAACCTATGTGTGCCACACACAGGTTTGGTATATGCGTCATGTCGCAATGGTAAATCAAGCCTTACTTGAGAGGCAACCCAAGATAAATATTTGTAATTTGATTTTTTTCTTTGGGTTTTGACGTGTGTTGTGATGCAGGACTTCAAAGAAAAGAGGAATGGGAACTAAAGTGTGAAATAGGGAACTGAATGAATAGCACAAATTGACTCACGGAGATTGATTTACAAGCCATAAAGCTTACTTACAGACCATAAATTTGTCGGATGTCTCATAATCTCTAGTAAGCACTTAATCTACGATCCACATACGGGTTGTAAAAGTCATTTACAGACCATAAATTGCACTGTGCTTGAGGAGGGGTCAAAAATAAGCCAATGAATAAGGGGTGAAACTAAAGCCATCTATTTGTGATCTACATATTGACCATACATTAAGAGTTATGGAGCATATGTGGGTACGTAAATGGAAGGCAAGGGACTTTGATAAAATCTTTAAATTTTAGTGTCATGACCCAACTACCAGGTCATGCGGGTACCTACTCTAATACACATAGATAGGATAACCCTTACCACCCGAACCAACAAGTAATGCGAAAAAACAAATATAACAATAAACAAATCTTATTTTAATACATGGAAACCTTTACAAGATATGCGGAAAAGCTTTTTACAGTCTAGAAATAGCCCTCCCTAAGACCTTGTATAAGCCGGTACAAGAGCTACTACAAGATGATGTAAAATGAAGAAGACTCAACTCCCACCATAGAAGCAAAAGTAGGATTTGCTGGGAGATCACCGTCATCCTGAACCTGTGAAACATCACCAACCCTGCAACCAGACTATATCCAAAAAGGTATAGCAAGAGTAGAATTAGTATAAACACACGTACTGGTAGGCATCATCGGTCGACCCAAATCCACTCCTACCATCATATAAGAAATCAAGGTAAATACATGAGTTAAATACTTCAACCCCTTTCAGATCCACCCTTATCAAAACCCAATATCAACCCAAGTCTGCCTGTCCCTTAGACTTCCCAAGTCACCTTGTCACCTAGACTTCCCAAGTCACCTTGAAAATGCTAACATCTATGTCCATACCCGGACTATCATTTCCTGACCCAAGTCAACCACTATGACTCAATAACCCAGATTAAACCCCACTACTTAGTGACGTAGACCGTACCCATCGTACCACCACCTACTAGTACAAAACTGTTCCCGTGACCCCAGGGCCATACTCGGCAAGTGAAAACAGTCAATGCTATAACCAAACCACAAGTCTCTCCCTTATCTTATCAACATACGCAACAAGTCTAACCGACATTGATAATTACCAGTGACAACAAACATATATCCCTTTTTACGAAATCCAAATCCAACAGGGATCCCTAGGACAATAACATACAACCCTGGTTCACAGAAGAACCACCTTGTCACTTAAGCACACTAACTCGGCCCTTCAAGGGCCAACTTTATGAAAAATAATAATAAATCTCGGCCCTCTCAAGAACCCAATATATAAAGAACAAATGGTAGACCCGTACTGAGTAAAGTAGTACAATATATAATAACAGCCAGTAATATAACTCCAGACTCTCAGTCTAACTTTTGACTTGACAACCACAGGGGACAGGTTCAACAATCATTCAACAATAATAATAAACATGGTATTTACCCTTTTTCATTACCGGGACCAATCAATGATCTCTAGACAACACCTAAGTATTTACATGCGATGCCCGGTCTACCCCAAGACTATTCCCCACATTTAATTGTAACAACCCAGCCTTTCAAGGACCATATGCAATATCACAAATCATGAACACAAACCGGTCCACTCATGGAACCATCGAAAGAAATACAACCAAATAATAAACATTTCCATACCAGGCATGGTACCCGAGCCAACCATATAGTAACCTGTACCAGGTGTAGTACCCGAGCTAACCAATAAGTAACTTTTATTAGGCATGGTACCCGAGCCAATTAATAAGTAACATGTACCAGGCGTGGTACCCAAACCAACCAATAAGTAACCTGTACCAAGCGTGGTACCTGAGCCAACCAATAAGTAACATGTACTAGGCGTGGTACCCGAGCCAAACAATAAGTAACCTGTACCAGGTGTGGTACCCGAGCCAACCGAATGTCACACAGAAATCCAATCAGTCACACACAATGAACAAAATACACTTGTAAACCAACAAGCAATAACACCCAGTTTATTTTACAAGACTGAAAACAGGACTTTTGGACATTCCTAAATCATTCTCTAAGCAATGCAAATCATACAAATACTTAGACAAAAGTACACAAACATACGATGTATACATGAATCAATAACCATCACCTACCTCATTCCGGGTACAAAATCTTAACCTTGAAATCCCATTCGAAGACTAACCCTGTTTCACCCCCATAACACATCCTAGTAGATACACCTATTCCTGACCCTCCTCCTAGGGTCGAAATAACATAGAGAAAACTTTCCTAACCTTGGTAATACCGCCATTTATGATATTCTACTTTTTATACTAATTCATTTCCCAAAACTTTCATTCCTTTCACCGTCATTTAATTACGAACCCTTTCAGTCCCCCAAACCTTTCGATATTCTAGTCCCTGGATTTTATTATCATACAACACTTAATTAAGCATAAAAACCCAAGATGTCACGACACATTATCATAACTCAATCAATTCTAGTTTAACCAATTCAACCAAACAATTCTCCTTCAGACTCCGTGCCTGAAGGCCTAGGCATGGATTCTCCCTTTCAATCTATACAACAAGTATGAAATGGAAATAGGTCAATATACTCAATGAAGAAATCCTAGCCTACCTGGATGCCGAGCAGCTATTCCATGCCCTATCTGGCTCCGTGAAGGCGTTTCCTGATGATTTTGCAGGCCTGAATCTATGGTTTTGTGTTCTTTTGCCAAAATTCCTCCTCCCCATAGCTCCCAAGCCTTAGAGCAGCCTAGGAGGGTTCTTGGAGTAACCCTCGTGTATTTTTAGGGCTGAATGGGAGAGAATGAAATTATAAAACCTATTTTTTTCAGTTTTTTGATCCTATCACTCTACTATGGCAGTCCCCGCTCTGCTATAGCAGTACTGCCATAGCCGAACATACCATTATAATGGTGCTGACCAGCGTTGACTTTCGCTATAGTGGTAATTTCTCCGATATAGCGGAGGTCACTACAGCAGTGTGTAAACAACTATGGCGGTTGACACAGGACAGAAAGTCGTCAATCCTATAAAAAGGGTCCATTTTACAACTCACTTAATTTCCTGACATTCTGGGACAACCTTATCACGTCAACCTCAATTTCGGGAGTTCTACTTACCCAAATTTGATTCTGAAAAGTCTCCCAGACTCCTTTATGTCTTAGCTACAAGGAAAACTATCTCAACTCATAATACATTTCCCAATCCTTACCTGGATTACTCTAGACCACACCCCGATCCAAAATCAGCCGAGACTAGCCTAGCCCAAAATTTTCAACTCCCGAACCCGGAAGTTTTCTGACTCGAAAATTAGCACAAAAAGTCCACCCGTAATGATGAACCCAGACGTTACATTTATGCATGCCCAAATGTACAGACCATAATGAGATTTCACAGTCTATTTTACGATGGTACATCCAACAATTCAACTAGGTCTCAAGTAAATAACTTATGAATCGTAAATGGATTCTACGGTACCATTTTCTGTTGTCAACCACCACTTACTTAAAATTCATTTAGGACCTTTTACAGACCATAGAAGGGACCATAAATCCTAATCTACGGCCGTGAAACCCACTGTAAAAGAGAGAAGAGTATAAATACCGGACTCTCCTTATCCATTCTCTTTCAAAATTTTCCAACTCCCTCCCTACTCTATCTTAACTGTCAACTCCCACTCCCTAAATCCCTTACTATCTCTTCCAAAAATTCAACATACACAATTCCCTTGATCCTCTATTGTGCACTAGTAAAACACACACACACATACACAGACGAAAAAATTGAGCCTTTTTGCTCTCACTCTCACAGAAAGCACACAACTACAAGGTATAAAAAGCTAACCTATATCTTGATTCTAGGTACATGAAAATGTGTAGTAAGGTTGGTGGTTGTTTTCCACCCTTTACGTGTGAAAATGGGCCAAAATCTAGGGGTCTAGAACCCAAGGATGCCCAGATATAACTTGGCTGAATACCCTAGTTATTTTGGATTGTTTAAGTGTGTACATGGTATGGGTAGATAGGTGTATTGACATGAAGTCTTAAATGCCATATTTGGACTAAATTCTAGAAAACCATGGGTCTCATAGTGAAGGCGCCTTTTAGGGATCGTATTTTTCATATACGAGTCATAAAAGTAGTACCTTCCCCAAAATGCCAAGTGTGAAAACTTTTGTTTCACGGAGGAGTTTACAGACATAAATTCCATTTACAAACCATAAACCTATTTGTGGGTTAGAAGTAGGAAAATCTTATAGACTATCTAAGGGTAGTTCTTGTTCCATGATAGGTTTTGGTCATAGTATCAATTTATAGTCCAGAAATCCCACTATGGTTCAGTAGAGAATAAAATGGACATTATGTTTAAGGGGAAATATTTTGGCTTTTTCATTTATGATAGAAAATATAGAGCGTAAACCTGTTTTATAGCCCATATCTCCACTGTAGGTGAAGAACTCAATTGTCGACTTCTAAGAGTATGATCGTAAATCACTAGAATATATGGTTCATACATTGCATTTATGACTCATAATTCTCAAATACGGCTAGATACTTAGATTTATTTGAACTTTCACAATGTTGATTGTGTACCCTCGTGGTGCATCTCTTTGTCATTATTGATATATCTTGGATACTTACACTGTGTTTTTGACAGGTATGACTCATAAACAAACTCCAATAGGAGGTGAGAAAACAAAACCCGCCAAAGGCAAAGAAAGGTCCACTTCTTAAAAGAGGTATCACTTAAAGGATCAGCCTAAAGATTTAAATAAGAAGAGGGTAGCCACCACTTTTCAACCCAGAGAACAAAGCCACAAATGGTAAGAAAAACTATCACAATATCTAGTCTAAAGAGAAGGGTTAAGCCAATACACCCATTGCCCATGCCGAGGGCAGTGGACAGGCACACAGGAGCTTGCACCTAAAGGATCACCACCAAATGGGTTATCACGCGTAGGATCATAATAGGACTCATAGACAAGTGGGTTCAAAAAGGGCACAGATAGACCTCAAGGCACAACTATATTCAAGAGAAAATAGAAAGATAAGGTGTAGAAGAAGTTTGACACAAAGTCAGCCTTGAGGTTCTCAGTGCCAAGATTGAAAGAGAAATGTATAGTTGGTCTGAAGCTCACAAATGGCAAGCCTTGTCAGAACTTCACCGAAGAGAAGATGGTCCGCTTTTACAGACTGCAACATCATCCTTTTATCTTGGCGCAGCTTCAAACTCTATTCTGGGTACCATTCACCCATTCTCTCAGACAATATTGTTCGACCATTGTGTAGAAGTTTAATGATGCTTATGGGGCCACACCAGAGCCTTAGAGAAAGTTTCCAAATGCTTTACATAAAACTTTTGATATGATCATTGTATGAGGGGTGATGTGGATATAAAAAGTACGACAATCAATAGGTTATATATCGAGAAAGACTACACTAGTCCTGGAGATACTTCTAAATATGAACATAAATTAGTCGCTATAGTTGGTCAGCAGGAATAGATAACTAAGTTCATTGCCCGAACTGCCCCCGCATGGTTGGCTGAACACAAAGCCCTGATATATAAAATGTACCTCACTCTAGAGGCTATGTTTTGGTAGAGCATAGTAATGTGTCATATCTATCCAACCAAGGCCGATAACACCCTCACAATTGATCAAGCCATTCTTATTGGGTCCAGTATTTCAAAGTTCCCAATCAATGTTGGGAATATTGTGGTTGAAGACATGCAAGAATGATCATCTCAAAATGATACATCTCATTCATTCCTAAATTTAGTTACACAGTTATGTTGAGTTGCTGGTGTTCATCCACTGACACATGAGGACAGATATGTTAAGGCACTCCACATAATGGAGATCACTAAAAGTAAAGATGAGACCAACCCTACAGGTCGTAAGAATATGAATATATATATGACTGTAGGTGCCACCTGAGTAGTTTGACATACATACCATGGTACCCCTGTGTATTTTTTAGCCTATCACCAATTGTGATGAGCAGCCACTACTGATACCACTGATCCATCTGGAGCCACTACTTCTAGGCCCACACCCACTGCCACTCCCCGATCATCCATACCTGCACCATCATTCTCCTTTATTATGTTCATTCTCACCTAGGAGAATTTTATCATGATTACTTGTAAGGCTGAGCATGTAGACAAACAGATTATGAAGATGGTCTTCATGCTTCCTACTTATATAAGAAAGGCTACTGATAAGGCCTTGCAGCGGTTAAGAGAGTCTGTGACCACTTCATAGAAGCATACTATTGCTCGTCTAGATAGGTTAGATTTAAAGGTTATTAAGCTATAGAAGAGCTCATTAGCGGTTAATGTGAAGAAGTTGAGAAAAGATTTAGCAATGCATAGGCTGATATTATTGAGCTCTATTCTAGGGAGATGGATATTTTGGCCACTCAAGTCATATGATAGATGGTCCAGTCCCAGATGGTTAGCTAGTCAGCTGAGTTTCCTTCTTGCCAAAATAAAAGCAAAGAAATATTTAGGGAGGATAAGAAGACATATGAAGAGGGCCTAGAGGATGCAATGAAGGTTGTTGATAGTGAGTGTCCCAAGGATGATACACAGAAGATAAAGCTTTTTAGAAAGAGGACTCTCTTTGACTTTCACTCTCGACTAGTACCCCTGGTATCGAGGTTGATTTCTCCTCTCATACTCCATAAGTGGAGTTGTTCCCATTATCATAGCCAGCTACAGACCCCATCACCATTGCAACACCTACCACATTTGAACCCAAGGTTATAGCCCAAACTCCAAAGGTCATCATATCACAGCTATGCCATGTGACTAGTGCACTTCATGTGCCACAAGTAGTTCTGACTCCCTCCCTTGTCTTTACATTTTTATGCATTTGGGACACTATAATTTTCAAGTTGGGGGCAGGGTTGTTTGTTCTGCTTATTTTTGGATATATATATGTTTTTTTATGATGTATATCTTCAAAATATTTTGGGGTTGTAAACAAAGTGCCAATCCTAGTATAGTGACCCCTCAATTTTTATTAGCCATGGTTTTCTTTCGAGGGTTTAATTCTTATTGAACTAGGTAATATTTAGGTTAATAGAGTCTTAGTAGAATAATGATGTTTTCCGATGATGGATTGCTAGGAAACATTCTTAAGGGAATGAGTCATGTCATTTAAGTAGAATTAAGTAGGTTTGACTTATATGGTGGTGGTTTTTTAGATTATGGCATGTATACTTTTTTTTTATCTAAATGGACCCTCCTCTAAAAAATGATAATCGTATAAACTCCGATAGTATGTATTAACATGTTTGCCTCTTTTTCTGACATTATAATTGCTAGATTCCTAGATCACTTGTTTGGGAGTTAGAATAAAGCTAAATGAAGTCTACATCGTGTTGTAAGTAATTATATTATTTTTATGTGCTATGTGTTGCAGTATAAAACTTGCCTGGTTAATCATACCGCTTATCTGAGAATAGCTTAGTTATGGAGATGAACTTAGGCCATCTTTGAGGTATTAGAACCTAATTAGCCTATATGATCCTACCAAATGTGATAAAATATCTCTAGTATTCTATTTTGAGCTTTTGACCTTTTAATAGCTATCCATAACTGAACCTTAACCCTTGTGTACAAATAATCATGTTTTGCACCCTTCCCTCCTTGACACTAGTGATGAAGATGAGGCATAAAAAGCTTAAGTTAGGGGTGAGAGGAAAAATAACAGTGACCATTGAGGCTTCAAGACTAAGTTGGGGGTGGAAAAGCAGTTATGTATAGACCATGACCTGGTGTGGTAGAACAAAAAAAGAGAATACAAATAAGGATAACTTAAAAAAAGATAAAATAATCATACCAAGGTCAATGGAAGCAAAGAAAAGGGAAAGATTAGCGAAAGATAGAAAGGTTGAATAAAGTGGTATTCAAGGAGGGTGCAGTCACTATTTTCCCAGATATGTATCCTACCCATCCCCCAATCTATATTACAAGCTTAGAAAATCCTTATGTGATCTTAATCGAGAATTCCAAAGATTGTGATATTAGAAAATAAGGGCAAGCCTATAGTATCTACATTGTGTAGCATATAAACTTCTATGTGAGTGCTGAGTATTTTCTCTTCTCTTTAGTCTCTTTTACCATTTTTTCATTGCATATATGTGTGTTATTTTGGGATGTTTCTTTGGTCTATGTGAAGGTACTTGGACTAAAATAGCTGAAATAATTAACTTCTCAAACTGAGTCTCTTATGTGTTTATGTTGAGCTAATAGCATGGTGTCACTAGTTGAGGCTTTATTGTTAGTCATACTCATTAGGAGTGATTCAATTTGTTTGATAAATAAAGACCGGGGAATTGGTCATGTTGAAAGTAGACTTGAAGATTTGAAGTGTTTACCAAAGTATGGATCAAAACATGGTTGTAAATCGCATTCATGGTCCATAGATCTTCACATGAAAGATAAAGAGAGCCACTATCCAGAAGCTTGAAATTGGGACCTTCTCAAGCATGGAGGAAAATATGGATTATATGTCGCATTTATGATTCATAAATCAGAGGATGGAAACACAGAGAAGGCAAGCTATGGAATGGTTCATGGATCATCAATCACTTTTTGTCATGCCTCGAGACTAGTCCCTAGACATAACACGGGACCTAGGATCACAAGTGACCCCAAGCTAACCCTGAATTTGGCATACAGTAAGCATTTTGAAATAATACTAATTAAGCAGAAACATAACTGAATAAAGCATATAATCTAAAGAATCCAACCAAGAATATTTGAGATAAATAATTGATTGAGAAAATAAGACAAACTGAATAAACTGAGTCTGACTCTATGTCTGAAAGCCTCTAATACTGATGAGCTACTGGGGCAAGCCCTCAACTAACTCCAAATACTGAAAATAAGGAAAACTGACTAACTCAAAAATCATGTAAAGATATGTCCTCGGATGATGAGGACTCACCACTGGATATCGCTGATATGGCACCAGTATGAGCTAATCACGAGGCTGAATCTGAGAAACTAAACTTGCATCATGATAAGATGCAGCACATAGAGTATGCGTCAATACTTTAGATATACTAAGCATGAGGGATATGCAAAGCTGACTGAATATGTAAACATGCTAAAATACTGATAAGTTGTTTAAACTGAACTGAACTAAAGTACATAGGCCCAAAATATAGTCATGCATAAAAGAACTAAAATGCAAGGATAATCTGAAAACATATTAAAATTGAGAATAAACATAAACTGAGGGCCTAAGGTACTATAATAAAATTGATATTGTGGGAGAGTCTATTAATTTACATAAATCACGTGAGCTAAATATGGAGTCTGATGTATACACCCAATCAAGAGGATCCAATATACCTTGCCAGGGTATAAAGGCATGGCTGATGTGATTACTATTTTTGAGGCCCAACTGAGGGGCTAAAAAACCTACGGTGGCACGTAGTTCTAGGACTTGAGGGTCTAGTCCAACTTGGTGCTCCAGTTAGCCTTTGACAGGCTTTCCCATGCAAAAGAGTTCGCCCAAGCTTCTGACCACGTTGTACCAAAATAGAGATCTGATTTAAACGACCAGGTACAGCATATGAGTTCGATCCATTAGGTTCTTTTTTTTTCAGAAAAGAAACGAGAGACTAAATAGTACTCCCAAACTGAAGACTAATAACTCATTTAAAACTGAGGTTCTGAATTTCTGAGACAGAACTAAACTGGTCTAAAATCACTATGTTTCTAAAAAGTTGTAGTAAACTAAAGCTAGCTAATTTCTGCTTTTTAAACTCAACTAGTAGTCTAAGTTTGAATTTTCGAGAAAGCTAATTCATCAGGAAAGACTACAAGTTAGGGCTAGATTCTTGATTCCTCAAAACCTTGTAAAAATCCATGAAATTCAATAGCATCAATATATACTTCATTAAAGCGGGATGAAAATCATGTATAAATCAACAAAATGGATTTATGTAACAATCTACTAAAATGGGTAAGAACCCTAGTTTCAAAATCATGAAAATCACTGTGAAAGTCTGAGATTTTTGGGTATAAGGGCGAAATAAACCCTTACTGAATACCCACATACCTGTTGGATGGTAATCTCTAAAACACTCTGAAGTTGAAGCTTGGAGGAGAAAGCCTTAGGTCTAAAATTTGAAGAAGAATGCTCTTTTTTCTTCTTTGAAACTGACTTCAGAGAAAACTGACTTTGTTTGGAGGTTTAGACCTAATAAAATAAGCCTAAACTATTTATAGTCAGAGTTAAAATAAGAATGAAAGGTTTAAATACCCCTGAGAAATTAAAAAGAAAATTGCTAAAAAATTCGCGACTCAGGTTCCATGGTCTGTGGATGCTTGCACAACCTATAGAACCCTATCGTGGTTCCTGGCCCTTTTTATCAAACTGCGGGTCTGAGATTTATGGACAATGTTCATGGTTCATGGAACTATCCACGGCTTATGGAACCTGCTCGTGATTCCTAAGGTATTTATGACCTTCTGGTCTGAGATTCACGACACCAGTCCACGGTCCGTAAATCATTCCATAGTCTGTGGATTCTGGTCGTGATGACTGGGGGTTTGCTAGGTCTCTGGTCTGAGTTTCATGAGCGGAGTCCATGGCTTGTGGATTGTTCCACGATCTATGGTTTCACCTCGTAGACTTGACCTCAAGATGGCTAGCCTTTGTTCTTAGTTCCACAGAGACTTTCCATGGTCCGTGGAAACCATCCGTGGCTCCGGCTGGGACTTGGAAAAATTTTATTTTCTTATTTTTCTGAGTCGGTTCTAGGCTTGGAAGTTCTAGAGTGTTACAATATCTCTCCCTTGGGATCATTCATCCTCGAATGAAGGCTAAACAAGTTGATTTTGGATGGAAAGAGTTGCAATCCCTACCAACTTAGTACTAAAAGCTGATATCTGACTGAATTTAGTTCTAAGGACATGAAAACATGCTGGAGGTGCCGGAAAGGCTAAGAAAACATGATACAAAGACTGAGATACATGAGAGTAAACTGAGGAACTGGGAAGGAACTATTACCTCAAGTTGAAACTGGGTCAGAAGGGAAGAGGTGAGGGTACTTGGCCATCATAGCTGCTTCTGCTTCCTAAGTAGCTCACTCAACTGACTGGTTCCTCCATAGAACTTTCACTCAAGCAACTTCCTTATTCCTCAACCTACGAATTTGACGATCAAGAATCTCAACTGGAACCTCTTCATAAGAGAGACTATCTTTCATGCCCATGCTTTCTAAAGGCACACCTAAAGTTGGATCACCAATGTATTTCTTCAACAAGGATATATGGAAGACTGGGTGCAGGGATGCTAATCCTGTGGGTAACTCCAACTCATAAGCCACTTTGCCAACTCTCCTGAGAATCCTGTAAGGACCTACATATCAAGGACTAAGCTTCCCTTTCTTATCGAAACTCATCACCCCCTTCATAGGTGACACCTTTAGAAACACCCAATCATCAACCTCAAATTCTAGCTCCCTTCTCCTCACATTTGCATAGGACTTCTAAAGATTTGAGATGCGTTCAACCTTTCTCTAATAAGCTGAACTTTATCCATAGTCTTATGGATTGAATTTGGACCTATCAAGGTTGTTTCACCTACCTCAAACCAATATATAGGTAGTCTCATGGACTGAATCTGGACCTATCAAGGCTATTTCACCTACCTCAAACCAACATATAGGTGATCTACACCTCCACCCGTAAAGTGCCTCATACGAAGCCATCTGAATACTAGAGTGAAAACTGTTATTATAGCCAAACTCTATAAGAGGTAAGTGATCATCCCAATCACCTTTAAAGTTGATTATACAAGCTCTCAGCATATCCTCTAAAGTCTGAATGGTACGCTCTGCATGGCCATCTGTCTGTGGGTGAAAATTTGTGCTAAAATTAACCTGAGTACCAAGACCCTTCTAAAATGACCTCCAAAACTAGGAAGTGAACTGAGTACCCCTATCTCAAATGATGGATATGGGAACTCCTTGAAACTTGACTATCTCACGGATGTAGAGTCTGGCATAGTCCTCTACTGAATCGGTAGTCTTGATAGCTAAGAAGTAGGCTGAATTAGTCACCCTGTCTACAATCACCTAAATAGAATCATGCTACCTACGAGTATGAGGTAATACAATAATGAAGTCCATATTTATAACCTCCCACTTCCAAGTAGGAATATTCTTCTCCTGAGTCATACCACCTAGTCGTTAATGTTCTACCTTCACTTTCCAACAGTTGGGACACTTAGCCACAAAATCAGCAATGTCCCTCTTCATACCATTCCACCAATAAACTTCCTGTAGGTCACGGTACATCTTGGTGGCACCAGGGTAGATGGAATACCTGGAGCTATCAGCCTCTGTCAAGATCTGCTACCTTAAATCACCTACCTTAGGAACACATAGTCGACCCTGATAATGAAGTACACCATCTCCCCCTTGGGAGAAAACATCTAATCTCTGTTGCTGGAAATCACCTTTCAGCTGAAGTAAGATGGGATCACTATCATGCTTCTCCTTCACCTCTATCATCAATGAAGACTCAAACCCATTTTGAATAATGACACCACCTTCTGATGAGTCTGTGAGGTGAACCCATAACCAAGCAAGCCTGTGAACATTCTTGGCTAATTCCTTCTTTCCTTCCTCAACCTGTGACATACTACCCATGGACAACCTGTTAGGGGAATCAGCTACTACATTGGCCTTACCTAGATGGTAAAGCACACTCATGTCATAGTTCTTGAGGAGCTCTAGCCACCTTCTCTGATGAAGGTACAATTCTTTCTGCATGAACACATACTGAAGGCTCTTATGGTTAGTAAACACATCTACATGGACACCATACAAGTAGTATCTCCAAATCTTCAAGGCAAAGACCATTGCAGCTAACTCAAAATCATGAGTCGGGTAGTTATTCTCATGAATCTTAAGTTGTCTGGAGGCATAAGCAATGACCTTACCATGCTACACCAGAAGACAACCTAAGCCAACTCTGGACGCATCACAATATACTACGAAACCATCTAAACTCTCTAGCAGAGTTAAAACTGGGGTTGTGGTCAATCTAATTTTCAACTCCTGGAAGTTCCTCTCATACTCATCTTACCATTGGAACTTGACCCTCTTCTGAGTTAAACTAGTCAATGGAGAAGCTATGGATGAAAACCCCTCAACAAATCTTGGGTAGTAACCAGCCAAACCTAAAAAGCTTCTAATGTCTATCGGAAAAGTGGGTCTAGACTAATTCTTTACTGCCTCTATCTTTTGAGAATCCACTCAAATGCCCATCTTCAACACTACATGACTCAGGAAAGCAACTGACTGTAATCAAGACTCACACTTGATGAATTTGGCAAATGGTTGGCGGTCCTTGAGAGTTTGCAGCACCACTCCCAAATGATTAGCATGCTCCTCCTCACTCTGTAAGTAGACTAGAATGTCATTTATGAAGATAATAATGAACATGTACAAATAATGCTTGAACACCCTGTTCATCAAGTCCATAAAAGTTGTAGGAGAATTCATTAGTTCAAAAGATATAACCATAAATTCATAGTGACCATACCGAGTTTTAAAGGTTGTCTTTGGAATGTTACACTCTCTAACTCTAAGATGCTGATAATCGGATCTGAGGTCAATCTTAGAGAAGTAGCTGGCACCCTGAAGCTGGTCGAACAGGTCATCAATTCTGGGCATGGGATACTTGTTCTTGATTGTGACTTTGTTCAACTGACAGTGTCTATGCATATCCTGAGAGAACCATCTTTCTTATGCACGAACAGAACTGGAGCACCCCATTGAGAGATGCTAGGTCTGATGAAACCTTTATCTAGGAGGTCCTTGAGCTATTCTTTCAACTCTTTAAGCTCAGCTGGAGCCATTCTATAAGGAGGAATAGATATAGGTTGCGTATCTGGGAGAAGGTCTATCCCAAAGTCGATCTCCCACTCAGGAAGGACTCCAGGTAGATTTTCAGTAAACACCTCTGAAAATTCACTAACTACCAAAATTGATTGGAGAGGTGGGGTTTCGGACCCAAAATCCTTAACCCAGACTATATGGTAGATGTAACCCTTTGAGATCATCTTTCTAGCTTTGAGGTAAGATATGAAATGACCTTTTGATGTTGGAGGACTACCCTGCCATTCTAAGATAGGCTCATTTGAAAACAAGAATTTCACGACTCTTGTTCTACAGTCTACTAAGGCATAACAGGCATGTAGCCAATCCATGCTAAGAGTGACATCAAAGACGGTCATATCTAACTCTACTAAATCTGCTGAGGTGATTTTATGAAGGACTGAAACTGGGCAATCTCTATACACCCTCTTAGCTAGGATTGACTCACCAATAGGAGTGGAGACTAGGATGGGTTCTAAGATTTTTTTAGGGCTCACTCCAAATTTACATGCAACATATGGGGTTACAAAATATAGTGAAGCCCCTATATCTAATAGAGTATAAATGTCAAGAGAGAAGAGTGATAACATACCAGTGACTATATCTGGTGAACTCTCCTGATCCTGACGTGAAGACATAGCATAGAGACGGTTCTAACGCTGACCGCCACCTATGCCAGAGGTAGTACCCTGTTGAGTTGTGTGACCTACTGGAGCTATTGAAGTGGTAGACTGAGCTCTGTTACCCCCTTATCCCTGCCTGGCAGAAGGGCACTCCTTCAACTTATGGCTAAGCTGACCATACCCAAAACACCCATATCTGCCAGCAAAACACTCACCTGGATGATTTCTACCACACTTGGGGTAGGCTGGGAAAGTGTGTTACCTGAAACACTGCCTTGTGACTTAGATCCTGCTTCCCTCTTTTCCTAGTCCTATCGAGGTCTGGGAGATGGAGCACTAGCTGATAAGGGTACTGGGGCTGAAGACTTCTGCTAGAACTGTGAGTGATTCCCACCGCCTGACCTCTACTGAGAATATTCATAATTGCATGTCCTAGCCTTTTTGTTCTCCCCAGCCATTTCCTTAAGCTTATCTTCCTCAACCTGTTGAGCATGGGTAATCAGTCTAGAGATATCCATATCCCCCAATAACATAGCATTTTTTCACTCCGTTTGTGCCCTCGCATCATCCATCATAGATGGGGCATACCTAGAAAGCTAAGTGAACTTCAACCCATACTCCTGAACTGACATCAATCCTTACCTCAAATTCATAAACTCTTGGGCTCTAGCCTCCCTCGGGAAGAACCTGTCCATAAAAGCTCTAGTAAAACAATCCCATGTCACAGGGGCTGCATTCACACCCCTGCTATCCTTTCACTGAGTGAACCAAATATGAGCCACATCCTTGAGTTGATAGGATGCTAACTCAACACTATTAGCACCAGTCACTTGCAACACCTCAATGATCTTCTTGATCTCATCAATAAAATTCTGTGGGTATTCACCAATCTTCAAACCTAAAAACTCTAGCAAATTTAAGCAAACAAAATCTCAAACCCAGGCTGTGACTGATCTACTATTTGGGTTTGCTGGAACTGAGGCCTTCTAATTAGCATGATTGGCTACGGTCTTAGCTAATAACTGGATTGCATTATGGAATTCTACATTTGTAACCTCATGGTTCAGGGATAGAGGATTAGCATTAGCATTACGAGCGTTAGCTCTGTGAGGAGGCATGATCTGAAATACATAACAAATGTATTAGAGAAGAGGTACTGAATTTAACTCCATCACACGATAAGGATAATGAAAGAAATGAAGTTTTTCTTAAAACACTTCATAACCTCTCCCTCATAAGTGTGGTGTGCTTCACACCTATGAAAGATACTTTACTTAGTGTGAATTTTAGACACCCTAGGACTCTTGAACTTGATGCTTTGATACAAAGTTTGTCATGCCCCGAGGCTAGCCCCTAGACGTAACATGGGACCTAGGATCACAAGTGACCCCAAGGTAGCTCTGAATCTGGCATACAGTAAGCATTCTGAAATAATACTAATTAAGTGAAAACATAAATAAATAAAGCATATAAACTAAAGAATCCAACCAAGAATATATGAGATAAATAATTGTCTGAGAAAATGAGACAAACTGAATAAACTGAGTTTGACTCTATGTCTGAAAGCCTCTAATACTGATGAGCTACTGGGAAGAGCCCCCACCTAAATCTAAATACTGAAAATAAGGGCAACTGACTAACTCAAAAAGCATGTAAAGATATATCCTTGGATGATGAGGACTCACCACTAGATATCGTTGATATGGCACCGATATGAGCTAATCATGAAGCTGAATCTGAGAACCTGAACATGCATCATGATAGGATGCTACACATAGAGTATACCTTAGTACTTCGGATGTACTGAGCATGAGGGATATACAAAGCTGACTGATATATAAACATGCTAAAATAATGATAAGCACTTTAAAGTGAACTGAACTAAAGTACATATTCCCAAAATATAGTCATGCATAAAAGAATTGAAATGCAAGGATAATCTGAAAACATACTAAAACTAAGAATAAACATAAATTGAGGTCCTGAGGTACTTTACTAGATCTAATACTGTGGGAGAGTCTATTAACCAACATAAACCACGTGAGCTACATGTGGAGTCCAATGTATACTCCCCATTGAGAGGATCCAATATACCTTGCCAGGGTATAAAGGTATGGTTGATGTGATCACTATTTCTGAGGCCCAACTGAGAGGTTATATAACCTACAGTGGCATATAGTTCTGGTACTTGAGGGTACACTGAATCCTAGGCCAACTCGGTGCTAAATACTACCTCCCAAACTGAAGACTAATAACTCATTTAAAATTGCAGTTCTGAAATTTTGAGACAAAACTAAACTGGTCTGAAATCACTATGTTTCTGAAAATCTATAGTAAACTGAAGCTAGCTAATTTTTGCTCTTTAAACTAACTAGTAGTCTAAGTTTGAATTTTTGAGAAAGTTAATTCATCAGGAAAGACTACAATTTAGGGCTAGATTCTTGATTTCTTAAAACCTTGTAAAAATCCATGCAATTTAATAGAATCAATATATACTTCATTAAAACAGGATGAAAATCATGTATAAATCAAGAGAATGGATTTTTATAACAATCTACTAAAAGTGTTAAGAGCCCTAGTTTTAAAATCATGAAAATCACTGTGAAAGTCTAAGATTTTTGGGCATACGGGTGAACTAAACCCTTACTGAATACCCACATACCTGGTGAATGGTAATCCCTAAAATAATTTGAAGTTGAAGCTGGAAGGAGAAAGCCTTAGGTATGAAATTTGGAGAAGAACGCTCTTTTTTCTTCTTTGAAATACTTGAGAGAAAACTGACTTTGTTTGGAGGTTTAGACTTAACATAATAAGCCTAAATTATTTATAGCCGGGGCTAAAATAAAAATGAAAGGTATAAAATACCCCAGAGAAATTAAAAAAACTGCTTAGAAATTTGCGACTCAGGTTCCACGGACAAGTTCCACAGTCCATAAATGCTTCCATGGCCCATAGAACCTTGTCGTGGTTCCTGACCCTTTTTATCAAGCTGCAGGTTTGAGATTTATGGACAAGGTTCATGGCTCGTAGAACCATTCACGGCTTTTGAAACCTGCCCATGATTCCTAAGAGGTTTATGACCCTCAGGTTTGAGATTCACGACA
Organism: Jaltomata sinuosa; assembly: GCA_003996215.1. Lineage (NCBI taxonomy): Eukaryota > Viridiplantae > Streptophyta > Magnoliopsida > Solanales > Solanaceae > Jaltomata > Jaltomata sinuosa. Next base: position 88,539 of record QJPP01000303.1, read on the forward strand.
CCAGTCCATGGTCCGTAGATCATTCCACGGTCCGTGGAATCTGGTCGTGATGACTGGGGGTTTGCTAGGTCTCAGGTCTGTGTTTCACGAGTGGAGTTCACGGCTTGTGGACTATTCTACGGTCTGTGGTTTCACCTCGTAGACTTGACCTCAAAATGGCTGGCCTCTATTCTGAGTTCCACAGAGGTTTTGCACGACCCGTGGACCCTTCCACGGACCGTGGAAACCATCTATGGTTTCGGCTGGGACTTGAAAATTTTTATTTTCTAATTTTTCTGAGCTGGTTCTAGGCTTGGAAGTTCTGGGGTGTTACACTTTCACAGTTCATCCATAGGTTCATGGGGGAGGTCAAGAATTTTGAAGACAAGGTTTTACGGTGGAGCAAGGAGATCCACAAACTGTGTGTTTGTTTTACGATCCGTGAGTTATGTTGGTGGTTAATTTGATAGGTTTGGATTCCGAGTTTGTGGGCTTATATAAGTACTTTTGGTAGGATTTTTGTAAAAAGAAAATTTCAGATTTTATAGAATAGGGTGTAGAAGTATAGTAAAGCATAAAATAATCTCTAGTTTCTCTTTCTTGCAGAGTGTTTCAAATCAATTTTGGATTATTTTTTTCTTCAGTGTTCTTGAGTAAGTGATTATAAATTCTTAATTATATTCAAATTTTTCTTCCCGTATTATAAGTAGATAAATCATCTACTGAGGTTGTGGACCCAATATGAGTGTAATGTTCATAGTGTTTTCATGATTGTATGATTTTTAAGTTTTAGGATATCAAGTTATTTCTCGTTTTTACTGTTAATTGGTGGTTGCAACCATTAACCTATGCCATATTAATCTAGTTTTGCACTGAAAAGCATATTAGGGTTTGGCAGAAATAATTAGCAAGAACTTGGAGCATTAACCCTTGTTTAATAAATTCTCTTAGAGATAAGTTTAATTTACTTAGCATATTTGATCGCTCTTTTTTAAATAACTCATATAGATTTGAAAAAATCATATTGAGATAAACCATTCAACTCTTGGAAAAGATTGAGTGATGGTGTAGGGATTGAGTACATATCTAGACAATCCAATTATATGTAATTGCATAAAAACTTAGAATGCTACAATCCATAAAAAGAGGACACAACTTTAGTTCATTAATCCTGATAGTTTTACAACCAATTCAATCCAACAGTTTTAATTATTAATTCAAATCAATTCACTCTATATTCAAGGGATAGAAACTAGATCGACAGTCAAGTATTCGTCTGATATGTAGCTTTTCCCGTCTATTCCTTGTAGAATTTGATTTCAACCTTATTGGGTTACTATATTTTCATATGATTGCGTTGCATTATCTTATAGGTGTAACTTTGTGTAACACCTTAGAAATCAAACCAGTTATCTAAGTCTGAAACTCAGAAGAATTTCATGTTTTCAGGAATGATGGGTCCAAACCATGGACCGTGGTTTGACCCACGGGTCATGGAATGGAACCATAGTTCTCTTTTGTTGATTCAGTCTCTGGTCTGGAACCACGAGTTGGTTCTACGGACCGTGGTTCAAACTACAAGTCTGTCCTGTCGACTCGTGGAACTAGATCAGAGACATGACAAGTCCCTCAGAAAATAATGACTCAGTTCTATGACCCATCGTTCAAATGATGAACCGTCCTTCTGAGTCGTGGTTTGATCCAGAGACCAGTTAGGTCCCCAGCAACAACGAGTCCAATTAATGACCCATCATCCATTCTACGGGTCTGTCCTGTTGACCCGTAGATTACATTCCACAGTCTGATTAGTTGTCCAGGAACCATGAGTTGGAACCACAGGTCATGGTTTAAATGATGACCCATAGAACCGACCCGTGATTCCTGAAGCCGACCCATTTTTCAGTTTTTTCTTAATTAAATCTCAGAAGTATTTTAGTCATTACCCACCCTTTTAACTCCTAAATGATGTCATTTTGGCTATTTCTAGAAGAGTTTTTCACCCTCATTAGCCTAAGTCCCTTCTCATTACCTCATTCATCTCCCAAAAAGGAAAAGAACTCTCTCAAGATCAAGGTCTCAAGCTCCAAGTTTAAGTCTCCTAAGTCTTTTCAAATCAAGTGTGCTAGCTTCAATCAAGGTATGTAGGTATTCAACAATGGGTTCCTTTCACCCTTGTGCCCAAAACCCCCAATTCTCAAAGTGATTCATAAACTTGTGAAATTAGGGTTTTGATCTAAATTGGGGAAAACTTATCAAATCAGTTTCTATGCTTAAGTTCATGGCTTCTTATTGCTTAATTATGATTTGATCATGATTCCCCCATTGTTTTTAAAAGCCCAAGTATTAAAGTTGTTTTATCGCATGATCCCATTGAATTGCATGTTTTCAAGAGAAATTTGACATGATTAGATATCATGATCGTTCTTGTGTTTATGAAATTGCATGCTTAATTCTTCAAGTATGAAATTAGAAAGGTAAAGCATGATTTGAATTATGGTTATGCTAAGTCTTTAAAAGTATGAATTTGAATTGCATGGCATCAGATATGCCTTATTGCTTTTTAAACAGTTTTGACATCAGATATGTCTTCAGTTATGATCAATTTTGGCATCAGATATGCCCCAATATTATATGAACTATATGTATATTTTGGGAGTAGTATTTAGCACCGAGTTGGACAAGGTGAGAGTAACCTTAGTCCTAGAACTACGTGCCCCCAGAGGTTTATAAGTCCTCTCTGTTGGGCATCAGATTCAGTGATCATGCCACAGTCATGCATTTATACCCTGGCAAGGTATATTGGGTCCTCTCGATGGCGCGTATACATCGGATTCCATGTAGCTCACATGGTCTATGTCAGTTAGAGAACCTCCCTTAGAAATAATTTATGCTTTAAAATATATTTGACTCTTATTTCAGATTTCACACTCTTTGTTTATGATCATGTTTTCAGCTTGTGGTAGTTCATAGAGTCATTTGCATCCAATTTTACCTATAAAGCATGATTTTGATCATTGAACCATACTTAGCATGTTTTGTCATGTTCATGCATATCTCATATACTCAGTACATTGCATAGTACTGACGCATATCTTGCGCTGCATCCTTTGATAATGCAGATTCAGGTGCCCCTTCTCAGACCCGTGGCTAGAGCTCTCAGGCCACTCTCTGTCAGCTATTGGTGAGTACTTTTAGGTCGAGGACTAGTTATGTTCTTAGTCAGTCTTAGCTATTTTATTTTACGCACTTCGAGTTAGCTAGGGTCTTGTCCTAGCAACTCTTTATGTCATGAGTAGAGGATTTTCAGACATAGACAGGTTTTGAGTCTCTTTCTAGATTCTGTATTCCTATTTGACTTAATTATCCATTTATGTTATTCCGAATTTATCTATTATGCTTCCGCTTATCTTTTATTATGCTTGAGAATGCTATGACCAAGGGTTATCTTGGGGTAATTGTGGTCCTAAGTCCCGTGTTATGTCTAGGGGGTAACCTTGGGGCATGAAAAACTTGGTATCAGAGCCTCAGGTTCAAGAGTCCTTGGATGTCTGAAAGTTGCATCGAGTAGAGTCTCCTTCATGTGTGTGAAGCGCGCCACACATATGAGAGAGAAGCTATGAGATGTATTAGAAAACTTCTCTTCTTTCATGATCATATCATGCGATAGATCTTAACTCTAATGTTCCTCTAATCTTTACCTTCTACGTTTCAGATCATGCCTCAACGTGCTATGCCTCACCGAGCTGCTCGGAATGCTGATCCTCCAGTTCTGACCCCTGAGGCCATGAATGAAGAGTTTAGGAATGACATCCATTTGCTAGCCCAGACCTTTGTCACTCAGGCTAACCAGCTGACTCCTATCCCAGTCCATCCTCAAGGTGGGGTAGCGGCCCGAGTTCGTGATTTTGTCCGAATGAACCCACCCAAATTTTGGGGTTCAAAAGTGAGTGAGGACCCACTTAAATTTATTGATGAAGTGAAGAAGATATTTGATGTTATGCAAGTGGATGGTGCTGATTGTGTGGAGCTCGCGTCCTACCAACTCAAAGATGTAGCTCATATCTAGTTTACCCAATGGAAGGAAGCTAGAGCTAGGGACGAGGTCCCTATGACTTGGGAGTGTGTTGAGAGGGATTTCCTTAATCGGTTCTTTCCCCGGGAGTTGAGGCAAGCAAAGACTGAGGAGTTTCTGAACTTGAGACAGGGTTCAATGTCTGTCCAAGAGTATAGTTTCAAGTTCACTCAGTTGTCAAGGTATGCCCCTTCTATGGTAGCAGACCCGCATGACCAAATGAGTAAGTGTATCTATAGGGTTTCAGATTTAGTGAAAAGGGAATGTAGGTCTGCTATGCTGTTGAGTGATATGAACATTTCCAGACTCATGACCCATGCTCACTAGATCGAGGGAGACAGGCTTAAGGAGATGGCTAGGAAGAACAAGAGGACTAGATCTGAGGGTTTAGGTTTTGGCCATCAGAAGTCCGGAGGCAGACATTATTTTTCCTTTTAGAAGAGGTCATTAGGACCCATGCATTCTTTGGCTAGTACTCCTTTTAAGGCCTCTAGGCCCCATCATGATCAGTCTGGTAGAGGTGCAGGCTCTTATTCTCAGAGTAGTGGTGCAAAGGGGCCTTCTTTTCCCGTTTGTGCCAAGTGTGGGAAAAATCACGCCGGTGAGTGTTTGGCTAGAAAAGAGGGTTAATTTGCTTGTGGTCAGATTGGATATTGTATCAGAGATTGCCCTTCAGCTAAGAAGGGGTAGGGAGGTGGTAGGGCTCAGTCTGCTCCAGCAGCCCCAGGAGGTCGACCAGCAGGGCACAGCTTCTAGTTCTGGTGGTCAGTGCCAGAACCGCCTTTATGCTATGTCCTCTTGTCAGGATCAGGAGGGTTCCCCTGATATCTTTACTGGTATGTTAAAAGTCTTCTCTTTTGATGTGTATGCTTTGTTAGACCCCGGTGCCTCCTTATCTTTTGTGACCCCTTATATAGCATGCAAATTCGAAGTATGTCCGGAATTGCTTTCAGAACCCTTTTGTGTTTCCACTCCTGTTGGTGAGTCAGTCTTAGCTAAAAGGATCTACCGGAATTTCTCTATCTCAGTCCTTTATAGAGTCACTTTAGTCGATCTAGTAGAGTTGGAGATGACAGATTTTGATGTTATTCTTGGTATGGATTGGCTACATGCTTGTTATGCTTCTGTTGATTGTCGTACTCGGGTTGTCAGCTTCAAGTTTACAAATGAACTTGTTTTATAATGGCAAGGTAGTCCCCCTTCCTCGAAAGGTCATTTCATATCTTATCTTAAGGCTAAGAATATGATTTCAAAGGGGTATGTTTATCACATAGTGTGGGTTATGGACACAGAGTCCGAAACCCCATCCCTTTAGTCTATTCCTATTGTGAATGAGTTTTCAGAAGTATTTGCTGAGGATTTGCCTGAAGTCCCTCCCAAGCGGGAGATCGACTTTGGGATAGATCTTCTTCCAGATATGAATCCTATCTCTATTCCTCTCTATAGAATGGCTCCCGTGGAGCTTAAGGATTTAAAGGACCAGTTGAAGAATCTTCTTGATAAGGGTTTCATCAGGTATAGCATTTCTCCATGGGGTTCTCCCATCTTATTCGTGCGAAAGAAAGATAGTTCCCTCAGAATGTGCATTGACTACCGTCAATTAAACAAGGTCACAATCAAGAATAAGTATCCCATTCTTAGAATTGATGACTTGTTTGATCAGCTTCAGGTGGCTAGTTTCTTCTCCAAAATTGACCTTGGATCCGGTTATCATCAGCTTCATGTTAGAGAGTGTGATATTCTGAAGAGAGCCTTCAGAACTCGGTATGGTCATTATGAATTTGTTGTGATGTCTTTTGGTCTAATGAATTCTCCTTCAGCCTTTATGGATTTGATGAACTGTGTGTTCAAATAGTACCTGGATATGTTTGTGATTGTTTTCATTGATGATATCCTCATCTACTCTAGGAGTGAGGAGGAGCATGCAGACCATTTGAGTGTTATGTTGCAAACTCTCAAGGACCAGCAGTTATTTGCTAAGTTTAACAAGTGTGAGTTCTGGATGCAGTCCATTGTGTTTCTAGGTCATATTGTGACTAGGGATGGTATTCGAGTTGATTTTGAAAAGATTGAGGCGGTAAAGAACTGGCCTAGACGAACTTCTCCGTCTGATATTAGAAGATTTTTCGGTTTGGCTGGCTACTACAGGAGGTTTGTGGAAGGATTTTCTTCCATTGCTGCCCCTTTGACCCGATTGACTCAGAAGAAGGTAAAATTTCAGTCGTCCGACTTGTATAGGAAGAACTTTCAGGAATTGAAGACTAGATTGACCACAGCTCCAGTGTTAGCTCTACCCGAGAGCCTAGATGATTTTGTTATGTATTGTGATGCTTCTAGGATTGGTTTGGGTTTTGTTTTGATGCAGCGTGGTAAGATTATTGCTTATGCTTCGAGACAGCTTAAGACTCATGAGAAGAACCATCCTACTCATGATCTTGAGTTAGCAGGCGTGGTCTTTGCTTTAAGATTTGGAGACATTACTTGTATGGGGTGCATGTGGATGTATTCACCGATCATAAGAGTCTTCAGTATGTATTCACTCGAAAAGAATTGAATTTGCGACAAAGAAGATGGCTTGAGCTCCTTAAGGATTATGACACGAGTGTGCTTTACCATCCGGGTAAGTCCAATGTTATGGCAGATGCACTTAGTAGATTGTCTATGGGTAGTGTATCTTCAGTCGAAGAAGGGAAGAAGGAACTGGTTAAGGAGGTTAATAGGCTAGCTCGATTGGGAGTTTGACTTATGGACTCGACAGAAGGTGGTGTTATTGTTTAGAATGGTTCTGAATCATCCTTGGTAGCAGAAGTGAAGGCAAAGCAAGACAGTGATCCCATTTTACTTCATCTTAAGGGTACAGTCCATCAACAAAGAGTTGAGGTGTTCTCCCAAGGGAGAGATGGTATGCTTCGCTATCAGGGTCGATTATGTGTGCCAGATGTAGATGGGTTGTGCCAGCAGATTTTGACTAAGGCTCATAGTTCCAGATATTCCATCCACCCCGGTGCCACCAAGATGTACCGTGATCTACGAGAAGTCTTTTGGTGGAATGGTATGAAGAGGGACATAGCCGGTTTTATGGCTAAGTGTACCAACTGTCAGCAAGTGAAGGTAGAGCACCAGCGATCGAGTGGCATGATTTAGGATATTGACCTTCCCACTTGGAAGTAGGAAGCGATCAATATGGACTTCATTACAGGTTTGCCTCATACTTGATGGCAACATGATTCGATTTGGGTGATTGTCAAAATCGGATGACTAAATCATCCCATTTCTTGGTTGTTAAGACTATAAATTCAGCAGACGGCTATGCCAGACTCTACATCCAGGAGATAGTTTGATTGCATGGTGTTCCTTTGTCCATCATTTCAGATAGAGGTACTCAGTTTACTTCTCAGTTTTAGAGATCATTTCAGATAGAGGTACTCAGTTTACTTCTCAGTTTTAGAGATCATTTCAGAGAGGTCTTGGTACTCAGGTGAAGCTTAGCACAGCTTTTCATCCTCAGACAGATGGCCAGGCAGAGTGTACTATTCAGACTTTGGAGGATATGTTAAGAGCTTACGTGATTGATTTAAAAGGTAATTAGGATGATCACTTACCTCTTATCGAGTTTCCCTACAACAACAGCTTTCACTCTAGTATTCAGATGGCTCTGTATGAGGCACTTTATGGTTAGAGGTGTAGATCTCATATTGGTTGGTTTGAGGCAGGTGAGGCTGCTTTGATTGGCCCAGATTCGGTGCATGAGACCATGGATAAGGTTCATCTTATTAGGGAGAGATTGAAGACCTCTCAGAGTCGACAGAAATCATACGCGGATGTGAGAAGAACGGAATTAGAATTTGAAGTTGATGATTGGTTTTTTTAAAGGTGTCACCCATGAAGGGTGTGATAAGATTCGGGAAGAAAGGAAAGATTAGCCCCCATTTTGTAGGTCCTTATAGGATTCTGAGGAAGGTTGGTAAGGTTGCTTATGAGTTGGATTTGTCATCTGATTTGGAAGCGGTTCATCCAGTTTTCCATGTTTCCTTATTGAAGAAGTGTGTTGGTGATCCGACCTTGATTGTTCCTTTGGAGGATGTAGGTGTGAAGGATAATCTTACCTATGCGGAGGTCCCCGTAGAAATCCTTGATCATCAGATTTGGAGGTTGAGGAACAAATAAGTCACTTCAGTAAAAGTTCTTTGGAGAAATCAGCTTGTTGAAGGAGCTACTTGAGAAGCGGGATCAGCCATGAAAGCCAAGTACCCTCATCTCTTTCCTTCCGATTCCGTTCCAGCTTGAGGTAATAGTTTCATCCTTAGTATGTTCCTCCGATCCTATTCCATTAGTTACTCTCATGATCCTAGCATGCATTCATGTTCTCAAAGTTGATTTAACCATGTTGTAAGTTGAAAGGTTTAGTTTTCATGTTTATTCCTTGAATTCCTGGTTTTGTTGCTGGTTGGGCTATTTTTCTCTTCGGTTTTACCTTGCTTAGTCTTCATTCGAGGATGAATGATCCAAGGGGAGATATTGTAACACCTCCAAAATTGAACCATCTATCTAAGTTTGAAACTCAAAAGAATTTCATGTTTTAGGAATGACGGGTCCAAACCACGAATCCTGGTTTGAACCACGGGTCGTGGAATAGAACCGTAGTTCCCTTCTGTTGATTCAGTCTCTGGTCTGGAACCACGAGTTGGTTCTACGAACCGTGGTTCAAACCACAGGTTTGTCTTGTCGACTTGTGGAACCAAATTAGAGGCATGACAAGTCCCTTAGAAAATGATGACTTAGTTCTACGACCCGTCTTTCAAATGACGGACCATCCTTCTGAGTCGTGGTTTGATCCAGAGACCAGCTAGGTCCCCAGCAATGACGAGTCCAATTGATGACCCATAATCCATTCTATGGGTCCATCCTGTTGACCCGTAGATTATATTCCACAGCGTGATTAGTTGGCCAGGAACCACGAGTTGGAACCACGGGTCGTGGTTCAAACGATGACCCGTAGAACTGACCTGTGATTCCTGAAACTGACCCTTTTTCAGCTTTTTCTTAATTAAATCCCATGGGTATTTTAGTCATTACCCACCCTTTTAAATCCTAAATGATGTTGTTTTGGCTATTTCTAGAAGGGTTTCTCACCATCATTAGCCTAAGTCCCTTCTCATTACCTCATTCATCTCCCAAAAAGAAAAAGAACTCTCTCAAGCTCAAGGTCTGAAGCTCCAAGTTCAAGTCTCGTAAGTTTTTTCAATTCAAGTGGGTTAGCTTAAATCAAGGTATGTGGGTATTCAACAATGGGTTCCTTTCACCATTGTGCCCAAAACCCCCAATTCTCAAAGTGATTCATGAACTTGTAATATTAGGGTTTTGATCTAAATTGGGGAAAACTCATAAAATTAGTTTCTATGCTTAAGTTCATGGCTTCTTATTGCTTAATTATGATTTGATCATGATTCCCCCATTGGTTTTAAAAGCTCAAGCATTAAAGTTGCTTTATAGTATGATCCCATTGAATTGCATGTTTTCAAGAGAAATTTGACATGATTAGATATCATGACCTTTCTTGTGTTTATAAAATTGCATACTTAATTCTTTAGGTATGAAATTAAAAAAGTAAAGCATGATTTGAATTATGGTTATGCTAAGTCTTTAAAAGTATGAATTTGAATTGCATGTCATCAGATATGTCTTATTGCTTTCCAAACAGTTTTGACATCAGATATGTCTTCAGTTATGATCAGTTTTGGCATCACATATACCCCAGTATTATATGAGCTATATTTATATTTTGGGAGTAGTATTTAGCACTGAGTTGAACAGGGTGAGAGTACCCTTAGTCCTAGAACTACGTGCCCCCATAAGTTTATAAGTCCTCTCTATTGGGCATCAGATTTAGTGATCATGCCACAGACATGCCTTTATACCCTGGCAAGGTATATTGGGTCCTCTCGATGGGGCGTATACATCGGATACCATGTAGCTCACATGGTCTATGTCGGTTAGAGAACCTCCCTCAGAAACAGTTTATGCTTTAAAATTTATTTGACTCTTATTCAGATTTCAGACTCTTTGTTTATGATCATGTTTTCAGCTTGTGGTAGTTCATAGAGTCATTTGCATCCAGTTTTACCTATAAAGCATGATTTCGATCGTTGAAGCATACTTAGCATGTTTTGTCATGTTCGTGCATATCTCATATAGTTGGTACATTCCATAGTACTGACGCATATCTTGTGTTGCATCCTTTGATGATGCAGATTCAGGTACCCCTTCTCAGACCTGTGGCTAGAGCTCCCAGGCCACTCTCTGTCAGTTGTTGGTGAGTCCTCTTAGGTCGAGGACTAGTTATGCTCTTAGTCAGTGTTAGCTATTTTATTTTCCCCACTTCGAGTTAGCTAGGGTCTTGTCCTAGCAACTCTTTATGTCATGAGTAGAGGCTTTTCAGACATAGACAGCTTTTGAGTCTCTTTTTGGATTTTGTATTCCTATTTGACTTGATTATCCATTTATGTGATTCCGGATTTACCTATTATGCTTTTGCTTATCTTTTGCTATGCTTGAGAATGCTATGACCAAGAGTTAGCTTGGAGCACTTGTGGTCCTAAGTCCTGTGTTACATCTAGGGTACCACCTCAAAGAATGACACTTTGAGTGTATCACCTAGCATATACAATCTCCACGTGTCATGCAGATTATCTCAACTCACCCTATCACAATCAAAACTCTCAGCATAGATGATTTCCATGCGCTAGTGCGAACAGTTTCAATACATTTTACAACAATATAATGCCCTCAAATGTATGTAATGGCATGTCAATGAATGACATAAATATCAATTAAAGAGCATCATATATACATGTTATCATTTCTATAATCAACTATTTCAACTAATATGGCAATTAAATTACCTAAGTATCATAACCCGCATGAACAGTCTCAATGTGCAAAATCTTAGACTAAGCATGAACAACCTCGACATGCATTTATGTTAGGGAAACCACATAAAATTTGATAACACATTGTTCACAGAAATCATATACCCCAACATGTTCACATATATCACATACCCCGACATTTCATTTGCTCTTCACCTCACATGTACGTCACCCTTTAACCTTTTCCCTATTTAATCAATTGTTTATAACAAATACTTTAATAGAGTCTAGAAAGTCTCGACTTGCCTTATGTCCGAAGAACAAATGATCAAATTAGGCTTTGACCTTTCTCAAAGCCTTTTTACGGTCCCAATCTGTTCAAATAAAAAATCTTTATAAACACACAAGTCCTACGACATTCATATTGCTATACTTCTATTCGGATCCAAAAATTCAACCCAAAATCAACCCCAAATGCGTAAGGTCAAATCTATAATTTTGCTTTAATAGTTTACTCATAATACAAGGGTCTCAAATATCAAATTTTATAAAATCCAAATCTGAATTGACCTCTAAAGCAAAGAATGTAATTTCAAAATCTAGGTCAAAACCTCCCATTTCTACCACTAAAAACAAATAATAATGGTAAATAAATGATGGGATAGCGGGGAATTGCCACAATCATGGTTACAATCTTAATCCCCGAGATAAATCATGAAGATTGCCTTAAACATCACCCAAAATTAAGGTTTGTAGCTCCCAAAATTGAAATAAGAATAATAGGTTCGAAATAGAATTTAATTCTATATAGGTACCATTTACTCTTTGCGAATGCGGAGCCCCACTATGAATGCAATAGTGTAACAACCCGAAATTCGATTCAGCTTTTAAGCTTGAAAATTCTGAAAACTGTGAAATTCCCAGGGATCACGGATCATATCACAGACTGTAGTCCTGGACCATGATCTGTAGTCTAACATGTGGTCTGCTTATTGGCAGTGTTCTTCCCTGAGTCTATGAGTCATTCGATGATTTGTGGTTTGGAACCATGTCATGTCCTGTGGAATCATCGTTCATAGTTCTAGAGGACCCCCATAAAGGGTCCTGGATATGATGAGTTGGTCGACGACCCATTATCTTGAACCACGGGTCATCCTTCGATCCATAGTTCCTGAGGATCAGAGGATCCCCAGTTCCCTAAGTCAAACCACGAGTCAACTGGATGGTCTGTCATTCTGAATCACAGACCGTAGTGTGACTCATAAAATGAATTTCCAGTAGACCCCCAGAAGTGGCTTTTAGAACCACGGATCAGTTGACGGGTCATCATTTAGGATGACGGCCCATAGACTGACTCGTGGTCTCTGAAGTCGAGCCTTTTATCAGTTTTTCTTAATTAAGTCACATGGGTATTTCAGTTATTACCCACCCTTTTAACTCCTAAGTGAGGTCATTTTGGCCATTCTTATCATGATTTCTAAACCTATTAGCCTAAGTCCCTTCTCATTTCCTCATTCATCTACCAAAAAAGGAAAGTAACTCTCTCAAGCCCCAAGTTCAGGCCTCCTTTTCTTTTCAATTTCAGTTGGGTTAGCTTCAATCAAGGTATGTGGGTATTCAATAAGGAAATCCCTTCACCCTTATGCCCAAAACCCCAATCTTTTATATTGAATTTATGGATTTCTAAATTAGGGTTATCCATGACTTCTTATTCATTATCCATATTTTAATTGAGGTTCCTTAAGTGTTTATAAAAGCCCATATGATTTATGATGAATTCTAGCATGATTTCATTGAATTGCATGTCTTCAAGTAAAATTGGTATGTTTAGATAAAATGACCTCTGTTTTCATGAAATTGCATGCCTAATTCTTCAAACTATGATTTTAGTAAGGAAAGTATATTTTGAATTATGGTTATGCAAAGCTTTAAGACTCATGATTTGTGAATTGTATGGCATCATATATGTCCTTATGCTTTTCCAACAGTTTTGGATATTAGATATGTCCCTATGTTTTATTAAAGGTTTGGCATCTAGATATGTCTACCTAAGTTATGAATAGTTTTGACATCAGATATGTCACAAGTATTATGAGCTATATGTATATGTTTTGGGAGTAGTATTTAGCCCCAAGCGATAAGGGTTCGTTTACCCAAGTCCAAAAACTATGTTACCAGCGTAGGTTATGTATCACACGATAGGCTTATGAAAGTGGTTCCACTCTTTATTATCATGGTGCCCTTGCCTTAGTGGGGCAGAGGGTAGCTTTTCCAACTATGGTGATATAGTTGGATTATGGTGTTCTTTACCTTGGCAGGGTTAGAAATAGCTTTGCTAACTAGGGTTATATAGGTTGATTCCATTTAGCTCACATGGTCTATTGTCGTTATAAGAAACTCCCGTATGAAAGCTTTTCAGTTTAAGTTATATGATACTCTACTTTTGAAAGTTGATCTTCTATTTTCATGTCTTATGTTTAAATATGATTTTACTCATCAATTCTCTTACTATGCATGGCTTCAGTCTTTCAAGCCTGATTCAAGCATATTTACATTTATTGTTGCTTAGACTCATATATTCAGTACATCCTATAGTACTGATGCATTTTGTGCTGCATCCTTTTATGATGCAGATTCAGGTACCTACCCTCAGACTCGTGGCTAGACTATGCCAGACATTCAGTTGATTATTGGTGAGTCCTCATTATTCGAGGACTAGAGTTAGAGCGTCTATCTTTATGCTTTTATTTCAGATTCTGAGTTAGCTGGGGTCTTGTCCCAGTAACTCTTTATGACAGTTAGACGTTTTTTAGACATAGATAGTATGTGAGACTCTTTTTGGATTTGTATTCCTATTTGACTTGATTATCTATACATTTGATTTCGGATCTTTCTATTATGCTTCCACTTGTCTACTTGAATTATCTGAGTTATGCTATGACCAAGGGTTAGCTTGGGGAACTTGTGATCCCAGGTCCCGTGTTACATTAAGTGGGTAGCCTCAGGGCATGACAAGCTTAGCATCAGAGCCTCAGATTCAAGAGTCCTAGGATGTTTGAAAGCTGCATCGAGTAGAGTATCTTTCATGTGTGTGAAGCGTGCCATACTTATGAGAGGGAAGCTATGAGATATCTTAGAAAAACTTCACTTCTTTTATAATTATATCGTGCGATAGAGTTTAACTCTAATATCCCTCTAATCCTTTCCTTGTACGTTTCAGATTATGCCTCGACGTGCTATGCCTCACCGAGCCTCAAAATGTTGCTCCTCTAGTTCTGGCCCCAGAGGTCACGAATGAAGAGTTAAGGAAAACCATCCACATGCTAGCCTAGACTATGGCTTCTTAGGCCAACTAGCTAGCTCATATCCCCATCCACCCTCAAAGTGGGGTAGCGGCCCGAGTTTGTGATTTTATTCGTATGAACCCACCTAAGTTTTGAGGTTCGAAAGTGAGTGAGGATCCACTAAATTTTATCGATGAAGTAAATAAAATCTTTAATGTGATGCAAGTGGCTGGTGTTGATAGTGTCGAGTTAGCATCCTATCAACTCAAGGATGTAGCTCATATCTGGTTAGGAAGGTAGGGCTAGGGACGTGGTCCTTATGACTTGGGAGTGTTTCCAGAGGGCTTTCCTTAACTGGTTCTTCCCGAGGGAGTTAAGACAAGCGAAGACCGAGGAGTTTGTGAACTTAAGACAGGGATCCACGACTGTTCAGGAGTACGGGTTGAGGTTCACTTAGCTTTCCAGATATGCTTCTGCTATGGTGGCTGACCCACAAGATCAGATGAGCAAGTATATCTATGGAGTCTCGGATTTGGTAAAGAAGGAGCGTAGATCTGCTATGTTGTTGATTGACATGAGTATCTCCAGACTTATGACTCATGCTCACCAGATTGAGGGAGACAAACTCAGGGAGATGGATAAGGAGAACAAAAGAGTCAGATCTGAGGGTTTGGGATTTAGACATCAGAGATCCAGAGGCGGACATCAATCTTCCTTTCAGAAGAGGTCATCAGGACCTATGCATTCTACCGCTAGTTCTCCTTCTCAGGCCTTCAGGCCTCATCATGATCAGTCTGGTAAAAGTGCGGGCTCTAATTCTCAGGGGAGTGGTGCAAAGGGGCCTTCCTACCCCATTTGCACCAAATGTGGAAAGAATCATCCCGATGAGTATCTAGCTGGTTCAGGTGGTTATTTTGGATGTGGACAGTTTGGTCACAGGATTAGAGATTGTCCTTCAGCTAAGAAGGAACATGGTGGTGGTAGGACTCAGTCTGCCCCAGCAGCTCCAGGAGGTCGACCAGCCCAGTAGGGCACTACTTCTAGTTCTGGTGGTCAGCGCCAGAACTGCCTTTATTCCATGCCCTCTCGACAAGACCATGAGAGTTCACCGAATGCCTTTACTGGTAGGTTGAAAGTCTTCTCTCTGGATGTGTATGTCTATTAGACCCCGGTGCCTCCCTATCTCTTGTAACACCTTATGTACAACAACAACAACAAACCCAGTGTATTTCCACAGCGTGGGGCTGTAACACCTTATGTAGCATGCAAATTTGAGATGTCTCCAGATCAGCTTTTATAAATCTTTTGTGTTTCTACTCCTGTTGGTGAGTTAGTCTTAGCCAAAAGAATCTGCCAAAATTGCCCTATCTCAGTCCTTCATAGAGTCACTTCAGTGGATCTAGTAGAGTTGGAGATAACTGATTTTGATGTTATTCTTGGTATGGATTAGTTGTATGCTTGTTATGCCTCGGTTGACTATCGTACTCGAGTTGTCAGTTTCAAGTTTCTGAATGAACCTGTCGTAGAGTGGAAAGGTAGTCCTCCATCCTCGAAAGGTCATATCATATCTTATCTTAAGGATAGGAAGATAATTTCTAAGGGATAAGTTTATCATATAGTTCGAGTTATGGACACAGAGTCCAAAACCCCATCCCTTTAGTCTGTTCCTTTTGTAAATGAGTTCCCAGAATTATTTCCCGAAGATTTTCCCAGAGTTCCTCTCGAGCGGGAGATCAACTTTGGGATAGATCTCCCACTAGATACGAATCCTATCTCTATTACTCCCTATAGAATGTCTCTTGAGGAACTTAATGAGTTAAAGGATCAGTTGAAGGATCTTCTTGACAAGGGTTTCATCAGGTCTAGCATTTCTCCATAGGGTGTCCTAATTTTGTTTGTGCGAAAGAAGGATGGTTCCCACAGAATGTGTATCGACTACCGTTAGTTGAACAAGGTCACAATTAAGAATAAGTATCTCATTCCAAGGATTGATGACTTGTTCGATCATCTTCAGGGTGCTAGTTTCTTCTCCAAGATCGGCCTTAGATCCAGTTATCATCAGCTTCGTGTTAGAGATTGTGATATTCTAAAGATAGCTTTCAGAACTTGGTATGGTCATTATGAATTTGTGGTTATATCTTTTGGCTTAACGAATACTCCTACAACCTTTGTGGATTAAATAAACTGTGTGTTCATACAGTATCTAGATATGTTTATGATTGTTTTCATTGATGATATTCTTATCTATTCTCAGAGTGAGGAGGAGCATGCAAGCCATTTGAGAGTTGTATTGCAAACTCTCAAGGATTGACAGTTATTTGCTAAGTTTAGCAAGTGTGAGTTATGGATGCAGTCTGTTGCTTTTATGGGTCACATTGTGACTAGAGATGGTACTCGAGTTGATTATCAAAAGATTAAAGCAGTAAAGAACTGGTCTGGACCCACTTCCCCATCAAATATTAGGAGTTTTTTGGGTTTGGCTGGTTACTACATGAGATTTGTGGAGAGACTCTCTTCCATTGCTGCCCCTTTTACTCGACTGACTCAGAAGAAGGTGAAATTTCAGTGGTCTGATCTTTGTGAGAAGAACTTTCAGGAATTAAAGACTAGGTTTACCACAGCGCCAGTGTTGACCCTACGCGAGGGTTCGGATGACTTTATTATGTATTATGATGCTTCTATAATTGGCTTGGGTTGTATTTTGATAAAGCGTGGTAAGGTGATTGTTTATGCTTCTAGGCAGCTTAAGATACATGAGAAGAACTACCCTACTCATGATCTTGAGTTAGCAGTCATGGTCTTTGCTTTGAAGATTTGGAGATATTACTTGTATGGTGTGCACGTGGATGTATTCACCGATCATAAGAGTCTTCAGTATGTGTTCACTCAAAAGGAATTGAATCTTCATCAAAGGAGATGGCTTGAGCTCCTTAAGGATTATGACATTATTGTGCTTTACAATTCGGGCAAGGCCAATGAAGTAGCGGATGTACTTAGTAGATTGTCCATGGGTAGTGTGTCTTCGGTTGAGAACGGAAAGAAGGAATTGGTTAAAGAGGTTCAAAAGCTTGCTTGGTTAGGGGTTCACCTTATGGACTCGATAGAAGGTGGTGTTATTATTCAAAATGGTTCCAAATCATCTTTGGTAGCTGAAGTGAAGGCAAAGCAAATAGTGATCCTATTTTGCTTCAGCTAAAGGGTGCAGTCCATCAGCAAAGGGTTGAGGTTTTCTCCCAAGGGGGAGATGGTGTGCTTCATTATCAAGGTCGATTGTGTGTGCCAGATGTAGATGGGTTGATACAGTAGATTTTAACTGAGGCTCATAGTTCCAGATATTCTATTCACCCTGGTGCTACCAAGATGTACCATGATCTACGGGAAGTCTATTGGTGGAATGTATGAAGAGGGACATAGCTGGTTTTATGGCTAAGTGTCCCAACTGTCAGTAAGTGAAGGTAGAGCATCAGCGACTGGGTGGTATGACTCAGGATATTGACCTTCCTACTTGGAAATGGGAAGCGATCAATATGGACTTCATTATAGGTTTGCCTCATACTCGAAGGCAACACGATTCTATTTGGGTGATTGTCAACAGGATGACCAAATCAGCCCTCTTCTTGGCGGTCAAGACTTCTGATACAGCTGAAGATTATGCCAGACTCTACATCCGTGAGATAGTCCGATTGAATGGTGTTCCATTGTCCATCATTTCAGATAGAGGTACTCAGTTTACATCCCAGTTTTGGAGATTGTTTCCGAGAGGTCTTGGTACTCATGTAAAGCTTAGCATGGCTATTTACCCATAGACGGATGGCCAGGCGGAGCATACTATTAAGACTTTGGAGGATATGTTGAGAGCTTGTGTGATTGATTTCAAGGGTAGTTGGGATGATCACTTACCTCTTATTGAGTTTTCCTACAACAACAGCTTTCACTCTAGCACCCAGATGGCTCCTTATGAGGCACTTTATGTTCAGAGGTGTAGATCTCTTATTGGTTTGTTTGAGGTAGGTGAGGAAGATTTGATTAGTCTAGATTTGGTTCATGAGACTATGGAGAAGGTTCAGACCATTAGAGAGAGGTTGAAGATCGCCCAGAGTCGACAGAAATCATATGCAGATGTGAGGAGAAGGGAATTGGAATTTGAAGTTGATGATTGGGTTTTTATGAAGGGGTTACCCATGAAGGGTGTGATAAGATTTGGCAAGAAAGGGAAGCTTAGTCCCTATTTTGTAGGCCCTTATCGGATTCTTAGGAGAGTTGATAGTGTTTCTTATGAGTTAGAGTTGCCAACGGATTTAAAAGCAGTTCATCGAGTTTTCCATGTTTTCTTGTTATACGAATCAAGTGGAATACCGCAGGTATTGTTTTTCCCATCTCAAATTTCTAACGTTTCTTATACGGCTTTATTATTCAAGTATTGACAACTTGATCTTAGCGTTTAGTAAAATCTGCAGGTACAAACTTTGAGCTATCAACAAGCTAGAAAGGAAGAAAGACTTGGTAGAGCCACACCCTGAACGTGAATGACTATTTCATCAACGGAGAAGGGCAGCAGCACTTTATCCTATTAAGTTTCACGAGGTGGCTGAGGAGGAGACAATCCAGTTAGTTGAACAACCCAAAGTTGTTCCCACAGAAATGGTAGCACCAAGGCCAGTGCACAATGTGGCAATCCCCACTCGTGACTAATGTTACCAACAACATCCGGAAGCCCAAATCAGGAAGTTATTTCGAGCTCAAACAGAGTATGGTGTAACTATTGCACACCAATGGTCAGTTCACGGGATTATCACATGAGGACCCGCAGACACACATCCAAAATTTTCTAGAAATCAGTGATACGTTCATACCAATTGGGGTCGCAATGGACTACGTGAGGATGACATTGTTTCCATTTTCTCTACTTGGGGAAGTGAGGAGATGGTTGAAAGCAGAGCCACTGAACTCCATCACTTCATGGGATGATTTTGCCTGGAAATTCTTGACACGTTTCTTTCCCTCCGGGAAGACAGCCAAGCTGAGGAGCGAGATTCTGAGTTTCAGGCGGAAAGATGGTGAAAATCTCTACACGGCTTGGGAGCGATTTAAGGCCCTCCTTATGGCATGTCCTCATCATCAGCAGATAAATAAGGTGTTGGTACATACATTCATTGAAGGGCTTGAGCCTCATTCGAAGATTCTACTAGATTGTGTAGTAAACGGGAAAGCACTAGAGAAGACGTATGACCAGTTGTATACCCTTCTGCACAGGATAGCATAGAGTAATTCTGAATGGAACAGTGATGTTAGCAGATCCACACCTAATAAAGTAGCCGGAATGCTTGAAGTAGATTCCAACACGGCTTTATTTTCCAAGGTGGAGTCTATGGCTAATCAGATGAGCAACATAGCCACGATTCTCAACAAATTAGCTTTTGGGAATAGTCAGGCGCATGTTAGTGTAGTACAGCCGGCAACTATTCAGTTTTGTGATACTTGTGGGGGAGACCATCTATCGGAAGATTGTGCAACAAATCTGGATTTTGTGAACTTTGTTAGGTATGCTCAGAGAGGTGGAAATCAGAATCATAGGAATGCATACAATGCAAACTTGCAGAATAATTTGTCATATGGTAACAACCAAGGCCAAAATCAATTCAAGCTACAAGCACAGAATCAACAGTTCACTGGAAACAACTAGCCTGCGGCCGTGCCTAGCAACATAGAAGACATGTTGAAGTCAATCATGGAGAGCCAAGCAAAGTATAAAGCTGATATGAAAGACCAAAAAATTGCCATCCGGAATTTAGAGAAGCAAGTGGGGCAGCTAGCTGGAGCACAGAATATGAGACCACAGGGTAGTCTCCCAGGTGATACTGATCCAAATCCCAAGCAGGTGAATGTAGTCACTACTAGAAGTGGGTTGGAGCTGAAAGAATTGGCACCGAAGCAATCAGAGCCCAAGGTAGTTGAGGGTGCAACCGAAAAGGCTAAAGCTAGGGCGGAGACAGCGGTAAAAGAAGATGAAGATATTATAAAGCCCCCTTCACCGTTCCCACAAAAGCTGATCAAACAGAGAGAGGAGGCTGGATTCAAGAAATTTCTTGACCTCCTGAGGTAGGTACACCTTACTTTCCCCCTCATAGATGTTCTTCAGGGAGTTCCGAAGTACGCAAAGTATATCAAAGACATTGTGGCAAACAAGAACAGGCTAATCAAATATGCCACAGTCGCTCTCACAAGGATATGTACGTGTCAGATTCAGAACAGGTTGCCAACCAAAATAAAGGATCTGGGAAGTTTCACCATTGAGATCACCATTGGCCAGAAAGTTATAGCTCGAGCACTATGAGATCTTGGGGAAAGTATCAACCTAATGCCATCTTCAGTCTTTAAAAAGATGGGGTTGGGTAGTCCTCGGTCCACTACAATTGTTCTGCAGTTGGTAGACAGATCTTTGGCTAGACCTGAGGAGATTATAGAGGATGTATTGGTGCAGATTGTTTCGTTGATCTTTTCGATGGATTTTGTGATCTTGGATTTTGAACCAGACCCGAAAGTTCCATTTATTTTGGGACATCTGCTATTAGCTAAAGGTAGAGCATTGATAGATGTGGCAGCAGGGCAGCTCACCATGAGAGCACATGACAAGGTGGAAGTCTTCAATGTGTACAAGGCAATGAAGTTGCCTACGTTATATGAGGACTTGTCAGCTTTTACTGTGGTGGACATAGAGTCGAGGATACCCTTCATCACCTCCACAGATCCATTGGAGAGGGCACTCACAAGGACATATTTGTATGGAGATAGAGCAGCACATGAAATGATCCAATGCTTGGAGGTAGGTTGTTTATTGTTGAGCACTATTGAGTTCGAGCCTCTTAATAGACCGTTGGGACCCCCTCCCAAGCCATCTATCAAAGAAGCCCCGAAGCTAGAGATAAAACCACTCCCTCCTCATCTGAAGTATGCTTATTTGGGTGATGATGATACGCTTTCGGTAATCCTAGCAGCCGGGTTGAATGAAGCACAGGTAAAAGAGGCCCTAGCAGTGTTGCGAAAGAGGAAGAGAGAAATTAGGTGGCAAATGTCTTATATTCATGGGATCAATCCATCATTTTGCATGCACAAGATATGTATGGAGGAGGGGTACAAGCCCATGTCACAGCATCAGAGAATATCTGCCTATGAAGGATGTAGTGAGAAAGGAGGTGATCAAGTGGCTAGACGCAGGTATTGTTTTTCCCATCTCAGATAGCAAGTGGGTCAGCCCTATGAAATGTTTCCCCAAGAAAGGAGGGATGACTGTGATAAAAAATGAGAAGGATGAGCTGATTTCAACACGTACAGTCACTGGGTGGAGGATTTGCATGAACTACCAGAAATTAAATGAAGCCACCCGGAAAGATCACTATCCCATCTCATTCATTGATCAGATGTTGGACCGGTTAGCTGGCCAGGAGTACTTTTGCTTTCTAGATGGATATTCTGGCTACAATCAAATAGCCATAGCGCCAGAAGATCAAGAAAAGACGATGTTTACTTGTCCTTATGGTATATATGCTTTCAAGTGTATGACCTTTGGACTTTGTAATGCGCTGGCTACATTCCAGAGGTGTATGATGGCTATTTTTTCTGACATGGTGGAAGAGATCATTGAAATATTCATGGATGACTTCTCAGTATTTGGGAAGTCATTTGATACTTGTCTATAGAATCTGGATAGGGTATTGGCGAGGTGTGAAGAGACGAATCTGGTGCTTAGCTGGGAGAAGTGTCACTTTTTGATCACGAAAGGCATTGTCCTTGGCCATAAAGTGTCAAAGATGGGGCTTGAAGTGTACCGCGCAAAGATAGAGGTTATTGAGAAACTACCACATCCAGTCTCTATAAGAGGTGTTTGTAGTTTTCTTGGACATGCAGGCTTCTACAGACGCTTCATTAAAGACTTCTCCAAGATATCCAGGCCAATGTACAACCTGCTTGAGAAAGAG
This sequence comes from Jaltomata sinuosa, assembly GCA_003996215.1. NCBI lineage: Eukaryota > Viridiplantae > Streptophyta > Magnoliopsida > Solanales > Solanaceae > Jaltomata > Jaltomata sinuosa. The sequence goes on from QJPP01000303.1 coordinate 110,719, forward strand.
GTGAAGTATGAATTCAGTGATGACTGTGTGAAGGCTTTTGAAAATTTGAAGAAGCGCTTGATTGAAGCGCTTATATTGATTTCTCCAAATTGGGAGCTGCCCTTCGAGCTTATGTGTGATGCTAGTGATGTTGTAGTTGGAGTTGTACTGGGTCAGAGAGTTGACAAGGTATTTCATTCTATATACTATGCGAGTAAGACACTTGATTCAGCCCAGATGAACTACACAGTCACTGAGAAAGAGATGTTGGCGCTAGTCTTTGCTTTTGACAAGTTTTGCTCCTATCTTGTGGGAACGAAAGTGATTGTTTACACGGATCATGCTGCTATTTGGTACTTATTCAGCAAGAAGGATGCAAAGCCAAGACTTATTCGGTGGATTTTGCTGTTGCAAGAGTTTGATTTGGAGATAAGGGAATGAAAGGGCACAGAGAACCAAGTAGCGGATCATTTGTCTAGGCTTGAGGATTGGTCTCATGTGCCCAATGAAGGTCATATCAGGGAGGAGTTTCCAGATGAACAACTCCTAGCCCTGAGTATTACTGAGCTCCTATGGTATGCTGATCTTGTCAATCTAGTGGTGAGTGGGGTGTACCCCCCGGAAGTCACTACACAACAAAAGAAGAAGCTATATCACGACTCTGGATTCTATCTGTGGGATGAGCCTTATTTGTTCAAGAAAGATCCGGATCAAATAATTAGAAGATGCATTCCGGAGAGTCATGTGAGGGAAATCTTAGAGAGTTTTCATTCTTCTCCTTATGAGGTACATCATGGAGGGGAGCGCACCGCACATAAAGTGTTACAGTCATGTTTTTATTGGCCTACGATATTCAAAGATGCGGCAGCTTTCGTCAAGGGTTGTGATCAATGCCAAAGGACTGGAGCTATATCGAGAAGGCACGAGATGCCTTTGCAGAATATCCTTGAAGTGGAGATTTTTTATGTATGGGGAATCAACTTTATGGGACCCTTCCCACCTTCCTTTGGCAATATGTATATACTTGTTGCAGTGGATTATGTGTCTAAGTGGGTAGAAGCAGTCTCCTTTCCAACCAATGATGCAAAGTTAGTATTGAAGTTTTTCAAAAAGAACATATTCACAAGATTCGGTACTCCACGAGCTATAATCAGTGATGGTGGGATGCATTTCATCAATAATTAGTTTAGAAAATTGTTGGCTAAGTATGGGGTACATCACAAGGTGGCTACTGCATATCATCCCCAAATGAGCGGGCAGGTTGAGGTATCAAATCGGCAAGTGAAGCAGATTCTAGAAAAGACTGTAAATGCATAGAGAAAGGATTGGGCTGAGAAGCTTGATGATGCACAATAGGCGTACCAAACTGCCTACAAAATGCCTATTGGAGCTTCTCTGTATTGGCTTGTATATGGTAAGGCTTGTCATCTGCCTATCGAGTTAGAACACCAAGCCTATTGGGCTATAAATAAGCTAAATCTGGATGAAGAACTGGCTGAGCAGAAGAGACAAATGTAGATTAACGAACTTGATGAGTTTAGGTTGCAAGCGTATGAGAATACCAAGCTCTACAAGGAGAAGACGAAGAGGTCGCATGACAAGAACATCCTCCCGCGCTCCTTTGAACCTGGCCATAGGGTCCTCCTATTCAACTCAAAGATGAAGCTTTTCCCTGGAAAGCTTAAGTCTAAGTGGTCTAGACCATTTGAGGTAGTGCGAATGACCCCGCATGGTGCAGTAAAACTCCGAAAGAGAGACAAAACAAGTACATTCTCACATTTTGGTACAATGTCAAACTCTGTTCAAGCATTCGAAACTCATCCAACATCCCCCAAATACAAACAAATAGTGCAAACCACTTCTAAAATGCATTTCAAACCTGTTGAAATCATCAAATTACCGATTTGAGGTTGTCTTAACCATTTGTTAACCATGGCTCAAAATCTTCGAATGAATTAGAATATCAACCAATGATACAAATCACTCTCGATTACCTCAAAATTTATGCAAAACACTCGACCAATCTATATATCACCCTTCGGACCTAATGGAATTTTCATAACTCAAATTCGACCTTATTAACCCAAATGTTGACTTTGGTCAAACTTCTCAATTCTAAACTCCCAAAACTAGAATTACTTTTATGAAACATATTTGATCACTTTGGAAATTATGTTATCCATCCCCACAAGTCATAAATCGCAAAAAAAAAGTTATAGGGAGGGTCAAACATGGCAACAAGAGTCTAACGTACAAAATAACCATGCGATTTGTTACATTATCCACCACTAAAATACACGTTCATCCTCGAATGGAACTAGAAAGAAAGTACATGCATTATAAAAAAATCTGGGGATATATGCTATGTATGTTCGACTCAGTTTTCCAAGTGACTTCCTCCACCGGACGATGCCTCCATTACATCTTCACAGAAGCAATCTCCTTAGACCTCAACTTTCAAATCTGCCTATCTAAAATAGCTACTGGCTCTTTCTCAAAAAGCCAGATTCTGGTCCAGCTGTACCAAATCCCATTGAATCACATAAGAACCATCAGAATGGTAAATCTTCAGCATTGAGACACGAAACACCAAATGAACCCTAATAAACCTACTGGAAAAGCCAACTCATAAGCCACCTCCAAGACATTAAATTACCTCAAATGGACCAATAAACCTCGGGCTGAGCTAGCCCTTTTTCACAAACCACATAAAACCTTTCACAGGCGATACCTTCAGCAAAATATTATCACTAACCATAAACTCTAATCCACAAACCTTTCGATCAGCATAGCTTTTCTGCCTACTCTGAGCTATGAGAAATTGCTCTTTAATCAACTTGAACTTATATAAGGAATCTCTCAGCAAATATGTACCCCAAGGCTTGACCTTGAAGGCATCAAACCAATCAACCAGAGAACGATATCTCCTACCACATAAAGCCTCAAATGGAGCCATTTAGATGCTAGAATGATAACTATTATTTTAATAAAACTCCACAAAAGGCAAGAACTGGTCCCAATGATCATTAAAAGCAATCACACAAGCCCATTTTAAATCCTCAAGGACTTAAATATTCTACTCAGATTGATCATTAATCTGTGGGTAAAAATATGTGTTAAGATCTACTTGAGTGCCTAAATCCTTCTACATAGTCCTCTAGAAATGAGATGTAAACTGAGTACCCAGTCTGAAATGATAGAAATAGGAACCCCATGCAAATGAACTATCTCTTAAATATAGATCTTGACCAATCTCTCTAAAGTGTAGGTAGTCTAAATTGGAACGAAATGAGCAAATTTGGACAATCTATCTATAATGACCCAAATAGCATCGAACTTTCTCAAAGTTTGTGGCAACCCTATCATAAAGTCCATATTGATCCACTCCCACTTTAACTCAGGTATAAACATCCTCTGAGTCATACCACCCGGTCTCTGATGCTCATACTTCACCTGCTGATAACTCAAGCACTGAGAAACATACTAAACAATGTCTTTCTTCATATGAAACCACAAATAGTGCTGCTTCAAGTCATGATACATTTTATATGTCTTTAGGTGAATAGAGTACCTCAAACTATAAACCTTTTCCATGATCAACTTGGTCAAACCATATATCCTCGGTACACAAATGCTACTCTTGATCCTAAAAATCCTTCATCATCATGAATTGCTTTCTTAGCTTCTCCTCTCAACACTTTGCCTCGAATCATACATAATTCTCATCTTCAAACTACTGAGCCTTAATTTGTTCTACCAAAAGTGACTGAGCCTCAACACAAGCACGAACTCTATCAGACTCTAAAATTTTAAGCCTCATAAAGCTATTAGCCAAGGATTGAACATACGTAACCAAGGGATATTTCTCTGCATGCAACATAGCCAAGCTACCCATACTAACTTCCTTCTGACTCAAGTTATCAACTACCACATTAGCCTTGCTTGAATGATAAAGAATAGTCATATCATAATCCTTGAGCAATTCCAACTGCCTCAAATTGATATCCCTCTACTAAAAAATGTACTAAAGGATGCGATGATCCATATAAATCTCACAATGCACACCGTAGAGGTAATGCCTCAAAATCATCAAAATACTATTGCTGCCAACTCCAAATCATGAGTAGAGTAGTTCTTCTCGTGGATCTTCAACTGTCTCAAGGATTAATCTATAACCTTGCCTTTCTGTATTAACACACAACCAAGGCTAATACATGAATCATCATAATAAATAATAAAGCCTTTACCATCCATAAGTAATGTCAATATTAGAGCTGAAGTCAACAACGTCTTACATTTTTGGAAGCTCACCTCACAATTATCTAACCATTAGAATACCATATTCTTTTGATTTAACCTTGTCAATGGAGACGAATAGATGAGAAACCCTCCTCAAAGCATCAATAGCAATATTCCAAACCCATAAGACTCTAAATATCAGTAGGGGAAGTAGGCCTAACCCAATCCCAAATGACCTCAATCTTCTTGGAATCTATCATAATACCCTTCTTGAACACCACGTGTCCCGAGAATGTCACAGAACTAAACCAAAACTCATACTTCAAAAATTTGGGCATAAAGTTGCTCATCTTTCAAAATCTAAAGCATGATCCTCAAATATTGATCATGCTCCTCCCTACTATGAGAATAGATCAAAATGTCATCGATGAATACAATTAAAAAAATCAAGTAAATCCTGAAAACTCCATTCATCTACTCCATAAAAGTTGTTGGAGTATTGGTCAACCTAAAATACATGACCAAAAACTCATAATGACCATAACATGTCCTTAAATCTATCTTAGGGATATCCTCTACCCTTATCTTTAACTGGTGGTTATCTGAACTCAAATCAATTTTTGAAAAATATTGAAGCATCTTGAATCTGATCGAACAAATCATCAATACGCAATATGGGATACTTATTATTGATAGTAACTTTATTCAACTGTCAATAATCAATACACATTCTCATAGACACGTCCTTTTTCATTACAAAGAGAATCAGGGTGCTCCAAGGGGTGACATTCGGTCTAATGAATCTCTTGATTAAAAAGTCTTGAAGCTAATCTTTTAATTCCTTTAACTTTGTCGGGACTATTCGATAAGGCAAAATGGAAATGGGTTGTGTGCCTGGCTCTAAATCGATGCCAAAATTAATATCATGATCAGGTGGAATACCAAGAAGGTCTAACAGAAACACCTCTGAGAACTCCCTCACCACTGGAATTGACTACAAAAAAGAAGTATCAACACTGGTATTGTGAACAAAAGCCAAATAGGTGAGACACCCCTTCTCAACCATCCACTAAACTTTGAAACAAAACCACCTTCTTCAGGTAGTGACTAAGAGTACCCTTCACTCCAGTCTAGGAATACCCAGCATCGCTAAACTAACTATCTTGTGACAATCTAAAACCTATTGATATAGAGATTGCCAATTCATGCCCAGAATAATATCAAACTCCACCATATCCATTATCACCAAGTCTACCCGGGTGTCATACCCTACTAATGTATCTACACAAGACTGATACACTTGATCCACTAAAGAATCACTCACAAGAGTTGGAACATATATAGGCATAACAAGTGAATCACATAATAAATCCAGACCCAAAACAAAGTATGAAGATACATAGGATAAAGTAGACCCTTGATAAAAAAAAGACCGTAAATGGTCAATGGCAAACTGGAATAATATTGTGTTAACTGCATTATAGGCCTCTTTATTTGATTTGCATGGAAAAGCATAACAATGAGCACGGTGACCCTTGATATAAGTACCTCTTCGACCACCACCTCAGCCAAAATAAGAACTACCTTTGATGCCCTAGACATCGCCTCTGGATGGTTGTGCCGCTACTTAGATGTAGGAGTCTGAGAACCCTAACGTGAACCACCTTGCCTCAACCTAGGGCAATCCCTTACAAAATATCCTAATTCACCACACTCAAAACACCTCATACATGATGAAATCTACATAGAAGAACTAGAATGAGCTAAGTGGCCATCATGTCTTGAAGGCCTATGCGAAGAACCATGGGAAATCTACCTTGAACTATAGGAATCCCCATCAAAACTGACCTCCTTCAGATGTTTGCATAGCTACGTGAACTGGCCCTCTAGACTGACGATGATAGCTCCCTTTGAAATAACCTCTACCTCTAAATGAGGTACCACTATAACCACTAAAGTGGGGCTTCTTACGCTCCCGCTTCTCAAAATTCTACCTCCTAATAAACTCGATCTCCCTAGCCGCATCCACCACTTTTTAAAAAGTGGCACCTGTGGCAACTACCTGGGATGTTGGTAAATGAAGAGGGAAAACCAAGCCCTTGGTGAATCTCCTAATTCTCTCTGTCTCATGTGGAATAATCAACAAGACATGTCGAGACAAGGCATAAAATCTCATCATGTACTCACTCATAATTATCTCACCCTATCGTGGGTTCCCAAACTGATCCCTCTTCTCCTCCTACACACTATGGGGAATGAACTTCTCCAAGAAAACCAGAGTGAATTCTGCCCATTATAGAGGAGGAAACCATGCTAGTCTAGTCTTAATATAGTCCATCCACCATTGCTTGGCATGCCCAAGCATCTAAAAAATTATAAGACCACCCTGTGAGACTCTACCAAAACCAGATTATGAAATCTCTTATGGCAACTGATAAGGAACTCATAACCATTGTCATGATAATCATAATTATACTGTGAAGGATCCATCCTTTAAACTTGGTCAAACATCTCTTGCTCCTCAATTGACATGGTAGGCCTAACAACTTGGGGTGCAATACTTGCCAAAGGCATACCCCCAAGTCTAAGAGTTATAACAAAAGATGGTTGAGCCTCTGGAGTCTGAAATCTCAGAGTAGTCATATGATTAGGAGTCTGTCCTCCAACCTTGGTCTATGATCCATTTGGTATGCCAGTTAGAATACCCGCATATGTCATCATTTCAAGAAATCCAAGCATGAAGACTAGAGTGTTTTGGAGTACTGTTATAGCAATAAATCTAGGTGGTGCTTGGACTAGGCCCACCTCATTATCCTGATTGGCTCATCATATGGAACATCATAAATATCAAGGGATACTGATCTAGCACAACCATAAGCAACTATCAGTGCTCTACCTCTCGCTAGTGCTGCGACTCAGGCCCTTCCCCCTCGCCCTCATCTCTACCACGTGCCATGACACACCTGGTGCATGGTCCTGGCCTCCAATTTTAGATGAATGAGTCCTCACCATTTGTGAGAGAGTGAAACAAAGAGTTTAGAATTTGATAAAGTCAAATACACACGATAAGAACAGAAAGAATATAAGTTTCTAAATATCATGTAGCCTTTCGAAGATAAATATAGACGTCTTTGTATCGATCTGTAAAACATTACTCTTGTTCTTATAAAACCAGTGAAATATGCTCTGATACTAAATTATTACGATCCAAAAATCTAAGTCATGATGGAACCTATCTTAACCCCGTAGGCAAAACAATACATTACTAAATCCATTTTTGACAAGTTAAATGCAAAAGTAAAAGAGAAAACCACAATAAATCATAGAAAGCAATATATATAATCTTGTTAATGCAAAAATACTCCTAAAACCTGATGTCATAAGTATAAAAGTTTTTAAAATATGAGTACAAGTTTGAGATCACACTACAATCGTTTAAAGGGAAAAACAAAAGCTAAATAAAAAAGTGGAGTCTGGTGTTGCGGAACAGCCAAGCAGCTCACCCCGATGACTCTAAGCAAGAATCTTCAATAACTAGATGTACCTCATCTACCACTTAAACTCAAACCCGTACCTTCACACAAAAGGTGCAACAAGTATAGAGAAAGTACGTGAATCATGTGTGTGCATGTACAGGTTTGAGTTCTAGTGGCAGATGAGGTACATCTAGTTATTGAGGACTCTCTATTGGAGTGTACTTAGTAGGATTAAAATAAAGTGGTGACGAGAGTTGGCCTTGCAAATACTACTCCCAAACATCCATGCTCATCAACTCAAAATAATAAACACAATTAATAATTTGACAAATCAGTTAAATATTATAAATTAATAGCTAAAATAGGTAATCAAGGATCATTTCAACGTCAACTTTCCAGCTCAAAGACCTCAATGAATCAGATATGATAAACGAATAAGTGCTACGTATTCCAATGCTATGCAATAACTAATGCAATCAGTACACGCTTTTGCTTTAGGTAGTCGTGACCCGTGGGTGACTCTGAGGTCTATGTGCCTGGCAGAGACGGTCTCTACATTCTAGTGTGGACGATCTCAGCACTCTATCACAATCAAAACTCTCAGTACAGACGGTCCACGTGCTAGTGTGGACGGTTTCAACGCACAGAGGTGGATCCAAGATTTTAAGCTTGTGGGTTTCCAATAAAATAAATTATTTAAAAAAACACCTCCAATGGGGTTCGAACCCAGGTCAAGCAGCCAAAGGAATTTCAAAGGTCCCTTTTCTGCCATTGAACCAAGTATTCATTTGGTTATGAGTTCCCATCTGCAAATACTTGTACTCTTAAATTTTATTTTCACATGATTATAGAGTTTACGGTAGCGGATAGGGGTTCCCAGGAACCCCTACCTACTACCGTAGATCTGCCCCTGTCAACGCACTTTACAATAATATAATGGCCTCAAATGTACGTTATGACATATCAATGTATGGCATAAATATCAATCAAAAGTGCATTAGATATACATGTTATCTTTTCTATAATCAACTATGTCAAGATTAGGGTTGTGCACTGGTCGATTTTTGGTCAAAATCAAATCAATTTAATCAGTTTTTAAATTTTTAAAACCAAACCAAATAAAAAAAATAACCATCGATTTGGTTTGATTTTTTCGATTTATGATCTTAACTAATGATAAATTAATAATAATATAAGAAATGACATTGGCCAAAAGGCTTTTCTAGATGCAAGTCCTAAAAATGTCAACTAAGCAAATGTCTTTAACAAGCCTCTCTTGTTTGGCATTGCAAACAATAATTTTGTCCCTTAAATTTGTGAACCAAATGTCAAAATAATAAGCACTAGTAGTACTGCCTATAGGATAAAAATCACAAGTGAATGTTTTGTGAGAAAGCAACCACCAAGAAAATAACACAGTAACCCTTTAAATTCTAATGCACGAATTAGTATTGGAAAGAACCCAAAATGCATTAATAATTATTTGTTTTGTTGCGCATTACTTTAGAATGAAAATGAAAAGTGAAATCCTATCGTTAGAACTTAGACACCTAAAGATTAAGGGGAAACTACATAAATAATCAAACATCCTTACCCTAATTACTAAATATCCCACTACTTTAAAATAATTACATTTATCCCAATAAGTTATAATTATATATTATTAAATGTGTATCCACCACAATCCCTTAAAAAGTGTCGAATATCACCCAAACTATATGCAAAGATAATCGTTTTTCTCTATCTCAGATTTTTTCCCCAAATCACGCCTTCAAGCCAGGAATTCAACTTCCACACGATCTTCCTTCAGTTTTCAAAAAAAAAAATGGCGTTGCTGGATCAAAAACTTTCATATTTGTCCAGCAATACATGTATCCAACGCTAACTGTGATTAGCGTGTATCCTAGACTAATGTTACTTATTGTTAAGATCTTGTTAACATGTATCCAATCATCTGGGTTAACTTGGAGAATTTTGTTATCTGGTTTTGAGGTTTGTTGATTAGGTGTATCCTCAACTTGTTATCATGTATCATGGGTTATTTTTTCATGTATCCAAGTATACCTATATCTCTCTGAGTTGTAAATGTGTATCTTTTGTTAATTTAAAGTTCACATCAAAACAATGTAACACGTATCCAGGGATAATAGTGTAAGCTAATCTAATGTTACATGTATCCAAGGTTAATTCATGTTAATGTGTATCCAATACGAATGCTACATGCTTGTATCCAATCATCTGGGTTAACTTGTGGGGTTTTGTTATCCGGTTTTGGGGTTTGTTGATTAGGTATATCCTCAACTTGTTACCATGTATCTTGGGTTATTTTTCCATGTATCCAAGTATACCTATATCTCTCTGAGTTGTAAATGTGTATCTTTTGTTAATTTAAAGTTCACATCAAAACAATGTAACACGTATACAGGGATAATAGTGTAAGTTAATCTAATGTTACATGTATCCAGGGTTAATTCATGTTAACGTGTATCCAATACTAATGCTACCTGCTTTTTTGAGATGTTGGTAACATGTATCCTTAATACAGTATGTTTGTTATCTTCAAACTCAACCCATTTACATAGTTCTTAAACTCAGTTTCATTTATCATATCATTCAAATCACTCAAGTACAGTACATAAGGCAACAAATGCCTCAAAAACAGCTGTTGATACTCGGGGAAATCTCCGAAAAATCCAACAATCGCATCGTCCATTGAAGCAAATACAGTCAATTTCAACCCCGGATTGTCCAAAAATCCAATCAATTGTAACTCCAGAAACGAAGACATAATCAAATAACTCTTTGATTTCAACAACAATGACACCTCGTAAAATCGAGAAAATGGATCAAACCTGATACACTGAGTCAAACTCGGGTTGAAATTCGGGTTTCGGGTTGTATTTGGATGAGTGAAATTCTGGGTGAAGAAATCATCTATCCCAAAAACTACAACAAACTCATCATCGTAAATCGGCGAACCAACGATTTTCACATTGTTGATAGAGATTAGCGTAAATCGGTGAACTAACGATTTTGCAAGATTAGCGTTGAATGATGAGAGATGAATGAAAAATTTTACTTCACAGTGCGTTTGAAATTTGAATTCTCCAGTGATTTGAAGCGACGAGGATACTGCATATGCGTTAGTAACTGATTGAGGCGTGATTTACTCCTCATTAATTGTAAATCTGTTATTTCCTTTTAAAGCGCCCTGATAGAAACAGATTTACCATTAATGAGGAGGTAATATATATCCAGGATACACGAAAAAAATAAAGGATACACGTTTTTCCTTTTTAAAGTATCGGGAAAAATATAATATTTTAAAGTACTGATTAAAAACGTAATTAAGCACCAAACTATTGTGTTTTATGTTGTTTACACAAAGATTAAAGTGTTGGGCTTGAAGTTGAGGGTTTATTGGGTTTGGGCTAAAGTATTGGGCTTGAGTAATTATGTTATGCTAAAGTTAAGTTCATGAGTAAAATAAAATAAAATAATTATATTTTATTTATGAATAATATATAAATAATTATAAAATTTGTATATATAATTTATCGATTCGGTTTGGTTATGTTTATGATTTTTTTAGTAAAACCAAACCCAAACCAAATAGTATCGATTTTTAAAATCCAAAACAAAATCAAATGTCAGTTTTTTTGATCGATTTGGTTCGATTTGCGGTTTGATTTGATTTTTCACCAAACCGTGAACATCCCTAGTCAAGCTATCAAACAATTAAATCACCTAACTCTCATAACCAACACAAATAATCTCAACGTGCAAAACCTCAGACTCAACACAGACGATCTCCATGTGCATTATTAACAGAGAGAAAACACATAGAATCCAATAACACAGTTCAAAAAAGTCATATACCCTGACATGTCATTGGTACCTGCATAGGTACTCGTCACCTCGCCTATATGTCACTCCCTTACCCTTTTCCCCATTTAATAAAACTAACACATCAATATAGTCGAGAAAATTTCAATTTGCCTTAATACTGAAGCACAAATGATCAAATTACGTCCTTGACCTTCTTCAAAGCCTCTGAACAATCCCAATCTATTCAAATATGAAATCTATGTAAGCATACGAGTCCGTAGACCCTCAAATTGCTATAATTCTATCCTGGATCAAAAAAGTCAACCCTAAGCTCCTAAGGTCAAAATTGTAATTTCGCTTCAAAATCAATTTACCCATAATACAAGAGTCTGAAATCTCAAATTTCATAAAAAAAAATGAGTCTAAATCAACCTCCAAATCAAAGAATATAATTTCTAGGGCAAACCCCCTATTTCTACAACCCAAACACGAATTATAAAGGTAAATAAATGATGGATAGCTGGGAATTACCATGACTAAAGTTAGAATCTTACCCTCGACCCAAATTGTGAAGATCGCCTAAAAAATAGCCCAAAACCAAGGTCCCTATCTCCCAAAATTGAAATAAGAACAATGGGTTTAAAATAGAATTTAATTTTGTCCAGGTACAATTTACTCTTCACGAACGCAGAGCCCCATCGCGAACGCGATCGATTGACCCAGTCCCGACCCTTCGCGATCGCGAAGCACAACCCGGGCCTGATCCATGAACCCCTCCTCTGCGAACTCGATGTGCCCCACACAATGCCGAAGACCAATCATCTTCCTTCTTCACGAACATGACTCTTCCCTCGCGAACACATAGAAGGATCACTAGCACCAACAAACTTGAAAATTGTGGTGCAATGCCAGACTCCGCTCAAGCATCTGAAACTCATTCGAGACCTCCCAAACACAAATCAATAGTACAAACCACTCTTAAAACGCGTTCCAAACCTGTTGAAATAATCAAATCATCAATCCAAGGTATCTTGACAAAATGTTGATCGTAGTCAACTCAAAATCTTTAAATAAATTAGAATCTAAATCACTCCCGAGTGCCTCGAGATCCATGCAAAATATTCGACTAAGTCATAAATGACCTTTCGAACCTAATGGTATTGACAAAACTAAAATTTGATCTCGTTAACCCAAAATGTTGACTTTTGTCAAACTTCTCAATTCCAAACTTCCATAACTAGAATTTCTTCTCTGGAACACATACGATCACTTTAGGAATCGTGTCACCCATTTTCACAAGTCATAAACAACAAAAGAAAGCTATAAAAAGGATCAAACATGGAAAAAGAGTCTAACGCACAAAACGACCGTGCAGATCCTTACATAAACGTAAGACAATCTTTTTACTTAGCTTTTGCATCAACCTCCGTTCTGAACCAGAAAAAAATAAAGTATACAACCACTTGATTTTGCCATATATATCTTCCCCCAATGTTTTTTCAAATGTTCTAAGCATGATCCGTGCATGAGTTTCTCATATTTTACTACTCAATATATACCATTACAATTTAAATAAATAACGTTTGAAGTTCGAAAAAAATCTTTAAGGAATTTTTGTTTAAAAAAGTTTATACTCATAAATGACAAAACTTTAATTCTGCCATTAAGTCCAAGCACAAGTTTAAGCTTTTAAATTTAACTTCAAATACTATTACTTTTTCACATAAAACTATGTCCAGAAACCTATCTAATTCTTAGGTGTAAAGAGGTAAAGGAACGAGCCATTATTCACACCAAATATGAAGTTATGAATATGAATTTTCCTGTTATTAAGAAAATAAATTATAATAAAAAATTGAAGGTAATATTTATCAGAAGAAACCAAAGCCAAAATCATATGTTTATTATGGTTGACAAAATTACTTTGTATATGTGTTGATAGAAAATACGGAAAAGGGTCAGATTTAAAATGCAATTAGAAAAAAAAACCGCATAAGTTTGGAACTGTTGGTGGCCGTTAATAGAGTATTCCGACCTCTTAGACAAAGCCGATGGATGCGAATATCCCTAGATGCGATTGGTCTATGCAATTGTGAGTGTAACTGTGTAATTTAATGGAAGATCAAATTCTGCATATATCCAAGTTTAATTTTTGAAATTAGTTGCAGCATCTTGGGCAATATCGGTCTATTATGCTTACCACCAGCGTAATGAAAATCGTTGAATCCAATTCTTGGGGAGACTTATGAAATGGTCAATCATGATGTGAGTGTCACAAGCGTCACACTCTTTCCTCCCCCTATTGAGCTCTTCTTCCACTTTAGTTTCTTCACAAATTTATTATGGTTCTTGATCATTGATGAGGAAAGCTGATTTATTTATCTAAATTAATATCATTCCCTTTACAATGGCAATGAGTAGTAGTGTTAAGGAATTGGAGTATGACTTTGTGTTATTCTTGTTATAAAATACTGAAACTTTAAATAAAGTAAACTAAAAAGCTTTAAACAAAGTAATCAGAAATAGATACGAAACAGTATTATATCTGAGTTCGCTCAATTCAAATTCAAAGTGTGTCCTCAAGAAACTTAATTCTCTTCTAGTATCCAAGGTATAAGATTATTTTATTTTAGGATAAAATAGATAAATCACATTGGTATAGCGATACTTCAAACCCTAGTGTAGAACGAACTCAAAGAACAACCAAATTATACTTAGAACTTACTATGCAATTGTAGAAAGTATTGCAGAAAAAAGGAGAATGTCAAAATTTTCATAGTGAAAAAATTGAAGAAAGGACATGTATTTATAGCCAACAAAAAGTAGCGGGAACAAGTGGTATTATACCATTTCAGAAAGACATAATACATAAATGTGTCTTTTAACTTGACTTCAACTTGCATCTATGCCCTCCAACTTTGGGTGTGCACAAGTAGACACTTAAACTTGTATAAAATTGAACAAGTAGACACATGTATCCTATATGGTGTCCTATGTGGACAATTCGTGTCTTACATGGCGTCCTACGTGTATTATGCCACATAAGACGTGTGTGTCTACTTGTTCAACTTTATACAAGTTTAAGTGCCTACTTGTGCACATCCAAAATTGTTAGGCATAAATGTGAGTTGAGGTCAAATTAAAGGGCACATTTATGTATTATGCCTTTCAGAAAAGTCACAACCTATTTAATTTAAGAAGATGCTATTCAAATTGTATCTTTCAAAAAAGCACCTATTCATTTTTTCATTCACGTCTCTTAAAAAATCAACACTTTGAAATCCAAGTAATATGGAATTGTGCTTGCCCCAGAAGAATATTTGTAGTACTGTTATTTTATTAAAATGGCTCTATAAACTAATCAATAATGTGAATTCAATTGTTGATTTCAGCATTGACAACCCAAATTCAATTTGTTATAGCTAATGGACTTTTTCTGGTATGAAAATCAGTTATCTACTCTATCTGTTAACGCAAGAAAATGGTGTTGGGATCGAAATCGAGAGGGCATCATGCGAAAGCTAATAATTGCAAATTTTGAACGACAAATCAGACGACAAGAAAAATATACTAAAGAAGCATAAAACTTTGATATGATTTAGCCAACTGACCTAAATATGAAAAATTAAAACTAAAAAGCATTAAGACTTATTGGGAGAATAATCTCCTCCTAAACAAAACTCTTTAAACGACTACATTGTGGATGTTATTAATTATGTTTGAGGAGAAAAGATCTTCTATTTATAGAAGACCAAAACTTCTCCTCCAAGAAAAGGATAAATATGGTAGAGTCCTTCTCTACAAAGAAAATATTTTCTACCAAGAAATTCTTTTCGAGGTAAAACACAATTATAATATAATTCAGATAAAGTAGGAAATTCAGGGCAAACCCTAACAAATGGTCACCTTCCTAATTACGTTTTTTTTTTTACCTGAATGAGAGATACGGGGTTTGAGTTTTTTGAAATTTTTGGGATGAATTTATTTTGTAAACTGGGTCAAATTTAATGATGGGTCGAGTTTAATTGGGAAAACAATATTCACATAGGCGCTAAGTAGGATAATAAAGGTTGGGAAACAAGGGAAATTAACAGTTGAGGGGTAAACATGTGCCTAAATTTGTATGATAAGATCAAATATATCAAACAAATATAACTAAGGACAAATATATATATTTTTAAAGAGTATAGGAGCAAATCTTACTCTTTTCCTTAGAAAATAAATAAGCACCTCGTAAACTAGTTAGTCAAGAAGTAAAATTTATCGATACTGATATTTCGTTGTTATTATAAAAAAACGTTTAAGCTATATATGCACAATTCCTATAAAAAAAAAACTTGTACTATCAAAACATTCAGAGAATATGTATAACTCTCCTTAAAATATGAATTTAGTAATCTTGATGATAAGACAAAAGTACTCACTATAAGCCTAAATAGTATAAGGTAACCGGATGATATTGTTATGAATACATTTAATTGTGGATGTCCATTTGTTACTTCTACAAGCAGTTTTGTAAGCAGGTTCCTATAAGCAGCTTTGTAAGAAGGTTCCTATAAGCAGCCTACAAGCAACTTTGCAAGCAGGTTCCTATAAGCAACTTTGCAAGCAGGTTCCTATAAGCAACTCACAAATAGTTTTGCAAGCAGGTTCTCACAAGCAACTTTGCAAGCAGGTGCCTATAAGCAGCTTTGTAAGCAAGTTCCTATAAGCAGCTCACAAGCAGCTTTGTAAGCAGGTTCCTATAAGCAGCTTTGCAAGCAGGTTCCTATAAGCAGCTTTGCAAGCAGGTGCCTATAAGCAGCGTTGCAAGCTGTTTCTGTTCTTCTATAAATAGGAAGTTCTTTCAGTTCATTTGTACATCAGTTTGAAGTTGAATAACATGTAAGTTTCTCTCTATATACTTTTCTCTGGTGTACTTACTTTAAAAGTCTTTATTTCACAATGCGTTATCAGCACGAGCCTCTGCCATCTTGAGCAAATATTGTAAGTATCGAAGGTACGAACTTTCTTTTCTTAATTAAATGACAAATCTTTCTAAACGTGAATTTGTTGCCCTGAATATATTGGGCAAAAACTATTTGTCTTGGGCACTTGATGCTGAAATTCATCTTGATGCGATGGGTCTGGCAAACACCATCAAAGATAAAAACCAGGCATCAAATCAGGATCGGGCCAAGGCAGTGATATTTCTCCGCCATCACATTGATGAGGCTTTAAAAATGAAGTATCTCACGATTAAAAATCCTCTTTTACTGTGGGATAATTTAAAAGAGAAATATGACCATCTGAAGATGGTCGTTCATCCACAAGCACGTTATGAGTGAATTCATTTGAGGCTCAAAGATTTTAAATTTATCATTGAGTATAATTCTTTCATGTTCAAAATTATTTCTCAGTTGAAATTATGCGGAGAAATTGTTACTGATCATGATATGCTAGAGAAAACATTCTCTACTTTTCCTGCCTCGAGTATGCTCCTGCAGCAGCAATACCGAGAAATGGTGTTCAAGAAATATTCTGAATTAATTTCACATCTTCTTGTTACTGAACAACATAACGATCTTTTAATGAAAAATCATGAAAGTCGACCTACTGGTTCTGCTTCACTCCCTGAAGTGAATGTAATAAATTTTCACCAATCTAAGAGTGGAAAAGGTCGTGACCCCAGTCGTGGTCATGGCCATGATCGAGGAATAAATCCTAATCATGGTGGTCGTCTTGCACCAAATAATAGCCTTCAACACCAGCAGTGGAAGAAGAAGGATGAAAAGCTTGAAGAGGTGCAGAAGAAAAATTCAGGAAATAAATGCTATCAATGTGGAGGAAAGGGGCATTGATCTCGTACTTGTCGTACGCCAAGACACCTGGTTGATCTCTATTAAGCATCCCTGAAGAAGATGGATAATAATGCAGAAGCACACTTTATCTCTGAAGATAATGTTGAGCCCATGCATTTAGATGTTGCAGATTTCTTTGAACACCTCGAAGGAAAAATAGATGACCTTATTGGTGATGGATCTGTAATAGTCTAAATATTTTTTATTTATGTTGTTTGTATTAACTAGCATAATAGTATTTTCTTTATTTTGTAAATAAATAAAGTTTGTGTAATGCTTTATTTAGTAATAGTACTATAATATTTACTTTGTCTAAATTTTTCATCTTGAAGAAAATTTATTTGGATCAATGAACAATCATGAAGATATTTGTGTGGTTGATAGTGGAACAACGCATGCCATATTCAAAGATGAGAAATACTTTTTCTACTTACTTAGAAGAAAAGCAAATGTTACTACAATTTTGGGTAATTCAAAATTGATTGAAGGCTTTGGAAGGGCTACTATATTTCTGCCTAAGGGGATGAAACTTGTTATAGAAGATGCATTGTTGTCTTCTAAATCTCCAAAAAAATTGTTAAGTTTTAAAGATATTCGCCGAAATGGATATCATATTGAGACATTAAATAAAATAAATTTTGAATATCTTGGTATTACCAAGAATATCTCCAATCAGAAGTATATTTTGGTGAAATTACCAACTTTATCTTCTGACCGTATTATGCTGAAATCAGTACAATTGAAGCACACTCTGTCGTAAATCAAAAGTTTACTGATTCTAGTACTTTTGTGCTTTGGCATGACCAAATGGGTCCTGAATCAATAATGATGAGACAAATTATTGAAAATTCAAATGGGCATCCACTCAAGAACCTGAAGATTCTTGAAAGTGGTGAATTTTCATGTACTACTTGTTGTCAAGGCAAATTGATAACTAGGCCATCGCCAATGAAAGTTAGCATTGAATCCCTTATTTTTCTAGAACGTATACATGAGAATATATGTGGACCTATTCACCCACTCAATGGGTCATCAGATATTTTATGGTCCTAATAGACGCATCTTTAAGATGGTCTCATGTGTGCCTCTTGTCGTCTCGCAACCTGGCGTTTGCAAGGTTATTGGCACAAATAATACGATTAAAAATGCAATTTTCAGATTATCCCATTAAGGCTATTCGCCTCGATAATGTTGGAGAATTTACATCCCAAGCCTTTGATGATTATTGTGTATTAGTTGGGATAAGAGTTGAACATTCTGTAGCTCATGATCACACTCAAAATGGCCTTGCTGAGTTATTTATTAAGCGACTACAATTAATAGCAAGACCATTACTTATGAAAACAAAGTTGCCCACTTATGTTTGGGGCCATGCAATTTTACATGCAACATCACTTGTTCGTCTCACACCGACTCATTATAATAAACACTCTCCGTTACATTTGGTCTTTGATCATGAACCAAATATTGCCCATCTACGAATTTTCGAATGTGTTATATATGTCCCAGTAGCACTACCACAGCGCACTGAGATGGGACCCCAAAGAACGTTAGGAACATATGTTGGGTTTGATTCACCCTCCATAATTCGCTACCTTGAATCATTGACGGGAGATTTATTCCCTGCTCAATTTGCAAATTGTCGATTTAATAAAATAAATTTTTCGCACTTAGGGGGAGAGAAAAATAAACTCGAAAGAGAAATTGCCTGAAAAGTTTTATCACTATCTCATTTTGATTCACGTGCCCCCATATATAAACATGAGGTCCAGAAGTTCATCCGCTTACAAAAAATAGCAAATCAAATGCCAGACGCATTTACTAATTTGAAAAGGATAACTAAGTCACATATCCCTGCAGTGAATGTGCCTATCCAAATTGATGTCCTAGCAGGACCATCTACTAGTGTCATAACTTTTGAA
Organism: Jaltomata sinuosa; assembly: GCA_003996215.1. NCBI lineage: Eukaryota > Viridiplantae > Streptophyta > Magnoliopsida > Solanales > Solanaceae > Jaltomata > Jaltomata sinuosa. The sequence goes on from QJPP01000303.1 coordinate 130,003, forward strand.
TCCCAAACACGCCTGAAGTTTAGTAGACCATTGGGTTCCAAGGATAAAAATCCTAGAAAAAGAAGCACAAAAAATAATCGAAATGACACTACAAAAGAATCTCATGAAGAGATTCAAAATCTGATTAATCTTGATATTCCTGAGGAAATCAGTGAACCCGAGACTCAAGTGAATGAAGAGCTTTCAATAAGTTCTACTGGTGATGAGATAAATTTGAATCGATCCAAGATTATGGTGGATAATATTTTTGCATATAATATTGCACTTGACATTATGCAAGACAGTGAGGATCTTGAACCTATATGTGTCGAAGAATGTCGACGAAGATGTGATTGGCCAAAATGGCAAGAGGCAATGTAATCAGAATTTGAACTCACTTGCTAAATGTGAGGTTTTTGGACCTGCAGTCCAAACGCCTGATGGTGTAAAACCCATTGGCTATAAATGGGTCTTTGTGCGAAAAAGAAATGAGAAAAATAAAATTGTGAGATACAAGGCACGCCTTGTAGGATTCTCTCAAATACCCGGTGTCGACTATGAAGAGACATATTCACCAGTTATGAATGCCATAATATTTTGATATCTCATCAATTTAACTATGTATGAAAATCTTAAAATACATCTAATGAATGTGGTTACAGCTTATCTTTATGGATCATTTGACAATGACATTTATATGAAAATTCCAGAAGGATTTAAAATGTCTGAAGCATATAATTCAAAGTCTCAAAAAATGTACTCAATCAGATTAAAAAGAACGTTGTACGATCTAAAACAATCAGGGCGAATGTGGTATAATCGCCTTAGTGAGTACTTGATAAATGAAGGCTATATAAATGATGTCATTTGTCCATGTATTTTTATTGAGAAAATAACATCAGAGTTTGTTATACTTGTTGTTTATGTTGATGACATAAATCTTATTGGAACTCCAGAAGAGGTCCAAAAGGCAATTGAATTTCTAAAGAAAGAATTTGAGATGAAAGATCTTGGAAAGACAAAAATTTATCTCGATCTGCAAATTGAACATTTGGCGGACAGGATCTTCATCCATCAATCTGCCTATACTGAAAAGATTTTGAAACGATTTTACATGGACAAAGCGCATTCATTAAGTACTCCGATGGTTGTTCGATCACTTGAAGTGAGTAAAGATCTGTTCCGACCTCAAGGAGAAAATGAGGAACTTCTTGGTCCTGAAGTACCATACCTTAGTGCAATTGGTGCACTTATGTATCTTGTTAATGCTACTAGGCATGACATAACATTTTCTGTTAATTTGCTTGCAAGGTATAGTTCTTTTCCTACACGTAGACATTGGAACGAAGTTAAACATATATTATGATATCTAAAAGAGACCATTGATATAGGCCTGTTTTATACTAACAAAAATAGTGCAGATCTTGTTGGAGATGAAGGTTATTTATCTGATCCACATAAAGCTCGATCTCAAACAGACTATTTATTCACATATGGAAGTACTGCTATATCATGGAGATCTACAAAGCAGTCCATTGTTGCTACTTCTTCGAATCATGCTGAGATAATAGCTATTCACGAAACAAGTAGAGAATGTGTATGGTCGAGATCAGTGATACATTTTATCAAAGGGAGATGTGGCTTGAAGTATGACAGTAAAGTGCCCACAGTCTTATACAAAGACAATGCTGCGTGCATAACCCAATTAAAAGGAGACTTCATAAAGGGAGACAAAACGAAGCATATTTCACCAAAATTATTCTTCACACACGATCTTCAGAAGAATGGTGATATTGATGTCCAAACAAACTGTTCAAGTGATAATCCAGCAGATTTATTCACCAAATCCTTACCAACTTCAACTCATGAGAAGATGGTATACAAGACAGGAATGCGAAAACTTGGACAACTGAAACATGATCTCCATTATAGGCTGATTGTTATACCATGCCTATGGGACGGGTAGACTGTGCCTATGGGCCAGGCAGAACATAAATATGGGATAGGTAGGTTGTACCTATAAGGTAGCAATTATAATATATTACCGAGCCTATAGTCTGGGTAGACCATACCTACGGTATGGGCAAACTGTATCTATGAGATGGGTAGGCTGTACCTATGGGGTAGTACTAATATTGTACTACAGAGACTAAGAGTTGTATTGATTCACGACACATGTGCATTCAGACAATTTAGATCAGATCAAATCATCACTAGGGTCCAGGTAACGGGGCCAATATGGGTATTTAGCAACTATTTATGCTCGTTAAGACTTATAGTGATTATCTGCTATTTGTACCTACCGAGCTTATGGTCCCAGGTCAGGTTATTATTTGCTACATGTTTATATATTGTGTTATTACAGGAAAGTAAGGTATTGTACTTCTATTTTAATCCTTCCCTTTGGGTTCATTCCTTACACTTCAGTTTCAGTTTCAGTTTGCCTTATATGCTTGGTACATTATTTTGAACTGATGTCCCATTGCCTGGGGTGCTGCATTCATGCCTGCAGGTCCTGAGCTATGACCAAACACACCCGTCGGGTAGCATAGTCGAGCTTTCAGCTGATTGGTTGACTCATTTCCTTTCAGGGGTCGCCAGAGTCTCAGAGGCTTGCCTTTTTGTTGTTTATAGCTTTTGGATAGGTTGGGGCCCTTTCCCACCAAATATTGCATTCATAGAGGCTTGAAGACTAGTCAGTTGGGTTGTATAGCTACTTGGTGACTATTTTAGCCTTGTATGTTGAATAGTTGTAGCTTGTTGGCCAGTTGGGCCTTGTTGTTTTTTTGTTGGTAGTTTAGCGATATGTTGGCATAGCTTATATTTTTTATACATGTTTTCAGTTTTTATATAAAGATCATAGTGACCTCAATAGCCCACGTAGCATTTATGCTTTCCTAGATATCATGGCAGCCTCGACGGCCCAAATAGGACTTGTGTACTACTTGCTTATTGCTTTATATGAACTGTTGAGAGTAACTATTTTCTTTGTAGAGATATTGACAGGGGCCTATGATACATTCAAATTACACCCTTTAAAAAGTGTAAACGATCGTTGTCAAATATAGTAACTCATTGACTAGGCTGGGGTCGAATCCCATAGGGAATAGAGTAAGAAATATAATACTTAAAGTCTTTTAGATTACTTCACTATATGTCAATTCTGATCCCGTGTGATTGTACAAATAATTGTTTATAATTAAAGGTTGTGAAATGTAGATATGTCAAATAACCAGATTTTGGATAAACCAGGATTGTTTCACCACATAATAAGTTAATTCTAGGGATTACAAGTATCGATATAGTCTCTCCTAGATTGTTATAGATGAACAATGATCAAAAGTTTATAACTCATTATCTTCCGAATAACGAATAATCTTTCCTTCACTAATTTTTCCAAATATAATAAAGTGTATTCAAATAAAGATCATGCTTTTCCAAGTAAATCTATAATATTCCTATGCAGTCTCATTAAACAAGGGTTAACACCTGGAGTTTTTGTTAATTAACTCTTTCCAACCCTAATCAATCCTTCCGGGCACAAACTAAGATTTTTTGGCATTTGACTAATGTTTGCAACCATTAATCGCCATTATAGTGACAGTTAATTAATCACCCACAACCTAATCAATCCTATAATGATACTTTTTACCCTAAGAATCGCCCTTACGATGATTCATAATCCAGGAAATGAGTTTAGCTACTCATGCTTAAAGTAAAAACAACAATAACATTCAATGAAAATATACTTACATATTCAAAAGAATATCAATGACTTGTTCTCCAATTGTAGAAGCAAAGTAGCACTCAAGAAATATTCAAAAACCAGAGAAAAACGTGAAATTGTACTTTAAAAAATGTGTCTGACAAAATACCCTAAAATTCCATTTATAGTCTCATAAAAACCAAGTTCTGATTAGTCTAGAAATAGAATCCACATCATCCCATACAGAACAACAACAATTTATAATTGCCCAGAATGGCTCATAATCTGGACCGTTATAACTTCCATAAGTAGCACAACTTTTTTTTGATGAAACAGTTACCATAATGGTCCATACTCATGAAGTACGACTCATTCCCTTGACCGTTATAATTATGGATTTTGCATCAGCTTCTGTTCCTGACTGTTGGACTCTATGACTTTAACAATGGTTAGTAGTGATCCATTATGGCTCGTAATGAGACTCATTTAAACAATTTGACTCATGCTCACATACTTAGTCAATTTTCTTGAAACACAACCAAACCACATCAATTTGCATTAAACATATTTGAAAATTGCAAAATTTCTTCATTAAAAAGCATCAAATATGCCGTAAAATCCCGACATATCAACATTCCTAATATAGAGATTTTACTTGTCCTCAAGCAAACAAACCAAAACAAAAACATTACCTTACATGAAAACAAACAACGTTCAACTATTAGAAGTACCAGGATTTCTACAACAGTTCTACCAAGTAACTAAAAAGCATATTTTTGAATTAAACTTCCCACCCCCTTTTTTCAATGATAGTGCTTACGAACTTCACACTAACACTGAGGATCTATGTATGAAATCATGTTATCAAGAAATGACTGTGGATGTCAGCAGTAAACTCAGATTTATCCTGCAATCAATTAGTATTCACCATGTGTCGTCACTTCTGTAATGACCCTTCCGGTCATTTCCACGTATACGTTTTCCTTGAACCGTTAGAGCTTGTTTGTAGCGGTCCCAAGTCACTTAAGGATCGTCAAGACCAGTATTTTGGTGTAGGTTCCATTTGTTTGGTTGCATTATATGTTTTGAAGTCAAGCAAGTCGGCAAAAGTTATCGTAAGTTCTTTAATAAATTTTCTGAACTTTGGGTAAAATGTCTCGGAGCTTTTCTCTCAATATATAAAGAGTTAGAAGTCCCCCAAAATACCAAATCTAAGGTCTACGAGTCTAGTTTCCAACGCACAAAACCTCACGTCCAACTGATCTTGGAGTAAAAAGTTATGACTGTTTTACCGCGGACTGTCTGGCAGAAACAGGGTGTGAACCGGGTCGGGTCAAAATCGATTTAAAGCCTCAACTTCACGTTTTAAAATGCCATTTCAGTTCTGAAACATTGAGAAAACATAAGGGAGGATTCCAAGAGAAGTTCTTGAGTATCAAAATCGTGCGTTGGTGAATTGCGAGCCTAAGTTTGAGAATTTATTAACATCGCGTATATTTGAAAATATTTTATTTGCAAGTTGAATTTGGTAGTGTTATATTATTATTACCTTTTTAAAATATTTTAAAGTTTTATGAAAAATATTCTTGTTACAATATAATTGTATATGTATTTATTTTATAAGGTTTTTATACATTGTAATATTTTAACGGAGATAGTAAATTTAGTTATGTTGAAATTTATTATTATAATATAGTAGGTTTATTTGAAATAATTTTCTATTTATTATGGTATATTCAAAAATCTATATTTATTTTATCACGAACTTATGCAATACCCGAATATATATATAATCGGGAAAAGAATATATTATGGTGTGACACCAAGATTCCACGTGGAATCAAGGGATGCCACACCAAAATGCATGCTGCCACTTGTCCATTAGGTGGCCTAACATCAATTATGATAATTGGTGTTGGCTTACAGTGAATAGAATAACTTTCCATTCACTAATTGAGAAAGGAAAATTGAAAGAATTGTTGGCAGAAAAGAACTTACTACTCTTTATGAATATAGAATATATTTTGACGTTGTGTTTAATTTCGAAAAGAAAATCAATTATCTACGTCAAGTTATTCAAGCCCGAGTTCGAGTTTGATTTTGTTTCGGAGTTTTTCGGAGCGGTTCAGGATTGGATATCGTTGTTCTAGCAGCTTGTCATCGGACGACAGGTAGGTTACGGTTTATATTCCCTAGACTCCGCATATATAGGATAAAATTGTATTAATGGGCATTCTTGGGTTGGTTTATTAGGTTGGTAGCACAGACCTCGACCGCTTTATTTATGTCCGCCTACTTTTGTTCCTCCGTTGCTTGTAGTAATTGCCGATATATTTTATTTACCCTTGTGGTCCTGTGAGGCCTTGTTGACTCTGGAACATAGAAGGTGGGATTTTGGGAATGTCCGCGAGTCCCGGGCATAGAATTATCCTTCTAGGCTGGTTATGCTTGTTGAGTAGCTGTGGGCCTGTGCAGGGTCGATAGGTTAATTGTGAGCTGCTGAGCAGCTATTGTGTGTGATCATACCATTTCCATGCATATTAAGAGGTTTTACCCATGTTTTACTATGATTTTGGCTTCGGGCCAACTGGCACTATTTTCTAACCTTGCATGGCCCCGGGGGCCTGTTTTTAATGGAAATGATTTGGAAATGGATTGATTTAACTTGTGAATATTCCTGGGTTAAAGAAATTAAAATTTTGTTTTAAAACACCAGTTTTACGATTAATGCTAGACTCGGCATGGCCGGGGTGCTAGTTGAGTTTTCCTGCTACTTGAAATGATTTTAGCCTCGGTCGGACCGAGCACCTGAGATGACTTTCTACTGTTTAGCCCCGGTTATGCCCGGGCACCCTTGGAGGGATTTTTGAGATATTTCCCTACTACTTTAGTCCTGGACATGGTCTAGGCATGCATATTCGAGACTGGGTCTCTATCTTGAAACCGGACTTGCTTCCGGATGACAGGTTTTGATACTGAGTTTTAGTATGGGGTCGGGGACCTCCATGGACCTTGCCATCCAGACCAGGGGTTGTGTGTTGCGTGTTCTGAAGGAGGGGTATACGGTGGAGTAGAGGTATACGGGCAGTGTCCTTCCATGGAACCTACCTGCTGGGCCCGATCGGCACCGGAGGAGGTACATACAGAGATACCATTTCACTTGAGATATTCATGCATCATATCATTCATTATTTGAGGTTCCACCCTTGTTTGTTGTTTGTTGATTGTACGCTCCGGTAGTATGGGATGTCGGAGGGTTTGTTTTCACTTGTTTGCGTTCCTCGGTTGTATGGGCGGCCGGGGGACTGTAGGTAGACTCTTTCTATTTACTTGTAGAATTGTTCCCTATTACGGTTAATTATGAAATTGGTTACTGCTAGACTGTTAGTTGCTGGATTTGAGATTGATATGATTAGTTGGGCTTGATTAATGTCTCTAAGCATGCCTATCATTACTCTTTCTCTCTTCTTCTTACACTTGAGGTTACCGGTATGCCGTCCATTTCATAAACTTATTTTGTATACACTGTTGTTGCAAGGACCCCAGGTGCGTTGTTTCTTACTTTCACCTGTGCCTATGGTGTGTATATTCTTCTTACTAGCCTCACATATGGTTCTGTTGATTTCCCTCTGGGCTAGTTCCTGTGTACCTTTCGTTGATTTCTGTGACTGCTTGCTTCTATTCTGTCTGTTACTATGCTTTTATCTTATATGTGCCCAGTCGGCCTATGATACCTACTGGGTACCTTATGCTTCGCATTTGGTGCTCACCCTACCCCCCTGCATCTTTGAGTGCAGATCCTAGCGTGGGCCATCGCCGTTAGATCGCTGTGATTAGTGCTTGGAGATCTGTTGGGGACTACTTCAGACTGAGGGTGAGCTCTTGGCGATCGGAGCTTAGCTTTAGTTTATCTTTTGCTTCATGTACTCTATTACCATTCAGAGACATCTGTATATATTGTTTTGGATCGTTTGCACTCCATGTATGTAGTTTTGGCTCTATACTATGATACCAGGTCTTGGGGTTTGGTTTAGTTTCCGTATATGTATATATATATATATCCCTGTTCTCTATCCTCTCGGTCTTGTTCCCTTATTTGTTAGATAGTAGCCCATTACTAACTGTCCTGGGCTACGGGGACTGGTTCACCTACCGGGGGTTGTAGGTGCCATCATGACCGAGAAATCAGGTCGTGACAACTTCAGACCAAAAAAGTCACACACATTATCATTTATGAACACAGAGGGGACTTTGAGACAAAGGAGAAGAGAAAACACTCACACTCACAATGAATTCCGTATGCAATATCATATGAACCCTAAGCTTGCCCTTAGTGTGATACTCTGCTAATATAGGAAATGTTAACTGTAGGATTAAGTAGGACTTTACTGGTTGTAATATAGGCTAAGGGACGGGTAGAAATTATTTGGTTTAAATAGTGGCTCCTTACTAAGCATTTTTAATACACTACACTTTTTTTTACGGTCCACTTTCGATCACTATTCTCTTTTCCTTCCTCCTTCACATCCATTGTTTGACATTGGCAAGTAACAGTTTTATTTAACACCATTTTTTATATGTATACATTGCTCTATGCCAACATTATTTCTCATGCACCCTCACTCTTCCTCTCAAACTTTCCACTTTAAACCATTCCCTTACTCTTTTCTAGCTTTCTAGAGTTTCTTTACAAGTGCTTAGGAATCTTTTGGATCAACTACAAACTGATTAGAAAAAAAAGGTTAGGTTTTAGATACAGCTGTCAAAGAATAGGCTAAAGGCTCATGGGCCTCACTAGGGTCATGTATTAGGTAGGTAAAAAGAGGAATAAAATAGGATAATCAAAGAAATGCCTAAATTATTTCCTAGACTTAACATCCCTCATTTCGCGTTGCACACACACTAGTCAAGTTCTAGACATTATGACTACTAATCTAATGCATATGCTAACTTAAACCCAATCATTAACCCTAACAACACAAATATCATACTCAGAGCCAAACAAGTCAGAGTTAGAGTTTTTTGCAGATATTCAGCAAAATTTCTGGGAGGGGTCACAATATTTCAAAGCAACACTAGACATGATTTTATTTACAAGACATTACTGCTTAAGTCATCCTGGTTTCTTCAAGTTAAACATACACAACAACCTATTCTAAACATGTCAATTCAACATAAATAAAATTCCCTAGGGAGAAGAAGTCCGCAAGAAAAACCCAAGGGCAGACATCCAGGCAACCTCACCCCTATTAAAAGAACAAGCATTGTCCCTTATGTAAGAAAATAAAACTAGGAAACTGGAGCTTACCCGCGGAGCCCTAGGAACTCTTGTCTGGAGTTTGTATCTCAGCTACAATTGTGTCTAATTGTGGAGATACAATGGTGAATTTGTCCAGTGGGTCACAGTCTCCCAAGATTAGTGCATTAGAGGAAGTACCCACCTTCGCAGTCCTAGTTATCTCATACAAAGATGCTCTCACTCCCTGTCGGTATAACCTTTCATTTGCTCTTTCAAGCTCAAGTCCTCTCAATTCAGTCCCATTATCCTCTCTTTGTTCCTTATCTACTTTTCGAGGAGGTGGGGCATCAAATGCAAGGTGCACAATCTGATCCAGCGTACTCTATAGAAGGAAAATAGTGGGATCCCAAAAAGTAGGCTCAGCCTTGGATTGCAACTCCTAGACATCTCTCCTAGTCTGGTTTAATTCTAATTATAGGGTCGCAATGTCCAAAGATGGAGTGGAACAAGTGCTCTCATTCAATCTGATTTCAAACTCATCCAGTCTGGCATGCAATTGATCAATTAAGGGCATGGGAAATTGATCTTTGCAAGTGGTTAAGATTCTGATGATCCATGCAAATACGCCATCCTGTGAGTGTTTGGGTAGGTATCAACTCATTTTTCACATGTGCAACCACTGTCATCCCCTCCTTCTTAGGCACACATTGCACCGGGCTTACCTAAGGGATATAAGCAATAGGTTAGAAAACCCCCTCATCAATTTACTTAATAATATACTTTTTGACCACTTCCGACATAGGCTAGTTCAATCCCTGCTAGTGCTCAACACTTGGATTGTTGTTTTCCTCTAACTTGATTTTGTATTCACATATACCTATGGGTATCCCGCAAATATCAGTATTGTACATCCAATAGCTTTTCTGTATTTCTGAATCACTACAATCAACCTTTTCACTTGCACGTCAAAAAGTAAAGTTAAAATAATAACAGGAAAAGTATTTTTAGAACCCAAAAATTCATATTTGAGATGCGCAGACAGCTACTTCAACTCAAGCATGGAGGCCTCAATGATGGATGGTTTTGCTGGTGGTGTGGCCCTGTTCTCCAAGTCCAAGGAGATATTTTTTAGAGTAGAGCTATATGATCCCAGCCTTGTCAAGGCATTCACCATTTCCACATAACCTTTCATGTCCTCTCTATCAAAGTTGACTAAAATTGTGGCCAATACCTCACCAAAACGTTCTTCCTCAACCTTCAAGTTGACTGATTCTTCAACTGCATCCTTAAAATCATTTATAACTGCGATGTTGTGATACTTGCTTGGAAAGTTAATACCCTTGCTAGCTTGGAAGGTAACTTCTTCATTATTTACTCAGAATTTTATTTTATTCTTTTCTGAGTCCATCAATGCTCTTCCTGTAGACAAAAATGGACGTCTCTAGATTATGGAAATTTACTTATCAACTACACAATCAAGAATCATGAAGTCAGTTGGCAACATAAACTTTTCAACCTACACTAATACATCAACAACAATACCCACTAGTCTCTACACTGATCTCTCTGCCATCTGCAGCCTTTTGCTAGTTGATCTGGACAATCCGAGTCTAGACTATTTGTAGATTGCGAGTGGCATAAGGTTGATACTTACACCATTTTCACACAGTACCCTGTCAAAATAATGCACACTAATGGTGCAGGGTATGGTGAATTACCCTAGATCAGCTTTCTTCTCTACTAGGGTTTGTGAAATAATGGAACTAACCCAATGGGTGAAATGCACATCCTCATCCTTAGCAGACCTTTTCTTCTTGAGTAAGTCCTTCAAGTGATTAGAAAATCTGGACATCTCATGAAAAGCATCAAGGAATGAAATTCTCATTCATAGTTGCTTCAACTGGTCATAGAACTTAAAATATTTGGAGTCCTCTGTCTTCTTTATCAACCTTTGTGGAAAAGGTAGAGGGCAATTGAATGATTGAACTAGATTCTTTACTGGTCCGTTCTCACCCCTTTTCATGTTCTTTGTATTCTTTTCAACAATGTGCACTTCATCCTCAACCATAGTGTGATCCTCAAGTGGAGTTTCTACTTTTGTTTCCTCCAACGGTTCCTCAATCACAACATCATTATTTATGGTGTGCTCGCTTCGAGTGGTAATAGTCATACAATGTGATGTGCCACCACTACCCTTTGTATTAGCAATAGTATCACTGGGGAGTTGTCCCTTCAATATCAGATTATTCTCTTATGATAGATCCCTGAGCTGCTGCTCTAGCTTATGGATTGAAGCTGTGTGAGACCCTAACACTTTTGCCAAACTCTTTGCCGAAGTATCAGTCTTCTCCTAATTTGCTAGAATTCTTTCAAGCATACTCTCCATTTTTGACGACCCTTAATCCTGGTAATTTCCCCTTGTAGGGATGTAAGGATTAGCACTTATGTTGCCAAAATTATTAGTGTTACTATAATTTTCTTGATTCTGCTGCTGCAGTTTCCACTGCGTCTTGTAGTTACAAACTTGCCCATGATACATCTACTCTTGCCTCTGCAGACCTCCCTGAGTAATATTTATGTAGTTTGCATATTTAACTTGTGCAACATGTGCATCTGAATACTCAACTTCTTTAGGAATGTACACCGGTGATTACTGAAGAGGTATGCTCTCAATAGCATTCACCTTTTTGGTTTCATCTTCTACTATCCTCTTGTTGAGTAGACTAAGACTAGTGGCCAACTATATAATAGTTTCATCGGGCTCATGATTTTCCTTGGCTAGAGAGGGAGACACGTACCTAACATTAGATCCGCTAGAGTGCCAAGCCTGATTATGGGATGTTAACTTGTTCATCATCTGAGTGACTTTGGCAAAGATCTTGTCCATAAAGCTACCCTCAGTAGTATTGTTCGCAATAGATTGAGAAATGGGGTGTAACCCCATGTAGACTTCTCCATCAATATGTTTTCAGGAAACATATGACTTGGAGATCTTTGGAGATTCTGTTTGAACTTCTCCCAAGCCTCTTACAACTGCTCCCCTAAAAGTTGTTTGAAGAAGAATATCTTGTTCCTGATCTCAGCTTTCTTACTCGAAGGAAACCATTTCTTCATAAACGTATTCACCAACTTATTCCAAGTGGGGATTGAGTTGGGAGAGAGGTTGTTGAGACAAGTCTGTACCTCCCTATTCAATGAGTATTTTAACTATATCAGCCTTAATGCTTCATCTAAAATATGGTTCTGCTTGTAGGTATGAAAAACATCTATGAAATATTTTAGATGCTCATGCGGATCATCATCAGTTGACTAATGTTTTTTGGCATTTGACTAATGTTTGAAATCATTAATCACCATTATAATTAAAGTTAATCAATCATCCACAACCTAATCAATCCTATAATGATAATTTTTACCCTAAGAATTTCCTATTACGAGGATTCACAATCCTGGAAATGAGTTAAGCTACTCATGCTTAAAGTAAGAACAACAATAACATTCAATGAAAACATACTTACATATTCAAAAGAATATCAAAGACTTGTTCTCTAATTATAGAAGCAAAATATTCAAAACCTATAAAGAAAACGTGAAATTGTACTATGAAAAACGTGTCTGACAAAATACCCTAAAATGCTATTTATAGTCTCATAAAAAACAAGTTCTGATTGGTCTAGAAATAGAATCTGCGTCATCCCGTATGAAAACTGCAATGATTCATAATTGCACAGAATGGCTCATAATGTGGACCGTTATAATTTCCATAAGTAGCATAGCTTCTGTTCAAAAAAATGGCTACCATAACGGTCCCTACTCATGAAGTACGGCTCGTTCCCTACACCGTTATAATTATGGATTTTGCATCAGCTTCTGTTCCTGACTGTTGGACTCTATGACTTCAACAACGGTTAGTAGTGCTCCATTATGGCTCATAATGAGCCTCATTTCAACACTTTGCCTTATGCTTGCGTACTTCGTCTACTTTCCTTAAACACAACAAAAACACATCAATTTGCACTAAACATACTTGAAAACTGCAAAACTTCTTCGTAAAAAAGAATCAAATGTGCCGTAAAATCCTGGCATATCAGCCTCACTAGCCGAAGGCTTATTTTAAAGCCAAGATATACTTGTTTGATTTATTGATTGTACGTGGCTACTATGCGCCTTCGTCAAATGGTTGAGCAGGCTTAGGCCTATGTTTTGGCATCAGGTTCCAGTTGCACCCATCGAGTTTGGGATGTGACATCAATGATAAGGGATAAAATGTAATGGTTAATGCCCACCGATATATACCCTCCCCAGTTGTGTTTTATAGGATGGGACCCATGGGCTATTCGCGAGATCCATATATCATGCCCAAAATCGAAATGAGACTTCCAAGTATCATGCCTAGACTCGAACTGGGACTAAAATCAATATCAATGACTCAACTCGAATTGAGACTAATAATTAGTATTAATGACCCGGAATGAACCAGGATTAAAATCATTTGTTTCTTTCAAATCATTTCCTAATCAATTGTTTCCATGTACCATGAGATGAATGAATATGCGTGAACATGAAAGTAAAAGTAACTCAAGTACAATAGATATGTCCAAAATCTCAGAATCATACCAAATCCACAAATACTGGCTACGAGCCTCAATATCAAGCAAGTAATCTAAGTTCCTTGTAACTTAACGCACTATAAGCTCCAATTTGGGCATCGCAACGATAATCCATCTCATTTAATACTCAATTTCACAATTTCAACAAACTCATAGCATGCTTTACACGATAAATCCCCACCCAAGTAAAGTGCAAAAAAAGTTAACCCATAACCTACCTCAAAGATGGGTCGCAAGTCTCTACTTGATCACACATGAGCCTTTCCATTTTGAATAGATTCTGAATTCATCCAATCTACCAATAAGAAATTCTAAACGTAAATACGAGTCTAATGATACTTATATTGTTAAGATTCTAATCTGAGTCTAAAAAGTAAACTCAAAAGTAAAACCCAAGCCCACAAGAGCAAAACTAGATTTTTAATTAGAAAATCAATTTACCTAAAGCTTAAGGAGTTCAAATATAAGATTTCATAAAAAATGAAGTTAAAATTGACCTTAAAATCATCGAAAATCTATTATTTAACTTTACCAAGAAAATTCTAAAATTCCAAGTTGATAAACCAAGATTTGAATGTCAAATCATGAAATCATTGTTGAATGTGTAAAAATAGTATAAAAACTCACCCAATTAATAAATCTCGAAAATCTCCTTTTCAATCTCCAAAAATTGAGTTCCAAAGCTTCAAAAATTGAGTTATGGGGTTTTGAGTCGAAAAAGACATTTTAAATCTGCCCAGCAATTTCCTTCTTTGCGAAGGTGGGACCCTGTTCATGTTCGTGAAGGCACCCGACCCGAACCCATAGTGTTCGTGGAGAACAAAAATGGACCCAACCTACCCAACTCGATTCTTTCTTCGCAAACACGGAAAAGCCATCATGTTCGTGATGACCAAGTTCCTCAAACCTTCGCGAATGCAAAGAGCAAAATTTCTCTACACTAGAACTCGTGCACCGATTATGGAAATAGACCAAAATTTCACTGAACAGACCCTCTGAATTCATTCAAAACCTTGTGAACCAAAACAAACTATGCTACTAGAAGAAAATCAATATTCCAGACTCAATGATAATCAGATTCACTAACAGAGATTGTTATCAATGAATATTGACCGAAGTCAACTGTAGGCCAAAACTTTTAACTTTTCAAGAAATGACTCAAAACGTATCTGAATGCCTTGGGATCCGAACTAATAGTGATTTTGGCCCAAAAATAGAATTCCGGAGCTAATGGAATTCTCATATAATGTCTAAATCTCCAAATATTGATCAAAGTCAACTATATCAACTTCAAAACCTTCCAAAATAAAAAAACTCATATAAAATCGAAACAAACACCCGGGAACCATGCCACCCATCCTGCAGACCACAAATACCAAAAATCACTATGAGGGTTATTATATCATCCACCACTAAAATACATGTTCATCCTCGAATGTAAGAGTAAGAAAGGTACCTGAATTGTCAAAAAGCTGGGGATATCTACTCCGCATGTTCAACTCTGTCTCCTACGTAGCCTTCTCAACTGGATAATACTTTCACTGAACCTTCATCGATGCTATCTCCTTAGATCTTAATTTCATAGTCTGCCTATCTAAAATAGTTATAGGCTCTTCCTCAAAAGTCAGATGTTGATACAAACCCACTAAGTACCACAAAATCATATGAGAACCATCGGAATGGTACTTCTTCAACATAAAAACATAGAAAACTAGATGCACGACTAAAATACTCGGAGGCAAAGCCAATTCATAAGCCACCGCTCCAATACACTGAAGGATCTCAAAAGGGTCAATAACCCTCGGGCTAAGCTTGCCCTTTTTCTTAAACCTTATCATACCCTTCACAAGGCTCTACTTGATCACACACAAGACTTTTCTTTTTGAATGGCTTATGAATGCGTCCAATCTACCAATAGAAAGTTCTACATGTAAACACGAGTCCAACAATACCCTTTTTGCTAAGGTTCTAATCTGAGTCTAAAAAGTCAAAACCAATCCCACAAGGGAAAAACTAAAAAAATTATTAAAAATTTAATATATCTAAAGCTTAAGGAGTTCAAATATAAAATTTTATCGAAAAAAAGTTAAAATTGATCTTGAAATTATTGAAAAACTTTTCTTTAACTTTACCGAGAAAACCACAAAATTCCAAGTTGAAAAATTAAGATTTGAATGTGAAATCATAAAATAATCATTGGGGAATGTGTAAAAATAGTATAATAAACTTAGCCAATGAACAAAATCTCAAAAATATCCTTTTCAATCTCCAAAAATTAAATTCCAAAGCTTCAAAAATCAAGTTATGAGGTTTTGAGTCGAAAAAGACTTTTTAAATCTTATAAATGATTTCTTTCTTCATAAACGAGGGACCCCATCACATTCGCAAAGATACTAAACCAGGATCCATTGTATTTGCAACGGACTAGTCGCATCAGTGGATGGACCTATCCCACCCAACTCAATTCTTTCTTCATGAACGCAGACAAGCCATCGTGTTCATGATATCCAAGTTCCTTAGACATTCACAAACACGACAGGCCTATCACAAATGCAAAGAGGAAAATTCCTCTACACCATAACTGGTGTACTAGCTATTAGACTTTGTAAATACGAAAGGCCTATCACTAATGCAAAGAGGAAAATTCCTCTGCACCAGAACTGGTGCACCAACCATGGAAATGGAATAAAAATTCACCAAACGGACCCTCTAAATTCATTGAAACCCTATGTACACAAACCAACATGCTACTAGACTATAATTGAAATTCCAAACTTAATGAAATCATCAGATTCACCAATGAAGGTTATTATCAACAAATGTTGACCAAGGTCAACTCTAGGCCAAAACTTTCAACTTTTCAACCAATGACTCAAAATGTATCAAAACACCTCAAGATCTAAAACAACAGTACTATTAGCCCAAAAGTGGCATTTCAGAGATAATGGAACTAACAAAATTCTCATACGATGTCTAAATATCTAAAATATTGACCAAAGTCAACCATTAACTTAAAAACCTTCTAAAATGAAAAACTCACATAAAACCTAAACAAATGTCTCAGTTGTGCCACCCACTTCTACAGACCATAAAACCCATAATACAACTATGGAAAGGGGTAAAACGGTCAAAACACATAAGAATCCAAAAAATACTATGAGAATTATTATAGAATATGGCAAGAAAATTGTCAATAGTGGTTATTTAGTCGGTAGTCGATATTTTGTGGGGAGTTTGAAATAAAAAGTAAAAATTTCAAGTTATTTTTTAGCAGTAAACTAATGTTTAACCTTTGTTTTTTTGTAATCAATATGTGAGAAGAGACTAGGATTGTGTTTACCATGATTTCATAACTTCAGTAGGTCCGATGTAGAAGTGAACTATTTTGGTGCTATACATGTAAAATCAACAAATCTTAGGTTCATCTAAAGTCTTTCGACCCTAATAGATGAATATCACTCTAAATCCTTTTAGACTTTAGTGTTCATTAATTAAACATTATCAAGAGTTTCAAATTTACTATCTTTATAAGAGCTCAAGTTATTAGATCTGAGTTTATGATACTCCCAAATTACACCTCTAAAATAATATATAAAGCGGTCATTATCAAATATAGAACCCAAATGAGGTGGGAGTAAAATCCCAAAGAGAACATGGTGAGAACTACATCAGTAGTGAATATTCAACTGGTAATATTTATTTCCAAAGGGGGGTTTATAGAAAAATAAAAGTAAGCAATTATTTGTGAGTTATTAGTAACCAAGTGTTTGCAAAGTAATTGATGTTGTGTTCAATGATAGAGAAGAAACTAGGACTGCATTTCCCATGATTTCATAACATAATAGGTGTACACAACTAGTTTTCTATCCTAGTAATATACATGCAAAACTAACGATACGTTATGGGTCAACTAAGGTCTGGTCGGTCCACTTAGAAGAATTTCACTTGATCTCTGATCGGTCTCACAAGTGTTGAAATACTAAACTTTATTAATTGTCTTGGATTGATTATCTCCAATCGGTTTCAAATTATTAGATGAGGGTTGGTAGCCTCAAATCTCTATTGTTAATCTCTTTTCCTAACTTATTACCTCCTTGGTCTGGCAAGTAAAGATTAGTGGAGAGTTCTAACATTTACAACCGTTAAAAAGTAGATAAAGTGAAGATAATAACAATACATGCAATATTACCATTCTAGAATCACTAGTTATTTAACATATGTTGTTGGTTCATCATGGTTCCTACAATCCTAGTTATGTTATTTAGCTACTCATGCTTAAGAGATTCATAAAAAAATTGATAAGAATAAACGTACTTGTAGTAACCATAAAAATTCAAGAACAAGAACTAAAGCAATCTTCAAGAATCAAAAGAACACGAAAGAACCTTGTATTAATCCTCAAAGTAATGAAAAACAATCAACAATATCGAGTACTACTCAAAAAGTGTGTAACATGTAAAACAAAACCTAAAGAAAGTATTTATAGACAAAAAATCCTATCCTAAGTCGACTAGGAATACATGGCCGTGTTAGGTTCTACTGGTGAGTCCATGACCCATCATTTGAATTGATGGTTCATGGTATTTAGGGATCAACCATCGTCTGGCAAAGTCAACTTGAGGGCTGCAAATTTCTACTAGTGAAACCACGGGTCATTGATCCAATCTGCGGCTCGTCATATGACTTGTGGTTTTGGGACCTCTTTTTGCACTTTCTATAATCTTGGATTGTTGGGTCAAACGATGGGTCTGTCATTTGGAATTATGGACCAACTTCACTCGTGGTTTAACACTTCAAAATTGCACCTCTATGGGACATCAGTCGATGAGTTAGAGGACAACCTGTCATTTGAGTTCATGACTCATCGACTGACTCAAAGATTTAGACTTGAATTTCTTTGTTGAAGGTTCTATTTTGCTATTAGCAGCATGGTTCGTGGTTCCAAAACATTGTCTGGCATTTTCATACTAAGTCTAGAATTCGCCAACTTTCAGTAAAAACTCCAATTCTTTGCTTAAAAACCCTGTTTTCATGCACATGACACCAAAAACACATCAGATATACCAAAACATGCTTAAAACTCACAAAATCTTTTTTTTAAGTGTCGGACGTGCTGTGAAATCCCGGCATATCAACACCCTCAATATAGAATCTTGCTTGTCCCCAAGAAAACACAATAGGACTCAACTACGACATGTAGGCATCAATAAACTAGGAAAGATATGATCATCATTATGAACACTTTGGAAACACACTTTTCTATCATAATCTACCCTTCCTTTTAATTTAAAATAGATGTGCCTACTTTCAATGCATCTCAAGCTAACACTAAAGGGATGAATGAATGACATTGTGTCATGGACAGACAATTGAGCATATACCAGTAATACACAACTTCACATGTAGAAATTAGACAATGTTAACCTAGTGCTCTTACACAATGAAGAAAGTCCCTCTCATATATATGCAACAAAGAATGGGACAGTATAATGAAAGTGCGCTCACATTCACAAAGAAGTTCAAACAATGCATGTTCAGATACCATAGACTTGCCCTTATTTTCTATACTTTCATTTTGGACAGTCAGATTAGGATCACTATAGGACTTTTCTTGACTTGTAATGTAGCCTTAAAGACGGGTATGGTATATTTGTATAAGTGACTCAACCCTCCTTGAACACTACACTTTTCTTAACTTTTACTTCTCTTCCCTTTTTCTTCCTTTCCCTCACTTCATTTCAATCATCTTGGGTGTGGTTTTATTTCTAACTTTTTTGCTCATTTCTTTTGGTGCTATAGATTTTCTGCATTTTTCTTTTCACTCTTTTTCTCTTTCTTTTTCTCTTTTTCTTTTCAAGCTTACCACACCCCCCTTTAGTGATTATTTTTCTTTTTCTACCTAACTTTCCTTGGCATTCTTCCCAACATCAGCCACCCTAAACTTAGAAAATTTTCCTAAGTTGAAGCCTAGTATCCAAGGAGGTACCGAGACCAAATAAGAGGGATAAACTTAAGTGAAAATGGGATGGCTATTAGGCTAATCAAAGAAACGGCTATCAGCTCAAAGTAGGGATCTAGGGATATGCATACCATTTGGTTGGTCATTTTGAGTCTGAGTGGCTTATACAAAGAAGGCCTATGATCTTTTCTTAATCTTTTTATCCTACAACAATAGCAAGACTAACAGTGCAAATTCTAGATTGCACACACGGAGTAAGAACTGAACTAGAGTACCTCACACACACTTGACATATGATTATATTACTAATTACTATTTATTCAGTTGGCATGCTAGTTTAGAAATAGTTATCAGATTCAATAAGCATAATATCAAAAACTGAGCCTAAGAGGTTAACAGGTCAATCATGACGCACATAAAAAAATTTGGAAGGGTCTCAATTTATTCACAAAATAGTTCAAAAATAGATAATGTGTGCCAGTTTATCTCATGCCAAAGTTCTCCTAGCTACATCTACCTAACACATCACACATCCTAAATATGTTAGTTCAACAGAAATAAAAATCTTCAAGGAAAGAATACAATAAGAAAACCTCAAGGATGCGGGTACTCAAGGTACCCATTGGGTTGCCTCCAAATCAGCACCTAATATAACATCGCGGCATGATGCATGCATCTTGACTACTCAAACTTCATCAAGATACACATCAAAATACACACAGACTAATTGTCCCTACCCCACAAAAAAGAATCGTGCATTATCCCTAATGCATAAATAAGTAAATGCATAGGAGGTGAAAACATACTTGTAGCACCTAAGCGTCGTCGTCCAGTGTCAAATATGGGGTGGGTAGTGTAGCACCCATGGTAGTTCCAGCTATGGTAGCATCATCAGTGACTGCACTAGTGTGTGGCGCTCCCACAATAGGGTCTAAAGAAGGAAATGCACCTTGAGGTGCCAAACTCAAGGAAGTAACATGTCTTGCCGCCTCTGCTCTAGCTCGAGCGGCCTCAACTCTAGCCTCTTTCTCCAGTCTAGATATCTCCATGGTCTCCTTTAACCTCTTTGTCTCTGACTTTTAAATTTTTTTTGCATCTCTTTTCCTTTTTTTGGATTTCTCAGATAGAGTCAAATCTGCCTCATAAATCTCATATCGAGCTCTCTTCCCTTTAGTACGCGGAGGGGAATTTGGTAATAGATCAATATAAGATAAATCCTCCGCATACTCATCCTCGATGGGTATGGCCTCAATAATAGGGATCATCCTTGATTAAATGGCATTAATATTTGCACGAGCTTTAGCAAGATCTGCAATTATATCCTGGAGGTCTGGTGCACTCATATTTCTCAGTCACTCTTTCAACCTCATCTCTATCCCATCCAAACAGGCATTAACACTATTAATTGATTTTTGTATCAAGTCAAGAGCTATGGCAATATCCTTCCTGATGAATGACTTAATTCCGATGGAGAACCACTTGATGTTCTCATCAGCATGTGCAACCATTTTAGCCACCTTGCTAAAAGTCTGGCTAGAAAAAGTGAAGGCAATGGATGGCACTGGCGGATGGGATGCTACAGTCACCTGCACTGCTAGAGGAGTAGTAAGAATATCCATCTCAGCAGCTAGAAAGTCTAAATCTACAGCAACAATATCCTTAAAGGGAGCTGAGGGCTCAATTGGAACACTCATATCTGGAGGGTCAGTAAAAATAATGCTCCCAGAGGCAGAGGATTGGGCTTTACCCTTATTAACATGGTTAGATACATCTCATATCAGTGCTATGTCCTAAATGCCTGTAACATGTAGTATATGATCAACCCTTACATAGGTGGGTACTCCAACTGCTTGGCAAATCTTACTGATAAGGCATGGGAATAGGATTAAGGTGAAATTCCTCAAGGACCACTCTCAGATCTCATCAGCTATGATGCGGGCAATGATGATGTCAAATCTAGACATAATGCTTACAACAAAAATTGCCCAGTCTGGAGTGAGAGTATTTGTTGGTAGCCATTGGAACCAAGCAATACCTAACAACCGACCACCAAAACGTGGCTGCCAAATTTAATGATGCTTTCGTTATGGAGAGTGTCTTGCTCGTCAACCATGCTTCGCTACCATTAGTAAGAACAGAGGCAAGCCACACAAACTAATTATTGTTACTTTTTTGCTGCTCCAACCTATAGTCAAGATCTAGCTGGCTGACTAGTGTCATATAGTCGGGGCCATAAATGAAGCGCTAAATAGTGCGCCCAGAGATATCAACATATACACCTCATACTTGCACTCTTTCCTATAGTGGTAGCTTCTTTGTAGATTTTCCTTTTTTTCACAAGTTTATAAGAGTGGCTACATAGGCATCATAGAACTCGTAGATAATGATAGGGTTGTACTCTCCTCTAGGCTGACTCATCCACTCAAACCCATAGTGATTATACAATTCTCTGAGTTTGGCCATCTCATTCAAATCTGCTGACTGGATCTCTAGTTCTTCCAATATGCTCCACCTAGTATGACCTCTATCATTCTCTGCAATTCCATCATAATACAGCCACTGTGAGCCCACAACTGCCCATCTTATATTATCTCAGACCTTAGAATTTTTGCTTTTGAAGGAGGGTAAAATTATGGTAAGCTCAGCCTCTTTTATGTTTTCAGATTTTGAACTTTTAGAACTAGACCCACAAGCACTGGCAGTTGCTATAGCGGAGCCAGTTTCAACTTTGCTTTTGGACCCACTCTCCTTTTCAGACTCAGAGTTGCCAGACTAACTCGCACTAGATGATAATCTATTAGTATCTTCTCCCTCTTCAGAATGGGGAGAGGTTGCTGCTTGTTGTTTCTGGTCTGCTGCCTTATAGTGTTAATGGTCAATTGTACTTGATCCTTCTCATCCGACTCCAGATAGTCCCAAAATTAGCTAAACATTCCTTTGGCTGCATCTCTCTTGGAGGGTGGGTTTCCTCTGCCCCTATTTGGTGGTATCTTAGATGGTATTGTACCTGCAAGAAGCGTACGTCAATATACAACATGAGAAATAAAAAGCAAAAGAAAAAGAAAAAATGTTCACCCTTTGGGATAGTGGTGCATGGTATTTTACATGGGTGGGTTAATGACCCTAAAACCAGTCCTCGGTCCATGAACCGATCTATGGACTCAATTTAGGATAATTTGTTAAGTCTTCCCAGGTATCTATAGGTCACTTAATGAGCCATAGTTCAGAACTATTGACCGTCCTGTGACTCGTAAACTTGAATCCTGAGAGTTGAATTTTTTCAAAAAAATTCACAATTGAGTTGACGGTCCATAAACCAATACTATGGGCCATCGACCCAATCAAGGAATCTTACAACAGGACAATTCAAATTTTGTGTTTGAGACTTAGTGTTTTTATCTCGCGCTTAAGGTTACCACCCTTAGAAGCTTTTTCATGGAATGTAAGTCTTAATGTGGGGTGAAATGACCAAGTGTTCATCACACGATCATCATTTAAGCACAAATATGATCATTGGAATTGCAAATTTGCAATCCTCCCATATAAAAATCAAACCAAGGACTACTCAAACTTTACCCAAGTGATAATTAAACCTTTTGTTTGTAGTTGGGGGGCAAAACAACCTTCGATCACTTTTCCAAGGTCGAATTTAGTCGTAATGCCTCCAACTCAGTGGGTGGGACCACCCAACTATTGTAAGTTCCAATTAAAGCATAGTAATCAATCATACTACTCCTAACCAGATACTCAACGCTATTATGCAATATAATTCAAACCCTACATGATCACAGAATCTCTGTAAACACTATTGACACATACACTATCATAGTTCAGTTTTTTAGGGTTCGTAATATAATCATTAACTATGTAATTCACATAAGAACACACTGCACCTCTTCAAAAATTATTCTCAAGCTAAGATTCAAGTTTAGACATTGTACGTTTGAAGAGAAGTTTCTGAGAGGTCTCTGATAGAAAGTATGTGCCAAAATTGATGACAACTGGGAAAAAATGGAGGAGATTAGCGTGGATGGAGTCTGTGATCGTGGGTCTTGTGCAAGAGAGAGTAATTGAAGGGAGGTGATAAAAATTGACTAAGTTTTACTTTGATTTGATTTTTTTCTTTTTTTAATCTTATTGGGCCTAAATGCTAGGGTTATCGGGTGAAAAAGAAAAAGGGAACCAAGTTGGGCTGGGGTAATTTAATTTTTTGCACAGAAAAACCTCAACCTAATTCAGTAAACTTACATGGGATCCACGAGTACAAACTATAGTCAGTCAAATGAAATGATGGGTCATTATTCCACTAGTGGATCTGAATTCTATGTCCTTTTGTTGCCAAGCATCTACGGGTGACTTTATGGTCCATCTTTTAGATGTACAGACCATCTTGTCACTCATAGAATGTCATCTGAGGGTTGACATATTGAGACTGAAAATAATGGGTTAGTGTATGGACCGTTGAACAAGTTCACAGTCTATGAACTGGACTGTAGTTCTCAAACAATTTTTCTTTTCTAGGTTTCTTCGATTAATTCAATGGGTCATCAAGGTCATTTATAACCCGTCATCCAACCCAAAGAATAACCCTCTTCTTTCACCGGCAACACTTTGCATTAATTTTTTATTTTGGTGTCCCTGCACAGTTCAGCAAACATCAATTATGTCCAAAAATGGAAAATAAAGTTAATCATCTTGGTTGCCTCCTAAGCAGCGCCTGATTTAACATCGCAGCACGATGCAGGTTACTTGACTACTAAGACTTCATCAAGTTACCTCTTGGGTTGCCTCCCAAATAGTGTCTGATTTAATGTCACGGCACGATGTAGGTACCTTGATTACTCAGACATTATCAAGGTACACCAGATAGAGAACTTTTACCAACTCTAAATTGCCAAAGTATAGCTTCACGTGTTGTCTATTTACCTTAAAATTTCTGCCTTCTGGCTCTTCAAGTTTGATGGCCCCATATGTGAATACTTGGACCACCTTAAATGATCCATCCCATCTTGACTTCAACTTTCCAGGAAATAAGGAAAGTCTGGAATTGAAAAGCAAGACTAGATCCCCAAGGTTGATCTTTTTTTTCAGAATCTTCTTGTCATAGTATAGCTTTATCTGTTCTTTGTATAGTGCTGCACTCTCATAGGCATTTAGCCTGAACTCATCCATCTTGTTTAGCTGCTCCGCCTCAAGTTAGAGGCTTCACTCTAGTTCAGATTCAACTTCTTTCGCCCCCAAAGTGCCTTGTGCTCTAATTCAACCAGAAGGTGGCAAGCCTTGCCAAACACCAACTGATAAGGACACATCCCTATTGGTGTTTTGAAAGTTGTCCAGTATGCCCATAAAGAATCATACAGGTTCCTCGACCAGTCTGTCCGATTGGCATTCATAGTCTTTGGCAAGATGGTCTTTATCTCTCAATTGGAGACGTCAACTTGTCCACTCTTCTGAGAATGGTAAGACATAGCAACCTTGTGCTTGACCCTATACTTAGCCAACAATGCACTGAACAGTTGATTACAAAAGTGAGAACCCCTAACACTGATAATGGCTCATGGAGTGCCAAATCTAGAGAATATATTCTTTACAAGAATGCAGTGACACTCTTTCCATCATTATTGGGAAGTGAAGTATCTTTCACCCACTTATACACATAGTCCACAACAACCAAAATGTACTTCTGGCCTTGTGAGCTAACAAAAGAGCCCATGAAGTCAATATCCTATACATCGAAAAACTCTATCTCAAGGATTAGGGACATCAGAAGCTCATGCTTTTTAGATATGTTCCCTTCGCATTGGCTCTGATCACACAACTTGAAATAATTATTAATGTTTTAGTGGATGGTGGGCCAAAAATACCCACTCTGAAGTACTTTTTGTATAGTTCAGATGGTGCCATGGTGTCCACCATAAATAGAGGAATGGAATGCCTCCAAAATATACATCTCAGCCTCTGCCACACACCTCATAATCATATTATCAGCATAAATCCAGAACAAGCAAGGCTCATCCCAATAGAACTTCTTCACATTATGGAGAAACTTCCTTTTCTGGTGGAAGTTCAGGTCTTTAGGCATCATGTCACTAGCCAGATAGTTCGCAAAATAAGCAAACTATGGAATAAGATCTTGAGATGATGCTAAGACATATTGATCAGGAAACACTTCATTGATCTCTAGTTCATACTTAGGTCTCCCTTCTTGCTCTAGCCTCGACAAATGATCTGCAACCTGATTCTCTATCTCTTTTTGATCTTTCACCTCAAAATCAAGCTCTTGCAATAGAATTACCCATCTAATCAGTCTAGGATTTGCATCTTTCTACACAATGAGATAGCTAATCGCTGCATGGTCAGTATGGACAATAATCTTGGTACCTAACAAGTAAGCTCTGAACTTCTTGAATGCATAAACCACAGCTAGCAGCTCCTTCTCAGTCACAGTATAGAGCCTCTAGCCCACATTTAATGATTTTCTAGCATAATAAATAGGATGAAAAATGTTCTCTCTTTGCTGCCCCAGAAAACACCTAAGGATAACCCACTAGCATCACACATTACCTCAAAAGGCTGAAACCAATCTGGTGCAACAATGATGGGTGCTGAGATGAGATTTTCCTTCAGGCACTCAAATGCCTTCAAACATGAATCATCAAACATGGAATTCATGTCCTTCTCAAGTATCTTACACAAGGGCTTTTCAATCTTTGAAAAATCTTTAATAAACTGCTAGTGGAACCAAGCATGCCAAAGAAAATTGCTAACACCTTATACCAAAATCGAAGGAGGCAACTTGGCAATGACTTCAATCTTTGATTTGTCCACTTCTATTCCACTTTCAGAGATATTATGTCCCAACATTACATCTTCTTTCACCATGAAATGACACTTCTCCCAATTCAGCACAAGATTGGTCTATTCACACCATTTCATCACCTTTGCCAAGTGATCTAGGCAAGCCTCGAATGAGTCACCAACAACTAAGAAGTTATCTATAAAGATCTCAATTGTGTCCTCCACCATGTCATAAAAGATGGACATCATGCACCTCTGAAAAGTGGCTGGTGCATTACACAAACCAAACAACATCCTCTTGAATGCGAAAGTACCATAAGGACAAGTGAAAGTGGTCTTTTCTTGATCTTCTGGGGTAATTGAAATCTGATAGTAACCTGAATACCCATCAATAAAACAATACCACCCTCTACCATCAAGTATATCAAGCATCTTGTCCATGAACATCATAGGGAAGTGGTCCTTCTTGGTTTAGAAGTTTAGCTTTATTTAATCCATACGATCTCTCTATCATGTGACTGTACACATGGGGATCATCTCATTCATTAGGGACAACAATCATCCCTCCTTTATTTGGCACACATTCAACTAGACTCACCCACTTAATGTCATCAATAGAAAACACCATACCAGTGTCCAACCACTTGATGATTTCTTTCTTTACCACTTCTTACATCAATGGATTCAGCCTCTTTTGGTGTTTAATGCTAGGAATACAATCCTTCTTTTAGCTGAATCTTATGTGAGCAAAAACTTGGAGGGTTCCCAATAATGTTAGCCAACGGCCACCCAATGTCTCTTCTGTACATACGTAAAATAGACACTAGAGCTTTCACCTAGGAATCAGGTAAGCTAGTTGAAACTATGATCGGCAAGGTATCATGAGGTCCAAAAAACACATACTTCAAGTGTGCTAGGAGAAGTTTGAGCTCTAGAACTAGCAGCTCTTCAATGGAGGGCTGGGCTAGAGGAGTCTCATAATTTTTCAAGTCTAGATCCAACTTCTTAGGAGCATAATAATATGAACCTTGACCATATAGTGCATATACTGTCTCCTCATAATCATCCATGTCTTTAATATCCAAGTTCATAATCATAGCCGCTAATATTTTAGTGGTGAATTTTTCTTCCACAGACACATCAACTACATCATCAATAGTGTCAATCATGGAGATGGCACTCATATCTCTGGGATGCTTTATAGACTTACACACATTGAAAACTACCTCTTCATCATTCAGCTGGAACCACATCTCACCGCACTCTACATCAACCCGTACTCTTCTAGTAGATAGGAATGATCAACCTAAGATGATGGGGACCTTAAAATCTACCTCACAGTCCAAAATCACAAAGTCAGCTAAAAAGATAAAATCAGCAACCTTGACCAACACATTACATAAAATCCCAATCCGCTTCTTGACTATCCGATCTGCTATCAATAGCCTCATAGTCATCGATCTAGGGGCTTCCAAGTCTAATTTCCAATATATATCAAGTGGCATTAGATTGATACTCTCTCCAATATCACATAGCACCTTAGAAAGATTATAGGCCTTAATGGTGCATGGAATGGTGAATGGTCCATGGTATTCTTTATTCTCAACCAATGATCGTGAGGAAATGGCACTACAATGGTGTAAGTTATCTGCCGGCTCAAAACTTACTATCCTCTTCTTTGTCACCTAGTCTTGCATGAACTTGGCATACACTGGCATCTGCTCTAAAGCCTCAACTAGTGGAATATTCACGGACAACTGCTTCAGCATAGAAATAAACTTGCAAAATTTACCATCATCCTCTTTCTTCTTTAACCTCTGAGGAAAATGGAGAGGTGGTCTAGGAATAGGCACCAAAACCTTAGGAATCACCTTCTCCATCCCCTTTTCTTGAGATTCTACTACTAATTCAATTGGAGGTTTGCTGGTTTCTTCTTTCTAAGCCTCAATAACTACGTATTATCAGTAGTGTCTTGCCTTCCCCATTTTTATTCACTATCACCGAAGTCTTTATGGGAACTTTTTCTTTAGGAACCTCAGCTTCAACAACCTTCTCTACTTCATCCACCAATACCTTACCACTTCGGGTGGTAACCGCAATATATTGACCATCATTTCTCGGATTGGGTATAGTGTCACTAGGCAAAGTACCTTTCTATCGCAGATTTGTTGCTGCAGAGATCTGCCTAAATTATTTATCAAGAAGATTAGTGGCAGTGGAATGTGAAGTCACCTCCTACTTCATGCTAGAAAATTCACCACGCATCTCTTTGATATCAGACTCAGACAATTCAGATCCAGCCAATAATGTTGTCAACATCTCCTTAACTTTAGATTCAGTGGGCTCATTGGCTAATGTTTGATTATCTCAAGCACCAGGTGGCACATACACACCATTGTGATTGTTTTTATAGCCATTGCTATCTCTTCAATTTCCTCGATCTTTGTCTCGCCTCTTATACTTGTTATCCTTGTAGTTGTTCTGAACTTGATTCCTCTTCCTATGCCAAGAGTCTTGTTGTCACTACCCAAGCCTATGCCTTAGATGTAACACGATACTTATATCCATAAGTGATCCCAAGTTAACCCTTGATCTAGCATATACTAAGCATTCTGAATAATAGCAATAACTAAGCGGAACTAAACTGAATTAAAAGTGTAAGTTTAGAAATATAGACTAAAACTCTCTAAATGTATTCATAAATATAAGTCTGAACTATAAAGTGACTGAATAAGCTGAAAGTTGACTCTAGTTCTGAAAGCCTCTACTACTGATGAGTTGTTGGGACAAGCTCCCAACTAACTCTAAAATAATGAAACTAGAATGAACTAATGAAAAAGCATCATAAAGTACGTCCTCAAATGATAAGGACTCACCACTAGCTGTCACTGGGGTGGCACTGAATCGAACTGGTTGTGAAGCTGAACCTGAACTTGAATCATGATAGGATGCAACATATAGAGTATGCGTCTGTACTTTGAATGTACTGAGCATGCGGGATATGCAAGTAATTGAACATGCTAAAATACTAATATGTTGTTTAAAACTGTAAACTGTACTATAGTACATAGGCCCAAATTATAATTATGCATAAGAATCTGAAATGCAAGGATATTCTGGAAAAAAAGAGACATAGTAAAATAGTAAAAACTGAAACTGAGGGCCTAGTACCTAACTGCTGAATCTAATTCTATGGGAGAGCCTGTTAACTAACATAAACCACGCGAGCTAGATATGGAGTCCAATGTATATGCCCTATCGAGAGGACCTAATAAACCTTTCCAGGGTATAAAGGCTTGACTGGTGTGATCACTAAACTGAGACCTACTATTGGGTTAAATAATCCTACGGTGGCATGTAGTTCTGGGACTTTAGGGTGCGCTGAACCCAAGTCCAACTCGGTGCTATGTACTACTCCCAAAAACTGATTTGCTAGCTCATTTAAACTAAGTTCCTAAATTACTGAGTCAGAACTAGACTAATTTGAAAATCATATTTTTCTGAAAAGCTATTACTGAAAGCTGACTAAATTTTGTTTAAAACTTCAATGCTAGTATTCTGAGCTAGATTTTAAAGTAAACTATTTCATAAGAAAATCCTAGATTTTAGGGCTAAGCTCTTGATTTGTCAATTCTTTTAAAAACTCATGAAAATCATTTAAAACATGATATAGATCATTTAAATAAGATAAGAATCACATTCTAAATATGAGAATTGAATTCCACAAAAATCTGCATAAGAGGATAAAACCCTAGTTTCTAAAATAGTGAATTCAAAATAAAAGCCTGAGGTTTTGGGCATAAGGGCTAACAATACCCTTACTGAATACCCACATACCTAGTGGAAGAATACTCCTAAAGAAAATCTGAAGTTTGAAGTTTGGAGGAGAAAGTCCTAGGTCTGGATGGAGGGAAGAATCGCTTATGTTCTTTCTTTCTGAGACTTAGTCAATGGAATGATTGGAAAATAGGCTAAGTCTGGATAAAAACCCATTAAAAATATACCCAAAATGACTTATTATAGGATTTAAAAGAGTGGATAAAAGACTAAAATACCCCTGGCTTAAATTAAAAATCTGCAAAAAATCTTATCGGATGGCTTGTCTGACAGTCGTTGAACCTACAATGGCTCGCTGGGTCTGGCCATCAAAATGAGATTGATTAGGCTGGTCCTCTAGACCATTCCCAGCTGAGTCCCACGGGTCATGGGACCTCCCATAGCACGTGGCCTTGGCCATTAGGCTGGAGGGGATGGTCAGGGCCGCTAGACGCTTCCCACGGTGGGCTCCTATGGCCCATCAGACTTATGAAGGTCGTGGTGGTTTCCTGTCAGGGATAAGAAGGCTGAGTTCACTCCTACCACTGGCCTAATGAGCCTTTGT
The DNA here is from genome assembly GCA_003996215.1 of Jaltomata sinuosa. NCBI lineage: Eukaryota > Viridiplantae > Streptophyta > Magnoliopsida > Solanales > Solanaceae > Jaltomata > Jaltomata sinuosa. Next base: position 160,675 of record QJPP01000303.1, read on the forward strand.
TCCTTACACGTCCCATGGCATATGCTCGTGGGGCCTGGGAATTATAGGTTTAGCTAGATTTTTTGAGTTTAAATGTTGGTTTAAATTCTGAGGTGTTACAATATCTCCCCTTTGGGATCATTCGACCTCGAATAAAGACTAAAAAAGTTGAGTTTAGAAGGAAAGATCTGTGATCTTTACCAACTGAATACTAAAAAGTTGAGTGCCTTAATGCATACTAAGAGCATAAGAATAACTGGAGGAATAGAAGCGAAGGAATACACTAAGGAGGAAACTATTACCTCAAGTTTAAATTGAGTCTGAAGGGAAAAGGTGAGGGCACTTGGTCTTCATAGCTGCTTATGCTTCCCACATAGCTCCCTCAACTAACTGGTTCCTTTAAAGGACTTTTACTTAAGTGACTTCCTTATTTCTCAACCTACAAACCTAACGGTCAAGAATCTGGACTGGGATTTCTTCATAAGAGAGACTGTCTTTCATACCTACACTTTCTAAAGGCACAACTAAAGTTGGATCACCAATGCATTTCTTTAGCAAAGATATATGAAAGACTGGGTGTACTGATGCTAAGTCGGTAGGCTACTCTAACTCAAAATCCATCTTGCCAACTCTCTTCAGAATCCTATAGGGACCTATATATCGGGTACTAAACTTCCCTGTCTTACCAAACCTCATCACACCCTTCATGGGTGACACCTTCAGAAAAACCCAATAATCAACCTTAAACTCTAGGTCTTTTCTTCTCACATCTGCATAGGATTTCTGGCAACTCTGAGCAGCCTTCAACCTCTCTCTAATAAAGTGAACTTTTTCCATAGTCTCATGGACTGAATCTGTCCTTATCAATGTTGATTCACCTACCTCAAACCAACCTATAGGTGATCTACACCTCCGCCCATAGAGAGCCTCATACGGAGCCATATGAATGCTAGAATGGAAGTTGTTATTATAGGCAAACTCTAAGAGAGGAAAGTGATCATACCAATTTCCTTTGAAGTTTATCACACAATTCCTCAACATGTCCTCTAAGGTCTTGATGGTACGCTCTGCCTGACCATCTGTCTGGGGATGAAATATTATACTGAGATTAACCTGAGTACCAATACTTTTCTAAAATGATCTCTAGAACTAGGACATAAACTGAGTACCTCTCTCCGAGATGATGGAAAATGGGACACCATGCATCCTGACTATCTCATGTATGTAAAGTCTAGCATAATTTTCTGCTGAGTCAGTAGTCTTAACAGGTAAAAAGTGGGGCTGACTTTGTAATCTTGTCTACTATCACCCAAATAGAATCATGTTGTCAGCGAGTACGCAGTCAACCTATAATGAAATCCATATTGATCACTTCCCACTTCCAAGTAGGAATGTCAATTTCCTGAGTCAAACCTTCCAGTCTCTGATGTTCTACCTTAACTTGCTGACAGTTGGGACACTTAGCTATAAAGTTTGCGATGTCCCTCTTTATGAGATTTCACCAATAGACTTCTCGTAGATCACGGTACATCTTGGTGTCACCTAGATGAATAGAATACCTGGAGCTATGAGCCTCTGCCAAAATCCATTGTCTTAACTCATCCATATTAGGTACACACAAATGACCCTGATATTAAAGGACACCATCTCCCCCTCGGGAGAAAACCTCTACTCTCTGCTGATGGACAACACCTTTTAACTAATGCAAAATAGGGTCATTGTCTTTCTTATCTTTCACCTCGACTACCAAGGAAGATTCTGAACCATTCTGGACTATCACACCACCATCTCTTGAGTCTGTAAGGCGAACCCCTAAATGAGTAAGCCTATGAACATCCTTAGCCAATTTGTTCTTTCCTTTCTCAATCTGTGACACTCTACCCATGGACAACATGCTAAGTGCATCATCCACTACATTGGCTTTACCTGGATAGTAAAGAACACTCATATCGTAGTCCTTGAGAAGTTCAATTCGCCTTCTCTGACGAAGATTTAACTCCTTTTGGGTGAACACATACTGGAGGCCCTTATGATCAGTAAACATATCCACATGGACACCATACAAGTAGTATATCCAAATCTTTAAATCAAACACAACAGCTGCCAACTAAAGATCATGAGTCGGGTAGCTCTTCTCATGAATCTTAAGTTGTCTAGAGGCATATGCAATGACCTTACCATGTTACTTTATAACACAACCTAAGCCAACTTTGGATGCATCACAATACACAATGAAACCATCTGAACCCTCTAGTAGAGTCAAAACTGGAGTTGTGATCAATCTAGTCTTCACTTTCTGGAAGTTCTTATCACACTCATCTGACCACTGGAACTTAATCTTTTTTTGAGTCAGCCTGGTCAACGAGGTAGCTATGGATGAGAACCCCTCAACAAACCTTCTGTAGTAACCAAACAAGCTAAAAAATCTCATAATGTCTATTGGAGAAGTGGGTCTAGGCCAGTTCTTAACTGCCTCTTAACTTTTGGGAATCTACTCGAATGCCCTCTTTAGACACCACATGAACCAAAAAATCCACTAACTGCAACCAAAACTGGCATTTACTGAACTTTGCAAATAATTGGTGATCCTTGAGAGTTTGCAACACAACCCTCAAATGGCTTACATGCTCCTCCTTAATCCAAGAATAAAAAAGGATGTCATCTATAAAGATAAAGATGAACATATCCAAGTACTACTTGAATACCCTATTTATCAAATCCATAATAGTTGCAGGAGCATTCTTAGTCCAACAGACATAACCACAAATTCAGAGTGACCATACCAAGTTCTGAAGGTTGTCTTTAGAATGTCACGCTTTCTTACTCTGAGCTGATGATAACGGGATCTGAGGTCAATCTTACAGACGTAACTGTCACCCTGAAGCTGGTTGAACAAGTCATCAATCCTGGGGGTGGGATACTTATTCTTGATTGTGACTTTTTTCAGCTAACAGTAATCTATGCACATTCTGAGTGAACCATCTTTCTTATGCACGAAGATAATTGGAGCACCCCATGGAGAGATGCTGGGTCAGATGAAGCCTTTATCTAGGAGGTCTCTTAACTGATATTTCAACTCCTTAAGCTCTGCTGGAGCTATTCTATAAGGAGGATGGATATGGGTTGCGTCTCTAGAAGAAGGTTTATCCCAAAGTCTATCTCCCATTTAGGAGGAACTCCCGGCAAATCCTCAGGAAACACTTCTGGAAACTCACTGACGACAGGAACTGACAGAAGAGATGGGGTCTCAGACTCGGAATCCTTAACTCGGACTGTATGGTCGATATAACCCTTTGAGATCATCTTCCTAGATTTAAGGTAAGATATGAAACAACCTCTTAATGTTGGAGGACTACCCTGTCATTCTAAGAAAGACTCGTCTGGAAACTAGAATTTTATGACTCTAGTTCTGCAGTCGACTGAGGCATAATAGGCATGTAGCCAATCCATGCAAAGAATGACATAAAAGTCAGTCATATCTAACTCTACTAAGTCCGCTGAGGTGATTCTATGAATGATTGAGACTAGGCAATTTCAATATACCCTCTTAGCTGTGACTGACTCACTAACTGGAGTGGAGACTGAGAAGGGTTCTAAGAGTTTTTCAGGACTGACTCTAAATTTGCATACAATATATGGGGTCATAAAAGATAGTAAAGCCCCTGGGTCTAATAAAGCATTAACATCAAGAGAGAAGACTTGCAACATACCAGTGACTATGTTTGGTGAACTCTCTTGATCTTGACATGATTACATGGCATAGAGATGGTTTTGACGCTAACCGTCGTCTGTGCCAGAACTAGTACCCTACTGAGTTATGTGACCTACTAGAGCTGCTAAAGTGGTAGACTGAGCTTGGTTACCTCCCTGTCCCTACCTGGCATATTGACACTCCTTCAACCTATGTCTAAGAAACACCCCTCTCTGCCAGCAAAACACTTCCCTGGATAATTCTTATCACACTTAGGGCATGCTGGGAATGTGTGATTACATGAAACACTGCCATGTGACTTAGAGCCTGGTGCATTCTTTTTCTAGTCCTATAAGGGTCTGGGATTGGGAGCACTAGCTAATGAAGGCGTTGGAGCTGAAGACCTCTGCTGAAACTGTGAGAGATTACCACCACTCAACCTTTGCTACGAGTAGTCATAGTAACTTGTCCTAGCCTTCTTGCTTTCCCTCGCTATCTCTTTAAGCTTATCCTCCTTAATATTATGAGCGTCATTAGCCTAGAAATATCCATATATCCTATCAACATGGTCATCCTACACACTTTCTTTACCAAGTCAGATACCCAGACACAAACTTACTCATCTGGGCCCTTGGCTCGGGTACCATGGCTGGAGCATACTTGGAGAGCTGAGTGAACATCAACCCGTACTCTTGGACTGACATGGACTCTTGCCTCATATTTATAAATTCTTCTACCTTAGCTTCCCTTAACTCTATCGGGAAGAACCTGTCTAGAAAAGCTCCAGTAAAGCAGTCCCAAGTTATAGGAGTTGAATTCCTGCCCCTCTTATCCTTCCACTGTGTGAACCAAATATGAGCCACATCCTTAAGTTGATAGGATGCCAGCTCTACACTCTCGGTCCCTGAAATCTGCATCACATTGAGAACCTTTTTTACCTCATTAATGAAGTTTTGTGGATCCTCATCTACTCTTGACCCAAATAAATCTGGTAGATTCATGATGATGAAATTCTTAACTCTGGCAGTAGCCGTCCCTCCATTTGGATTAGCAAGAATAGGTGGTTCTTGATTGGCTTGGGAAGTTACAGCTTGTGCTAATATCTGTATGTCATTCCTGAATTCTGTGTTAGTGACCTTGTGGTCTGGAACCAGAGGATTAGCATTACAAGCATTGGCTCTGCGAGGAGGCATAATCTAAAATACATAATGAATCAATTAGAAAGGATAAATAGAGTTAAACTCTTTTACACGATACTGAATCATAAAGGAAATGTAGTTTCCTAAAAACATCTCATATCCTCTCTCTCATAAATGTGGCACAATTCACACTCATGATAGAGACTCTACTTAACGCGGCTTTCAAAAACCATAGGACTCCTGATGCTCTAATACCAAGTTTATTATGCCCCGAGCCTACACCTTAGACATAACATGGTACTTAGAGCCACAAGTGACACCAAGTTAACACTAGACCTGGCATATACAAAGCATTCTGAATATTAGCAATAACTAAGTGAAAGCTAAACTGAATTGAAAGTGTAAGTTTAGAAATATAGACTAAAAATTTCTGAATGTATTCATAAAGGTAAGTTTGAACTATAAAGTGACTGAATAAGATGAAATCTGACTCTAGATCTGAAAGTCTCTACTACTGATGATTTTCTAGGACAAGCCCCCAACTAACTCTAAAATACTAAAACTAGAATGAACTAACAAAAAAGCATCATAAAGTACATCCTAGAATGATGAGGACTCACCACTAGATGTCACTGGGGTGGAGCTGAATCAAACTAGTCACTAAGCTAAACCTGAGAATCTTAACATGTATCATCATAGGATGCAGCATATAGATTATGCATCAGTACTTTGAATGTACTGAGCATGCAAGATGTGCAAGTAACTGAACATGCTAAAAATACTAATATGTTGTTTAAGACTGTAAACTGCACTGTAGTACATAGGCCCAAAATATAATTATACATAAGAATATGAAATGCAAGGATATTTTGAAAAAAAGACAAAGTAAAATAGTAAAAATTTAAATTGAGGTCCTAGTACCTAACTATTGAATCTAATTCTATGGGAGAGCCTGTTAACTGACATAAACCATGCGAGCTAGATATGAAGTCCGATGTATATGCCCTATCGAGAGGACCCAATATACCTTGCCAGGATATAAAGGCATGACTGGCGTGATCACTAAACTGAGACCTACTGAGGGGCTAAATAATCCTACGGTGGCATGTAGTTCTGGGAATTTAGGGTGTGCTGAATCCTAGTCCAATTAGTGCTAAGTACTACTCCCAAAAACTGGTTTGCTAGCTCATTTTAACAAAATTCCTGAATTACTGAGTCAGAACTAGACTAATTTGGAAGTCATATTTTTCTGAAAAGCTATTACTGAAAGCTGACTAAATTCTGTTTAAAACTCCAATGCTAGTATTCTGAGCTAGATTTTAAAGTAAAGTATTTCATGATAAAATCCTACAATTTAGGTCTAAGCTCTTGATTTCTCAATTCTTGTAAAAACTCATGAAAATCATTTAAAACATGATGCATATCATTTAAATAAGATAAGAATCACATTCTAAATACGAGAATTGAATTCCACAAAAAAACTGTATAAGAGTGTAAAACCCTAGTTTTTAAAATAGTGAATTCAATATAAAAGCCAGAGGTTTTAGGAATAAGGGCCAAAAAGACCATTATTGAATACCTAAATACTTGGTAGAAGAAGATTCTTGAAGAAAATCTGAAGTTTGAATCTTGGAGGAGAAAGCCCTAGGTCTTTATGGAGGGAAGAATTGCTTGTATTCTTTCTTTCTGAGACTTAGTCGATGGAATGATTGGAAAATAGGCTAAGTCTGGTTAAAACCCTATAAAAATATACCCAAAATGACTTAGTATAGGATTTAAAAGAGTGGGAAAAACACTGGAATACACCTGGCTTAAATTAAAAATCTGCAGAAAATCTTGTCGAATGGCTTGTCTGACCTCTGTCGAACCTATGATGGCCCATTAGGTCTGGCCATCGAAATGAGACATATTGGGCTAGTCCTCTGGACCATTCCCATAGCTGAGGCCCATGGCCTGCGGGACCTTTCATGGAACGTAGCCTTGGTTGTTGAGCTGGAGGGGCTGGTCGGGGCCACTGGAAGCCATGATGGGATCCCATAGCTCGTCAGACTTACGACGGTCTTGGTGGCTGCTTGTCTGGGCTGAGCAGGTTGATTTTAATTTCTTTAATACGTATGATTATGGTTTTCTTTTATACTTATGATTTTCTTTATATATTTTAATGTAAATTTGCATACAGATGTCATCAGGTGATGACAGCAGATCGCACAACTTATGCCTTGGCAGATTCTGAGAGACAACGAATGGAGAAAGATAAAGATATGTGCAAGACCGTCGAGTCTCCCAAAGAACCGCTTAGATTGACTTTCTTTTAGTTTCTATTAGATTTTTGACACTTTATTTATAATTTTATACTTCTTTTAAGTTTTGAAACACTTTGTAGGTCCTTTGGGTGGTTTCTTTATATGTTTAATGAATGTTTTACTTCATATATAGTTTCTTGTTGATGTTGTAGTTGCTTTATGAATGTTGTGGCAGCAATTAGTGCCGATTTGGGCTGTATTTGAATTAGTTTTGTAAATGGCAGATGGTGCATATTGAAAATACAGATTTTTGCAGCTGAAAAAAATGTAGAAAAGCGATGGATAGGGTCTCTTTTGTCTGTCGCTTTTCTATTTTTTTTTTAAATTCCTAGAAAAAGCGACGGATAGCGTCGCTTTTCTGGAAAAAAGGAACAAAAAGGCGTCGCTTTTTAATTTGTGTCATTTTCCGTCGCTTTTAAAGCGACGTTGTTCGTCACTTTTGGGAAAGCGACTGACCACTTTCCCACGGAAGTGAGTCAGTCGCTTTTTCGTCGCTTTTGGCCAAAAATACGACGGACAGCGTCCCTTTTGACCGTCTCTTTTTAGTCTTTTTTTAGTAGTGGGAGGGAGAGGAACCTACGGGTCTTTCAGCAGCAGCAAAGAACAGTGGAGCAACTTACGAAGTTGATTATTCAGGAGGTTCATGTTAGAGGTAGATATTGTGTAAAGGTAGCTAGTTGACTTGAGAATCATAATTGTTACCCTCCTTAGCAAAATAGGAAGATGCCATGTACTTGTATGTGTGATGTAAGTTTGTTATCTCTGTTGCTTGAGGCTAGGATGGTCGAGTAGTTGCTGAAGTACTGGGGCTCGATGTCCAGTGCTCAGGTTTTTTCTGTACCTCAATGTTCACTTTGGTTAATAAAATTACTTATTTACCAAAAAAACAATACATACTATGACTTAAAATATATTTTCAGTCCATAAACTATGATATATAGGTACATACTATTGTTAGCATAAAATCTTTGTAATTTCTAGACTTTTTTCTTGAGTGTGGCTTTCATATTTTGTTCACTCATAAGTCATACCACTTCTCCAACAAACTTCTTCTCGAGTTCTTTAATACCTTTCTGCTTATGTTTTCATGCACATTTGGATACACAATATCACGTCTTTTCTGTAAATTTCAAATAATATCCTGCAAAAATAATTTATTGGAAAAGAAAGAAAATCGAAAAACCAAAAATCATGAAAGAATGACTACAAAAATGAAAAAGTGAAGAAAAAAAAAGTAGCTGCCGTAAACGCATCTTTGGAAAATGAAACCATTTTCAGCCTCTAAATAGTTCTTTTTGGTGATTTTTGAACTTCCCTTCCATGTATCTACTAATTACAAATTAGTTTACACTTAATTTTTAATGCTAACTCTTAAAATCCTGCAGTTTGTTTTGTAGTAGTGAATAAGTTGGCTAAATTAGTGGTTAATAAAAAAAATGAGTTACAGTTGTACGAAAATGAAATGTTAAAAATTTAATATTATAAATACTAATTAAGAATATATGGCTGAAATTTTTTATTTAATAGAAGATTTCTTTTATGAGAAGGATGAAATGGTCCCTCAATTTTCAATGAGTAATTAGGTAATTCAACTTTAACATTTTGAGGTTCCTACTTTTAAAATAGTGTGTCTTAATTAATCCCCTCAATTTTGCTTTAAAAATCAAACTCCCTCCTCAACTTTGAAAAATAATTATTCTCCCTCCTTTTTCCTATTTGAGTTTTCTAAATATCTATTCTACCCTTACATTATTAACATTTATTTATTTTACTTCCTTAAGATTATGATATTTTAATTTCTTTTATCTGTACAATAAATTGTCTATAAAAATACTATTTCATCGAAAAACAAAAACAAAAAAATATTGATCCAGTATAAAAGCTAATGGTGTTCTATAATAAAATAAATGAACAATATAAAAGCTAATGGTGTTCTTTAATAAAATAAATGAACACAATAAAAATGATTTTACTATTAAAAATAAAAACTATAAAAAGAAATTAAAAATATAATGAAAACTATAATGTGATAACTTTATAAATATATTTTAATACAGGTATACAAAAATAATTAATAAAAATAAATAATTTTTTATAACAAATTCTTAAAAGATTAGGCAGCCCGGTGCACTAAAACTCCTGCTATGCACAGGGTTCGGGGAAGGGCCGAACCACACGGGTATATGGTACTCAGTCTTACCCTGCATTTCTGTAAGAGGTAGTTTTCATGGCTTGAACCCACGATCTTCTGGTCACACAACTCTTAAAAGATTATTTATTTATATTGTAAATAAATTTTAAATTATAGTTTTAAAAAATATTTCATTAATAAAAATCTATATACCTAATGCCATAATATTAAAATAATTATAAAAATAATATTGAATTTTATAATAAATTTATAAAAAAAATTATTCTGCTTATAATATTAATGAACTTAAATAAAAATCTTGAAACTACCTAGAAATAAATATTATATATAATATAAAAGAAATTACATAGATGGAGAATTGCAAATGTCAAAGATAAAACAGACATTGCATAGGATAAAGGGGGAAAATAATTATTTTTCAAAGTTGAAGGGTGAGTTTGATTTTTAAAGCAAAGTTGGGAGTGTAAATGATTTTCACCCCTTAATACTAAGAAAATATTCTATAATAATTACTGGCAGATGAATCAATCAGTACTACTTATCTGGTTCAGTGCATCTGATGTTATTCGTTTTGTTTATTAATTATTACTCCCTTCGTTTTAATTTGTTTGACCTACTTTCTATTTTAGTCTGTTTCAAAAAGAATGATCCTTTCCCTTTTTAGTAACTTTTTAATTTCAACTTTCCACCTGACATATTTAAGACCACAAGATTAAAGGGCATTTTGATACATTTCACATATCTTTAATTTAAGACCACAAAATTTAAAAGTCTTCTTTATTTTTTTAAACTCTGCGCCAAGTCAAAATAGGTCAATCAATTTGAAACGGAAAGTCTTTTTTTAAGTGATGAACTTTAATGCAACTTTTATGTAATTAAAATATTACTATTATTTAATTAGATTTTTATTTAATGTGAGGAGTAAAATGGTAGTCTACCTTTACACTTTGGAGTTTTTCACTTTTAGTATTACATGGTGATAATTTTTATACACACTTTATCAAAATTTATACATACTTTAGCAAATTTTATAAAATTTATGTGTACCTTATCATAATCACAATATATATACAATAGGAAAAATGACTAAAATAACCCCTATACTATAGTCTTGCAATAACGTTCTCTTACCGTGAATTCTATCCAGGGGCGGCTCTACCCCTTTACAAAAAAAGCGACCGTCTTAGGCCCCCAAATTTGAGGGGCCTCATTTTTTCTTAGCACTAATAGATTATAGATTTTTTATAAAAAAAAATATTAAATATAATTTATAGAAAAAATAGACTTTTTGTATAACACAAAAAAAATATTAGAAGAAGTTTGATATATCTAGAGTATTATGTCTCGAGAAAGATTAAATATATTGACTATATATATTATTAATTGAAAAGGGATTATTAAAAAATAATTAACAACTTTGCATCTCAAGAAATTTAAAAAGTAGACTTTATTAAGAAATTGTTTAATTTTTCTTAAAAATTTAAGGCCTCCGTTTAATTTTCGCCTTAGGCCACAAATATGCTTGAGCCGTCCCTGATTTTATCACCTCCTAAATATTTTTTAAAAGCATTTCTTTGACATTTATTGGCCACGTAGACGTAGGCAAAGCCATGACCACCTTCTTCGCTTTATTTTAGCGACACTTGAATAATTATGGTTAATTTTACTTTTTTTTTAATATTAAGCCATCATCAAGGGGCGTGAGTCCTTGATGTGGGGGGTTAGACTTGACCCCTACCATGTCTATTCATGTGCAAAAAGTTACATACTTAGAGGGGGACATGGACCAAGACCTCTAATTCGAAAGTTACACAGGATCCAAAAATAGATAAAGAAAGGGTCAGACCTATACAATGCCCTTTCATACAAGAAAGAAGAAAAACCTTAACTAACGAAAAAATTACATTTTTCATATCTCCTCCTCATAGCGGGGAATTGCCATTTGTCTAGTTGAATTAGACCTCTAACCTCTCTAGGAAGGTGCTGTGAAGAGGTATAAAAGGTTTCAATTCCACTAGATGAAGCCATTTTAGCAAAAAAATTTGCCACTTGATTTGCTTCTCTGAGGCAGTGAGATATAGCCACTTCAGCTTCTCTGACCATGCTAATTGTATCTATGATAATTTTCTTTAGCTTCATGTTAGTATTGTTCCCATTGATGATCATGTTAGTAATGACTAGAGAGTCCAATTCCACGTGGAAGTTGTTGAAGCCATTGTGAATGCACCATTGAATCCCATATTTAGCCGCTATGGCTTCTGCCTGCATATTGCTAGCACACTGGATATGTCTGGAAAAAGCCATAAGAACCTCTCCATTACTGTCTCGAATGACACCTCCAATTCCTGTGGTACCATTGCTGCTAATGTAGCTCCCATCCAGATTAACTTTGATATCTCCCATGTCTGGTTTAATCCAAGAAACTTGCTTGATGCAAACAAATGGTTTGATCTTCTCTATTGTATCACATATATCAGTCCATCTTCCAGTGATGTTGCAACTTGAAATATGCAGAGTGCAATACTGCTTGAATGTTCCAGATAGATTGATACTCCAATTTATTGAGATACATTCTCCTTTGCTGACCAAATTTACATGCAGTCCACTCCTTCCAAATTTGCCTGCAAATAATGACTGGTGCCACCTGCAAAGTTAATTTATGTACACTATTTTTGGTGTTCATATCCCACCAATAATTAAAAATTCTTCTAATAGAGCCAGGTTGGTGAGTGATTCCAAGAGGGCCACCAATGTAATTCCAGATGTGTACAGCTGCTTCACCTTCAGAGAAGGCATGTTGCATAGAGTCACTAACAGAGGTGTCACAACATAGACAATCAACATTAGTCTGATTCCCAAATTTAGCAACAACTTCATTAAAATGTAGCTTTCCATGGCATAATCTCCAACTCAAGAACGAGAACTTGAAAGGTAAAGACTTATGCCATAGTTTGCTCAGGAAGTTGTTCCTATTTCTGGGAATTCTAATACTGTTCCAAGCAGATTTATTAGAGAAATTGACATCCTCAGTGATATCCCAGATTGGTTCATCATTGAGCTCAAGAGGACCAATGTCAATGCTAATAGCATAGAGTAACTCAACAGAAGGCATCTAGCATAGTCAGGAAGGTACTTCCTCATTGGAGCTAGGTTGGAAATTATGGTACTGAAGATAGAGGGAGGATATGGTCGGTTTGGGATCACACGCAAGTGGACTTGAATGTAATTAGCACTAGTACTCAGCTTATGCACTGCTCCATTCGGAAGAAGAATGACACTCTAACTTTCATGTTCACTGCCATGTATGGACTTCATACTATTGATGATAGAAAAGACATGTGGAGGGACATTAAAGATCTCGAGGCCAGTACACAAAGCCCATGGCTCATTATGGGTGATTTTAATATGGTGCTTAACCATGATGACAGATTGGGGAGTCCAATACAAGAGGCTGAAGTAAGGGCTTTCAATGCATTAGTGGAAAACACTGGACGGGCAGTACTTAAAACAGTGGGTAGATCCTACACTTGGACAAATTCTCATGTCCACAATAAAATTGACAGAGAGCTTGTCAACCCTGCATGGCTGAGCATGTGGCCACACCTTGAAGTTGAAGCTTAGGACTCTCAGTTCTCTGATCATGCCTTGATGAGTGTCACTATTGTAGAACCACCTGCAAGACAAGCTAGGACATTTAGGTTCCTCAATCACTTGTGTAGCCATAAAGACTTTATGGTCATTGTAGCGGCGACATGGGCTTTACCAGCTCGGGGGTTATATATGGTAAAGGTTTGGAATAAGCTAAAAAAGATGAATGAGGCTATGAAACTATTGAACATAAGGGAGTACTCCAAAGTAGAACAAAGGATCCAGGAAACTAGAGACCAACTACAAGAGATCCAGGTGCAACTCAGAGATAACTTGCATGATCAATCCTTGTTTGAGCATGAAAGGAGACTAAAACTAGCTCTAGAGAAGTGGATCATGGTTTAAGAGAGTATATTAAGATAGAAGTCTAGGGTACAATGGTTAGACCTTGTGAACAATAACTCTGCTTTCTTTCATGCTAGTGTCAGGAACAGGATTGCACAAAATCACATTACTAGACTTGTCTCAGAACAAGGTGCAGTTTTCCAAACTGGGGTGGAGATTGAGATAGAAGCTACGGGGTTCTACAAACAACTACTGAGAACTTGTGATGATAAACTACCAGCTATTAATCCTACCATTATGAGCAAAGGTCCTATATTAAATAGGGGTCAAGAACTTCACCTTATAGTCCCTATTGCTAAAGAGGATGTGCTCGGGGCCTTGAAGGATGTTTCTAATTTAAAAGAACCTGGGTGTGATGGTTTTAATGCATGTTTTTTCAAAAAAGCATGGCCTATTATCGGGGCAGAGATTACAGAGGTTGTGCTGCAGTTCTTCAACACCAACTGGATGTACAAGGCAATTAACTGCACCACTGTTACATTGGTGCCAAAGGTACAACAACCTACTTCTATAAAGAAATTCAGACCTATCTCCTGTTGTACTATTCTTTATAAGCTAATCGCTAAAATCCTTACTAAGAGGATCCAAAGTGAGATAATTGACTATGGACAGGCTAGGTTTGTACCTGGTCGAGTGATTACTGACAACATTTTACTAAGTCATGAACTCGTCAAGGGATACACTAGGAAAGGAATCTCACCTAGATGTATGCTCAAAATTGACATGCAAAAAGCTTACGACTCAGTAGAATGGCCATTCCTTGAACAAATTTTGATTAGCTTAAATTTTCCTACTGTTTTTGTGGGTTGGGTGATGTCTTGTGTCAAAACAGTTTTGTATTCTGTCATGGTGAATGGAAAACCAACTACACCCATTGCAACTAAGAAAGGGTTGAGACAGGGGGATCCCTTATCTCCCTTTATTTTTGTTCTGACAATGGAATACCTTAGTAGATTGTCAAGGAAGCTCGGAGAGAACCCAAACTTCAACTTCCATCCTAAATGTGCTCGGTTGAATCTTATACAACTTGGGTTTGCAGATGATTTATTGTTGTTTTGTAAAGGGGATGTTGGTTTTGTGTAGTATTTGGTTGCCAAATTTCAATTCTTTTCCAAAGCTTTTGGTTTGGTGGACAGTCATACCTAAAGCTCTGTTTATTATGGAGGGGTAACTAATTAATTGCAGAAGGAAATCATAGAGGTGCTTGGCTTCTCTAAAGGTGAGCTGCCCATACAATACTTGGGAGTCCCTCTGAGCACAAAGAGGGTATCTGTTGTCCAGTGCCAACCATTGATAGATAAGATTTTAGGGAGAATCAAGTCATGGACCACTAAATTTCTGTCTTATACCGATAGAACATAACTAATCAAATTAGTGATTTTCTCTATTCAGGTGTTCTGGGCATAAATATTTGTGCTCCTTAAGAAAGTGGTTAAAATTATAGAAGCTAAATGTCGGAGTTTTTTATGGATAGGTGGTTTGGAACTATCAAAGAAAGCTCTAGTGGCTTGGGATCAAGTTTGCCAGACTGAGTCTACAGAGGGGCTAAAGATACTGAATATTCATGCATGGAACAAAGCTGCAATTGTCAAGCTCTTATAGAACATATTTCAAAAGAAGGACAAGCTTTGGATCAAATGGATTCATTGTTACTATGGTGGAAACAGGGTGATCTATGAAGAAGTGCCAAAACAAGCATCTTGGATAGTGCAAAGGATTCTAAAGGCAACCAAATATGTGGAAAGAATTGGACTTAGCATGGTTGAACTAAATACGATGGAGCAGTTTGCAATCAAGCAAGTTTACTTGAAGATTAGGGGGGTCTTTCAGAAGGTTGAGTGGAGAAGATTGGTGTGTAACAACATGGGATCACCTCGATGGATATTCATCCTACAGCTGGCTGCATTGTCCAAGTTATACACTAGAGACAGATTACTCAAATGGGGAATGGGTGTGGATCCTAGTTGTCTTATGTGTGCTATGGCTGATGAGAGATATTCTCATCTCTTATTTTCTTGCACAACCTCCGCTCAGGTCTGGCAGAAACTTCTCAACTGGTGTGGCATACCTCGGGCAGCTGGAGAGTGGAACATTGAACTATCATAGGCTAGTACACATGCTACAGGTAGGAGTAGCGGAGCTGAATTATACGGGATGTTACTTGCTGCTACTATTTACCATTTGTGGACACTACTAAAAATAGCTCAAAAAGAGACGGATAGAAAAGCGATGGACAACATCGCTCCAGAAAAGCGACGACAAAAGCGACGCTGTCCGTCATTTTTTTTTAATTTATAATTATTTTTTTACAAAAATAACGGACAATGTCGCTTTTTTCGTCTCTTTTTTGCAAATTTTTGCGCCAAAATTATTTAAAAATAATTAATATTTATTTTTTAATATAAGCGACGGACAACGTTGCAATTATTAAAAAAATTTAAAAATAATTTAAAAATAACGACGTTGTCCGTCGCTTTCTTTAAATTTTAATTTATATTAAGAAAATAGAAAAGCGATGAACAACGTCACTTTTGTCCATCGCTTTTTGGTCAATATGTGGTCAACTCATTTAAAAAAAGCGACAAACAAAAGAGATGCTATCCGTTTCTTTTTAAAAAAATATAGTGACCCAGATCGGGTCACTCCTCTATTTTCTTCTTCTCTCTTCTCTCTTCTCTTCTCACCACACACCTCCATACCTTCACACCTTCACACCACTGCTGCTGCCATTTTCGTCGCTGCCGTTGCCGCCGCCGCCTCCTCCTCCAGCCGCCACGCCGCCTTCTTCCTCTTCCATCACTAATTTTTGGGTTAGGGCTAATTTAAAACTTCAAGGTTAGATTTTTTTTACGTTTTTTTCAATTACATTGCATTTATTTTAAGTTAATGTTAGATTAAAAATATTGTTAGTTGTTATAAAGATTAGAACTTGAATTAGTAATATTTAAAATTTCAAGTTTGGGTTCGTTTGATATTTTTTGTTATTAACAAGTTTGTTAGTTTCGAATCTTGAAATTATTTTTTACAATTTATTTTAAGTTAGTGTTAGATTATGGACATTGCTAGTTGTGAATCTTGAATAATGGTTATGAACATTTTATAATTCATAAAATTGAATTTGTGAACTTGAATTTGATTTTAGTTTGAATTTGAGAAGTTTGAACTTGAATTTGATTTTAAAATATGTGAGCATAGTAAATATCTTAGGCTCTTGATTTTAAGTTTGAATTAGGTTCTTGAATTAAGTTCTTAAATTAATTTTTAACTTTAGGTTGTTGAATTAGGTTCTTGAATTTGATAGTTAAGTTGGAAATTTTGAATTAGTTTATATTGTTGGGTTATAATCTTGAATTATTTTTCAACTTTAGGTTGTTGAATTTGATAGTGATGTTGGAAATTTTAAATTAGTTTATATTGCTGGGTTATAATCTTGAATTAGTTTTCAACTTTAGGTTGTTGAATTAGGTTCTTGAATTTGATAGTGAAGTTGAAAATTTTGAATTAGTTTATATTGTTGGGTTATAATCTTGAATTAGTTTTCAACTTTAGGTTGCTGAATTAGGTTCTTGAATTTGATAGTGAAGCTGGAAATTTTGAGTTAGTTTATATTGTTGGGTTATAATCTTGAATTAGTTTTCAACTTTAGCTTGTTGAATTCGGTTCTTGAATTTGATAGTGAAGTTAAATTTTTTTGAAATAGTTTATATTGTTGGGTTATAATCTTGAATTAGTTTTTAACTTTAGGTTGTTGAATTAAGTTCTTGAATTTGATAGTGAATTTGGAAATTTTGAATTAGTTTATATTGTTGGGTTATAATCTTGAATTTGTTTTCAACTTTAGGCTGTTGAATTAAGTTATTGAATTTGATTGTGAATTTAGAAATTTTAAATTAGTTTATATTATTGGGTTATAATCTTGAATTAGTTTTCAACTTTAGTTTATGTTATGAACGTCAATGTATCTAATTTATAATTGAAGTATTATATTTTTATAGATGGATCATCGCTTATGGATGTATGATATATATTATAAAAATAATGGTCCTATTAAACCTGAATTTTTTTGAAGGAGTTAGAGGTTTTATCGAGCATGCAATGTCACTAGACAACTATCAAAGTCATGGTGTGGTTAGGTGTTCTTGTAGTAAATGTCGGTGCCTGAATTTTTTTAATCCAGATACAGTTATGGTTCATCTGTATCGTAGTGGATTTAAGAGTTGATATTTTGTGTGTGTTGATCAGGGTGTAAAGATAGATTGAATGGTATATTTTATAATTTGCTGCCTATGAATGAATATAATAGGGTTGAACATGATAGGTCTCAAGATAATAGGGTTAAACACTATAGGATGCATGAAATGGTTAATGATGCTTTCAGGGTTCAAGATGGGATGGAACCCAAAAAATATTTAGAAGAAGCTCCTAATAAAGAAGCAAAACACTTCTATAAACAATTACAAGAGGGTAATCATTCATTATATGAAGGGAATCCACATTCTGCTTTGTCAATTGCAGTTAGACTATTGAGTATGAAATCAAATTGGAGTGCTCCTCAAACTCTTATGGACTCTGTAGTTGATCTTGTGGGGGAAGTAGCTATGAAGCAAAGAAATTGGTTTCCAAGTTAGGATTGTCATATGATGGAATTCATTATTGTGTAAATGGTTGCATGTTGTTCTATAAGTATGATGATCATCTTGGCAATTGTAAGTTTTGTGGATATGCTCAATTTAAGTGGACTCCCGGTGGAAAGATGGTTCCAATTAAGGTGATGCACTATCTACCTCTTATACCTAGGTTAAAGAGGTTGTATGCTTCAATGAGTTCTGCCCACATATGAGATGGCACTGTAAAAATAGAAGTCCACCGGGTGTCTTGTCTCATCCATCAGATGGAGAAGCTTGGAAGCATTTTGATAGAACATATCCTGATTTTGCTAGTGAACCAAGAAATATTAGATTGAGATTGTGGGCAGATGATTTCACATCATTCTCTAATAATGCTGCACCTTAGTCTTGCTGGCCTGTATTTCTTATTCCATATTATCTCCCCCCTGAAATGTGTATGACAAGTCCCTACATATTTCTAAGTTGTATTATCCTGAGTTCCCGTAATTCAAAAAGTTTGATTGATGTCTATCTGCAGCCATTCATAGATGAGCTAAAACAATTATGGTTTGACAGTGTAGTCACATATGATAATCAACTAAGCAAAATTTTACTATGCATGCTTCTTTAATGTAGAATATTAATGATTTTCCTGCGTATGGGATGTTGTCGGGTTGATGACTGCTGAAAAGTTAGCTTGCCCCCATTGCATAGAAATTCTAAAGCATTCGCTTTAAAGCATGGCCAAAAAAATTATTGGTTTGATTGTCACCGTCAGTTCTTGCCAATGGACCACGAGTTTAGAAATATGAAAAATACATTCAGAAAGAATAAGGTTGAAAATAATCCGCCACCTCCATCACTTTCAGGATATTAGATTTGGGAGAGAGTTAGTTAGTTGCCTAAAATTATAGATTTGGGAGAGAGCTTTAGACTTCCTGGATATGGTGTTGAACATGATTGGACCAAACAAAGCATATTTTGGGAGTTACCATATTGGAAGGATAATCTTCTACGATATAATCTTGATATGATGCACATTGAAAAAAATTATTTTGATAATTTATTCAACACAATAATAGATGTAAAGGGAAAGACAAAAGACAATCCAAAAGCTAGAATGGACTTAAAGGAATATTGTAGAAGAAAGGAGTTGTGGTTGCCGGAAATGAGAAATGGTAAAGTGATTAAGCCCAAGGCAAGTTTTTCATTCACATTGGATGAGAAACAAGAAATTTGTGAGTGGGTAAAGAATTAGAGAATGCCCGAGGGCTATGCTTCGAATTTGGGAAAGCGGATAGATATGGATGAAGGAAAATTGATTGGTATGAAAATCCATGATTGTCATTTTTTTAATGGAAACTTTGATTCCTATCGCATTTAGCCACCTACCCGACAAGATATGGAAACCAATCACAGAGATAAGTCTGTTCTTCAAAGATTTGCATTCTAACAGTTTGTTGGAGAGTAGCTTGGAAATGATGCAGGAAAATATTCCTGTCATCACCACTAAGTTGGAGAAGATCTTTCCATGTGGCTTTTTTGATGTGATGGAGCATCTTCCAATTCACCTTATAGAAGAGGCACTCCTTGGGGTCCCAGTTCAAACAAGGTGGATGTATCTATTCGAGAGGTAATGACCCTTTATTATTTTTATTATTCTTTTTTAAACATATTATATTAATTATAGCTAACATGCAATTATATAGGACAATTGGCAAGTGCAAACAAACTATTAAGCAAAGGGGAAAGATCGAAGGATCAATTTGTGAAGCTTATCTTGCAAGAAAAACTGTTCATTCTTGTTCTTACTACTTCAGGAATGAAGTGCTATGTAAGAGAAATAGAGTCAATCGCAATGATGACGGTGATGGTGATCCTATGTTTGAACTGACTTCAATTTTTAATTAACCTGGGCGAGGATCTAAAAAATATCAAAGGCGAGGTTTCACTAGTGTTGAAAAGCAATCAACTGTGACACATATTTTGCTCAATTGTACCGAGATTCAACCATATCTTAAGTAAGTCTTGTTGAATTGTGTTATTGAATTACATAAATTTAAATACTAAGTGTTAATTAAACTAATGAAATATCTCAATATACACTTAACAGTAAATTCATAAGCATATGGTGTAATGATGCCATATATACAAACTTTTCTGATTGGCTGAAAAAATATGTAAGTGTGTAAAAGTTCATTTATTCATTTACGCTTAATATTGAATCAACATGTAAAATATATTCATTTACTAAAATTTAATTTGTAGGTTTTTTATGAACATAATATTGTCGAACATCCACAATTGGTGAGAGATGTTGCATTTGGGCCTGAAAGTCAAATTCAGACGATGACTAAGTATGGTGTGAATGACTTCAAGTTTCAAATTGAAGAAGTTTTTAAGTATAAGAAAACTAATAATAGCGGAGTGTGCATTCAAGGTGATGTCGACGGTAATGGTCAAACTGTTGAATATTATGGTGTCATACAAGAGATTATTGAAGTTAGCTATCCTGGTTGGCCGAAAAAAAGATAGTGCTATTTCGGTGCAAGTGGTTTGATCCTTCATATAGAGGTACTAGGGTGAATCAACAACATAATATAATTGAAGTAAACCACACGAGATAATATGGTCGCTATGATCCCTTTATCATTGCACAAAATGTTAAGCAGGTGTATTACGCTCCATATCCATTGTGCAGAGATAAGGTTGATTAGTGGGTGGTCATAAAAACTAAGTTGGATGGTCATAAAAACTAAGCCTGTGGTAGGATTAAGATTGAGAATGTGTTAGTTGTTGCATACCAGAATGATGTCGCAGTTGTTCATCAAGCAGTGGATGCTGAGTTAGAAAATAATCTAGAACATCCTAAACACATATTCTTTTTCTGATGATGAGTTGATTGACATCACAAATCTTTAGGGACAAATAACTGAGGAGGAAGAATGGGACGATGAAAATGAAACAAGTGATGAGGAAGAATAGGAGATCGATGAAAATGAATCAATAGAGGACGAAGATTGGGAGAATATGGACTAGTATGTAAATTTGTTTATACTTATGATTATGATTTTAATTTCTTTAATACTTATGAATATGTTTTTCTTTAATACTTATGATTCTTTTAATATATTTTAATGTAAATTTGCATAAAGATGTCATCAGGTGTTGGCAGATCGCACAACTTATGCCTTGGCAGATTCTGAGAGACAACGGAAGGAGAAAGATAAAGATATGCAAGACCGTCGACCCTCTTTGATTGACTTTCTTTTAGTTTGCATTAGCTTTTTGATACTTTATTTATAATTTTGTACTTTTTTTATGTTTTGAAATACTTTGTAGGTCCTTTGGGTGGATCTTTTATGTATTTAATGAATGTTTTACTTCATATTTAGTTTCTTGTTGATGTTGCAGTTGCTTTATGAATGTTGTGGCAATAATTAGTGCTGATTTGGGCTGTATTTGAATTAGTTTTGTGAATGACGGTTGGTGTATATTGAAAATGCAGTTTTTTGCATCTGGAAAAAATAAAAAAAGCGACGACAGAGACTCTTTTGTCCGTCGCTTTTTTGGAATATATTAAAAAAATATCCAGAAAAAGCGACAGACAACTTTGCTTTTCTGGAAAAAATTTACCAAGAAAAGCAACGCTATCCATCGCTTTGTTCTTCAAGTTCAAGAACAAAGCAATGAACAACGTCGCTTTTTTGAAAAAAAAATAAAAAAAAATTGTCGCTTTTTAATTTGCGTCGCTGTACGTAGGTTTTGGAAAAGCGACAAGCCATTTTTTCACAGGAGTGACACTGTCACTTTTCCGTCGCTTTTGGCCAAAAAAGCAACGGTCAGCGTCCCTTTCGGCCATCTCTTTTTAGCCCTTTTTAGTAGTGTACTGGAATGGCACCCTCCAATGTGACCTTCTGATCATTTTTAGAAGGTAAGAAATAGGAGAGGACAAAGTCATACCATAGGTGCGCCTCAAAATGAAGACTCTGACGTGAAATGATGCCCCTCATAGTTTCCCAAATAGGAGTCCCAAGAGCAATGATAGCAGCATCCCAACCAAGTGTTTTATCCTTTGGAAGGACCTTAGCCCAATATTCTAGTGCAGGCTCAATCGGGTCAACCCAGTAGATGGCGTTGATAGAAGCTGGTGTAATGTGAACTTCTTTACCCCAGACTATCACTTAGTCTAAGCAAGGGTGATCATTATTGCCTGTGTACTTCATCGAGTCCTGCTTGGCCTGGTAGGAGGCATAAAATTCATGGACCACCTCGGTGTGATAACCTCCTAGCATATATACGAATGAGAATTATTAGCGCGTAGTGAATTTTTGGTAGATGTTAGGCAAATCATCCCCAACCGATGCAAGGTTAAAGCTCCACTCTGGGGTAAAGGTCCTTGTCTTGTCCCTGTCATAGAGGGCTTTTATGCCCTCTCCCCAAAAGCGAATCCTCTCCTCCTAAGTAACTTGCATAGGAGAAGGTGCTGGGGCAGCAATGGGAGCTTTCTTCTTTCCTTTGGACTTGGTAGTGGAGGTAGGAGTAGATGGGGGCCTTCTTATACTGGGACCTGAATCACCCTTGCTAGAAGACATTTTCTGCACAAGGAGATTGTGAGCACTCCAAAGAAACAACAAAATCTTTTTGTATTTTTGGAATAATGAAAGAATAAAATGCTAAAAGAAGCTAATAAACTAAAAAAAATTTGATTGCATAGGAGAAAAAAAGGGACACCAGGTAACTACTAGCATGTGCGAGTCACATGTAAATTGCATGTGGAGACTTGCGCTTCACATGTGGCTTCGCCCCTGCTGGTAGAAACCTGGATAAAATAGTTGAAAGGTGTGAAGGCATGTGCAAAATGCCTCAACCAGTTTGCACGTCGCATGTGCCTTTGCCCTTACAGGCAGTACACTGGCATATTTGAAACAGACATGCGATGCCTTATGCATTCCGCAGGTAAAGATATGCGTGTCGCATGCCAAACACATAAGGAAACAGTGAGAAATTTTCAATTCTTTATTTCTAAGTGCATTGCATATGCGATTTGCAGAGTAATAATTGTGGAATGCAAGTGCAAACAAGGCTACAAACACAAGATTTAACAGGGCTTAAGCATAATAAGCACTAATTAACCAATAACCAAGTTATCTGGGTACTCAGACTTTCTCAAGAACTTCAAACACTACAAGACCCAAACATTATGAAAGATTTGCTCAACGACTTTCCTTAAGAAGGACGTTACCCCATCTATCATTGGGAACATCAAGTATTCATGAAAATCTATCAAGCATATTCAACGCAATAAGAGTTTACTCCCCTAAACCAAAACGCTCACCAAACAAATATAACCAATTGAAATAACACAAGGGCACAGTGGAATATACAGTTTCAGCCCATACAATACTATTCAACCAAAAACTTGCAACGATGATGATTTTTCCTTAAGAATGACGTCACCCAATCTATCATTGGGACAAACCATGCACCTTTACAAGTGGATTACTCAGACTTCACCCAAAAATATGAAATTAAGGGCTAAATATTAGCACAAGTTGCATGCATCACTCTAAAAAAACACGATCTACCAAGTTTTTCTCAATCAAAATCAACAATAAGCCCCAAAATTGGGGTCCCAAAAATCATATCTTACACAAAATCAATATGGTAGATTAAATGTAACAACCAGATACGTCGTTACGGGTAGTCCAATCGTGCCAAGTTTTAGAGTTAGAAAACTCCGGGTTTGGGAGTTTGAAATTCTGGGATAGGCTAGCCTCGGCCAGTTTTGGAGCGAGGTGAAGTCTAGAGAAATCTAGGTAAGTATTGGGTTAGGTGTCTTGTTTTGAGCTAGTTTTCCACGTAGCCAAGAAATAAAGGAGTCTAGGGGACTTTTCGGAATCAAATTTGGGTAAGTAGAAATCCCAGAATCACGATTGACGTAAAGAGGTTGTTTTGGATCATCGGGGGAAGCAAGTGTGTTGTAAAATGGGCAAATTTTGGAGATTTTCAGACATTCTATCAGTGACAAGTGCAACAGCTCCTCCATAGCGATCCCCACTATAGTGACCTCCGCTATAGCGACCTCTGCTATAGCGGTGGAACAGACCGCTATAGCAGAAGCCAAGACGGTCAACGCTAGACGGAACCACTATAGCGGAATGCTTCTGCTATTTTGGGACCGCTATAATGGAGCAGGGACTGCTATAGCTGGCTCGACGGGAATTAATGCAGAAACATTCCCTAAAACATTCAGTTTTCACAATTTCATTTTGGGAGAAGGGCAAGGCGATTCCAGGTGATTTTCTGCCATTTTCCATTATTTTTCTTCCTTAAGGTAAGGTTTCTACTCCCCAAGCTTTGTAATACTTTTCCTACGCAGTAGAATTGCTAGGAGGGAACTTGGGAAAAGGTTGGAATAACCTAAGAATGGTTGAATCCGGGGAAGAAGGGGGGATTCTAGGCATGAAAGTTCTTGGTTATTGTTAAAAACAAGGTTTATTGATCGCATGTTGTTAAATTCTCTATTTTTATCCGTGAAAATGATAGAACTAGGGGAATTAATGGCGGGAAACCTGGGAAAAAGGGTAGAATGATCATGGTTGGTCTGGGATTTGGGATTTGGTGTAATTTAGGTAATACACATTCCTTGTTTGTTAATTGAAGTACTTGTATGTTGTTTTAGACCAAGAACGAGAAAGGAACCAGACCACGAGAACGCTCGGGTTGAGTAGAGCTTGGATCATTTCGAGGTAGGTGATGGCTTATGATTCCTATGAATGTTGTATATTTTTGTACTCTTATGTAAGTGTTTGTGTGAATTACATTGGTTAGAGGAATTGCTTAGAATGTCTAAGGGTCCTGTTTTACAGTCTGTGGATTGAACGGTATTGCTTGTTTATTTTACAAGTTGTTTGTTCATTATTTGACTGTGGATTAATTGACATTCGGTTGGCTCGGGTACAATGCCTAGTACGGGTATAACAAATGGTTGGATCGGGTACCACGCCTGGTACGGGATACTAATGGTTGGCTCGGGTATCACGCCTGATAGGCATTTATTTTACTGCATCATTGCATTGATATTGTTGTATTGCATTGACTGTTATTGGTTCTGTGAGTGGACCGGGCTATTTTATTGAAATGTGATATTTGTTGGTGGTCCTTGAGTGACCAGGAATCCTGTTATATCTATTGGGTTAGCCTTGGATTAGGCTGGGTTGTCTGTTTAACAGTTAGGTGTTATTTAGAGGGGATCCTAAGGTGGGTCCGAGTTAGACAAAAAGGGATGGTTTATTGATTATATGATTGTTGCTTACAGTTAAAAAGGGTGGATTTCATGCGGGAACAAGCTAGGTAGAGACTTGTAGTCTAGAGGTGCCTGTTGACTTGCTGCATGTCTTCCGTACTTATACTTGATTTGTTGTACTGATTATACACTATTTTTATTTGGAACTGGCTAATGATCCTACCAGTACACAGTGTTGGTGTACTGATACTGCACTTGCTTTTATTTTTGTGAGTACAGGCAATCTTCTAGCGGTTGAGATGCGACCTCATCTGTAGTACCGGCGTTTCCAGACTTCAAGAGTGAGCTGCTTTGATCGAGCTGCCTTGAATTTATCATTAAAG
The DNA here is from genome assembly GCA_003996215.1 of Jaltomata sinuosa. NCBI lineage: Eukaryota > Viridiplantae > Streptophyta > Magnoliopsida > Solanales > Solanaceae > Jaltomata > Jaltomata sinuosa. The sequence goes on from QJPP01000303.1 coordinate 186,171, forward strand.
TTGTAGCCCACTTGTTTCGGGCTTAAACTATTTCCTTATTTTGGGGTTGCATCCCAGTATTCTAGACATTGGTAGATTATTTGGTACTGTGACTTTCAGATTCTAGGGGGTAATTTCCGCAGGTTTATATTAATGAAGTGTTTTATTATTATTGATTTGCTAGTTTAATTTATGCACTTTGGTTTTGAGTTGTTAGAATGGTTATGTTTGGGAAAGTGATGGTTCGCTCACCCGGAGGGGTTGCATGAGTGCCACTCATGGCGGTCTGGGTCGTTACAAAGATGGTATTTGAGCCCTAAGTTCATTGATCTCGTCGTACCAAATAGGTCAAGTAGAGTCTTGCGGAATAGTGCAGAGACGTTCGTACTTTTCTTCGAGAGGCTATGGGGATTTAGGAAAAACTATCTCTTCCTTCTTTCCTTTCCTTTGTGCTATAACTCAATTCTAATTGGTATCTGGTGATACAAATTGGTATCTAACCTCATCCACTCTTTTGTCCGTAGATGGTTAATACAAGGAACAACGGAGCTAGAACAGCGGTCCTAGCAACAGGCCCAACTATCCATGGTAGAGGCAGTGGAAGGGGCAGAGGACAAGGTAGAGCCGCACCCGCTAGGGGTGGAGCTCAAGCGGCTACTGGAGAGCGTGAAGCAACCCCTCCCCCACCTCAGGAACATGTTGCTGAAGATGTAGAAGTTATGGCTGAAGATGGCGAGGAACAGATGGAGGCAGCACCGGGATGAAGATGGCAAGGCACAGGCAGAGGCATCACCGGTTGGGGGTGCAGGCCTTCCTGATACGACACCATAAGCTTTTCAACAGGCTTGGAATAGTTTGAGTGGGTTGGTGGGTGCTGGAGCCATAGTTACTACATTTGCAAATCAGGCTTTGAATACTCAGCCAGCGGTGACTACAACACCTAGGATAGACGCCACTTCAGGCACGAATGACTTCTTCAAACCAATGCTAGGCCCAGTGATGACAGGGAATGAGCATGAGATGCTGACCAAGTTTCTCAAGATGAAACCTCTGACATTTTAGGGTACCGACAAGAAGGATGCCTATGAGTTCATTTTGGATTGCTATGAGAGGTTGCACAAGTTGGGTATTGTACGTCAGGATGGGGTTGAGTTTGTCATATTTCAACTGTAGGGTGATACTAAGCAGTGGTGGAGGTCTCATGTGGAGTGTCGGTCTTCTGTTCTACCCCTGCTGACTTAGGAATAGTTGCACACTTTGTTTTTAGAGAAGTACGTACCCCGTACTTTGAGGGACCGGAAAAAGGATGAGTTCTTGAACTTGGAGCAGGGTAGCATGTCAGTCTCTACTTATGAGGCTAAGTTCCACGCCTTGTCTTGTTTTTCCACACAGATGTTGGGTTTCGAGGAGGAACGGGTCTGGTTGTTTGTGAAAGGTTTGAATTCTGAGCTACATGTACTGTCAGTGCATATGATTTCATCAGGGAGGGGCTTCAATGAAGTGGTAGATTATGTGAAAAAGTTGGAAGGGGTCAAGCAAGCGGGGTAGGCTAAGGCTTTAGCCAAGAAGCCCCGGCATGAGGGAAATTTTGGTAGTTCATACTCCAGGGAAATTTTGGTAGTGCAATGCAGCCGGCCCGGGAACTTTCCCGGATTGATGATCGAGCTTATTGCTATGCATTTCCAGGGAGAACTGAGGTAGAAGCATCAGATACGGTGATCACAGGTACCATTCTTGTCTGCGATAAAATGGCTTCAGTATTATTTGATCTAGGTTCTGCATATTCTTATGTATCTGTGTGTTTTAAGTTGGGTCTAGAATTGATTTGTGATATCCTTGATTCCTTTATCCATGTTTCTACCTTGGTTGGAGAGTCTGTGATTGTGACTCATATTTATCGTGAATGTTCTATTGTGTTTGTGGGGTTGCATACTTAGGTAGACTTGGTAATCCTGGATATGGCTAATTTTGATATTATCTTGGGCATGACTTGGCTGTCCCCTTATCATACTGTGTTGAACTGTAACACCAAGACTGTGGCTCTATATATTCCGGGTAAAGATAGACTAGAGTGGGAAGGTGTGTACAGGCCTAAGCCAGTTAAGGTCATATCATTCATTTGGGCTAGGAAGCTAGTGGGGAGAGGGTGTCTAGCCTTCTTGGCTCATCTCCAGGATGATAGTGTGGAGTCCTCATCTATTGAGTCAGTTCCAGTGGTTTCTGAGTTTCTAGAGGTGTTTCCAGCGGATTTTCCTGGTATGCCTCCAGACAGGGATATAGACTTTTGTATTGATCTGGAGCCAGGAACCCATCTCATTTCCATTCCTCCGTATCATATGGCTCCAGCAGAGTTAAAGGAACTTAAGACTCAACTGCAGGAACTCCTAGATAAGGGATTTATCCATCCCAGTGCGTCACCTTGGGGTGCTCCTATTTTGTTTGTAAAGAAAAAGGATGGTAGTATGCAGATGTGCATAGATTATAGGCAGTTGAACAAGGTGACCATCCGGAATAAGTACCCTCTACCCGGTATTGATGATTTTTGCTTGACCAGCTTCAGGGTGCATCAGTGTTTTCGAAAATTGACTTGAGGTCGGGGTACCATCAGTTGAGGATTAGGCCTGAGGACATTCCTAAGACTGCTTTTCGAACTCGGTATGGGCATTACGAGTTCGTAGTAATGTCGTTTGGTTTGACCAATGCGCTGGCAGCATTCATGAGTTTGGTGAATGGGGTATTTAAGTCATATTTGGATTCCTTCATGATTGTGTTTATCGATGATGTTTTGATCTACTCCAAGAGTAGGGAGGAGCATACTAATCATCTTCGTATTGTGTTGGACATCTTGAGATGCCAGAAGCTTTATGCGAAGTTCACTAAGTGTGAGTTTTGGTTGACTTCAGTTGCATTCTTGGGGCATGTAGTGTCAGAACAGGGTGTGATTGTGGATCCCCAGAAGATTAAGAAAGTCAAGAGTTGGGCCCGGCCTAGCTTTGTGACAGAGGTGAGGAGTATTATTGGGCTCGCAGGGTACTACCAAAGGTTTGTTAAGGATTTCGCGTCTATCGCTACTCACCTAACCAGGCTGACACAGAAAGATGTACCATTCATGTGGTTCGACAAGTGTGAGGAGAGCTTCCAAAAGCTTAAGATACTTCTGACCACTGCTCCTATATTGTCCTTGCCGGTTGTTCTAACACCCACAAGCATCGCTACCTGAGCCTCCAAAATCTGATCGATTCTATATTCCAACATATCCCCCTTAGGTTCATGCCACCCTCCTAAGTCTATGGACCTCTCACCAACCTCTCAAAGGAACTATGATTGTTTTACCCTAACAGAACATACACTACTCCAGAATCTAGCACGAATACCCACTTCCTTCTATAGTCTAAGACTCTCCTTCTCCTAAAAGTCTAGGCCTCAACCCTCCTATCCCCACTTAGTTCTAAGTTAATACAACTCACAACCAAACAGGAGTTGGGGTCCGGGGACTATTGATGCATAGAGGAGGAAAATCTATTGACGTACCTACTTCAACTTCTAGAGGAATACTCTGACCCGGCTGGCTAGGCAATGAAAGGAATTGGTTTTGGAGCTGAACACCACAGTTTCTCCGCTTAGATGAGGGGCAATTCCTGATCCTATGGCCTAACTTACCATACCTAGAACACCCCTCCTTGCTCGCAAGACATTCACCTAGATGAAACTTACCGCATCTACTACAATGTGGGTACCTCAAGGTCTTCGGAGCCTTATGGTGACAAGACTGAGAATCAAGGGCAGGTGTGATAACTGGAGATGGGGTTGGTCCGGATGACCTCTACTGAGAAGATAATTGGTTCCATGTTCTGGTCTTTTTGTTCTTTTTCTTCTGCTTCTTTGGTTTTTCTTTCTCATTCAACTGAGCTGTCATGGCTTGAGACAACATACAAATGACTTCACAAAATTCCGCATTCATAACCTCATGGTCTGGAACAGGAGGATTAGCATTCCTTTTGGGGTTTCTTTATGGAGGCATTTATCTGGAATGCCTACGGAACATATTAGAAGGGTAAATAGAGTCAAACTCTATCGCACGATAGTGAATATAGAAAAAGTGAAGTTTTTTTTCTAAAACATCTCATAGCCTCCCTCTCATGAATGTGGCATGCTTCAGGACTCACCAACAGCTGACAGAAAGTGGCCTGGAAGCTCTAGCCACGAGTCTGAGGAGGAACACCTGAATCTGCATCATCAAAGGATGCAGCGCAAGATATGCGTCAGTACTATAGGATGTACCGAGTATGTGGGATATGCATAGGTCATGATAAAAATATACTTGAAAGCCTGTTTAAAACTGAGATCATGCATACTTTGTGATAAAACATGCTTAAATTATCCTTGAAGCTTAAATCATGTGGTAATAGTAAAATCTGTAATGTAATGACTCAACGCAATATCATAAGCTAAAAACATAATCATAAGTAGTAAGTCTGAAATCTGAAAGCAAAAAGTCAATACATTTTTAAAGCATAAACTATTTCTGTGGGAGGTTCTCTAACTGACATAGACCATGTGAGCTATATGGAATCTGATGTATACGCCTTATCAAAAGGACCCAATATACCTTGCCACGGTATAAAGGCATGACTGTGGCGTGATCACTAAATCTGATGCCCAACAGAGGGGACTTAGAACCTATGTGGGCACGTAGTTCTGGGACTATGAGTACTCTCACCTAATCCAACTTGGTGCTAATCCTACTCCTAAAACACATATATATAGCTCATATAATACTGGGGCATATCTGATGCCAAAACGGATCATAACTGGTGACATATCTGATGTTAAATCTGTTCATCAAGCATGGAGACATATCTAATGTCAAAACTATTCATAACTTAGGTAGACATATCTAGATGCCAAATCTTTCATAAAACATGGGGCATATTTGATGCCATACCAATTTTGTATCATATGTCTTTGCAAAACCATAATTCAAGATATACTTTCCTTTCTAAAATCATAACTTGAAGAATTAGGCATGAAACTTCATGAAAATAGAGGTCATATTATCTAAACATACCAATTTTACTTGAAGACATGCAATTCAAATGAATCGTGCTAAAATTCATGCTTAACATATGGGCTTTTGAGAACACTTACAAAACATCAATTAAAGCATTGGTAATAGATGAGAAATCATGAATTGAAGCTTTAAAATAAAACCCATAACTTTTTCTCAATTTGGGTAAGAACCCAAGTTTCATAAATTGGACAAGGATTTGCCTTAAAATCATGAATAAGAAACCACTCATGAAAACTCATGCAATTTAAAGTTAAAATCCATAAAAGAATCATGAAGAAACAATTTTAGAAGGACCCATAAGAATTGAGTAAGAACCCTAGTTTAGAAATCCATAAGTTCAATTTAGAAGATTGGAGTTTTGGGTATAAGGGTGAAGAAATACCTTACTGAATTCCCACATACCTTGGTTGGAGCTAACCCACTTGAATTGAAAAGACTTAGGAGACTTGAAGTGAATCCCTTGCAATGGAGCTTGAAATCCTAACTTGAAGCTTGAGAGGATGGAACTCGTTTTTCTTCTTTTGAAAATTTATAGAAAGAATGGGAGAGAACTTAGGTCAAGTGGGAATAAAAACCCTCCTAAATAGGCTTAAAACGACTTAGTATAGGAGTTTAAAGAGTGGGAAATTACAAAAATACCGCTGGACTTAAGCTTGGAAAAAGCTGGAAAAAATTCGATCTCAGGGACCACGAGTTGGTCCACGGTCCATCATCCAAAAGGACGGACCATCAAAAGGAGTCGTGGTTTCAAGAACCACTTCTGGGAGTCTACTGGAAATCCATTTCATGAGTCACTCTACGGTCCGTGATCCCAAATGACGGGCCGTCCTGTGACTCATGGTTTTGACTTTAGGAAAATAAGGATCCTCTGATCCTCAAAACTACGAATGGAAGGGTGGGTCGTGGAATAGGTTGACAAGTCATCAACCCACTAGTGAAATTTAGAGGACTTTGTACCTATCTGAAGGTGATTCTACGGGTTATTGGATGGACCATCGTTCAACACGATGACCCGTCAAGTCATTCGTGGAAACCGGGCAAAAAGGCTGAATTTTGATAAACCACAGGTCACTCTACGGACCGTGGTTTTGGTCTACAGGTCGTGAACCAACCAGTGGTTTTGAAGATGAAAATTTTAAGGTTCAGTTCAGCAACGACGAGTCAAACTACGGACCGTGGTTCAGAACCACGGTTCATCATTCCCATCCGTCATCACTGGCAGCACTGTAGTAAACTACCCATAACTTTTTACTCCAGATTTGGATTAATGCGCTGTTAGTGGAGTTGGAAATAAAACTCAAAAACCTTTAATTTGGTGGGTACTAGGCCACCTAACTCTATACATTTTAGGAGAAATGATCGATTGAAGTTGACCCTAATTTAGTCTTACATGAAAAGTTACTTTGGTGAGGTGCTTGCGACTTAACTTTATGATAGGAGTTTCTTATGAACATGATTCGCATCCAAAGCACTCACCACACTAGAAAAATGATCATTACACTCATGGAAAAGGTTCGGGTATTTAGCTTAGGATTATTGGGGTGTTACAATAATGAACTAACAACATAGGTTAAACACCTAGTGATTCTAAATATTGCATGTATTGTTATTCTCTCCATTTTTGTTGGATTATAATCTTGAATTATTTTTCAACTTTAGTTATGTTATGAATGTCAATGAGTCTGATATATAATTGAATTATTATATTTTTGTAGATGGATCATCGCTTATGGATGTATGATATGTATGCAGGAGTAAGAAATACATTGAAGTTGATGATTGGGTTGAGACTGCAAATGAGAACCAGATCCTCTACCACTCTAATCATGACGAGGCCTGGGTAGGAGCACTTGTAGAAGAATGAACGGGTCCTAATGACCTCTTCTGAAATGAGGAGCGTTGCCCGCCATTGGACCTCTGGTGGCCAAAACTTGAACTCTTGGATCTAACTCTCTTGTTCTCCTTAGCCATCTCCCTAAGCGTGTCCCCCTCGATCTGGTGAGAATGAATCATGAGTCTGAAAATGTTCATATCACTCAACAGCATAGCAGACCTGCACTCTTTCTTCACCATGTCTGAAACCCCATAGATAAACTTACTCATTTGGTCATGCGGATCCGCCACCATAGAAGGGGCATACCTCGATAACTAAGTGAACTTCAAACTGTACTCTTGGACTAACATCGACCCCTGTCTCAAGTTCACAAACTCCTGAGTCTTTGCTTGCCTCAACTCCCGGGGAAAGAACCAGTCAAGGAAAACCCTCTCAAAACACTCCCAAGTCATAGGGACCACGTCCCTAGCTCTAGCCTCCTTCCACTGGGTAAACCATATATGAGCTATATCCTTGAGTTGGTAGGATGCGAGCTCCACACAATCAGCACCAACACCTTGCATAACATCAAATATATTTTTCACTTCATCAATAAATTAAGTGGGTCCTCACTCACTTTCGAACTCCAGAATTTGGGTGGGTTCATTCAGACAAAATCATGAACTCGGGCCGCTACCCCACCTTGAGGGTGGACTGGGATAGGAGCCGGCTGGTTGGACTGGGCGTCCAAGGTCTGGGCTAGCAAATGGATGGTATTCCTGAATTCCTTATTTGTGATCTCGAGGACTGGAACTGGAGGAGCGGCATTCTGAGTGGATCGATGAGGCATAGCAAATCGAGGTATGATCTGAAATGTACAAGGTAAGGATTAGAGGAACATTAGAGTTAAGCTCTATCGCAAGATATGATCATGAAAGAAGTGAAGTTTTCTAAGACATCTCATAGCTTCTCTCTCATATGTGTGGTGTACTTCACACACATGAAGGAGACTCTACTCGATGCGGCTTTCAGACATCCTAGGACTCTTGAACCTGAGGATCTAATACCAAGTTTGTCATGCCCCGAGGTTACCCCCTAGACATAACACGAGACTTGGGACCACAAGTTCCCCAAGCTAACCCTTGGTCATAGCATTCTCAAGCATAACAAAAGATAAGCGGAAACATAATAGATAAATCCTGAATCACATAAATGGATAATCAAGTCAAATAGGAATACAAAATCCAGAAAGAGACTCAAAAGTTTTCTATGTCTGAAAGACATCTACTCATGACATAAAGAGTTGCTAGGAAAAGACCCTAGCTAACTCGAAGTGCGGAAAATACAATAGCTAACACTGACTAAGAACATAACTTGTCCTCGATCTAATAGGACTCACCAACAGCAGATAGAAAGTGGCCTGGAAGCTCTAGCCACGGGTCTGAGAAGGAACACCTGAATCTGTATCATCAAAGGATGCAGCACAAGATATGCGCCAGTACTATAGGATGTACCGAGTATGAAAGTGATGCATAAACATGGTAAAAACCATTAAAACATACTTAAAATGACTTGTTACATAAATAAGAGACATGAATCAGTATTAATATAAGAAACATAAGACATGAAAGAAAACTTAAGTTCAAAGTATAGAATTATATAACTTCATAGTTTGAAAATGATCATGTGGGAGTTTCTCTTAACCGACATAAACCATGCTGAGCTACATGGAGTCCAGTGTTATGTACCTCCACTGAAAAGGGTTGCCCTAACTGGCCAAAGTTAGAACCATGTCATACCAGGATCCTGTCATAATAAGCCACAGAGGGCAACTTACGGTGGCAACGTCATTTTAGACTTGGGTTATCTAAACCCTCGTCTCTCGGTGCTAAATACTACTCCCAAAACATATAACTTAAGCTCATATACATGTGACATATCTGATGCCAAACTTTTTTATAACATGTTCATACCCCGGATCGTCATACTACACATGAATTATAGTTTAGAAATTGATTCATGAGCATTGATGGAATATCGGGTGTCTTGCATTGCATAATAATTCATAACTTGAAAACTTGCATGGCTTTAGTTCAATTTCATAATAACATATACTTTCATAAAATAAAAGAACTAGGCATGCACTTGCTTGAAATTCATGAAATCATGCCATCATTTTCCCCAATTTCTTAAATCACTTCATGCATGTAGGATTCACCATAATTAACCTTCAATTCATGAAATAGGAGTTCATATATAAAAGCTCATGCAAAATCATGCAATTTAATATAATTTCATAATAAAATTATGAGAAGGCAATTTATAGCAAAACCCATAAGAATTGGGTAAAAATCCTAATTTGAAAGTTCATGAAATTACAACTTGAAATTTGGGGTTTTGGGCACAAGGGTGAAAGGAACCCATTGTTGAATACCCATATACCTTGATTGAAGCTAACTCACTTGAATTGAAAAGACTTAGGAGATTTGAACTTGGAGCTTGAGACCTAGAGCTTGAGAGAGTTCTTTCCCTTTTTGGGAGATGAATAAGGTAATGAGAAGGGACTTAGGCTAATGAGGGTGAAAACCCTTCTAGAAATAACTAAAATGACATCATTTAGGAGTTAAAAGGGTGGGTAATGACTAAAATACCCCTAGGATTTAATTAAGAAAAAGCTGGAAAATGGGTCGGCTTCAAGAATCACGGGTCAGTTCTACGGGTCATCATTTGAACCACGACCCGTGGTTCTAACTCGTGGTTCTTGGCCAACTAATCAGGATACGGAATATAATCAACGGGTCAACAAAAAGGACATATAGAATGGATGATGGGTCATCAATTGGACTCATCATTGTTGGGGACCTAGCTGGTCTCTAGATCAACCCACAACTCAAAAGGATGGTCCATCATTTGAATGACGGGTCGTAGAACTGAGTCATCATTTTCAGAAGGACTTGTCATGCCTCTGATCAGGTTCCACGAGTCGATAACACAGACTCATGGTTTGAACCACGGTCCGTAGAACCAACTCGTAATTCTAGACTAGAGACTGAATCAACAGAAGGGAACCACGGTTCCATTCCAAGACCCGTGGTTCAAACCATGATCCGTGATTTGGACCCGTCATTCCTCGAAATATGAAATTTTCCTGAGTTTCAGACTTAGATAGTTGGTTTAATTTTTCAGGTGTTACAGACTGTGGCTCTAGAGATTCCAGGTAAGGATAGGCTAGAGTGGAAAAGTGTGTACAGGTCTAAGCCGATCAGGATTATATTATTCGTTCGGGCTAAGAAGCTAGTGGGGAGAGGGTGTTTAGCCTTTTTGGCTCATCTCCGGGAAGATAGTGTGGAACCCCCATCTATTGAGTCAGTTCCAGTTGTTTCAGAGTTTCAATAGATGTTTCCAACTGATTTTCCTGGTATGCCTCCGAACAAGGATATTGACTTGGAGCCGAGAACTCATCCCATTTCCATTCCTCTGTATCGTATGGCTCCAGTAGAGTTAAGGGAAATTAAGACTCAACTTCAGGAACTCCTTTATAAGGGATTTATCAATCCCAGTGCTTCGCCTTGGAGTGCTCCGATATTGTTTGTAAAGAAGAAGAATGGTAGTATACGTATATGCATAGATTACAGGAAGTTGAACAAGATTACCATTCAGAATAAGTACCCTCTACCCCATATTGATGATCTGTTTGACCAGTTACAGGGTGCATCGGTGTTTTTGAATATTGGCTTGAGGTTAGGGTATCACCAGTTAAAAATCAAGCCCGAGGATTTTCCTAAGACTGCTTTTCAGACTCGGTACGGGCTTTACAAGTTATTAGTGATGTCGTTTGGTTTGACCAATGCACCGGCGGCATTCATGGGTCTGATGAATGGGGTGTTTAAATCTTACTTGGATTCATTCGTCATCGTTTTCATTGATGATATTTTGATCTACTCCAAGAGCAGGGAGGAGCATGCTAAACATCTCTGTATAGTGTTGGACATTTTGAGGCATCAAAAACTTTATGCGAAGTTCACTAAGTGTAAGTTTTGGTTGACTTCGGTAGCATTCTTGGGGCATGTAATGTCAGAAGTGGGAGTGATGGTAGATCCCCAGAAGATAGAGGCAGTCAAGAGTTGGGCCCGGCCTAGCTTTGTGACTGAGGTGAGGAGTTTTATTAGGCTCGCAGGTTATTACCGGAGGTTTGTTAAGGATTTTGCCTCTATTGCTACTCACTTGAAAAGGCTGACACAAAAAGATGTGTCATTTGTGTGGTCCGACAAGTGCGAGGAGAGCTTCTAAAAGCTCAAGACACTTCTGACCACGGCTCCTATTTTGTCCTTGCCGGTTGAAGGTAAAGACTTTATTGCTTACTGTGATGCTTCACATTTTGGTTTGGGTGTTGTGTTGATGCAGGATAGGAATTTTATATCCTATGATTCTAGGCAAATGAAGGTGCATGAGAGAAACTACTTTACTCACGATTTAGAGTTGGCAGCGGTGGTCTTTGCACTCAAGATTTGGAGACACTATCTCTATGGTGTCAAGTGTGAAGTGTTCACTGATTATCGCAGTCTGCAGCATGTCTTCACTCAAAAGGATTTGAACCTAAGTCATAGTAGGTGGATGGAATTGTTGAAGGATTATGATGTGACTATTCAGTACCATCTGGGTAAGGCTAATATGGTGGCAGACGCATTGAGATGAAAAATAGATAGCATGGGAAGTTTGGCTTGTTTGGGGGTGTCCAAATGACCACTGCCAAGGGAAATTCATGCATTGGAGTCCAAGTTCATGCACTTGGGTATTTCAGAACAAGGTGGGATCTTGGCCAGTGTTGAGGTTAAATCCACCTTCATAGAGGAAATAAAGGCCAAATAGTTTAAGGATTCACAGTTGAGCAGGCTTCGAAGCAAAGCAATATCCAGAGAGTCCGGGGAAGCCACGTTGGACTCTGGTGGTGTGTTAAATTTTAGAGGAAGGATATGCGTTCCTCGGGTTGATGGCATAATTCAAAAGGTGTTGGCAGAGGCTCATGGTTCGCGGCATTCAATTCATCCGGGTGTAACCAAGATGTATAGGAATTTGAGACAATTTTATTGGTGGCCTGGGATGAAAAGGGACATAGCTGATTTCGTGTCCAAGTGTCAAAATTGCCAGCAGGTAAAGTTTGAGCACCAGAGACCTACAGGACTACTTCAGAGGATGCCCATTCCAGAGTGGAAGTGGAAGTGGAAGTGGGAGAGAATAGACATGGATTTTGTGATGGGTCTTCCCAAGACTTTGGAGAAGAATGATTCTATTTGGGTCATTGTTGACAGACTGACCAAGTCAGCTCACTTCATTCCGATCAAGATGGATTACAATTCACAGCAATTGGCTAAGATCTAAGTGAAAGAGATTGTGAGATTGCATGGAGTGCCACTGTCCATCATTTCAGACAGGGGTATGCAGTTTACTTCCAAGTTTTCGGGTAAGTTGCATGAGGAGTTGGGCACTCAACTCACCTTTAGTACAACCTTCCATCCTCAGACTGATGGTCAGTCAGAGAGGACGATTCAGGTATTGGAGGACATGTTGAGAGCATGTGTGATTGACTTCGGGGGTTATTGGGACCAGTTTCTACCATTGTGTGAGTTCTCATACAATAATAACTACCACTCCAGTATCAATATGGCACTATTCGAGGCTCTGTATGAGAGGAGTTGTAGGTCACCAATTGGGTGGTTTGAGGAAGGCGATGTGAAGCCTTTGGGCGTAGACTTGGTAAGAAAAGCGCAAGAAAAGGTAAGAGGTATTCAGGCCAAGTTACTAGCTACCCAAAGCAGGCAGAAGGAATATGCGGACCGCAAGGTCCTAGACATGGAATTTCAGGTTGATGAACAAGTGTTGTTGAAAGTGTCACCAATGAAGGGAGTCATATGTTTTGGTAAGAGGGGAAAGCTCAGCCCCCGGTTCATCAGACCATTTGAGGTTCTTGAGATCGTAGGGACTATCGCTTATAGATTGGCACTGCCACCTAGTCTGTCGGGTGTCCATCCAGTGTTTTATATATCCATGCTAAAGCGATACCATGGGGATAGGGACTATATCATCAAGTGGGATGAGGTGTTACTTGATAAAGATCTTCGCTATGAAGAGGAGCCGGTTTTGATTCTTGATCGAGATGTCAGGAAATTGAGGACAAAGGTGATAAGTATGGTAAAGGTTCAATGGAAGCATCGTCTGGTTGAGGAAGCCACTTGGAAAACCAAGAGGGACATGCGGGACAAGTACACTCACTTTTTTGAGGATACAGTTACTACTCTTTCCTTCTTTATCTTTCCATATTTTTGAGTTTGATCGCTCAGGGACAAATGATGGGTTAATTAGTATCTGTTGTAATGATCGAGTTTGTCGTTACGGGTAAATCATTCGTGCCAATTTTTTAGAGTTAGAAAACTCTGGGTTGGGGAGTTTGAAATTTAGGGCTAGGCTAGTCTCGGCCAGTTTTGGAGCGAGGTATTGTCTAGGGATATCCGGGTAAAGATTGGGTTTGATGTCTTGATTTAAGCTGGTTTTCCTCATAGCTAATACATAAAGGAGTTCAGGGGACTTTTTAGAATTGAATTCGGATAAGTAAAACTCCCAGAATCGAGGTAACGTGAAGGGGTTATTCTGGAATGTCGGAAAAATAAATGTATTGTAAAATGGACTAGTTTTGGAGATTTTATGACTTTCTGTCCCGTGTCAACCACTATAGCGGTTGACACTCTGCCATAACAACCTCCACTATGGCAGAGAAATTACCGCTACAGCGGAAGTCAACGTCAGTCAGCCTCCGCCATAGCGGATGGACTCTGCTACGGTGGTACCGCTATAGTGGAATGGACCGCTATAGCAGAGCGTGATGAGATTTAATGCAGAAACTTCCCCAAAAATATTCATTTTTCACAAGTTCATTTGGAAGAAGGGCTAGGGCAATTTCAGGCATTTTTCCTCCATTCTTCATAGTTTTTCTTCCCTAAGGTAAGGTTTCTACTCCCCGAACTCCGTAATACTTTTCCTATGTCGTAGAATTGCTAGGAGTGGACTTGGAGAAAGGTTGGGAATGACTTAGGGAGGGTAGAATCCGGGAAAAGGGAGATTCTATGTGTAGAAGTTCTTGGGTGTTGCTAATTTTACTTTTTATGATCATGTGACCTTAATTCCCTAATTGTTCCATAAAAATGATAGAACTAGGTGAATTAATGGCAGGGAAGCCCGAGAAAAAGGGTGGAATGATTTTGGGTGACCTGGGGGGTTTAGGATTTTTGCATAATCCGGGTGAAATTTAGGCCATAAAGATTTATTCTTGGTTATTTGTGATGTTTTAGACCAAGAACCGGGAAGAACTTAGGGAAATGAGAAAGCTCTGGTTGAGTAGAGCTTTGGATCATTTTGAGGTAGGTGATGGCTTTCTTCCTATATGTTTTGTGCGTTTAAGTACTCCTGTCTAAGTATTTATATGAAACACATTGTTTAGGGAATGATTAGAAATGTCTAATAGTCCTGTTAGCAGTCTGGTAAATTGAACGTTATATTGTGCTTGTTAGTTTACAGGTTGATTGTTCATTTTTGTGACTGTGAATTTTTTACTTTGGTTGGCTCGGGTACCACGCCTGGTACGGTATAATACTAACGGTTGGCTCGGGTACCACGCCTGGTACGGGATAATACTAAAGGTTGGCTCGGGTACCACGCCTGGTACGGGTTTACTTTCTTGTATTTTTGCATCTTTATTTAATGGTTCCCTGAGTGGATCGGGTTGTGAACTTGAATTGTGGTTGTGTATTTTGGTCCTTGAGAGGTCGGGTTGTTACATTGCTTTACGAGTTGGTCTTGGTGTAGACCAGGTTGTTTGTCTGACACTTAGGTGTTGTATATAGGGGATCCAGGGTGGGTCCAGGATATGTAACCGGATATGACTGTTATTGTTGTGGATTATCTATCATAACTGTGAGGTACTTTACATGTGGGACAAGTTAGGTAGAGACTTGTAGTTTAGGAATACTTGTTGACTTGCCTATGTATTTTCTGTACTCTTACTTGATTTTTGTACTATTCATACATTGTTTATTTGGAACTGGCTGATGATCCTACCAGTACACGGTGGTTGTGTACTGATACTGCACTTGCTTATCTTTTTGTGAGTACAGAAAATCTTCTGGCAGTTGACGCACGACCTCACTTGTAGGCCAGACTTTCCGAGATATCAAGGGTGAGCTATTCGACCGAGCTGTCTTGGTGTCCATCTAGTTTGATTTGTGGCCTATTTATTCGGGCTTAGACTATTTCTGTTATTTTGGGGTTGCATCCCCGTACTCTAATTTTGATAGATGTTTTTGGTATGATGACTTTCAGATTCTAGGGAGGGATTTCCGCAGGTCATTTTATTTATAGAGTTGCTTTTCATTTATGATTGAATGCTAGTTTACTTTTCTGCACTGGTTTTAAGTTGTTAGGCTAGGCTAAGAGTTGGACTCTAATGGTTTGCTCATCTGGGGGTTGGGTGGGTGCCACTCACAACGGCCTGGATCGTGACAATTTCTAAATTCACTATCAAATTCAAGAACTTAATTCAACAACCTAAAGTTGAAAAGTAATTCAAGATTATAACCCAACAATATAAACTAATTAAATATTTCAAACTTCACTATCAAATTCAAGAACCTAATTCAACAACCTAAAGTTGAAAACTAATTCAAGATTATAACCCAACAATATAAACTAATTCAAAATTTCCAACTTCACTATCAAATTCAAGAACCTAATTCAACAACCTAAAGTTGAAAACTAATTCAAGATTATAACCCAACAATATAAATTAATTCAAAATTTTCAACTTCACTGTCAAATTCAAGAACCTAATTTAACAACCTAAAGTTGAAAACTAATTCAAGATTATAACCCAACAATATATATATAAACTAATTCAAAATTTTCAACTTCACTATCAAATTCAAGCACCTAATTCAACAACCTAAAGTTGAAAACTAATTCAAGATTATAACCCAACAATATAAATTAATTCAAAATGTCCAACTTCACTATCAAATTCAAGAACATAATTCAACAACCTAAGTTGAAAACTAATTCAAGATTATAACCCAACAATATAAACTAATTCAAAATTTCCAACTTTACTATCAAATTCAAGAACCTAATTCAACAACCTAAAGTTGAAAACTAATTCAAGATTATAACCCAACAATATAAACTTATTCAAAATTTTCAACTTCACTATAAAATTCAAGAACCTAATTCAACAACCTAAGTTGAAAACTAATTCAAGATTATAACCCAACAATATAAATTAATTCAAAATTTCTAACTTCACTATCAAATTCAAGAACCTAATTCAACAACGTAAAGTTTAAAACTAATTCAAGAACTTAATTCAAGAACCTAATTCAAACTTAAAATCAAGAGCCTAAGATATTTACTGTGCTCACAAATTCTAAAATCAAATTCAAGTTCAAACTTCTCAAATTCAAGTTCACAAATTCAATTATATGAATTATAAAATGTTCATAATATTATTCAAGATTCACAACTAGCAATGTTCATAATCTAACACTAACTTAAAATAAATGACAAAAAATAATTTAAAGATTCAAAACTAATAAACTTGCTAATAATAACAAAAAATATCAAATAAACCCTAACTTGAAATTTTAAATACTACTAATTCAAGTTCTAATCTACATAACAACTACAATATTCTTAATCTAATATTAACCTAAAAGAAATGCAATGTAATTGAAAAAAAGTAAAAAAATCTAACGTTGAATTTTAAATTAGCCTTAACACGAAAATGAATGATGGAGGAGGAAGGAGGCAGCGTGGAGGCGACGGCGGCGGCAGCAGCAACGGTAGCGGCGGTAGTGGCCATGAGCAGCTAAATTCTATTCTAGGGGTATGTGGATGATGGGTGTTTGAATTTAGGAATGAGTATTGATTAATTGTGCTTATAATTGATTATATAGTATGGGTCTATTGAATTCTTCATGTTTTAACTATAAAGTTGATGGTTATAAATGTTAATTGAGCTTTCTAATTATATTCTTGCTTGAAAGAGGAGTTCATGAATTGGGTAAGAATTCAATAGTGGAAATTTGAGTTTTTTACCTTAGATTAAGGCTAGAAACAGCTTGATCGAAGGAAATTCTCATCTAAGAATCAAATCTAGAGATAGTTTGATTCACCCAAGTGTTAATTGGTTGGTTTAAAGGTAAAGCTATGGGGCTTGAGCAAAGACCATAGTACATATATTTGGAGGGTTGAAAGACTACCAAACATAGCTCAAATCAAGCTACCCATACCTTTAATAAAAAAATTGCATAATTAATCAATCCCCTATCTCATTGTAGAACCCCATCGGAAGCATACTCCTAGTCTTTCTTCTCTTAATTACTCAAATTGTGTTTACGGCGTTCTCTTGTTGCTTGCGATTCGATAATTCCCAAACCTTTTCCCCCCAAATTTTACTTTTATTTACTTGAACAATTGCTCACTCTAGTGATTGATATTTGATAATTCATTGGCGAATCATTATCCCATTTTTTGTGGATTCGACCCCGACATTCCGTTGGATTACTAACTTATTTTGTTTGGCGATCGTTATCACCTCCTTTGAGAGAGTGCTTTTGAACATCATCACATAACACAAATATTTTATGGATAATGTATGCTCGCTAGCTCTACGTTCTAAAACATTATATCAAACACATTATAGACATGATTTTAATTTACAGAGAAAATAACTTTAGTTTCCTAGAAATTAGTACGAATACCTAGATTAATTATGAATGCTAGAAGTTGAGAAGAATCAAATTAACCTGGGGTTTCTAAAGTTGAAAATTACAGAACCTCTAGTATTGATTTTTGATGAAATTGTGTAGATATAGAATTGAGAAATTGAACCATTTTCTTCGGAGAAAATGAGTGTGCTTGAAAGAAGAATTGAGGTGAGTATCAACTATGATCTTCTCTAATAATTGCAACTATAGGCGGGTGACAAGCTCACCTCTATTTGAAAACCCCTAATTTGAGGAGGAATATTATTTTTGAATTCTTGTAGATAATCTAGTGATTTCAAGATGTAGTCTTGTAGAGTTCATGTCGAGAAGTAGTAATCTAATTTGAATTGTGTTAGAACTTAGCTTGATTGTTGGAGGAATAGCCTAGAGCATTTTGGGGGTTGGAAAGATCGTCTTACACTTGAACTTTGATTTTCTCTTTTCCTAGCCTTAAAGGGGTATATCACTATTAAAAAACTGTTATAACCGATCTTAAAAAATAGACCTCAAAAATAGGTTGAAAAAAAAAAGCGACCTCATATGGTTGCTTTTTTCCTCCAATTTGTTTAGATTTTTTTTACAGAAACGGACCTTAAGGGTTGATTAAATGATAAAAAAAGATTTCGTAAAATACTGATACCGACTTCATGAGATCGGTAGTAAATTTTGAAAAAATATAGCGACCTCATAAGGTTGGTATGATTTTAAAATAATTAAAATATATAATCACGATTGCGACCGCATGATCAGGTTGCTATAGTTAATTTAAAAATAAATAAAAAGAATATTTTAGAAATACTGACCTCATGAGATTGTTTAAAAAAAATTCCACCTATTGAGGTCAAATTTTTTTCAAAAATAAATAAATTTGAGGAGTATAAATAAAATAAAACAAAGTCTTAATCCAACAAGGATCAAAGGTCTAGTGGTAAAAATGTATTCTATCAAATACAGGGGTTCGAACCCCGAGGTTCAAGCTATATTTTATTACGTATATTTAAAAAAAAACTAACCTCATGAGGTCGATATTTTTTTAATTTTTTTTTTTGATATAATCGACCTCATGAGGTCGCCTCTAGCATTATTTTAGTAATGTATATAGACCTAGGAAAACTGTTACGGCGGTTGGGTAATTGTTTCCACGCATTGCCCTTGCTTTCTGACTCAAAATCTTCAATTTTCTGAAATTGGCCATGGTTTAACCGTTGCCATGTTTGGACATCCATAGGGGTACTTCACTCGTGAGTCAGATGACTGCTCATCTATACTTATCAATAAAAAAGTCATAACTCATTTAGGAAAGTCAAAATAACAAAAGGTTTGAAATGTTGGAAATTAGACTCAAATTTGATACATAGTGCATATCATGACTCTTTATATCTTGAGAGTTGTACTCATTTGGATTTATCCCTAAGGCATTTTTATATGCTCGTGTGGTTCTCACACCCCTTGAGTTTATTCTTATTATTATTCTCTTTTAAACTCGAATTGATTATGCAAATTTACAACATACTGAAATAGTTGAGAGAAGGGATATACAACAATCAATCACTATATATATATATATAAAATCTGCATTTTGTAAAAGAACAAAGAATAAAATTTTGATATTGCAAACCACACATCCTTTCATAAAGGGGTGGCACAACTCCTACATTTTTTGCCCCTCGCTTTGTAGATTGGGTTACATAATTTGTATGTGTACATCAACGTACCAAGCAATTAGTACACTTCAATATCAAACAAATAAAGATGAGCGCTATATGAATTTTCACAATTCATATCATTTCATTTAAGCCTGAGATAAATGTGATGGTAAAATTCATTTCTTTGATTCCCTTTCACTTAATTTTTGAATTTTCCTTAAAAGTTCATCATGAGTAATGTAATTCCTCTTCAGAAGAAGATTCTGAGATATAACGAACTCCATTTTCAACGGGCAAGCAAATGTGGGCTGGATTAACAATCCAATCACTGTACTCAACTACTTGCTCAGATCCACCTGTTGCACTCAAAAGTGCACTCCTAGGATAGGCATTTAGATGATGCACCACCGGTTCTCCTGATCATACACAACAAATCAATTGTCAAGTATTTAATTTTAATTTTTATGCACTGTAAGTAATTTGATATAATCTGTTAAAATATATTAATACATATAGTGTGTAAGGAAAGTGTGTATTCAATGTCAAATTGGTGTTTTAATTACTTATTAGGGCTTTGATAGAAAACACGTCGTACTAATAAAAATATAGAAATGTAAAATGTTGACTTCACTTATTCTTATTTTAGATTCCAAATTGATGACCATTTTAGCCAAATAATATTTAACATCATCGCGTGTCTTGAGTAATTAGGAGAATCATTTGTGCATAATGGGTATAGGAAAACGGTGCTACATCTCGTTAACATTTCATCATCTCCAACTTATTCTAAAATGAAATAAATCAAGATTAGGTAAATCCTGTTATTATTGTGTTGGAATTAAATCAAGACCTTAATCCTTATTAGTTTAGAATTTCATATTTGGTATTTATTTAATCCATGTTTAGTTAGAATTTATTTTGTCCTTGTTCTAATTGGAATAGGTTTTCTAGTCCTAGTTTAATTTGGTTGTCTAGTATTATAAATAGGAGTGTCTGCTACCTATTTTCTTAGGTTGTGAGGAAGGTCTGTGTAGCGAGAATTAAGATCTTTTGAGTTATTGAATAAAGTCTCGTACCTCTTCTCTCTAGTTTGATTAAATTCTTCTATTCAGTCATTGTTGGGTCTTTCACGCATGCCTACATTATTTCGTTGGGAATTTTATTTCCTTCAAATTGGTATCAGAGCTTGTGTGAGATCCTGTTAGAGCCTCGTGTGAGATCCGACACATATAAAAAAGAAAAAGAATATGGAGATTTCATATTTACCTGATTGTCCTGTTTTTATGTTTGATGGAAAAAATTTTGAGAGTTGGTATCAGCAGATGAAGATTTTTTTCAATACAATTGGATAATGGTCCATTATTGAGAAAGAGTCTGTGGTACCCTCAGAAGGCACATTATTGACAGTCGAAAAAGATACAAAATTGAAAAAAAATAGACACTTAAATTATAAAGCATTCTTCTACCTTAAGAACCAGGTCGAATTGCATGTATCGCACAAATTTATATATGAAAAATCAGCAAAGGAGGCTTAAACAATTTTTTAATAAAATCACATCGACGTGTTGAAGACGTGAAGAGAGAGAAACTTCAAGAGCTTTGGAGACAATATGAGTTGGCTCAGATGAAACCAATAGAATCTATCAAAGAATATTTTTCAAGAATTGTAAAAATTGTCAATGATTTAAGGACCAATGGAGAAATACTGAAAGAAGTTAAAGTTGTTAAAAAGATTTTGGAATCTCTAAGTTTAGAGTTTCATAACAAGAAGACAGTTCTTGAGGCTACCCAAGATCTTAGAACTTTGACACTTGATAATTTAGAAGGAGAATTGATGACATACGAGATGTCATTGAATCAAAAGGCAGATGAGATAGTAGAGGAGGCATTGCAAACAAAGTATGATCAATCAGAAGAAAAAGAAGAGTCATTGAATCTGGCAGAAATAGACGAAGATGATCAAAATTTAAAAACCATGGAGAAAACAAGTGAAGGTAAAATTAATTTTTGTTGTGGTATAGAAGTCTTTGATTATAAAGAGGACTCAAATAATGTCCAAACTAATTTGCCAATAATTCTTGGGATGACTAAAAAGGATGATTTGGTTGAGACTGATTCTCTTTCAATAGAAGCTAGTATTTTAGGTCATGAGACATATAATAGACATGATTAGTCTATACAAGGTGAGGATATTGAAAAAGAAATATCCACCGTTGTCAAACAAGAAAAGTTGTTTGAAGATATTGAAGATGAAGCTAGTAATGAAAGAAGCAAAGATGTTCACCAAGAGCAAGCTTTTGATGATTTACTCAAAATTGAAGCAAAAACA
Organism: Jaltomata sinuosa; assembly: GCA_003996215.1. Lineage (NCBI taxonomy): Eukaryota > Viridiplantae > Streptophyta > Magnoliopsida > Solanales > Solanaceae > Jaltomata > Jaltomata sinuosa. The sequence goes on from QJPP01000303.1 coordinate 207,817, forward strand.
ATTAAGAGTTTAGATCCGCAATTGAAGTGCATGACAATGAACATTGGAGATATAATCACCTTTGAGCCATTATTCAAAATTATAGATTTTGAAGTGCATAAAAAATTGATTGATAATGATACTACTCTACCATATACAAGAAAGTCAATTGAAGTCGAATGGGCACCCAAGATCAAGTACAAATCAATTGGAGAAGCATATGATTATAAGGCAAGAATAATTATTCAAAGTTACAAGAAAAGGAAAGAACATGATGATGATACTATGAAGATGTCTGGCATGAAGAAAGTCAAATTGACTTTGGACATTGAAGAGAAATTGGGCTGACTAAAGACGACACACATGATTTTGTTGACGCTACATATTTTAGGAAATTGATGGAGAGTCTAAGGTGCTTGATTTCTACAAGACATGACATTATTCATGACATGCTCAAGTTTGAAGATCTTGATTTAAGGGAGGCTATGTTGAAATTAAATCAAGACCTTAATCCTTATTAGTCTAGAATTTTATATTTGGTATTTATTTAATCCATGTTTAGTTAGAATTTATTTTATCCTTGTTCTAATTGGAATAAGTTTTCTAGTCCTAGTTTAATTTGGTTGTCTAGTATTATAAATAGGGGTGTTTGCTACCTATTTTTTCAGGTTGTGAGGAAGCCCTCGGGTTGTGAGGAAGCTCTCGTGTAGCGAGAATTAAGAGCTTTTGAGTTATTGAATAAAGCCTCCTACCTCTTCTCTCTAGTTTGATTAAATTCTTCTATTCAGTCATTGTTGGATCTTTCACGTGTGCCTATATTATTTTGAAGAAAAATTTATTTCCTTCCTATTGAAATAAGGGAATACAATTTAAAATAATTTCAATTGGGGAATAGAGAATAATCAAGTAGATCAGTTATAATGGCTCTCGCGAAGCTACTCAAAATTTATATTATATCAGATTAAATAAGTATAAGAAACATAACGATTAGAAAGTGTGAAGATTAAAAGATAATTAAAGTACCTCGAGTAAGTAGAGATGGTTCATTGACCTGGAGGCCACCATCAACTTCTTCTAAAGAACTCCAATTTGTGAAAGCCTCCCTCACCAAATTCTCAATATAGGACTATTAAGAAGGCAAAAACAATTTTTTTTAAATCAGTAAAACGTTTAGCCCTACCATAAAAAAAAAATCACATGTGTCATAGTAAGTGTTTTAAAGAAAAAGGTAGAATTTCTTACCCTTTGAATTCCTCTTAATTCTCGACTGTGGCAAATTTGCCCATTAATGATTGCCCTAATAACTTGACATATTGGATTAAGGATGAGAGTGTAGTTTGTTGCTCGAGCTATGTATGCTTTAGTGCCCATCTCACAAGTTTTTGCATGTCTGTATGTTACTTCCCACATTTTCTCCGACATCCCATTTCCAAGTATCTGTCAGTATAATTAGAAACAAATTTAAAATTTGAATTCAGCATCCTGATTTCTTTCGTAGGCATTTGGCCATAAATATTATCCACAATATTCCGGAATACGTTCACTTTATTCCAGAATACTTGTTTGGCCATGAAAACCAAAAACATATTCCGGAATATGTTTTCACAATTTTTGGTTTTTTGAAAAACACCTCTTGAGGTGTTTTCACTATTTTTGGATTCAATTTTTCCTCTCACTTTATTTTTAAATAATACACCAACTCAATAATCTAAAATATTTTTGAAAATACTATGGCCAAACACAACTCCAACTCCATTTTCAACTTTAAAGTGAATACCAAATAAACTGAATATCCAAATAAAGTGAATACATTTTTTATTTTTATGACCAAACGGGTCCTTCATATTATCGGTGCAAAATTAATGTATTTCCTAAATTTAACATATATACTAACCCTTCTTATCTTATGTGGGTCAACATTGGCCAACTTGAGAAAATCTTGTACCGTCCTGATGCCTTGTGAAGTTAGCTTCTTGTGAAAAGTTCCATCTTTTCCAATCTTTTCAAGACGCCACACATCATCTCCCAATGCTGGTGGATAATGCTTCTTATACACTGCAATAACATATATACAGATATATGAATTAATGATTATAATACAGATGAGCCAATGAATAATGATGTCTAATTAGATTTCATGCATCTAATCGATAGAATCTTTTTAAGCACGACCAGGTTTGATGACGTGCTTGCTTACATGAATGATTAGAAACTAAAAAAAGGACATAAGGTAGTAATTAACAAGTAAGACATGCTTTGAATTATATATCTTAACCAATGGACGAAGAGAACTTTAATTTAATCCCAACTAAATGCCTTTGAATTAATTATATGACTCGATCGGCCGGTATCACTAAATTATTTCTTCTATATATACTTGTTAAAGTGCACGTATAATATAACTAGGGTTAGGTATAGATGTCAGTGTTTGACTGAAAACCTAGATTTTGCCTCAACAAAAATTCCTGAACAAGTGATCGTGTTGGTACTTTTTTTTTTTTTTTTGGTGACTCAACGAGTAATTTGTTTTTGATTTATATAGTGTAAAAAAAGGACTTACGTTCTCCGCGGTGGTCTTTAACCATAAAAGAATCAGTCATGGCTTCCATTATTCTTAGCGTATTTTGACCATTTCCTATGTGAACCACTTTTGCACCAAGTCGAAATCTCCGGCTACGAATCCAACTAGAATTGTCAGTAAATTCAAGATCACCAAGGGAAGCAACACCATCTCTCATAGTGATATTAAGTTCACCAGTAACCACTGGCCTTTTTCCAGCCCTTTCCTTAACTATATTCTTATTGAACTCTTCATGTGTCCAACTTTCTCCACTAGGAAAGTCTCCGTCCAGCACCACGATCTCCACTTTAATTGGAGAAGCTAAGGTGGTTGGAACCAGGCAATCTCCAGTTGCGTCCACAAGGAGGAGTTGAAGAGGGTGGCCATCTGAATCCACAATCTTGCTGTTTGTGAAAATTGGTAGAGAGAGTTTTCTGTTGAATATCAAACGTAGGTTTGATGGTTCAAGAGCTTTGATTCTCAATGAAGGTGATCTCCCTATTGATCGAGAACATCGTCTTAGTCCACTTTCCACCTCTTCATGAACCTATAATTCCAAGAAAGAAATTGAATAAGGAATAATAATTACTATCGGATCATGTTTTAGAATTCATGACTCATGGATAGAGATGAAGCCATGACATGCGAATGATGGTTAGTTAAATTAATACACCCTTCACTAAAATTATATTTTGTATAAGGTCAAAATATTAAATCTTAAATATTCTTAGCAAAATTCTTGGCTTCGTCATTAGTGATCATAGAATCAATAAATAAGGTGGAGTCGGAACAGGTTCTTTGACCGAATCAATGAATATATGAATCATAAAGGAAACATCTCGAGTGTCTAGTATTCTAGAAATATACCACTCTTCGGAGCATGGGTTCCAAGGCTGAACAGAAGTTATCTAAGAAATTCACCATCACCACTTCTTTAATCACACTACAAGCAAAAAAAAAAGGTTAAGAAGATGATAGTTAACTAAAATCTTGAAATATTGAAAAGAAAAGGAACCTAAGAGCTAATCATGAAGGGACATACGAAGCAAAAGAAGGTGTTTTTCTTATGCGTTTATAATTTGGTTGGTGGGAGTCAAGATCAGAGTCATCAAAGAATCTTTTAGCTGCCATTGCTATATATATTTTGATAATATTCTAAGAAATTTAAGAAGAGATGATGTGAGGAAGAGAGGTGGGTTGGAGGGTTGGAGGGTTTATAAAGGGTAGAGCGGGGTCTTATCTCAAATGGACAAAATGAGTTTAAAGTATAAATCAAAGGTTATTTTCAATATTAAAAATAGGTAAAGGAAGTTTCGTGGAATGATGAAAGAAAGAGCAAGGCAAGAGAGGATTCCAACTTCTAAGTGATCTAAGGTAATCTGATGTAACGACTTTGACGTAAAGGCCTCTTTAAGTCAACCCCCCACCCGACCCCACCCCACCATCAAAATAAATACTTATAAAATTAAAAGTTTTATTGTAAAACTTTGTCAAAATAAAGATTTTCTTTTATTTTGTTTTCTTAAAAGAAGTTTCGATAGGATATATTCTCACTTAAAATGAAATGCATCCAAATTCTAAAGGCCAAATTTTAGAAACCTCAAAACAAAAACACCATCAAATATATTTTCTAGAGAGTTATTTTCTTCTTTCAACTAAAGGAAAAACTTTTAAAAACACCCTGAGCATTAGAATTATTTTTTCAAAAATTTAGGGAATTAATGCTATACTATTGTTGATGGAGTTTGAACCCTCTATATCAATTGTGGTCTAAGGAAGTCAAGGAGCTTACCAAGTTAACTAGCCCTTAACTCTTTATCATTATCATTGATTGCTTTCTTACATAATATTTCTTATAATAAAGAAATTGGATCCAGAGAATTAATTAATTACTAGTTAATTAAGTATTTAGTTTTAGTCTTATCACTTGACAAAGGCATCTATCTCATCACTAACTGGCGAAAGGAAGAGAACAAAAGCTCGATCGATGATCCTTAATAACTTGGCATAAGAAAAATTAAAATTTCCCCGCACGAAAGTTCATTTCTTATTAATGCATCTTAATTTTCGACTAAAGAAAAGCGTTCCCTCTTAGCTTTTTACCCTCCCCAAAAAGGGGCACAACCGTCCATTCCCCAGCCTGAAGTTCAGCCCGTTCTGCGCATCATTCTGGTTACGAAATTAGAACGCCCTCTCCTTTCGGATATCCAAAGGAGAGCTTTCAAGAGAGGAACGAGGTTAGGTTAAAAGATTCTCACTCTTCTACTACACCATACCTAACAAAAATATTGCAATAACTAATTTGCCCAAGAGGAAACAGGTAAGCCTAATAATAAGGAACACTTCGACCAACTACAATTATTATTAACCAATAAAGACAATGTGTAGTACTTGAAATAGCTTTTGAATTTGTTAACCACCTTCCACTTCTCCCCGGGGCCCCCAAAAAAACACACCCACACACCCCCACACCCACATATGATGTAACAAAGCACACAGAAAAATCAAGTATCCACATGACTTAGAGGTCCACACCACAACCAGAGACCACAGAGTTAACTTTTTTATTCGGACAAAGGTTATTTTGTGCATAGAGATTTGAAAGAGGACGGAGGTACCTTTTTTTAGAAAATAAAAAACTCTTAATCAGTATTAAACTTGACAAAGATTTGGGATGAGAAAAGTGATGGACCGCGTAGGCTATGTATTCTGTTTTTCCGGTGTGTTCGGTACAGAGAATATTTCGTACATTAAAAATTTTAAAAAATATTTTTTATAGAAAATAAGTTTCTTAAAAAAAAGAAAAATGATTTCTTAGAGAAAGTAGGGAAATAGGTTCCACATTGATTATGTCCTCCCACTCTCCAACACACCTCATATTCATTCCATCCTTGTTAGCAATGACAAAACTAGAATTTCAATCTTCATTCCATCTTTGTTAAAAGTGGCGAAACTAGAATTTCCATCTTCATTCCATCCTTGTTAGAAGTGGCGAAACTAGAATTTCCATCTTTATTCCATCTCTGTTAGCAGTGGCGGATCCAAAATTTTCATTATGGGGTTTCAAAAATATAAAAAAGTAAATATGTGAATAAGTCAAGGAAATTCAACATCTACTATATGTATACATAAAACATAATAATATTAACCTTATATATATTGTGTATTTTTTTTTGCTGAAGGGGATTCGGATGAACGCTCTTGCCCCTACCTGGCTCTGTCATGCCTATTAGCCCTCATTCTCACCACTCCACACCCCTACAATACTCGCACCCTCATCTCATATAATATTTGTTAAAATTATATATAAATGCATTAGAATAATATTTTTCACTTACGTACTGAACACAAAAAAAAATCACTTATTTTGTTAAAAAATAATTTTCAAAACAAAAAACATTTTTCATGACAAAATTTTTTCTTTATACCGAATACACCATTAATTTCTGAGTTTCTTGAAAGAATCTCTTCTTCATGATCTCTATGTTTCATGTCCCTAATGTGCCCATGTGAACTCATGTCTTTTCTTTTTTGTACTTCACTGCCGCATTCAGACAATCTGATAATTGGGCAATTTATGCCTAGTGTTTTTTAAAGTGTTCGATCTTGAATTTTTATTTTTTAAAGTGTTTAATTTTGAATTTTTGTCTTTCATTTAATAATTTATTTATAAAATGACTTTTAACTTAAAAAAATTTCCTTGGAGATTAAATTAGCAACTTACGCCTCATGGACAACAATTTACATTGTTTCACCAAGTTTTACTTAAGGCAAACTCTATAACTCTTGCCTTAGAGGTAAAACTTAGCTCAAAGACTTTACAAAAAGTTAATTTATGTCTCATGGACAATAGTTTACACTATTTCACTAAATTTAACTTATGAGCTACTCTATAACTTTTGTCTCAGAGACAAAACGTAGCTCAGGAGCTTTGAAAAATAACTTATTATACCTCACGAAAAATGGTTTACACTAGTTCATAAATCTAACTTAGGGATACTCTATAACTTACACCTTATGTACAAAAGTTAGAACTTATTTTTGATGGGCAACATATCTAAGTTCTAACTTTTGCGTATAAGGCAGAACTACTTCTGGTCAATTATGCAGGTTCACTGTCTTGGAATGTCCTAAAAGTTTGCCTTATAGGAAAAAGTTAGAACATCTGCCTTATGGGCAAAATTTATTAAGCAGGGTCAAAAAATCAAGACCACCTCTTATGAAGATCATTTTTGTAAGTCTTTTCTTAGGGGGATAAAATATCAAGATCAACTGTCACGATCCAAAATCTCAAGGCTTGTGATGACACATATCCCAACCCTACCATGGTATAGCCTAACTCAAAAAGCATTAATATTCGAAGTAAAGACAATAAAATAAAATTCATACGCATAAATAATAATAATATCTCAAAAACATAGGAGATTCGCGAGATTCATATATCATACTCGGACTCGAATCAGAACTTTCAAGTATTATGCATGGGCTCGAACCAGAACTAAAATCAATATTAATGACTCGGACTCAAATCAAAATTAATAATCAGATTTAATGACTCAAACTCGAACCAGGACTAAAATTATTTATTTTTTTCAAATCATTTCTCAATCAATTATTTTCATGTACCATGAGATGAATGAATATGCATGAATATGAAGTAAAAATAAGTTAAATACAACATATATGTTCAAAGTCTCAGAATCATAACAAATCCATTAACACAGACTACAAGCCTCAATATCAAGCTAGAAATCTAGGTTTCTTATCACCCAACACAGTATAAGCTCTAATTTGGATATTGATTACGCTCAAATTACACCTCAATTAAGAAGCGTAAGCGATCGTTGTCAAATATAGAACCCAACAAAGGTTGGGATCGATCCCACAGGGAATAAGATGTAAATTAAGTCGTTAGTAACTTAGTTGACTAGTAATCAATAGTTTTCGATAAATGGGAGGGTTTGTGTGATCAAGCTTTGATTGTTTCAAATAGTAAGCAACAAATTACAATGAGTAAAATTCAATAAGATAGGCAAACTAGGGATGTGTTCACCATGGTTTCGTAAACAACCTCAGGTTAGAGTTCAATCGGGTTCTCTTCATATGCATAATCACGAAGTAATTGAAATTGTTCTTACGTCTAAAAGTTTCTCAACCAAATAGAAGCTTTATCTTTTCAATTCTCTCGAACTTGAAAAGATTACAATTACAAAACTCAATTTTATACTTTAAGTAGATTAACCTCGCTAGACCGTCAATCATTAGACGGGAATTAGTACTCCCGAATCCTTGTTGTTAATCCAATTTTCCGGGTTTTAATTCCTTTGTTCAAGCAAATCAAACCTAGACTTGTTCTAATGTTTGCAACCATTAGAAAACAGTAAAAACGCAAGATTAACAACGTAATATGCATACAAATACCAAACCTGATATCACAAGAACCTTAAGTCATTACTATTTCATGGATCCCACAACCCTAGTTGTGGAAAATTAGCTACTATGCTATTAAAGAAATAGAAGACAATCATATTCATAATAAGAGAAAGATTCTTACAAATAGTATGAAAGTTACTTCAATTATCCAAGAACAAGAAGCCAAAAATCCCAAGAGTAATCGAAGAAGAAGAAAAAAATGTGTATGTCGTATTTTTCCTCTCAAAAAGTCGCTCAAAATAGTCTCTAGAAATATTGAGTAATGAATAATAAAATAACCCTAACACTGGGTATTTATAGTAGTCCAGGAAATAAATTCCAAAAATAGAATTTTGGAGTCCCGCTTCAAGTTGACGGGTCGCTTGACGGATCGTCAAGCTTGTGAAGACCAGTCACTTGAGCCGTCTCAGCTAAACAGTAAGCTGAAGACACTGCCCAGCCAAATTTTTAGGTAAGTCATCGAGCAGGTGACGACTTACAGGTATATAGCGTAAAACGCATTTGGTGAGTGCGTTTTATGTGCAAATGGAGTCGTCATGGCTAAACAGTGAGCTCCTTTGTTCTGCTTCAACTTGATGGTTGCTGTGACGGTTCGTCAAGGCTGTGACTGTTCGTCAGCTGAACCGTCGCCACTATCCAGTGGTTCATTGGCTGTTTTTTCTTCCTAACGGTCAGTCACAGATGTGATGACCCGTCATGCCAACCGTCAGCCTTATCCAGTGGGGCTATTTGAGCCTTTTTCCTCCTTTTCTATCTTTGTCTACTTTTCCTGTAAATATAACACGAAAACTATCAAAAACAACAACGGTTTCTTGAAAACTCGCGATTATTCTTAGTTAAAGGTGTCAAATATGCCGTAGAATGCCGTCACATCAACACCCTCAACTTAACACGTTCGCTTGTCCTCAAGAAACATGACAACAAAAACAAAATGACGACTCTACTAAGAATACAAACACATATCTCTAGCAAACAATGGCCATTCAACAGTTTATTAAATTTAAATCAAGCCCCCTGGTAACACACAAATGTATGAAAAGCTAACTTGTAAGGATCCAAACATGTCATTCCGATATGATAGAATATTCTACATACACGCACAACAGCTATCCCAACAGTCAGTAGATAATACAGAAATCCTGGTGCCCTCACCACAAAGAAGTCTCATACACAAGATTTGGGACTAGGTAAGGCGCTCACACTCACAAACGATTTCAAACAATGCACATGCGATGCCATAAGCTTGCCCTTGCTATTCTATTTCAGTTTTTTAGAAAGCCGCTCAGGATCACTACAGGACTTGTTTCAGCTTGTAATGAGGCTTCGGGTGCAGGTAGGATACGTTTGGGGAATAGTGACTAAACCCTCCTTGTAATCATCGACCTATTATTTCCATTCCACCTTTTTCCATCCACTCTTAATCACCTTTGATTTCCTTATTTCTTGCTACAAGTGTGGCCTTTTTAACTTGATAACTCTTTTTCTTTCTTTTTCACTTCTTTTTCAGTTCTTTTTCTGTCTTTTCATTTGGCACACACCTGCACTTTCTATCCCAACAACAACCAATTAAGCACAACCCATTTTTCTTATCATGTACCTCTACAGTAGCCACCCTCAACTTAGGCTAATTTTCTGAGTTGAGGTGCATGATGTCCAAGGAGGGATCAGGGCCAAAATAGAGACTCAAAGTTAAAAGGGAAAGGTAAAAGGTTATCGAAAGAACAAAGTCAACTTTGGCTCAATCAAGGATCAAAAGGGGTTATTTACATTTGGATGGTCTTTTAGGCTAAGTAGATCGCACACAAAAAAAGGGCCTGTGATCCTTTCCTAAGCAACTATCTTCGAACTTAACAAAATAGGCCAGGCAAGTTCTAGATGCATGCACAGAGTAAGAGTTTATAACAATACGCTCACACACACTTGGCACCAAGAAACCATACCACTACCAACTATCAAAACAACAGCTCGGCTTAAGCATAATTATTACAATCACAACCACAAAATGACATTCAAGGATCCAGAACAGTCAATCGTTTCAAACATAAGTACAAAATCAACTTTTTCAGAGGGGGCTCATTTTAGTTCAACTTGCCAGAAAGACCATGCTTGCTATAGACACCACAACACAACACAAACAAAATTAAAATGGCAACCTAAACATGCCGGTTCTACTGGATAGCACACCAAGGGAAAAGAAACACGGCAACAAAAACCCTTGGTGGTGATAGACTCACAAGTATCCCAACACCCTCACTTCAACTCATGCATTGTTCCCAATGTATGTATACGACAACTCAACTTATGATAGAAAGGAATACCTGTGAAGCCCTTAGACCTCAGAATCTGGTACGATGTTGGAGACCGTCGGTGTCTCCAAGGTAGAAGTAGTCTCTGGAACAGGTGCAAGCAATATCAGCCAGTTGAGCTCCAACTTTCTCTTTTATCGGCTCCTCAGCTATTCGAGACATCTTCGTCACTCTTTCTAACTCCTTTTCCTTGTTGGTTCTCTTCTGGTGTTTTATTTTCTTTGATTTGTTCTCACCGCCTGCATTTATAGGTTTCTCTACCTGCGATCCCAACATCCTCCTCATAACAACTAGGGTCTCAACAACACCCTTCTCCTTAATATGCACATTCGTAAGGGTTTCATTAATAACATTGATAACCGAGACCACCCTCATGTCTCTTGGTGGCTTCATCAATTTACACACATCAAACTTGACCAATTCATTATTCAGTTGAATGTCAGTTCATTTCTTTCCATGTCGACTAACACTCTTGCAGTGGCTAACAATGGCCGTCCCAAGATTATGGGAACTTCAAAGTCCACTTCGCAATCTAAGATTACAAAGTCAGCTGGGAATATAAACTTACCAATCATCACTAGCACATCATACAATATTCCCACCGGTCGATTTACTGAACGGTCGGCCACTAACACCCTCATAGTAGTTGGTTTGGGGGCTACCAAGCCCAACTGATTATAGACTGCTAGCGGCATCAAGTTGATTCTAGCACCAAGATCACATAAGGCTTTTTCAAAATTGAACTTCCCGATTTTATAGGGAACAGTAAAAGCACCTGGATCTTCTTTATTTTGCACTAATGATCTTGAAGAAATAGCACTGCAGTGGTGGAGTTATCTTCTGGTTCAAAGCTCACTGACTTCTTCTTGGAAATCAAGTCCTTCATGAACTTGGCATATCCGGGTATTTGCTCAAGAGCGTCCACCAATGGGATGTTCACTGATATCTGCTTGAGCATGGTCATGAACTTGTGGAACTTGCTATCTTCCACTTCTTTCTTCAACCGTTGTGGGAAAGGAGGAGGTGACCGAGGCATCATAATTGGAAGTTTTTCAACTTCCTTGCCTTTGTCCGTGAGCACTTGAGTAGCATTCTCTATCACAACGGGTTTTTCAACAGGCATACTCACACCCTCATCAACCATATTTTCATCATCTACTAACTCATCTTCATCAGCAACATCACCTTTCTGAGTCTGAATTACCGGATGTGATTCCTATAATGTTTTATCGCTTCTCGTAGTGATCGCCATACAACTCCCATCATTCTTTGGGTTTTGAATGGTGTCACTCGGCAAGGTACCTATCTTCCTTTGATTTAGAGACGTCGAGATTTGACTCACTTGTTGCTCTAATTGCTTGATGGAGGTGGAATGTGAATCCACCACCCGACTCATTGCTGATAATTCAGTCCTCATCTCCTTTACCCCGGAGTCAGTCGATTCTACCTTCAACAACATCTTAGCCATCATATTATCTAGTTTGGATGTCCCTGACTCATTGCTAGTTTTTTCACGATTACCAGGTGGTATATACAATCCACCTCTGTCATCTTTGCTCCGCCAATCACCTTGCTCTCGACTCTTATAACCCGGCTTTTCATAGTAATTATTCCGACCTTGGTTTCCTTGGCCATAAGCCTGGAAACCACCCAAATAATTGGCCTCTTTATCAGACCCAGACTCTGCTGCTCTACTTTGGGAACCCCCAACTTTCACTTTCTGAATACCTCCTGAGAACAAATGATTTGTCAGTAGGTCCATTTGCGTTTTTAGATGGGCCATATCTTGGTCCCGCTCTTCCTCCTTCCTGCGCTGCTCTCCTGACATACCAACTGCATAAGTGCATATTGTAAAATCACCAAATGTGGAAAGCGAGGGCATATTGCTCCAAATTGCAAGCTTAATAAGCTTAAAAGTTTAGAACTTGATGCAGAACTGCATGATAAGGTTTATAAAATGTTATATACTTCAGGTTCTGATGATGACTATGAATCGTATTCAGAAGCAGGTTCAGACATTGATCTTATTAATTTATCTGACCATGAAGAACAGGCTGATAGCTCGTGTGCCACTTGCAAAGGTAATACATGCCATTGTGAAGAAGATGAAGTTTATAAATTGCAATCACAATTTCAAGATTTCAATCTTAAAACTTTTACTTCTGACAATATTATTGAACTGTTAAAAGAAGTTACTGATAACAAACTTCGAGAAAAGATTATTAATCTTGCCACTGCTAATGATAAATCTAGCACTTCAAAAGACCTTGTTGATTACAAGAAAAATGATTGTGAATATTATGCTCCTTATTCATTAAAGGAAGTTGATAACCGATTAATGATAAAAAATAAGAACGCTTTTGTTGAAAGAGATGCTTCTTTCGATGATCTAAAGGAAGAGGTTGAAAACCTCAAGAGAGAAATAAAAGCTCTCAGACATAACCAGGCTATTTGCGACCAAAGAATTTCTCAGATTGAGAACAATGTTCATAACATTTCAACTCAAGCCAGTACTTCAAAAGGCAAAGAGGTCAACCATGATGAGCCTCCCACAATTGATCCTGAAAATAACATGTTTTTAGGAATGATGCAGGTTGTCACTGCTCATAAATGGTATGTTAAATGCACCATTTTAATTGATAATAATTTCTTTATTACTAACGTTGCTATGATCGACAACGGTGCAGATGTTAGCTGCATTCAAGAGGGTCTTGTCCCCTCAAAATACTTTCAAAAAACTATGCACATGGTCAAATCCGCATCAGGACATGCTTTAGATATAAAGTATAAGCTTTCTAATACAAAAATATGCAGAATAAGGTTTGCATTCCTCATTTCTTCTTTCTGGTAAAAAATCAGTTGCATCCTCCAATTATACTTGGAACACCTTTTATAAATGCAATATATCCTTTTACTCATATTGTTTCAAAAAGATTTTCAGCTTCGTATAAAGACGATAAAATAAGTTATACTTTTATCACAAAGACAATAACTCGTGAGATTAATGCTTTAATTGATATAAAACAAAAGCATGTCGATTCATTACAATATGAGCTCTTTAGCATGAATATATTTGAGTCTCTCAAATCTGCTAAAATACAGGAAAAATTAAAATAATTTCCGAACAGATCGCCATTGATATTTGCGCAGATCACCCCAGTGCCTTTTGGAATTGCAAAAAGCACATTGTAACTCTTCCATATGAGGAAGATTTCTCTGAGGATAATATCCCAACCAAGTCTCGTCCCTGCCAAATGAATTCTGAATTAGTAGAATTCTGCAAAAGGGAAATTGATAGTCTGCTACAAAAGGTTTAATAAAATCATCCAAATCTCCTTGGTCATGCACAACATTCTATGTCAATAATGCTGCAGAAAAGGAACGTGGAGCTCCCAGGTTAGTAATAAATTACAAGCCTTTAAACAAATGTTTAAAATGGATAAGGTATCCTATTCCAAATAAAAGAGACTTACTTTCAAGATTATACGACGCCAATATATTTTCAAAATTTGATTTAAAATCAGGTTATTGGCAGATTCAGGTATTTCAAGAGCATTCTTATAAAACTGCTTTTAATGTTCCTTTTGGGAAATACAAGTGGAATGTCATGCCATTCGGTTTAAAAAACGCCCCATCAGAATTTCAAAAAATTATGAATGACATCTTTAATCCATATTAAGCACCTTGATATCTTCAAGAAGATTGTTATACAAAATGGTTTGGTGATATCTAAACCAAAAATGAGTTTGTTTCAAACTGAAGTTTGTTTTCTAGGACATCTAATCTGTCAGGGAAAGGTCACTCCCATACAAAGGGCTATTGACTTTGCATCCAAGTTTCCTGACATTATCACTGATAGAACACAGCTGCAAAGGTTCTTGGGAAGTTTAAACTACATTTCCCCATTTTATAAAAACCGTTCTCGCGATTTAGCCCCATTATATGACAGGTTAAAAAAGGATTATAAATCGCCATGGACTAATAGTCACACTACTTTGGTAAAGAATATCAAACTTCGTGTTCAATCTTTACCATGTTTAACTCTGGCTAACCCTGCTTGGTAGAAAATTATTGAAACAGATGCGTCCAATATTGGTTATGGCGGGATACTGAAGCAAATTAATCCCAATGATAAAAATGAGTATCTTATAAGATTTCATTCAGGAAAGTGGACAGAGGCCCAGAAAAAATATGCTACTCTGGCCCATGAAATGCTCACTATTGTTAAGTGTGTTCTTAAGTTCCAAGATGATTTATTTAATCAAAAGTTTTTAATAAAAACTGATGCTCAATCAGTCAAATATATGTTTGACAAAGATTTTAAGCATGATGCCTCTAAGCTTATATTTGCAAGATGGCAGGCTCAACTAGCACCATTTGATTTTGATATTCATTATAAGAAGGGAATTGATAATTCTTTACCAGACTTCTTATCCAGAGAATATATTCAATAAAATATTTTATACTTCATTTTTCTCTGAAAAAACCTTGATTTCCATTTTAAAGGTAATTATATTACCTAAAGATCTTAAAAACCTCATTGTTGAAATCATCATGGATGATCTATTAAGAGAAGATTTCTCTATTCATGACTACTCAGAAGTAGTCCGAGAAGACTTAACGGATTATTATTCAGAATAACTAATTTGTTTTTCTACAAGATGGACCCGCCTTGGAGGAAAGTTCGAGGAAGAGGACGGGGAAGATCAGTCCCAGGAAGGTCCTATGGACATTCCAGTTCTCAGGGATCGTCATACAGATCAAATTACCCGGTTATACAGATGGGTAATAGAAGCCTGTTTAATAAAAAGGTTTCTGGTGAAAGTGAATCTTCATCATCTGCTGCTGTCCCTGAGCAGATCGTTAATCTAGAATATATTCCAAAGAATAGCCCATTATACGAGCATATGCAAACATTTATACATGCGCAGAAGCAGAAAGATACTTTTGCTTCAGTTATGAAAGAGGATAATGATAATATCATATCCTATGAGAAACTCCAGAAAAGGGAAATTATATTTCTCTTGAAAAACTCTGATATTCAGAGAAAAGAATGAACCATGGAAAATATTCCAGAGGTACTTGATCAAAGGATTATATTACCCGGGAGAGTCATACGAAATCTGGTCATATTATGAAACTATATTGACAAGTACTGGAAGTGCAGAAATTAAGCACTTTTGCCCTACGGGTTATACCCCAGAAGAGAATGTTTATAACTTCTCAAAAATAATTATCAAACTGATTATATCTGTTGAGGACTGGGGAATATCAACCATGAAAGAAAGGCAGCTAAGTCTCAAAGGTATTGCTATGAGTTTTATTTATTGGGATTATATCCAAGCTTTCAGTAAAACACTGTTTTATAACAATGATAAAAATAAACAAACATGGTTTGTAAAAATTTGCGCAAAGATATTTGCAGAACCAATCCCAAATTAGTTCATTAACTGGTGGTCATACCACGATCCTACAGTCCAGATTTTGCCGAAAAAATTCCTCCAGTTATATAAGGAATGGAAAAAGGTATCTCCTTTTCTCGGTGAATTATATCATGAAGATCACATCTGCTGGTTGGACAAGATTGATCAGATGTATTTTTTTTATAGAATTCTCAATACCCTGGATTCATAAATGGACTCCAGAAATAGGATTCACGGAGAAAAATATTCCTTGCTTGTACCGAGTATGTTATAACAACTTCTGAAAAAAATGATTGAAAAAAGATCCCAGGTCCAAACAATTAAATGGACAAGAACTTATTGACATAATTATTAACACAGTTAATACTTATAAAGAACTTCCTCAAAAGGGAATTAGCGTTGATAATCCCTCAGTCAGGCATATTGCCCGAAGAATCTCCACTCAAGATGGAGATAAGGAAGCAATGATCAACGAGTATCTCGAGAAAATGAAAAGAAGCTTGCTTCAAAATATCACTCAGATTGATAAATCTGATACTTTAATGCGAAGTGAAAGCCATGAAGAAGATATTATATTGTCCACAGAAGATATATAGGAAGCAGAAGATTTGTTGCAATCACTAAAAGCCATGGAGAAAAAGCGTGGCAAAGAGAAAGTATGAAGAATACAGAAGATAGGCTGTCGATATTACTACACAGTATATAAACTGTTTAAACAGTAGATTCACTGTTTAGGGACCCATATGGGACCCTCTCTATTGTACATAGATTCTTTATGTTTTCTTGCCAGGGAACCTGGGCTAAAATCTAATTGGTGTGGAATCATTAAATATCATTTAGATTGAACTCCATATCAGAAGCAGTAGGGAAGTTCTTATCAGAACTATCATTTTTGACATCATTAACCTGAACAATATTAGTCCGGGGGTCAATTTTAACCTTTTCCACTTTTGAATTACAATCAGATTCAATAGTGTGTAAAGAAGCAGCGCAATTTCATGCTGGACCATAAATTGGGTCAATAGGAGAAATATGTTGAATATCAGGCAAAAATCTGTGACTAAGAGATCGTCTATTATAAATAGAATTTACCGGAGGCACAAGCCTATTGTTAGACAGAGACTGCCTGTGAGGAGCATAGCTATTTTCCGCGAACTGGATGCAAATTCTCCCATCGGGATTTTGCGAGATGTGAGAATACTCAGTATTAGTAACCGTATCCGTTAACTGACTTGGGGATATAACCGAATCGAGAGTCCAAGTTGTTGGGAAATTAATTTCTTCCCACTTAATCGGTCTCCTGGTGGTGACCTTAGATCTTGCAAAATTTGTTTCCATTAAAATTGTTTGATCGGATGTATCGTATAACTTACATCTTGGATTCAAGATTGATAATAACTTGAAATAAATTCTATAAGACAAACTTATAAGTTCTGAACCTGGCAGATAGTTATAACCATGTGTTTTAACATTTAATGTTAAGGCATCAAGAATATTGACATCAGATAAAGATAACTGCAAATTAGGTTGCGTATTGAAATAAACTGGACCATAGGCCACGGTTGATTCAATCGAACCAATAAGAGACTGTCGAAAATTTAAATTTCTAGCATCTCTGAGAGCGGCTAGGAAAGTTTCAGGTAACCCTTTCAGGGTAAGAGGTTTAAAAGCAATTTGAACCATGCCAATATGCAGATAATTATACTGATTTTTATAAAGATCAATATCACGTTTGTTTAACAAACGAATAGTCTGTTCAGAAGAATTTAATGCTAAAGATTGTTCAGTTGTTTTAATCAACTGCTTAGTAGATAGTTTATCAAACCAACCATAATCATAAATGGTTTTAATAGGAACTTTAGGAATCGTCCATTTGTTTAACAAATCAAGGTTTTGAGGTATATCTACCTCCTCGAGTCTAGTACTTTTAGTACTCAGTTCTCCGAGATCCATAACACAAAGTAAGTTCCATATCTATATCTAATGCTTTCACATGGGTAAGAGGTTTAAAAGCAATTTGAACGATGCCAATATGCAGATAATTATACTGATTTTTATAAAGATCAATATCACGTTTGTTTAACAAACGAATAGTCTGTTCAGAAGAATTTAATGCTAAAGATTGTTCAGTTGTTTTAATCAACTTCTTAGTAGATAGTTTATCAAACCAACCAAAATCATAAATGGAACAATACGGGTATTACATTCAGTGCATTTCAAAAATTAATTGACGAAGAAATTGCTTCAGTAAGTATTTTTGAGATTAATAAGCTCGTTTCTCAAAATAATTAGTTGGGATTGTATGTCAAAATCTTGGGAGAACATATTAGCTCTCTTGACAAAAAACTTGATGAGCTAACTATTTTACTAAAAAATATAAAAGCTGATATAGCTAAAACCAACGTCGCTTCTACTTCTGGAAGTAAAACAAATGTTGTTCCTACTTTTATTCAAAGGCCTGATCTTCGTCTCCTATTAGAACTTTCAGTTCTAGGGGACCGATAATACTCCTTTTTGCTGCCATAGGCTGCTGGTTCAGGTAGACCGAACTGTGTGCAAAAGTCTCCAAGCTGAGATCTTTCTTTGTGCTTATTCATTTTAAGCTGTTTAGACATGAGAAGTTCGCTGCATAGATTTAATCCTTCCTGAGTGCAAACTCCTATTAGCTTCCCATAAGTGTAATCCTTATAGGGGATCTCAAGGTGATTTCCTCTTAGGGTTTTCCTAACCCTTTCTGCAAATAGCGAAGGAAGGCCGTCTATAAACTTAGCTTTCCAATATTCGTTTTTATTTTCGGGTAACTCCATGACCCGACTGAGAAACGTATCTTTGTACCACCTCCATTTGGTCAACGTAGGGCATTTAAAACCATTGAGTAAGGTACGAATCATTTCGTGCTGGGAGGTAAATCTACTATTAAAATATTTTAATATGGTCGTAACCAGAGTGTACACCGCATCTTCTCTATTTTTAAGTAGATCCATGCCTAGGTTATCAACACCTTCATCTTCGGCAACTGCGTTAATAATAGAGGCTTTCTCCTCTATATTTAAGTAGTTATGCCACCAGCCTCTAAGCTGACGTGTAAAACCTGCAACAATCATCTTGCAGACAGTTCTATCATTATTTTTAATGCTTTTGCAAATAGTTGCATACATAAGCATTCTGTGAACAAGGATGGTCAACTGCCTATCTGTTAACCCGTCAAGGTTCCATTCGTAAATCTCGAAACCGCTGTAAGACGTATTTGTCTGATTCCAATCTCGTTCCTCTATCAAAACATCTTGAGGAGTAGGACGAGGATAGTAGAAGGTATTCATCGTTGGTTTAGTAGCATAGCTACTATTCTTTCGGGGGTAACCCTTAAGCTTATTAAGCTCAGTTAAAACATGATTTTTATAATCACTGGTTTGATCCATTTTTTCGGAAAACTCTTGTGACAAATCAATAGGTTTTATATTTAAACCAGAAAACTTTTTATCAAGAAGTACTTCTAAATCATTTAACGATTTAAACTTAAAATCCTGAATCTCAGGAGGCTTTTGAATAAAAGTAGGAACAACATTTGTTTTACTTCCAGAAGTAGAAGCGACGTTGGTTTTAGCTATATCAGCTTTTATATATTTTAGTAAAATAGTTAGCTCATCAAGTTTTTTGTCAAGACAGCTAATATGTTCTCCCAAGATTTTGACATACAATCCCAAATAATTATTTTGAGAAACGAGCTTATTAATCTCAGAAATACTTACTGAAGCAATTTCTTCGTCAATTAATTTTTGAAATGCACTGAATGTAATACCCGTATTGTTAGGCAAAACAAAAGCGGACTGTGGAGGGTAAACGGTTGTAGTAAGATTACCATTTCCATCGCGATAAGTCCTCTCAATAGTATTTACATATAAAGGCAAATAGGTGATTATAAACCAAGGGACGAAGTGCATAATCTGATTATGCAAGGCACAAGCCTCATAGAATTCTTGAGAAATATTATTCATATCATCTTTACTATAAGATTAAAAAAACCAAGTTTAAAACTTGTTCCACTTTACATCAAAAAATTCTTTCTGTTCTGACTTAAATAAATTTTTTGGATGAACGGATCTAAGCTTTATTATATGTATATCATGGATATCATCTATTTCGTATATATTTTATATATACTTATATATATATATATATATATATATATATATATATATATGTTTATATATATATATATATGAGAATATATATATATATATATATATATGTTTATATATATATATATATGAGAATATAATAGAAATAGTATATTGATCAAAGTATAATTTATCTATATAAATCAATAATATGTAGATTAAAAGAATTGTTAAAATTAAATTAAAATAATGAAGGTACTCGTATATCATAAATCATAATGGAATTAAGCTTATCAAATCAAATATGAGCAAAGGTCTCTGAAATTATTCTTTTATATGCATAATGATAAAAATTTTACTTATCTTTTCATTTTCTCTTTCCTTATTAAAGAATCAATTCTTACCTCCCAACAAATAATGCTATTAGAGATAAACTAAAAATACTAAAAATAAATAGCTTTAAAAAAGAGAAATGTGTCACTCCCTTAGTTTCATTTTACGTGACCAATTTTATCTTTTTAATTTGTCAAAAAATTAATTTTAAATTTTCTGTTTATTTTTTAATTTAATAAAATAATTTATTATAATCACTATCTATGATTTCTTTCCCTTTAAAAGATATTTATTTAACTAGGCAAATTTATGCACTATATTTATGAAAGATGGCGAGAGTTTTAAAAATAGATATTATATATAGTGAAAGTTTCTTAAATTCGTCATGATTAGTAATACAATAATTTTTGAAATTTGCTTCCTATATTAATTTTTCTATATTAATGATATAACAATCCACTCTAATACAACAATTCCCTTTATATATGTTATTGTATTATTGATTCATAGTGAATTGATGTATCACTGGTATATAACGATTTTCAAACGGTTACTTATTAAGTCTGATAATTAAGCCTTAAATTAGAAGTCTAAGAAGTTTTTCCTTCTCGGGAGTTTTTTTTTCTTTTAACCAAAAGTGTGCGTCAAATTATACATATTACCTCTTCTATACTGTTCCAGATGGGAAGTACCTGTAGAAACCATAAAAAATGGGGAGTTGGAAAAAATCTGTTTTTTTTTTCTAGACAAGTGACAACCAAACCTCCTTTGACCTACCCTTCATCTCTGTTTGTTTCTTGAAGCAAATCTCTGACTAGTATTTCATTTTCTTTTCCTGTAAGCTGTCTTTGTTGTTAAAATGAACACTTCTCAAGTAATGCTTCTCTAACAACTGTTTATTGACACTCCAACTATAGATTCCTCCTACCTTTTATTATTATTACTATTAACAAAGTTGCCAGCTCACATATCCCAATCCTTTAAACTTGTCATCTTTTGGATCATTCTATACTGCTTTGTTTTGCTCACAGATTTGTTCCATAAGATGAGGAATTGGAGATGGGGTCTTCTTTTGCTTCTTCATCTTACTTTCTTCTTGGCAATTGAAGCCCTCAAATTTCATAGGACTGAACGTACTGAAAGAATATCTGGTAATTATTTATTACATTCTCTTTTTTTTTTTTTAAAGTCTGTTGGGTTCATATTTTTTGCTCTTGTTTTGAATTACATATACTTTTATCCTTGTTACCAAATGCTAACTGTCAGATCACAAGCTAGGGTTTTGGTGTGGACTGGAGAAAAAAATGCGGTTTTTTTCCGATTCAGCTGGTTCTGGTTCTGAATCCGAATCCGAATCGAGGTGATCATAGGCAGTGCCGGAACCAGACTTTTCATTAAGGGGATTAAAAAATATGAAGAAATAAATACACAAAGAAGCCAGGGGATTCAACAACTACTATATATAACATAAAAAATAATTTTTAACCTTATATATACAATGTAATTTTTCGCCCTTGATCATAGGCATCTGCCCTTAAGAGGCATAGATTGAAATTTTAACTTGGTTTTACAGTAGGCTTGTGTTTTAGAGTTTCAAGGTGAATTATACTGGCATCATCCATGAATTGGAATTTCTCATCATCCATGAATTGGAATTTCTTCTATTCTGTTCTTCTAGTAGTCTTACACAACTGCGTCCGTGTTACTTTTGCAACTTCAACCTTGGAATTCCATATAGATACAATATGTGGTGGTTTAGCATCAAATGTATATTTACTGGTGACATAGTCTGGTAATAGCTGAATTGCTAGCTGCTTATATAATGACGATGTCTGCATTTTTAATGTGCTTTCGGACCCAATTCTTGGGCATTGTTGGTTGATCTTAACCTACTAGGTAGACCCAGAATCGGTTATTTGGTTCAAATCAGCTAAATTGTCATTACCTGTGATACATGCTGCTTTTTGGACATTATGTCTCATTCTTCCCACAGACAGAAGATGGGGGTTACTTAGCCACAATTTAGAAGGTTAGAATAAAGGAGATGGATGGGATTTTGCAGCTCAATTATAATCTATCTGCATATTGGTCTGTTTTCAGTATCTTAGCTTTGGTCATCCTTGATAGATGCTGAGAAGACCATTTAGATCCAGAATATCTGTGGCTTGGATCAGTCGATATACCGGTAGTGTGGTGAATGGGAAAGGAATAGAATAGATCTTAACCTACTAGGTAGACCCAGAATCGGTTGTTTGGTTCAAATCAGCTAAATTGTCATTACCTGTGATACATGCTGCTTTTTGGACATTATGACTCATTCTTCCCACAGACAGAAGATGGGGGTTACTTAGCCACAATTTAGAAGGTTAGAATAAAGGAGATGGATGGGATTTTGCAGCTCAATTATAATCTATCTGCATATTGGTCTGTTTTCAGTATCTTAGCTTTGGGATCCTTGATAGATGCTGAGAAGACCATTTAGATCCAGAATATCTGTGGCTTGGATCAGTCGATACACCGGTAGTGTGGTGAACGGGAAAGGAATAGATATGATACTGGAGGACTCACAACTGGAGCTCTAACATCTAGCTTAAATGAACAGTTCGGTCCAAATTCAACGAGGCTTGGTTAAGATTAATAGTAAAAACAAGCTCAAAAACTGGAGCTTGCCTTAGAACTAAGCCGACAGAACTAGTGATGTGTTCTGCTTGAAAGTTCTTTGGTCAATCTCTAAATTA
This sequence comes from Jaltomata sinuosa, assembly GCA_003996215.1. Classification (NCBI taxonomy): domain Eukaryota; kingdom Viridiplantae; phylum Streptophyta; class Magnoliopsida; order Solanales; family Solanaceae; genus Jaltomata; species Jaltomata sinuosa. The sequence goes on from QJPP01000303.1 coordinate 230,707, forward strand.
ATAGGATATTTAAAATTAACTTGTAGTCTTTTTAGTCTTACTCCCTATCGTCTCTTGTAGTTTTATCTTGTATTTTTATCCTGTATCATTGTTACGTCCTTTTTAGCCTTTTTTTAGACTGTTTTGTCTTGAGCCGGGGGTCTATCGGAAACAGCCTCTCTACCTCACCTCTGAGGTGGTGGTATGGACTGCGTACACTCTACCCTCCCCAGACCCCACGCTGTGGGAATACACTGGGTATGTTGTTGTTGTTGTTGTTGTTGTAGTCTTTTTAGTCGGTTTGTATATTTTTTCCATTTGCTTTAATATTTAAATCTTTGAGTTCTGAAGAGGCACATCAAAGACACAATGTATTAGATCTATCTATTAATCTGGAGTTTAAAAGATGTATTTTTCTCCCAGTTTCAAACTCTATAGTGTAAATCTTTCGTGTCAAATGACCTTTACTTAAGGAACTCATATCATGTTTCAGTTTTCTTATTGGACTTGAATCAAAGTTTAGAGTTTTAGTCAACCCCATGCTTGTAGATAATTGACTCGAAGTTTTGGAGTTTGAGTCAACCCCATGCTTGGCATCAATTCAACTTATATTGGTCCTGGATGGTTGATTAAAAATAGGTGATCATTCTTCATTAAAAAAAATGGAGGAAAGAAATAGGTGATCATTCCCTCCTTTCAAACATTTTCTTTATTTCAAGGATTTATACCTTACTATGTTAGCATGGTAGTACAACTAAAGAGAGTGAGGAAGAGTACTGAGTAGACAATTTGTTTCATGAGGCGTAAGTTATCTGATTGGTACAGGGGATAGTGGTTGTCTGTTATAAGGTTTTAAATCTTAAATCTAAAGTCCAGACCTTGATCTGAGAATGATGGATTTTTCCTCTAAAGAGAGAGGGTGTTTGTAGTATGTATGGTGTCTGATATATAAGTTTGTGACACCTATTTGTGCTTTAGATTTGAAGAGTTGGAAGATTTACTTTGTTCTAGCTAGGTTGATGACTCAGCTGCTCAATGAGGTTTGGGGAGTAACTTGTTTTCCTAGATGTTGCCATTAGGAAACTTCCTTTTTAACATCTACGGAAAGCTTAAGTGGTATGCTTGCAGGCACTTTTAGGGAATTGCAACAGGATGAAGACATTCAGTAACCATTGGCCAAGATGTGTATGTTGCTGGATTGTAGGTAGCTAGGGATTCTAATGGTAGAACCTAAAGAAAAATTAGATTACTGTAGGTAGCTAGGGATTTTTCTCCTGTGATATAATGTATACTGCAAAAAGTAAATATAATTAGATTCTTCTGAGCCTTCTAAGATGCTAAATCTTTTAGAATAAAGGCTTATAGAGTATGATTTCCCTATCTGTCACTTTGCATGTCTGACTACATGATCTTGTCTTTTAGCATGCTAAATTAAGTTAGCTGATAAGGACATGAACACTTGCTTTGAACTCTATGAAGTCATGTACTTTCCTTTCATTTCTGCGATTCAGGTAGTGCTGGTGATGTCTTGGAAGATGATCCTGTTGGTAGGTTAAAAGTTTTTCTATATGAGCTTCCCAGCAAATACAACAAGAAAATTCTTCAGAAAGACCCACGATGTCTCAGTCACATGTTTGCTGCGGAGATCTATATGCATCGTTTCCTCTTATCTAGCCCTGTCCGAACCCTTAATCCTGAGGAAGCTGATTGGTTCTACACCCCTGTTTACACCACTTGTGACCTGACACCAAATGGCCTTCCTTTACCCTTCAAGTCACCACGAATGATGAGGAGTGCAATACAACTTATTGCTTCTAACTGGCCTTATTGGAATAGGACAGAGGGTGCTGACCACTTCTTCATTGTCCCACACGATTTTGCTGCTTGTTTTCATTATCAAGTGAGAATTAAGTCTCTTCTCTCTCTGTCTCTGCACTTTCTCATTTACTCTCTTTCTTGTATGCACAAAACACACATATTGATGAATATACACATCAAAATTATCTTTAACTGGATTTCACTAAAAAGATAGTGGAAATCCCAAGGGATTACTCACAGTTTCTTATTTCTTAACTGTAAGTTTCCATCATTACTTAAGGCCTGAGAGTGTGTGGTTACATCTGATTACTTCATGCAATTGCAGGAGGAAAAAGCTATTGGGAGGGGAATTCTTCCGTTGCTCCAGCGTTCAACTTTAGTTCAAACTTTTGGACAAAGAAATCATGTGTGTTTGAAGGATGGTTCAATTACAATTCCTCCCTATGCTCCTCCACAGAAAATGCAATCCCACTTCATCCCTCCAGATATTCCGCGATCCATCTTTGTTTACTTCCGTGGCTTGTTCTATGACGTAGGAAATGATCCAGAGGGTGGTTATTATGCGAGGTATCCCTATGTCTCATGTCTATGATTAAATCACGTTTGATTCCAAATGCATGAACTTAAATTGATTGAAGACACTTGACTTTCTTAAGAAGTCAAAGATGTTGATCGCCAAGTAGATTGAGATGTAAAAGTGAGTTGCTAGAATCATCAAGATTATGGGACCACAGTGTTTCTCTTCCCTGAAAAGATCGATAAAATATTTGGAAAAAGCACAAGTACCCCAGTGTTACCACTCTCTCTCAAAAAAAAAAAAAAGAAGCACAAGTGTACCCCCCTTGAACTTGAGTTGGATTTTTAGTTACATGTGCAATCTTTGTGGAGTCCTATTATCCCCTGAACTTTTTCAAAGTGGAATATATGCACCCTTGAGTCATGACCCAGCACAAAAGTGTGCTCACTCTCTTTGAAAGGTGTGAGAGGGAAAGAGAAATGCAGCAACTAAAACGCCACAGCACCTTCATCAACCAAAATTAATGTGCAGAATCAATATCTATTGGACCCTTTTATAACAAATAGACCATGCATTTTTTTCCTTTATGAAAAAAGGAAGGTGAACCCAGATTAATTCTTGTTAAGGGGGTTTAGTATAAAGGGACCACACGAAACATTATCTTTGTGACGGAGAGAAGAGCGAGAAGAAGAAAAGAGAAGTAGAAAAAGAAGTTGAAGTTGAAGAAGAGGAAGGAAAAGCCATTGAAAAATCAGTCCCTTTTGTTAACGAAGAAGAATAAAAATAAAAGAATTGTAAGGTTGAGAAAGAACAAAGAAAAGGATAAGATAGCCCTGGGCTCTCTGGTTTGTAAATTCATTAGGATGATGCTGTCATTGAAATAGAGATAATACATACAGACCTTGTTTTTCTTTTAAGAGATGGTGCAACAAAGAGGTTGAAAGTATTGATTGAAATTGTTTCTACAATTTTATTAAGCGTAAAGAGCTTTAAATAGCCAACTTGAAAACATAATCTGCAGAAAATCGGCATAACAAAAATTCAAAAAAATTAAAATATCTCAACAAACTAAAAAAATCTAATAGAAATTTAAAATTCAAAAAATTAGATTCATCCTAAAACTAAGCAACTTATTATGCTAAAAAATACAACAATAACTGAAGTAAATTTCAACACTTCTCCTTTGCTTCAGTTGCTGCAATCTGAAAAAGATCCTCCTCAATTTCTGTTTGTGCTTGAGGATTGTTTTTAAACTTGCACACTTACTTAACATGGCCTGTTTGTATTTTCCACATATTGCATCAGGTCTCCACGAGCAAAATTTTTTCTAGCTGTCTTTTTGGAGTATTTGCAAAAAGGATAGTTAACCTTTTCCTTTTCGTTTTGTGCATAAAAAGCATCCTCAGTAACATTGTCTTGTCTAAAGGCTTTTACTTGCTCTTGTGCTTGAAGAACACTTATTAATTCTGCAACAGAGATGATAGAGAGATCTTTAGAGTCTTCTAGAGAGGAGATTTTGAACTCGAATCTTTCAAGAATTGTAACAAAAACTTTTTCAATTATTCTGTCATCTTTAAAGTCTTCATCAAGCAACCAAATTCTGTCAATAATCAAAGAAATCTTTCCAGGTGATAGTCTCATCCTCTTACATCTTAAGAGATTCAAAATCCCTCCTTAAATTTAAGATCTGTATTTGTCTGACTCGGCACTTCCTTGATACTCTTTTTTTAGTTTTTCCTAAGCTTCTTTTGGTGTCTCACAAGCAATGGTAAAAATCAAATATGTAACTGAATTTTGAATTATAGTTTTGGCTTTGTATGTTTTGGTTTTCTCTTCAGAATGAGATTTAATTTGGGCAAGGGTAGAATTTGTAGGGAGTGGTTGTAAGGGTCTATCTTCCACTACAACTTCCACAAATCATTAAATCAAAGGGTAGTACAGTGCACCCATCCTCTTGAAATCCTGGATACACCTCTGTCATTACCCCTTGAAGTAGTTCGAAGTGGTATTAATACCACTTTTGGAGCCCATGTGGTGTAGATAGTATGTGAGAGTCTAAGAAAGCACGTGAAATGAAAAAAAAAGCTAAATTTTTTAACAACATTTCTTTCATTTAAAATGTTTCAGTTCTTTGGTTATTTTAATTCTACTTTTTTTTGTTTCTGTTCTTTTTCTTATCTTAGCCACCCACCCTTTCTTCCTCATTAGCCCACCAATGTTCCAGTTCAACTACACACAACCCCCTTTCTCCACCGCCCCCTACTCTCGCTGTTTGAAAATAAATTATTTAACAATTGGATCAGATGTTTTGAGATTCTCGTTTTATGTTGCATCCTTTTACAGTATTGTAATATGAGGTTTTTGTTTGTGAATTTCTATCCTTTGCTTTGCAGTATATTATTATTGTCAGAGGATTTCATATAATCTTATTAAATAAGGGGCGACATTCGTATTTCAAATCCATAAAATAGATTCCGTCATATTTGCAATATGTATTCTGAAAACCCAAAGTCACGGGCGGGTCTGTTTGGAGCTGTTGGAGAGCTTTGTGGGGAGAGGAAGATGGTGAAAAAAGCAACAACAATAATTATGCCTCAATCCCAAACAAGTTGGGGTCAATTATATGAATCCTTACTGACCATGTTTCCCACTTAAGCTCAACTAATGTTATCGTCATACCAAAAAGCAGTGGAAAAAAATAGTAAAAATTATATTTTGGTTGAAAATGAGGTGGAAAAAAAAGCAGTGCGTCAATGATACTGCCTGTTGAACTCTGGTTTGGTCTCTTGGGGTGGTAGAATTTAGTAATTCCATTCCAAGGCAAGTCCTACCTCTGCAAAGTTGAAGTGTGTAGTAGATAAAAGAGGACAAGTTGATGGGGGTATTTGTATGTTATCTCATAAAGAAAGGAAAGAGAAAAAAAAGGGTTTTAATGTAAAAGATATGTAGAAGCACTGCAAAACACCACCAAATACTCAATTGGTATTTATGCCACGCCAGAGTTTAGGGTGATATTTTATTCCACTTCAAAATATTTCAGATGGGTAATAGGAACCCTGCAAAAATCTCAGTGTAGCTGAAAATCCGACTCAAGTTCGGGGAAACATTTTAATTTTCTTCTTTGACCTCCCAAAAATGGAATTAGTAGTATGTTTCATGACAAGGTACCTGACTCTTATTTCTCTTTCCAGAGGTGCCCGGGCAGCAGTGTGGGAAAACTTTAAGGACAATCCTCTCTTTGATATTTCTACGGAGCATCCAACTACCTACTACGAGGACATGCAGCGAGCCATCTTTTGCTTGTGCCCACTTGGGTGGGCACCATGGAGTCCAAGATTGGTTGAAGCAGTTATATTTGGATGCATCCCTGTTATCATTGCAGATGATATTGTCTTGCCATTTGCTGATGCCATCCCCTGGGAAGAGATTGGTGTTTTTGTAGCCGAGAAGGATGTTCCAAATTTGGATACTATTCTCACTTCTATTCCACCAGAGGAAATATTGAGGAAGCAGAGATTGCTTGCCAACCCTTCAATGAAGCAGGCTATGCTGTTTCCACAACCTGCTCAACCAGGTGATGCTTTCCATCAAATTTTGAATGGGCTTGCTCGTAAACTGCCACACGACAGGAGCGTTTACTTGAAGCCTGGGGAGAAAATCTTAAACTGGACTGCTGGTCCAGTTGGTGACCTAAAACCTTGGTAGAAGCTGGTACTGGAGATGATTGCAATCACTAAATCTTGGCTTTCAACCTTAATGCCGCGTCAAAGGTGTGAGGAATTGATGTGAAGTGTAAATCTTAAGCATGTAGTTTCTTCGATGAAGTAAAGAATCTTTTGTTGATAACAACATCCAGAGGATGCAATCTGTTACGAAATCTTAAGCTGGAGGGTTTGTTGTAGTTCTGGAAGACTACACATTCATTTTTGGAGCTGTACGGTTTGTTGTACAAACAGCTATGTTGGTACACTGTAGTCATGTGTGCCACTAACATTGTGTTATAAACTCATTACACTTTGTAGTACTTCCCCATTGAGCGTCATAATACCACGCTATGTTACAACCTATTAAAAAAAATGCCAACCCATGATGGTCAGGGGTGTTACAAATTCATTTCATTTTTTTTTTTGGAAGGGAGGAAGAACACAACTTCTTTTGTTAATGAGTTGCGATTGAACTATTCAAGAATTTACGTCCATTCTAATATGATGTTCAAATATATGAGTCGCCTTATCTAAATGATTAAGGTGTTATATAATAGGGATGACGGACCGGGGGGTTGTTGAGTTTAAAATTTTAGTAAACGCGGGACAACCAATTTGCGCAGTGCCTTCTAAAAGATGTATATATGGCTTAGCTTATTAGCAGCTCCAACTTAGGAAGGAGTTAGAAGAAGAAATCTCTTTGGCTCCTACTAACATTGGCATGTTAATGAGTTTGGTCCGTTCTGGCTTAGGGAAAGCCTTGGCAGCTTACTGTATAAGCACTTATGCTACTGCATGCACTAAATTAGTGTTAGGGTTTGCCCTGAATTTTCTACTTTACCAGAATTATACCATAATTGTGATTTACTTCAAAAAAGTTTTTTTGGTGGAAAAGGTTTCCTCGTAGGAAAACAACTCTTCCATAATTGGTTAAATCTTTCTTGGAGGAAAAGTTTGGAGTTCTATAAATTGAAGATCCTCTCTTTTCCACAACAACACAATAGCATCCACAATGTAGTCGTCAAATAGGTTTGTTTAGGGAGAGATTTTCTCTCAATAGTTTTCATAGTTTTTAATGTTAGTTTTCATGTGTAGGCCAATTGCCCAAACCACATAACAATATTATGTTTTTTCTAGATTTTTAGTATAGTTTTATGTGTCGTTTGATTTATTGCCTTGATGGTTTGCAATTAATAGCTTTCGCATGACGCCTCTCGATTTCGAACCCAACAATTAGAAGGACCAATTGACCAATCCATAAGTTCGTAAATCCCCAATCCTTTTTTGTGCAATCAAACCCCAGATCTGTAAAGTTCATAAATATCTATATTTGTTTCAGGCTAACTTCGAGTTTAAATGGCATAAATGAAGTTGAGGTATTCTTGGTGAAATGAAGGAAAGTGACGTAAATAAAATTGAGGTATTATTAGTGAAATGAAGGAAAATGACGTAAGTAAAATTGAGGTATTATTAGTGAAATGAAGGAAAATGACATAAATGTAATTGAGGTATCATTGTTGAATGAGGTATGACATAAATGGAATTGGGTTATCATTGGTGAACTGAGGTGTCAATGGTGAAATTGCTAAGGGCAAACTTTATTCGAAAATGTCGGAGGTTTTGGATTACCTGGCCAAACATCATTGTCTGAAGTTTTAAACCGCCAGACCAGAACTTCTATAACGAATCAACTCCTTGTTTTCATTATTTAAGCTTCAATTTATGTTTTAAGGCCTTGTAAAAGTCAGTAATACCATTTTGGGACTTGTTGGCATGACTTAGGATTTGGATTCAAATGTGTGTTTTAACACCATTGAAATCACTTGCATGATTGTAGATTTTTCTGTAGGTGCAGTGTATCGTGATCGCAGAGGCCAATGTGCATGCGATCACACTAAAGGAAAATTGGTCACCTTCGTGGTCGCGTAGCTATCATGATTAAGACTGAGAGTCTTGTAGGTGCTTAGTGTGCGATCGCCCTGAAGTAAATCCTGTTCAACTTTGATGGGCTGCCATTTGTGCGATTGCACTGAAGAACAGTGTCAGGTATAAAATGACGAGTTTTAAGATTTTTGTCATTCTTTTCACTATTTTTGGATAAATTAGCAATGAGATTGATGAGATTTTGACTTGCGATTCTTAAGGTAATAATATCGTGATTAAGGCTGGGAGTCTTGCAGGTGCTTAGTGTGCAATCACGGTGAAGTAAATCCGTGTTCAACTTTGATGGGCTGCCATTTGTGCGATCACACTGAAGAACGGTGTACGGTATAAAATGCCGAATTTTAAGATTTTGTCGTTCTTTTCACTATTTTGGGATAAATTAGCAATGAGATTGATGAGATTTTGACTTAGGATTCTTAAGGTAATAATACCATGATTAAGGTTGGGAGTCTTACAGGTGCTTAGTGTGCGATCGCGGTAAATTAAATCCTGTTCAACTTTGATGGGCTACCATTTGTGTGATCGCATTGAAGAACAGTGGCATGTATAAAATAATGAGTTTCAAGATTTTTGTCATTCTTTCACTATTTTTGGATAAATTAGCAATGAGATTGATAAGATTTTGACTTGTGGCATTCTTAAGGTAATCATATCGTGATTAAGGCTGAGAGTTTTGCAGGTGCTTAGTGTACGATCGCGCTGAAGTAAATCCTGCTCAACTTTGATGGGCGTCCATTTGTGCGATCACACTGAAGAATAATATTAGGTATAAAATGTCGAGTTTCAAAATTTTTGTCATTCTTTCACTATTTTTGGATAAATTAGCAATGAGATTTTGACTTGGGATTCTTAAGGTAATAATTAGACATTTACCTATGATGATTACCCTTGATTTGATTCAAAGTTTAGCCATTAAAATATAGAATTTAATGGCGAAATTAAGAATTTTTTAGACTAAGAATAGGTAAAATGATGATTTGAGCTTACAACTGAACTCAAAATGAAAATCTAAGCATATATTTGAATTCGTGGGGGCTTTGTGTAACCCTCATGAATTTTGTCTAGGATTTCACCATATGGATTCAGGGTAGACTTTTTAGTTAACTTTGAGTTGGACGGAGTAGTAAATTATGAAATTGAGTCCGACAGTATTACTTAACGCGCCATTAAGTATTCTTTTGAATAGAGTTGAACCATTTGAATTATTTTGGAAGGATAAAGATTCACTTGGATCGAGGTAAGTTAAATCTTTGATTTTAATGACAAAATTTTCTCAAATTGAACTTGTTTTGCACATATGACGTATATGGGAGTACCATATATACAAAATAACTATAGTATATGTGGATGTCGGGCAAAATATGGGATATATTATTGCTACTTATTGTGCATAACTTGCTAAATGTGTGACCTGACTAAATAAGCATTATAATCGTGCTAGTATAATATTGAAGGCATTCATTATATGCTAGCTTAACATTATAGATTACATGATTGGACTGATTTGGTCATGTACTATGTATATATGTCCACTTTTCCCATGTGAATTCATATTGATATGTGTTATTTGGCGTGTGAGTTGGCCATGCAGATTGAGTTATGGACATGTGAGTTGGTGACGATCGCGTGACTGAGTTTATCGCGTGTGAGTTGCCAATGATCTGGTTATTGCATGTGGATCAGATTCGTCCCTCATGAGTCACTTGTCTTTGAGAGCCCTCGACAACGTGAAACCATGTAAAATTGGTTAAAGCTATTAATATTTGAGAACATATTGAACTTTTATTATGCATATTGTTTTTTTAGATTTGTTTATGCCTTTTTCATCATATTGTTTATTTAGATTTGTTTATGCCTTTTTCATTAAAAAATGTTGTGCGTATTTCAATTTTGCAATACACGTGCTATGTGTTTATTACATTGACTGTATCCTACACAAGTCTGAAAATGAGTATTTCCTATACTTACTCTCACCACTACTTTATTGGGGGGCCGGGGGATATATGATACTTACTGCGTGCTCCTCATATTAACCCTTTTCTTTCTTGAGCACTTTATAAACAAATATGGATTTGAGCATTCGTGGAGTCTGTGAGTGGGAAATAATGAGAAGTCCACTATGACTTGATTGATAATTGAGTCTTAAAATTGAAAACAGATTTAAATTCTACGTTGCAATAAAGGCATTGTTTCAAAATGCAAGTAAAAATGTTTATCTATCCCTCTTTTTTTGTTTTTTGTTAATTTTCTAATAGTGTGAATTTTTCCTTAAGTAATAAAACAACAAACAGGCAACATCTGATATATGATCGTGCTATATTTTATAAAATAACTGTACTTATATAAATAACTACTTATTTTGTCAAATTCATACAAAATTACTCGTGGTTTTGAATCAGAAAAAAGGTACTTGTATATGCAAGTATCTATTGAATATATCAATTAAATTTTTTAGGAACTATTATTTTTGTTATAAATAACTACTTATTTTGCGTATGTATGTTGGATATTTTGTACGGGACAATCGATTTCTTACAACTTAAATTTTATTATGTAATGACCCTTCCGGTCATTCTCGCATTTTCTCTTTCTTTGTACTGTTAGAACATTCTTGTAGTAGTCCCAAGTCACTTATGGCTTGCTGGGACCGGTGGTTCGGTGCCCTGGCCGTTCGTTATGTCGTTATAACCGTTTCCCTGTTTTAGAGCTTTAACTTAAGAAATCGTTGACTTTAGTCAACATTCTTGGTAAACATGCTCAGAATCGAATTTCGACAGTTCCGCTAGCTCCAAAGCGTGGATTCTGGTCTAGTTGGACCCTTGGTCGGGGTCTGAGAGCTTCCAATTTGGTTTTGTCTTGCTTTTCGTGTTTTCTGGATAGTTGAACTTGGAAGTTTGACTTTGGTCAACATTCGAAGAAGACGGTCTCGGATGGAAATTCCATCAGCATTGTTAGCTTCGGAATGTCAACTTTGGGCTAGCGAAACCTTTGGTTTGGGTCTCGAGGCTTTCAGACTCATTTTTGATCATTCAGTTCCATTTTGGAAATAGTTGGCCTAAGGTTAGTTTTGGGCGTGGGGTCCACTTTTTATTAAACCGACCCCGGTTGGAAATTTTTTCAATTTTGTGGAGTCCAGAATGTCATTTCTGATGCGGTAGCATAATTCATTTGCGCGCGCAGGGTCTCGAATGAGCCCCGTGGGCCCATCCGAAGACATTTAATCTTAAGCTCTTCCTACTGGTTGCTGTTGCAGATGCAGGCCTCAGACCTTAATCGCAATCGCAAGGGAGGCCTCGCGATCATGATGGTCTGCCTCTTTGGGCATCGCGACCACGAGGTTCCCTTCACGCTACCGCGATGAAGGGCCTGTGGACCCGATGCCCTTGTTCTTTGCAATTGCATCATATCATTTATTTGCATGAAATTCCACCCTTGTTTGTTGTTTGCTGAGTGTACGCTCCGGTAGTATGGGATGCCGGAGGGTTTGACTTCACTTGTTTGTGTTCCTCGGGTGTATGGGCGCCCATTGGGACTGTAGGTAGATTAGCTTATGCTATCTTATTGTAGTTCTGGTTAGTAGCCTTCCGATCAATAGTGGGTTAGCTTATTCTATCCTATGGTAGTACTTGTGGGTTATTGTTCGATCATCCTTACCTTGTGAGTTGTACTGTTAGCATGTCTATAATTAGTGGCTTTCTTTTTTCTTTTTATTTTATTTGAGGTTACCGGTATACCATCATTTTTCCTAAACTCTCTCTTTATATATTGTTGTTGCAAGGATCCAGGTGTGTTATCCTTTCTTTCATATGTGTTCTATGATATATATTTCTTCTGTGTCTAGCATGCCATGTTTGTATTCTTCTAGGTCTCCTATTTGTGCTAGTTTCCGTATGCTTTCCCTGTCTGCTTTTATGACTACTTTCTTCTTATATGCTATTTACTGCTTTTATATCTTATATGCGCTCAGTCAGTATATGAAGCTTATTGGGTATCTGTTGCTTGCAATTGGTGCTCATACTACACTTCTGCATCTTTCTGGTGTAGATCCTAGTGTGAGCTCTCGTTGTTGGTAGCGTGCAGACTCGTGCAACTTTCCATACATCCGAGACTGAGGGTGAGCTCGTGGCGACTGGAGCTTAGCTTTTATCTCTTCTTTTGTACCATATACTCTTTTTGTTATTCAGAGATAGATGTGTATTCTATTTTGTACCCTTTCGTACCCTGTATATGTAGTAGTGGCTTCTGTACTGTGATACCAGGTCGTGATATGGTTTGCTTCCTTATTATATACATTCCAGTTGTTATATTTCTTTACTTTTCTCTCTTGCTTCCGCTTATATATTGCTTCTTCTGCGTGTTTAGCTATTTCGTAGTCCATTACTAACCGTTCTAGGCTACGGGGATTGGTACACCTACAGGGGGTTGTAGGTGCTATATGACCTGAGAAATTGGGTCGTGACATATTATTGTAAAGTAAAGACCCGCGTCGGCCTTATAATTCTTACACTTAATTTTTCTTGTACTCACACTCTAGTACCTCTCTCTTATTTCTCACTCACTTTTTGCTTTGGTTACTTGCTTTCTTGAGCTTGAGCACAACTCAAATGGCCACCTCTATTTATAGGTGGTGATGGAAAGATCTAGTGATAGATATTTACTACTTTATTTTAAAATATTCTTGACTATTTTTTTCTAGAACCACTCTAGAATTCTCATTCTAAGGTTGTTATTTAGATTCTCTAGAATTGCTAGAAAATTCTAGAGAAGAGCTTAATCAAGAATAAAGTTGGGAATGATTTTAACACTCCCCTTCAGCACCAATTTTATTTTCCCTTTCAACCATTCCAAGTGCTTCCTGAAATCTTATAAACTTTATGTTGTCTAAGCTCTTTGTGAATATGTCTGCTACTTGCTCGTCTGTGTTGATTTGATTCATTCCAATTTCACCCTGAAGAACTCTTTCTCAAAGAAAATGATGATGTACTTCCACGTGCTTTGTCCTAGCGTAAAACACATGATTTTCATCCAAATGGATAGCTGACAAGTAGTCACAATATAGCGGTACGATATCTTCTGATGGTTGATGCAAGTCTTTCATAAGTTGCTTTATCCATGTGCTCTCTTGTGTTACCACTGTTCCTGTTTGATATTCTGCTTTCGTCGTTAAAAGTGAAATAGTTGGTTGTCTTTTGTTGCACTATGATATTGCAGCTGATCCAAGATTGAAAACATATCTAGTGATTGATCTTCGAGTATCATGGTCACTGGCATAATCCACATCACGATATTCAATTATTTTTCAAGGAGTTTCTTTCATGTAGAATAGTTCGTAGTTAATAGTTCCTTTCACATACCTTAATATCCTCCTGATTCCTTCCAAGTGAGGCTTTTTTGGTTTCTTCATAAACCTGCTAATTACTCCAACTGCAAAGGCAATATCTGGTATGGTCAATGTTAAGTAAATGAAACTACCAACAAGTTGACGATATATTGTCTCATCCTCCAGGTCTTTACCTTCATGGGAACATAGTTTTAAGTTGGGCTCCATTAGTGTAGAAGAAGACTTTCAATCTATCATTTCATATTTTTGGAGTAGATTTTTCGCATACTTCTGTTGTCCAAGGAATAATCCATCCTTTGTCTTTTCAACCTCAAGGCCAAGGAAGTGTTTTAGTTTGCCCAGTTCCTTTATTTGAAATCGTACCATCAATTTTCTTTTACTTTGATAAATCTCATCAAAATCATCTCTTGTGATGATTAAATTGTCCAAGTAGACTAATATGATAGCTAACCTTCCTTCACGAGCTTTTACGATTAAGCTTGAATCTGCTGGTGCCACTTGATAGCCACTTTGGATCAAGAACTTGGCAATTTTTCGTACCATGCTCGAGGGTGCTTGCTTCAAACCATACAAAGCTTTCTTCAGTTTGCACACTTAATGAAGATTGTCTTTATTTACTCAACCTTGTGACTGATCCATCTATATTTTGTGATCTAATTCTCCATGAAGGAAATCATTCTTCACATCTATTTGCCACAGAGTCCAAGACTTATTAGCTGCCAGAGCTAGTAACACAAACTGTAGTAATTTTTCCCACAGGGCTAAATGTCTCATCATAATTAAGGTCGTATTCTTGCAAGAATCCCCGGGCTACTAATCGTTCCTTGTACTGCTTGATAGATTCATCCAGATGTGTTTTTATCTTATAAACCCACTTACATAATATAGGTTTAACGTCCTTGGGTTTAACCACTAATTCCCAAGTCTGGTTTAGCTTCAAGGCTGAAATCTATTCCTCTATTGCCTTTCTCCATACCTTACTCTTCGAAGGTGGTAGGTTCTTTGACCTTGTCAACCTCAGCTAGTGCTGTATTTATATACTTACTATTTGGGAATTTCGATCGTGTAGATCTTCTTAGTTGAGAAACTTCTTGGACTCCTTGCAACTCTTTCGGGGTTTCATGGACCCCAGTTTTCCACGGGATCTTATTTTCTCCTTTTAAAGATATCTATTTTGTATGTGATTCATATTTTTCACATACCTCTTGTTGTGATTCGGTCGAACTTTCTTGTCCTTCTTCTTGGAGATTATGATGTAGCTTTTACCCCAATTCTATTGAATCTGGTGATGTGACTTCCTCGGATCACCATGATGATGCTTCGTTAAATACCACATTTCTTGACATATATGTCTGATTTGTGATAGGATTGTAACACCTCCATCCCTTTCTTTGTTCGTCAAAACCAATAAAGATGAAGTGAACAAAGTTTTTATTAAACTTTTTACAAAGATGATCTTGAACGAACACATAGCACACATAATCGAATACTCGCAAGTGGCTTACGGTAGATATCATCTTCTTGAGTTTCCCAAATAGTGAGATGAATCTCAATCTCATTTTTGTAGTTTGTTGGTGATGTGGACAATAGTCTTCATGCATTCTGCCCAAACCTTGCTAGTACATTCATACTATGCAGCATACTTCTGCATATCTCTGCAATATTTATTTTTTCTTTCAGCTACTCTATTTTGTTGTGGTATATTTGGGCAATTCAAATGTCACCTTATCATCTTCTCTTTAATATAGTCATTGAACTCACGTGATGTGTATTCTCCCCCTATTGTTCGTATGGAGATATTTAATTTTCCTTTTGAAATTATTATCAACAGTGTGTTGGAACTCTTTAAACTTCTCAAATACTTCAGACTTCTTAAATACTTCAGACTTCTCAAATAATTCAGAGTTCTCTTTTAAAAAGTGAATACATGTGTAGTATGAGAAGTCATCAATGAATGTTATCATATAACAATAACCACAGATGGAGGGCTTCTTCACTGGTCCAAGAACGTCTGAGTGCACTAGCTCTAGTGGCTCCTTGGCTTGATACTTTGATTCCCCGTAGGAAAGTTGATGTGATTTCTCATATTGGCATCCAACAAATATAATGTCTCCTCTAATATCAAGCTGAGAAAGACCTTTTAATTTTTATTGTTGCATCATAATTTTAGATTGTTATAGCTCACGTATCCAAGACGTGCATGCCATAAATCAGTTATTTTATTACTCTGAGTGTTCTCCACATAAGCTGTCTCGGCTGATATGATGTAGATTGACTCTATTCTTCTTTCTTCCATGGTCGGTGTGCTTGTAACTTTCCAATTTCTACATATTTTTACATTATTTGGCCCAAACAACATATAATTTCCAGAATCTGTTAGTTGCAACACAGTATTAAGTTTTTCTTTATACATGGGACATGATAGACATTTTGAAGTTCCACTTATTTCGAGTTGTGATGAGGCACGAACACTGTCTTACCAATATAAGTTATTGACATTTTTGAATTATGTGTAGTCATCACTACTCGATCGCTTTTGTAGTCACTCATATTGATAAGATTTTTCTCATTGCCAGTTATGTGATTGGAGTATCCTGAATCAATGATTCAATCATGTTCATAATCGACTAGTTTCTCACTTACAATTGCAAGTGCAAGCTCCCATTCTTTGTTAGAGTGAAAAGTGACAAGCTCTTCCTGTTGATTTCTTTCTTCAACTGCATAAGAAGTCTCAAAGTCCCAAGCTTCTTCTTCATCTTTCTTATTTTGGGTAAAAGTAGCGATGTTACCTTCAACTTTCTTGTACGAGCAGACTCTGGCATAGTGTCATTTCTTTCCACAATTATAGCATGTCTCTATTTTTCATTTATGGAAACCTTGGTTTGCCTTCTTTGACGTTGATTCTTCTAGTCTCCCCCGACCGTGAGCTTCTCTCCTTATCCCTTTCGCGATAGTCTTGTCTTTTGCTGAAGAGCGTCTTATCTTCATCTTTTATAGAGAGACTTGATAATGACTTTTCCAAGTCTTCTTCATTGGCCAACAGATTTTCCAACTCAGATAAAGTTGATTCTGTGGCCCACCCCTGTGTGATCATAATTATGACTTTATACTCCGGCCTTAGACCATGAACAATGATTCTCCTCATCCTTGTCTCTGTGGTAGTATTCTCTAGATCTAATTTTGATATTTCATTAGATAAATATTTTACCTTTGAGAAGTATTGACTGATCATCATATTTCGCTATGAGATTGATAAAAGCTCATTTTCAAGCCTTTGTAATCTCACATCATTCTTCTTCGTAAAGATTAGCACCAACGTGTCCCATGCTTTTTGGGGTGTCTTGGTGTTTTTAATCTGTTGCAGGAACTCATCCTTAACTGTTATAGTGAGAGCATACATGGCCTTTCCAGCTTTAAACTTTCACCTTTTTGTTGCTTCAGCATCAGTTAGTGGTGTAGTGTCTGAGCCACCAATAATATCCCATAATTTTCGATCGAGAAAGTAACATTACATTCTCGTACTTCATGATTTGTAGTTGCTTGCGTTGAGCTTCTCAGTGCTATCGAGAGTGTTTGCAAAATCCGCATTGATAAGTTCCTCGTGACTTGTAACCTCCGACAGTAGCTTGGATGATCTCCTTTGAGTTGCTACCTCTCTTATTATCCACCAAGCTCTGATACCAATTATTAAATATTTTTAACAAGCACAATTGATTTTTCACAACTTAAATTTTATTATTGCAAAATAAAGACCCGCTTTGACTTTACAATACTCAATTTTTCTTGCACTCACATTCTAGCAACGCTCTCTTATTTCTCACTCACTTGTTACTTTTCTTACTTGAGCTTGAGCATAACTCAAATGACCACCTCTATTTATAAGTGGTGATGGAAAGATCTAGTAATAAATATTTACTATTTTATTCTAGAATGTTCTTAACTACTTTTTTTGATTCTAGAATTTTCATTCTAGAGTTGTTATTTGAATTCTCTAGAATTGTTAGAACATTCTAGAGAAGAGACTAATCAAGAATAAAGTTGGGATAATTTTTAACAATGTATACACCATACAATTGATAATAATCTACTAGTTATCCTAAAAAAGACATATGTTGATTGAGTTCTTGTACAATTTTTATAAGACGTTGTTGGGTTTTAAATTTGATGTGAATGGATGATGAGAAAAATAAAATGGAGAAAAATGAGAATTTGAATAAGGTTTCATTTACAAAAGAACATTGTCCCTCATTGATTAAACGAAAAAAGGTCAAATATACCCCAAACTTTCAAAAATGGTATGTATATATCCTCCGTTTAGGGGTGACAAATGAGTGTGTTTGATTGAATTCGGATGGGTTAAAAATGGTTTGAGCAAAAATGAGTGGATAAATATGATTTGGATAATTAATGGACGGATTGAATATGAATTTACCCATATTTCATCTACATTGATGGAGAATCAAAAAATAAATTTATATGTTTTAAGTTTTTAATGTAATTTTTTTCTAACCCCACACCACCCCACTCCACCTCTCCCTCGACCCTCACCCCTAATTTTTAAATTTATTTTTGCCCTATCTCACCGCCCCACCTCCCCATTTTTTATGTTTTTCCAAAAAAAGTTAAATTTTATTATGTTTTTCAAAAAATAAATAAATTACTACACCCCACCCAATTAATTTTTTTAAAATATTTTTTTGAAATATTTTATTTTTAGCACAATTAGGAATTTTGAGCAGAAGTGAGTGATTTATTATGGATCTATATGGATACCCATATTTACCCATTTTTTCCATATTTTTATGGACTTTTAAAATAGGTTAAACCCATATTTATTCAATTAAAATATGAGTGATCTAATTTATTAAATATGAGTTAAATGGACTCATTTAATTAATATGGGCTGAAATTGTCAGTCCTACCTCCGTTATACTTTTAGGTTATTCATGCCCTTACCGTTATACTTTTGGGCCATATATACCCTTAAGTTAACTGGATAGACATGTTGCATCATTTCAATGTATATACCCAATTTTCTTTTATTTTATTCAAAATTTAAAAATCCACCTACATACCCAGGTAAAAAAACCCTCCGTACTTCATTCTTCTTCTCCCTAACATCAAACTCACCCTCCAAATCTCTGAATCTTTACTAAGCTATCTCATTCAATTTCAGCAAAGTTCACCTAATATGTTTAATGCCAATATAAATTTGTCAAAATACTAAAAATCGTATAGTAGCGTAAATATTTAACAAAATTCACCTAATATGTTTAATGCCAAATTCTGTTTCATTGAAATAATGGAATAAGCCAAACGATTACTAGAACCAAAGTTTCATTGAAATAATAAAATAAACCAAACAATTACCTGAACCAAAGAAATTACAAACAAAGATTGAACCATTGACCAACTCTCATGAAAATATAGTAATGCAACAATAAATACTACAAACACATCAAATGAAACAATAAACATCTTCATCTTCAATAATTTTTCTTTCGAATTTCTTGATTTGTTCATCTCAGAGTAGTGTATAGCTCTAAAACCTCCAATTTTGTTCTCCAAATTGTCTCTTTCAATTTTAAATGCATTCAACGACTCTCTCAAAGTGTCCATTTTCACCGTAGTCACTTCCAATTTAGCCTTCAAATTATTTAGTTGGATCAAAGTATTGTCCGAATAATTATCACCCCACACCTAAAAATTACAGTTTTCACTTTGTTACACACCAAATCGAAAATACTTAGTGCTGAATTTCACCACAACGACAAGTCCTCACCGAATTAGTAATCGAATTACAGCTAATTTCAGATATGATACAATGTCTAATTTATTGGCACGATACAAAACTGGGCCATGATGGCGTCTACATAACCCCTCGATAGACAAGCCAAAAGCCAACGATTGCGGAAGACAGTAATAATAATTAAACTAAGGAAATACGGAAGATATACTTAAAGACAGAGCCAATAACATTCATACATACCAACGTATAAAATATACAAAAGATGGCCCTAAAGTGACCAAATAGACAAAATAACACGAGAACCAACCCGGACCTGGTGTCACTAGTACAAGAGCGACCAAAGTAAGGAGTAGCTATACAACAGATGTTGTCTATCCAAAATACAAAATATAGACAGGATGTACAAGATGGAAAACATGTAAAGTCTCCAAAAGCGCCGGGAGCTCACCGCGATCCGAACAGCAACAGGCCTCGAACGACAGAAGATCAGCGAGGGTGGCTCATACTAGGTACTGCATCAGAAAAAGATGTAGAGTGTAGTATGAGTACCAAGACAACCGGTACTCAGTAGGCATCATAGGCTGACCGAGCGCAGAAAGATAATATATAAATAAGAGATACAGAAAAGTAACTAAAATTACAGGGATCCACCTAAATCTAGTTATAAAGTCGAGCATACATCAATAATCCAATAAGGTGAAGAACAAACAAGATCAAGCCAAATCAAGAGACAATCCACATGCCATGACAAATGTAATGCGATGCACGATGATGCATGCGTGAATGCAATATAATATAAATCCAGAATACTGCATCGGGCGGCCGAAATACTGCATCGAACTATGCAAATAGATATGTGGAAGCAAAATATCCAGAATAATACATCGGGCTATGCATATATATAAATGAAAGTAAAATATCCGAAATAATGCATCGGGGGTCCGGAATACCGCATCGGACTATAAATATATGCATAAAATAGTATTTTTCCCATTTTTCTTTCAAAATTTAAAGTAATACTGATACGCCCAAATTACGACTCCAAATTAAGAAGCGTAAGCGGTCGTCGTCAAATATAGAACCCAACAGAGGTTGGGGTCGATCCCACAGGGAATAAGGTGCAAATTAAGTCGTTAGTGAATTAGATGACTAGTAATTAATAGTTTCTAGTAAAGAGGGGGGTTTGTGTGAACAATATTTGATCAAAACAAATAATAATGTATGCTGAATAATCAATATGAGAGTGAACTAGGGGAGTGTTCACCATGGCGTTGTAACAATTTCGATTTAAAGCTTAACCGGGTCCTTTCTATATGCATGTCACGATATGATTGAATTAATGGTATCGTCTAAACGTTTCTCAACCACATAGACGAATTTCCTTTTCAATCCTCTCGAACTTGAAAAGGTGAGCTTTTATATTTCAATCCTAAACATCAAGTAGATTAATCTAGTTACAACATTAATCATAAGACGAGAGTTGGTAGTCTCGAATCCTCGTAGTTAATCAAATTTCCCGGTTTTAATCTCTTTACTCAAGCAAATTAAACCTAGGCATGTTCTAATGTTTGCAACCAATAGAAAATGTGAAGAATGAATGATTAAAAACGTGACAATCATAAATATTGAACCCGACGCTACCCGGAATCTATATTGCTACTTTTGCCATGGCTCCCACAACCCTAGTTGTGGGAAGTTAGTTACTCATGCTATTAGAAGAAGAGAAGAAAATCATATTCATAATAAAGAGAAAAGATTCTTACAATATAATGAACACAAGCTTCAATTATCCAAGAACAAGAAAACCAAGATCCCAAGAACAATGGAAGAACAAGATGATGAAGAAGAAGGAGAAAAACGTGTTTGTACGTGTTTTTCTCTCCAAAAACTTGCTCAAAAGTATCCTAGAACTATTTGATAAATGAATAAATAAAATAAACCTAACACAGGGTATTTATAGTAGTCCAGGAAATAAAGTCCAAAAATAGGATTTTCGGAATCCGCGTGGTATTTGACGAGTCGCCTGACGGACCGTCGCCACTGTGACGGGCTGTCACTCACAGCCGTCGCCACTAAGCAGTGCGTGCCATCTTTTAGCTTCCACTTGACGGCTTGGCTGACGGTCCGTCAAAGGTGTGATGGGCCGTCTTGCCAACCGTCACTGCTATCCAGTGTAGGCTCTCCTTGAGCTCTCACTTGACGGATTGGCTGACGGTCTGTCAAAGGTGTGACGGGCCGTCTTGCCAACCGTCGCCGCTATCCAGTGGCTCCTTTAGCTGCTGCCAGGTTTGGTGGCTCTCCTGACGGTCAGTCACCTGTGTGACGAGCCGTCAGGTCCTCCGTCAGGTTCAACCTTTGTTACTTAGCTTGCGTATTTTTACTTCCTTTTTATCCTTGTCTACATTTCCTGCAAATACAACATAAAAACATCAAAAGACACAAAAGTTGCTCGAAAACTTGCGAGTATTCTTAGTTAAAGGCGTCAAATGTGCCGTAGAATCCAGGCACACCAACACCCTCAACTTAACACGTTTGCTTGTCCTCAAGCAACATGACACAAAATAAACTGACGACTCAACTAAGAATACAAATACAAATCCTTAGCAAATCATGGCCACTCAACAGTTTTCAATTTAAATCAAGCCCCCCGGTAGCACACAAATGTATGAAACGCTAACTTGCAAGGATCCAAACATGTCATTCCGATATGATAGAATATTCTACATACACACAAAACAGCTATCCCAACAGTCAATAGATAATACAGAGATCTTGGTGCCCTCACCACAAAGAAGTCCCACACACAAGATTTGAGACTAGGTAAGGCGCTCACACTCACAAACGATTTCAAACAATGCACATGCGATGCCATAAGCTTGCCCTTGCTATTCTATTTCAATTTTTCAGAAAGCCGCTCAGGATCACTACAGGACTTGTTTAGGCTTGTAATGAGGCTTCGGGTGCAGGTAGGATACGTTTGGGGAATAGTGACTAAACCTTCCTTGGAATCACCGACCTACTATTTCCACTTTAACTATACTTCGTTCATCCTTTTTCACCTTTTTATTCCATTCTTTCTAGCTACAGGTGCGGCTTCTTTATTTTGACAATTCTTTTTCACCTCTTTTTCATTTTTTTTTTCATTTCTCTTCTCTCTTTTTTTTTTTATAAGCACACACTCGAAATTTTCATTCCATTCACAACCAATCTTATCCATCCTATTTTTCTTATCATTTACCTCTATAGTAGCCACCCTCAACTTAGGCTGATTGCCTGAGTTGAGGTGCACGATGTCCAAGGAAGGACCAGGGCCAAAATAGGGATTCAAAGTTAAAAAGAAACGGTGACAGGTTATTGAAAGAATAGGGTCAATATGGCTCAAACAGGGATCAAAGGGATTATTTGCATTTGGACGGTCTTATAGGCTAAGTGGACTGCACACAAAAAGGGCCTGTGATCCTTTCCTAAGCAACCAACTTCAAACTTAACAAAATAGACCGGACAAGTTCTAGATGCATGCACAGAGTAAGAATTTATAACAATATGCTCACACACACTTGGCACCAAGAAACCATACAGCTACCAACTATCAAAACAACAGTTCGGCTTAAGCATACTTATTCCAATCATAACCACACAATGACATTCAAGGATCCAGAACAGTCAATTGTTTCACACCTAAGTTCAAAATCAACAATTTTCAGAGGGGGCTCCTTTTAGTTCAATTTTCAAAACGCCATGCTTGCTACGGACACCACAATATAATTGACATCACAACATATTTTAAAATTTAAACGACAACCTAAACATGCCGGTTCTACTAGATAGCACACCGGAGGAAAAGAAATACGGCAACAAAAACCTCCGGTGGTGGTACTCCTACCCCTAACAAAAGAATTTAGCATTGTCCTCAATGCTCTAGGAAACAGATAGTCAGAATAAAGGAATAGGGGTACCTGGGAAACCTAGGTTTCTGTACGTGGCTCATCAACATCTGGGGTCTTTTCAGACTCCGGTACTGCACTGGAAGATGCCCCACCTGCTTGGGCACGCACTCTTTCCTGTCGCAGCTGCTCATCTATTACCGACCGCTGCTTCGCGACCTCTAACTCGTCCTCCTCAGCTGATATCTTTTTGTGCTTCCTCTTCTTTGATTTCTTTACCCCACTTTCACCTGCTTGGGGTTCACTAATTTTCAGTGGCCGACCCATCAAATCCACAATCGTGGTTTCTTCGTCCAAGTCCACGAACTCCGAAGACTCGTCATAAAGCGCTTTTTCTTTCTTGAGGACTGTGATATCATTTTTCACCTTCTTTAGCTCCGCATCAAATATCGCCAGGTCCGGGATGCTCATTTCGTTTAGCCTTGCATCCATCCGAGTTTCCATCGTATCGACCCTTGCGCGCAGCCCCTCAAATGGCTTCAGAGCCTCCCGTATTGCTTCATCAATGGTGGGTTTAAACAAGTCCGTCCATGCAGAAATTTGTTTATCCAACTGTTTCTGCTTTTGCACCATTTTAGCAAAATTTCGGGGGTTCATGTGATATTCTGGTGGTAGAGGAGGCCTTGCCGCAGTGCCAGAGCTTTTAGCAGTAGCTCTCGTTGTCTGTGAAGTTTTCGGATCAAACACCACAAGTGGCATTTCTGTGCCTGATGGGGTGTCGGTTGCCTCGGAGGTGGTTGTGGTTGGATCTTCGAAGATCTGAGGCTTATGAATCCTCATTTCAAACTTAGTGTCATCCTTTGATTTGTCGATATTTTGCTTTGATGACGCTGTCACTTGCTTATCGATACCATCCCATATCGGCACCTCTGCACGCCTGCATAACTCAGTCACTAGACACGGGGACGACAAAGAAGAAGTAGTTTTTATGGCCCTGGTCCGCATCTCGTCTGCAATTATCATTCCGAAGTTGATGACGTACCCGGCTATCAAGCTTTCCACAAGGATGGCTCTTCCCTCATCCAAATTATTGTCTCCTCCTGTGGAAATAACCTGAACCGCACAACCGCCCACTAAAACTTGGCTACGAAGCTTAGTGATTGCTTCGATATCCGTTCCCTCTGAGTTAGCCAAGATGGTGAGCCATCAGTCAATGTTCGGGCTAACTATGGTCTCTGCGAGTAGGCGTTGGAAATCTTGTCATGAAACTCTGGCATATAAGGTGGAGGGATGTATTCAGGGCCAAAGAGGACTCTGTTGATCATTTCCCGTGAGATGTCCACTTGTTTACCCCGAACTGGCACCCTGTCCTGCCTTGGTGCTGATTTAACCCCCTTTCCTGGGTCACATTTGTTCTCCATATCTACTAATACTCTTCCGGTTGCCAAGAAGGGTCATCCCAAAATAATAGGGACTTCAAAGTCTACCTCGCAGTCCAAAATCACGAAGTCTGCCGGAAATATGAACTTCCCCACCTTCACAAGTACATCATACAGAATACCAACCGGGCGTTTCACCGATCTGTCAGCCATCAATAATCTCATAGTCGTCGGTTTGGGGGCTCCTAAGCCCAACTGCCGGTAGATGGCTAACGGCATCAAGTTTATGCTAGCCCCCAAGTCACAAAGAGCCTTTGCAAAGTTAAACTCCCCTATGGTGCAAGGAATAGTGAACGCACCCGGGTCTTCTTTCTTTTGGACTAGCGACCTTGATAAAATGGCGCTACAATGGTGGAGGTTGTCTTCCGGTTCAAAACTTACCAACCTCTTCTTTGTGATCAAGTCCTTCATGAACTTGGCATAACCGGCCATTTGTTCAAGCGCATCCACCAGAGGGATGTTTACTGATATCTGTTTTAGCATGGTCATGAAGTTCAGGAACTTGCTATCTTCCACTTTCTTCTTCAACCGTTGTGGGAAAGGAGGTGGTGGCCGAGGCATCATAGTTGGAAGTTTTTCAACTTCCTTGGTTTTATCCGTGAGCACTTGAGTAGCATCTTTTTCAGCACTGGACTTTTCAACCGACACTCTCACACCCTCATCGACCAAATTTTCAGCATCTACTAACTCATCTTCCTCAGCAACGCTACCTTTCTGGGTCTGGATTACCGGATGTGATTCCGATAATGTCTTTCCACTTCTGGTGGTGATTGCCATACAATTCCCGTCATTTCTCGGATTTTGAATGGTGTCACTCGGCAATGTTCCAGTTTTTCTTTGATTTAGAGACGCCGAGACTTGACTCATTTGTTGCTCTAACTGCTTGATTGAGGTGGAATGAGAATTTACCAACTGACTCAATGATGATAATTCAGATTTCATTTCCTTGACTCCGGAGTCAGTGGATTCTACCTTTAACAACATCTTTGCCATCATATTTTCTAACTTGGACGTCCCTGTCTCATTGCTAGTTCTTTCTCGGTTACCAGGTGGTACGTACAACCAACCTCTATCAGTTTTATTTATCCAGTTCCCCTGATCACGGTCTCTGTAGCCAACTTTTTCATACTAGTTGTCCTTCTGATAGTTCCGACCTTGGTTTCCCTGGCCATTGGCCTGGAAACCCCCCAAATAATTCGCCTCCTCATCAGACTCGAACTCTGCTGCTCTACTTTGGGAACCCACAACTTTCACTTTCTCCATGTCTCCAGACAGCAAATGTTTTGTCAATAGGTCCATTTGCATTTTCAGATGGGTCATATCTTGGTCCCACTCTTCCTCTCTCCTGCGTTGTTCCGCTGACATACCGACTGCATGAGGGTTTGCAGCCATCTCTGTGTCCCGTGTATGCTAGGCCCTGTTGGGTTTAGTGAGCCGGTCCAGAATAGCTGTGGCATCAATAAAAGTGAGACCCATAAACGCTCCACCTGCTGCATTATCCAGTGTCGGCTTGGTAGCCGAATTTAGTGCCCTGTAAAATGTCTGCATCAGAAAATTGTAGGTCAACTGATGGTTAGGGCATTGTGTCAGCTTCTTCTTGAACCACAACCACATCTCATGTAACGCCTCATGAGGTTGTTGTCTGAAATTGCTAATTTCATCCCTCAACTGTATCATCCTAGAGGGAGGAAAGAACCTTTCTAGGAAAGCTCCTTTCAACTCTCCCCAAGTTGCGATAGAGTCGGGGGTTAGCTCTGTCAACCATAGCGCTGCCTCGTCAGATAGAGACAATGGAAACAACCTGAGTCTAATCGCGGTTTGACTTACTCCAGGCAATTCGAACGACTTGCAGATACCCACAAAGTTCATTAGGTGTCGGTTTGGATCATCACCAGCCATACCACGGAACAATCCCTTTAAGTTCAACAGCTGGAGTATTGTGCTAGTTATGTTGAACTTAGCCCCGGGCGCTAGTGGAGGAAGAACAATGGCGCTTGTAGCACCAACTCCGTCTAATGCAGTATCATCCTCTATATCTTCGGCATTCAAGTGATGCTGATCCTGTTGAGCCTGCTGTTCTGCAGCGAGCCTTGCTGCCTCCGTTTGTTGTGCAGCCATGGTTTGCCTTAGCGTTCTTGCGAGCTCGGGGTCGTAGGGTAATATTGGTTCTCCCGAGCGTCGGGTACTTGGCATGCACAACTCAGTACCCTGTAATAAACAAAAACAACAAATAAAAGTAAAATCAGAAAATATGACTAAGAGTTAAATAAACACACCAGACTTAATAAACAACCGTAGTCCCCGGCAACGGCGCCAAAATTTGATACGCCCAAATTACGACTCCAAATTAAGAAGCGTAAGCGGTCGTCGTCAAATATAGAACCCAACAGAGGTTGGGGTCGATCCCACAGGGAATAAGGTGCAAATTAAGTCGTTAGTGAATTAGATGACTAGTAATCAATAGTTTTCGGTAAAGAGGGGGGTTTGTGTGAACAATATTTGATCAAAACAAATAATAATGTACGCTGAATAATCAATATGAGAGTGAACTAGGGGAGTGTTCACCATGGCATTGTAACAATTTCGATTTAAAGCTTAACCGGGTCCTTTCTATATGCATGTCACGATGTGATTGAATTAATGGTATCGTCTAAACGTTTCTCAACCACATAGACGAATTTCCTTTTCAATCCTCTCGAACTTGAAAAGGTGAGCTTTTATATTTCAATCCTAAACATCAAGTAGATTAATCTAGTTACAACATTAATCATAAGACGAGAGTTGGTAGTCTCGAATCCTCATAGTTAATCAAATTTCCCGGTTTTAATCTCTTTACTCAAGCAAATTAAACCTAGGCATGTTCTAATGTTTGCAACCACTAGAAAACGTGAAGAATGAATGATTAACAATGTGACAATCATAAATATTGAACCCGACGCTACCCGGAATCTATATTGCTACTTTTGCCATGGCTCCCACAACCCTAGTTGTGGGAAGTTAGTTACTCATGCTATTAGGAGAAGAGAAGAAAATCATATTCATAATAAAGAGAAAAGATTCTTACAATATAATGAACACAAGCTTCAATTATCCAAGAACAAGAAAACCAAGATCCCAAGAACAATGGAAGAACAAGATGATGAAGAAGAAGGAGAAAAACGTGTTTGTACGTGTTTTTCTCTCCAAAAACTTGCTCAAAAGTATCCTAGAACTATTTGATAAATGAATAAATAAAATAAATCTAACACAGGGTATTTATAGTAGTCCAGGAAATAAAGTCCAAAAATAGGATTTTCAGAATCCGCGTGGTATTTGACGAGTCGCCTGACGGACCTTCGCCACTGTGACGGGCCGTCACTCACAGCCGTCGCCACTAAGCAGTGCGTGCCATCTTTTAGCTTCCACTTGACGGCTTGGCTGACGGTCCGTCAAAGGTGTGACGGGCCGTCTTGCCAACCGTCGCTGCTATCCAGTGTAGGCTCTCCTTGAGCTCTCACTTGACGGCTTGGCTGACGGTCCGTCAAAGGTGTGACGGGCCGTCTTGCCAACCGTCGCCGCTATCCAGTGGCTCCTTTAGCTGCTGCCAGGTTTGGTGGCTCTCCTGACGGTCAGTCACCTGTGTGACGAGCCGTCAGGTCCTCCGTCAAGTTCAACCTTTGTTACTTAGCTTGCGTATTTTTACTTCCTTTTTATCCTTGTCTACATTTCCTGCAAATACAACATAAAAACATCAAAAGACACAAAAGTTACTCGAAAACTTGCGAGTATTCTTAGTTAAAGGCGTCAAATGTGCCGTAGAATCCAGGCACATCAAATACCCAAAGTAATTTGTTTAAGTCAAAAAATCACCACAACCGGGGTAAAGCTTCATTTCAAATCAAAATCCTTGAAAAATACTTCCATGTTGTACCAATGATATATCATGAAATGTGAGTAAGAAATATCCACAAACAGAGAAACACCACACACACCAACAGGCAGAACAGGGCAGAAATACCCTCCAAACCAAGAGAACGGACTTGGAATTCAGTCCAAATCCAAGCCATGGCCTCGGGCCCACAGTTACACACAATGATAGAATAAAATGAGTAAAATGGAAAGTAAAGCGAAAACCACCGGGAATCTCTATTCTACCTCTAAAGCCTCCTAAAAGCATACTAAGGATTCTACACTAGTCAAACAGATAAAGCAAGCTCCTAGGCTAAGGATAACACACAGTTCTAGACTAAGAACCCGAAATGGGCTATTAAAGTGATAACAGGATTTAAGCCTAGATTCTACCTAATATCCAACCTAACGTTCCAGTAACTCATAAATATATATAATATAACTAAACTCAGTCTAGAAGGTAAACCATAACCTACCTCAGGGCCAAACTGCAAGCACGAACCATCACTCGTATGTCTTCCTCTTCCGAACAGCCTCAGAAAGCTGCCATGCTATCAAGAACACAATCCAGATATCAAGACGAGAAAAATGACACCCATATTACTATACAAAAAAAATTAGGCCAAAAATATCAAAAAAATGACCCTCGGGGCTCGCGCAATGAAATAGAAAATAAAAATTATACTCGCGGTGAGTTAAGGAACCCATGCCCAATGTTTGGGAACGAATGAAGCTCAATTCGGGGCGAAAAATAGCCTCGAAGTGTTACTAATTCGAGGGATCAAAACAGAAAAAACTCAGAATTTAAAAGCGGGAACCTACCTCAACAAGAGAAACACGTCACGGAGGTGAGTTGCACGAATTTACGAGCATGCAGCCCCAGGAATCAGATTTCTACAAGGATCACCCCAACCTTAAGAATTAATCAACAAGGAAGTTTAGCGGGTGAATTACGAGAATTTACATGAAAGAAGGAGAGGGGTAACGAGGACACTTACCGGATGAAGGACACTGAAGCAAGAAGCTGGAAAATAGGAGCTTGGGAGCTTCAACAATGGAGTTCTCGAAATAATGAAGGAGAAAATGAAGTTGAAGTTTAAATAGCTTACAGGGGTCCTTCATCGCGATCGCGATAGGACCCCCTCATTCGCGGAGAACAGCTGGCCCAACCATCAGAATCGCGATAGTCCAGGATGCATTCGTGAAGAGGAAAGTTGAGTCGGGTCCCAGCTGGCTTCATCGCGAACGTGATGAGCAACCTTCATGATCGCGATGGTTAAGAAACTAGACCATTATGAACGCGATGGAAACTCCGCGATCGCGAAGACCAAACTGGTCTGCAACAATATTGCAGCAACCAACTATTTCACCAAGGCCAAAAGTCTTTCGATGGATCCTCGGGATTCATTCGGAACCCCACGAACACAAACCAACCATGCTACCCTACCGGAAATGGCATTTTGGGCTCAATGGAATTGACGAAACTCCTAACGGAGATTGTTTTAATAAAAAGTGGACTCCGCACCCAAAACTAACTCGGAACTCAAAACCTAAAACAAGTCTAGAAGCCCCGAGACCCGAACCAAAGGTCCCCCTAGCCCAAAGTCGATATTCCGGAGCTAACGGTGTTGACAAAATTCTATCCGCAGCATAGAGACATGAAACACAAGATGCACACTAGAAAGAGCAGGAGGCAAGGCTAACTCATAAGCAACCTCTCCAATACGATGAAGGACCTCGAATGGCCTAATGAACCTCGGACTGAGCTTATCCTTCCTCTCGAACCTCATTACGCCCTTCATGGGTGATACCCAAAGGAACACACTGTCACCCACCATAAACTCTAGATCCCGAACTCTCAGGTCAGCTTAACTCTTCTTCCTACTCTGGGCACTGCGAAGTCTCTCCTGAATAACCCAAACTCTATCCATGGAATCACGAAGCAAGTCGGTAACCCACGGCCTAACCTCGAAAGCATTGAACCAACCCACCGGAGATATGCACTGCCTACCATACAAAGCCTTGAATGGACCCATCTGAATGCTGGAATGGTAACTATTATTATATGCAAACTCTGCCAAGGCTAAATACTGGTCCCACTGACCACCGAAATCAATAACGCAAGCTCGCAACATATCCTCCAGAACCTAAATAGTGCGCTCTAACTGACCGTCTGTCTGTGGATGAAAAGTGGTGCTAAGCTCAACTCTCTCTGAATAGACCGCTAGAAGTGCGAAGTAAACTGAGTACTTCGATCGGAGATGATAGAAACTGGCACACCATGCAAATGGATAATCTCCCAAATATAGATCTGAGCCAACCTCTCGGAACTGTAGGAAGTCTGAACCGGAAGAAAGTGAGCAGAATTCATGAATCTATCCATGATAACCCAAATAGCATCAAATCTTCGCAGAGTACGTGGCAATCCAACTACAAAATCCATGGATATACGCTCCCATTTCCACTCCGGAATGGGTAGCCTCTGTGATAAACCACCTGTCCTCTGGTGCTCAAACTTCACCTGCTGACAGTTCAAGCATCTGGATACGAAAGCCAAAATATCCCTCTTCATCACACACCACTAGTAGTGGTGCCTCAAGTCATGATACATCTTAGCTGCCCCAGGATGAATGGAATATCTAGAACAATGAGCCTCCTCCAATATCAATCTGACCAAGTCACCAACTCTAGGAACACAGATGCGACCCTCGATCCTCAGAGTACCCTCTAAATCCAAAGTCGCCTTCCTAGCCTTGTCTCTCAACACCTTGTCACGAATGATCCTCAACCTCGTATCATCAAACTGTTATTCCCGAATCTGCTCCAACAAGGAAGATCTAGCCTCAACACAAGCAAGAATATGGCCCGGCTCAGAAATGTCAAGTCTAACTAACCTGTTAGCCAAGGACTAGATGTCCCAAGCTAAAGGTCGCTCCTCCGTAGCTACAAAATCCAAACTACCCATACTCACCGCCTTCCGACTCAAAGCATCCGCCACCACATTTGCCTTTCCCGGATGATAGAGAATAGAAATGTCATAGTCCTTTAAAAACTCTAACCACCTACGCTGCCTCAAATTTAGATCCTTCTGGCTGAAAATGTACTGAAGACTATGATGATCAATAAAGATCTCACAATGCACGCCATAGAGATAATGCCTCCACATCTTCAATGCGAAGACTATCGCTGCTAACTCTAAGTCATGTGTGGGGTAGTTCCTCTCGTGAACCTTCAACTATCTGGAAGCATATGTAATAACCCGACCCTGCTACATCAACGCACAACCCAAACTAATACCTGACGCATCACAATACATGGTGAAACCCTGACCCTCGACCGGAAAAGCAAGAATCGGAGCTGAAGTCAACAAGGCCTTGAGCTTCAGAAAGCTCGCCTCACACTCTTCTGACCACTGGAAGGGAACATTCTTCTTAGTCAATCTAGCCAATGAAGCTGCTATTGAAGAAAATCCCTCCACAAACCGTCTGTAATAACCTTCCAACCCGATGAAACTGTGAACCTCTATAGGAGAAGTAGGTCGAGCACAGTCACAAACTACTGCAATCTTTATCGGATCTACTATAATCCCATCCTTGGACACCACATGCCCCAGGAATGCCACAGACTCAAGACAAAACTCACACTTAGTGAATTTGGCATATAACTGGTGGGCTCATAAGGTCTGAAGTACAACTCTAAGATGCTGCTCATGCTCCTTCAGACTCCTCGAATAAATCAGAATGTCGTCGATGAACACAATCACAAACGAGTCTAGGTCGCACTGAACACACAGTTAATCAACTCCATAAATGCTGCTGGGGCATTAGTCAACCCAAAGGACACGACTAGAAACTTATAATGGTTGTATCGAGTCCTAAATGCAGTCTTTGGGATGTCCTCATCCCTAATCCTTAACTGGTGATAACCGGACCTCAAATCTATCTTAGAGAATACTGCCACACCCTGTAGATGGTAAAACAAATCATCAATATGTGGCATCGTATATCTGTTCTTAATTGTCACCTTATTCAACTGCCTATAGTCAATACACATACGCATAGACCCATCCTTCTTCTTCACAAATAGAACCGGAGCACACATAGACACACTAGGCCAGATGAACCCTCTACTCAGCAGATCCTGGAGCTGATCCTTAAGCTCCCTCAACTCAGCAAGTGCCATTCGATAGGGCAGAATGGAAATGGACTTGGTGCCCGGCTCAACATCAATACCAAAATCAATGTCACGATCAGGAGGAAGACCCGAAAGATCTGAAGGAAACACATTCGAATACTCGCAAACCACAAGAACAAACTCAAGAGGAGGTGTGGTGGCACTAGGATCACGGACATAGGCAAGATAAGATAAGCACCCCTTCTTAACCAACCGTTGGGCGCTCAGAAAAGATATAACTCCCCTCGGCATGTGGCTATCGGCTCCCTTCCATATGATAGGAGGGATACCTGGCATCCAAAGAGTAACAGTCTTGGTGAAGCAATCCAAGACCGCATGATAAGGTGACTACCAATCCATGCCCAAGATCACATCAAAATCAACCATATTAAGAACTACCAAGTTTACCCATGTGTCGTACCCCAAGATAGTCACCACACAAGCCCGATACACCTGATCCACTACTAAAGAATCACCTACTGGGGTAGATACATGTAAAGGTGCAAGTAAGGACTCACAAGCAGACTCCAGACGAGTAGCATAATAAGCAGATGCATATGAGAATGTAGACCGCGGATCAAACAAAGTAGAAGAGGACTGATGGCATATGGAGATCGTACCTGTGATCACAACATCTGAAGCCTCGGCCTCTGTTTGGCTCGGAACTACATACATGCGGCCTCGACCACTATGACCACCTGACCTACTAGACTGAGGACCGCCTCTAGTACCCTGGGAACCACCCATACTACCCTGTGAACTGCCTCTAGCTGGTGGTGCTGGAGCCTTGGGGGCCTGAACCAACTTATCCTATCGTATAGGGTGTTGTATCATCGAAAACTCTCTAGCAAAGTGGCCTATCTTGCCACACTCATAACAACCCCGACCCCATGTACTCCGCTGTGAAGACCCGACCAAATTAGAACGACCACCATGGCCTGTAGACCCTGAATGACCACCTCATGGAGAAGGAATAATACTCTGTCTACTCTGACCCTCAACAGTCTATAATACTGCCTGAATAGGCTGGCTCAGCTAGAAACGCTGCTGGTGCTGACCTCTATCATAGTAGGCCCTACCACGGCCCTGTGAATCGCTAAAACTGCCCTGGTGGTGGGGCCTCTTATCGCGGCCCCCTTGGACCTCGCGAAGTAAACCCTCAATAGTATGGGCATGATCAAATACCTCCAGAAAAGACTAACGCGGTGCTACCATACCCTCTGTGGCCAAGCGAAGATACAAGGTCAAACCTCGAACAAACCAGCATACTCTCTCGTGCTCGGTGGGCAGAATCACAGTGGCATATCTGGACAACTGATGGACCAAACCTCATACTCAGACACAGTTATGGAGCCCTACTCCAACCCAGCAAACTGATCTATCAGACGCTCCCGCATGCTACGCAGTACATACTTCTCCAGAAAAGCTGCGGAGAATTGATCCGAAGTAAGCAAGGTGAACCGGATGGCCGTATGCAACATATGACCTCTACAACTGCTTCACTGGACCATCCAGCTGAAAAGCGGTGTAATATGCCCCATGTGACTCAACTAACCCCAAATTATGTAACCTCTCCTGGCAGCTAGTCAGAAACTCATGCACATTCCCTCTAGAAGCATCTGAAAACCTTGGAGGACCCAATCTTAAGAACCTACCAAGCATCTTATGCTCCTCAGAAGACATAAATGTCATGGCTGGAAGAGGGGGAGCAACTACAGGGACCGATAATACCTCAAATCTGGGAACCACAGCAGTAGGCTGCGCTCCTGAACCCTGTGTCATCGCTTGAGCTGAAGTTTGAGCCTTACCTCGAACCTGCGAACCAATCGGAGTGCTCGGCGAAGCTACTGGTGGAGTCATACCCTCAAGGAACCCCAATAATCGAACCAAGGTGTCCTGCAATACTAGAGTAGCCATAAAACCTAATGGATGTTGGGCTGGCCGCACATGCTCTGGCTCATACTGAACCTCATCCACTCTAACCTCAGGCTCTAGTGACGGTAGTATAGCCCGGGCCCGATCTGGCGCCTCAGCCCGTGTCCTACCTTGACCTCTGGGTCAGACTCTACCCCATCCCCTACCTGGGGTTCTAACTGCACGCGCAGGGGCCTCGTCCTCACCCGCTGCAGATCTCTTCTGAACCATTTGAGAAAGAGTGAAACAAGGATGCTCAGAAGTTGATCAAGTCAATAACACATGACAAGGAATCAAACAATATGACATATTTCCTAGGAATGTCCTATAGCCTCTCGTAGATTAAATACGGACGTCATCATACGATCCATGAGACTCTATTAGACACTTTGCTCTTGTACTAGAGAGACTGGTGAACCTAGTGCTCTGATACCATTTTTTCACGACCCAAAATCGGGCCATGATGGCGTCTACATAACCCCCCGGTAGACAAGCCAAAACCCAATAATTGCGAAAGACAGTAATAATAATTAAACTAAGGAAATATGGAAGATATAATGAAAGACAGGTCCAATAGCATATATACATATCAACGTACAAAATATAAAAAAGATGGCCCTAAAGTGACAAAATAGACAAAACAACACAAAAACCAACCCGGACCTGGTGTCACTAGTACAAGAGTGACCAAAGTAAAGAATAGTTATAGAACAGATGTTATCTATCCAAATACAAAATATAGACAAGATGTACAAAATGGAAAGCATGTAAGGTCTCCAAAAGCGCCGGGAGCTCACCGCGATCTGAACAGCAACAGGCCTCGAACGACAGAAGATCAGCGAGGGTGGCTCGTACTAGGTGCTGCTTCAGAAAAAGATGCAGAGTGTAGTATGAGTACCAAGGCAATGGATACTCAATAGGCATCATAGGCCAACCGAGCGCAGAAAGATAATATATAAATAAGAGATACAAGAAAGTAGCTAAAATTACAGGGATCCACCTAAATCTAGTTATAAAGTCTAGCATACATCAATAATCCAATAAGGTGAAGAACAAACAAGATCAAGCCAAATCAAGAGACAATCCACATGCCAAGACAAATGTCATGCGATGCACGATGATGCATGCGTGAATGCAATAAAATATAAACCCGAAATACCGCATCAGGCGCCCGGATTACCACATCGGACTATGCTTATAGATATATGGAAGCAAAATATCCAAAATAATATGTCGGGCTATGCATATATATATATATATATATATATATATAAATGAAAGTAAAATACTCGGAATAACGCATCGGGGGTCCAGAATACCGCATCAGACTATAAATATATGCATAAAATAGTATTTTTCCCATTTTCCTTTCAAAATCTGAAGTAATACCTAAAGTAATTTATTTAAGTCCAAAAATCACCATAACCGAGGTAAAGCCTCATTTCAAACCAAAATTCTTGAAAAATACTTCCATGTTGTACCAATGATATGTCATGAAATGTGAGTAGGAAATATCCACAAACAGAGAAAAACCACACACACCAACAGGTAGAACAGGGCAGAAATACCCTACAAACCAAGAGAACTGACCTGGAATTTCATCCAAATCCAAGCCATGGCCTTGGGCCCACAGTTACACACAATAATAGAATAAAGCAAGTAAAACGGAAAGTAAAGAGAAAACCACTGGGAATCTCTATTCTACCTCTAAAGCCTCCTAAAAGAATACTAAGGATTCTATACTAGTCAAACAGATAAAGTAAGCTCCTAGGCTAAGGATAGCATACAGTTCTAGACTAAGAACCCGAAATGGCAAATTAAAGTGATAACAGGATTTAAGCCTAAATTCTACCTAATATCCAACCTAACATTCCAGTGACTCATAAATATATATAATCTAACAAAACTCAGTCTAGGAGGTAAACCGTAACCTACCTCGGGGCTGAACTGCAAGCACGAACCGTCACTCGTATGCCTTCCCCTTCGGAACAGCCTCAGAAAGCTACCACGCTATCAAGAACATAATCCAGGTGTCAATACGAGAAGAACGTCACCCATATTACTATACAGAAAAAATTGGGCAAAAATCAAGTCATAAAAATGACCCTCGGGGCCTGCGCAATGAAACAGAAAATAAAAATAACAATTATGCTCGTGATGGATTAAAGAACCCATGCCCTTGTTTGGGCGCGAACGGAGATCGATTCAGGGCCCAAAACAGCCCCGAAGTGTTACTAATTTGAGGGATCAAAATGGGAAAAACTCAGAATTTAAAGGCAAGAACCTACCTCGACAAGAGAAACACATCACGGAGGTGTGTCGCACGAATTTACGAGTATGCAGCCCCAAGAATCAGATTTCTACAAGGTTCACCCCAACCTTAAGAATTAATCAACAAGGGAGTTTAGCGTGAGAATTATGAGAATTTACACGGAAGGAGGAGAGAGGTGATGAGGGAACTTACTGGATGAAGGACACTGAAGCAAGAAGTTGGAAAATAAGAGCTTGGGAGCTTCAACAATGGAGTTCTCAGAATAATAAAGGAGAAAACAAAGTTGATGTTTAAATTGCTGGCAGGGGTCCTTCATCGCGATCGCGACTGGATCCCCGCGTTCGCGGAGAACAGGTGGCCCAACCATCGCGATCGCGATGGTCCAGGCCGTGTTTGCGAAGAGGAAGGTTGAGTTGGGTCCCAGCCGGCTTCATCGTTAATACGATGAGCAACCTTCACGATCGCGATGGTCAAGAAACTAGACCATCGCAAATGCGATGGAAGCTCCACGATTGCGAAGACCAAACTGGTCTGCAACAATATTGCAGCAACTAGCTATTTTACCAAGGCCAAAAGTCTTCCGATGGATCCTCGAGATTCATCAGAAACCTCGCAAACACAAACCAACCATGCTACCCTACCAGAAATGGCATTCCGAACTCAATGGAATTGACGAATCTCTCAACGGATGGAATTTCGGGGCCATCTTCTCCGAATGTTGACCAAAGTCAACCCAACCAGCCAAACTGACTCGAAAACACACAAAGCAACACAAGACCAAACCAAAGGCACTCAGACTCAGACCAATGGTCCTACTAGACCAAAATCTCTATTCCATATCCAAAAAAACTGTCAGAATTTTATTCTGAGCACATTTACCAAGAAAGTTGACCGAAGTCAAAGATTTATCAACTTTAAGTGCTAAAAGAGGGAAATGGTCATAATAACCTAACAAATGGCCCGGTCACCGAACCGTTAACCCCAACAAGTCATAGATGACTTGTAGCTGCTGAGGGAAAGCTCGAAATGCAGAAAAAGCATAGAAAATGGAAAATGACCTGGAGTGTCATTTACATTGAGGGAATTAAAATCTGAACTAAAAAAATTAAAAAAAATTAGGGCTAAAATTGAATGAGAAAGCTTCAGTGGAGTGAAAATATTCTGAGGTTTGGAGGTGAATTTGACGTTAGGGAGAATAAAAATGAAGTTAGGAGGGTTTTTATCCGGGTCTAATACGGGTATATATGTGATTTTTAATTTTGGGTAAAAGAAAAGAAAATTGGGTATATACACTGAGATGATGCCATGTGTCTATTCAGTTAACTTGTGGATATAAATGACTCAAAAGTATAATGGTAAGGGCATGGAAAACCTAAAAGTATAACAGAGGGTATATACATACCATTTTCAAAAGTTTGGAGGTATATTTGACCTTTAATTTTTTTTTGTGCTTATATAAGAAACACTTCTTCTAACTTTTAAAAGCTTGAGAAGAAAGTAAATCTCTCGTCGTTGTCATTGCTTGCTCAGCTTTGATTTTGACATTGATTGGTAAATTTTCTGGACCAAATATCCTTTCTTTAATTTTTATTTTTGTGATTTTTTCCTTAAAGCCACGTGGCATCTTTCAAATGATCATTAAGATAAATTCAAGCAGGAATTTTTGAACAGTGACAAAAAAATTATGAACAAACTCAACTTGTTTCCGAATAGGCATCTTTGCACAATTTGGACTCCAACTCGTTGGCTATAAATTTAAAGGCTCGACCTCAGTTTTTCACGATCGAAAATTTGCAAATTTTTTCCTCTTTTTCTGTACTTCTCCTTAGGAGCTCCCGGCTTTTTTTGATACCTTGATGACTTGAACCCACAAACTTAAGATTGGAGGTGGAAGATTTTTACCATTTCGTATAGCATTTTTGCATTATTTTAAAAAATAAAAGTAAGTGTGCCACTGTGATCTGCTTTGTCAATTTAAGTTCGACAAAATTATGTAATTTGAGTTGCCGTTATTACATAATAATTTTTTGTTCTATCCTAAGAGAAATTAATCCAAATACTATTAGGGTTTGCCTTGAATTTTCTAATTTATATGAATTATACCATAATTGTGTTTTTACTTCAAAAAGATTTTCTTAGTGGAAAAGGTTTCTTTGTAGGAAAAGAACTCTTCCATAATTGGTTAATTCTTTTGTTGGAGAAGAAGTTTTGGACTTCTATAAATAGAAGATATTTATTTTTCTCAGAGATAACACAATATATCCACAATGTAGTCGTTTAAAGAGTCTTGTTTAGGGAGAGATTTTCTCTCAATAGTTTTATGCTTTTTTTATATTAGTTATTAATACGAGGCCAATTAGCCAAACTATATAATAATATTATGGTTTTTAGTATAGTTTTATGTGTTGTCTGATTAATCGCCTTGATGGCTTATAATTAATAGCTTCCGCATGACGCCCTCTCAATTTCGATCCCAACAAGTGGTATCAGAGCCGGATGATCCAATGGGTTTAATGGTCCAACGACCCGATGGGTCAATGAGACAATGGTTCAACAATTGAGCAAGGTCGAAGACATGGTTCAAGGAGAGTTTAGTTATAGCTGCAAGCAATTTGATGATAATAAAGATTTTGTCCAGCTACTACATGTGGAGAAGGAGTTTCAAGTTTCAACCATATTTTCAACATACCTGCTGCTGCATCTTTAAAAATAAAAATAAGATATTTTTTAAACCATTTTTAACCCATATATTTTTAACTTTATTTTTAACCATGACAAGAAGCAGTGATGAAGATGATGTGAAGAAGAAGATGAAGATTAAATTTGTCAGAAAATTCAGGCCAAGGGGAGATTTGTTAGAGTTTGCCCTGAATTTCCTAATTTATTTGAATTATACCATAATTGTGTTTTTACTTCAAAAAGGTTTTCTTGGTGGAAAAGGTTTCCTTGTAGGAAAAGAATTCTTCCATAATTGGTTAATTCTTTCTTGGAGAAGAAGTTTTGAACTTCTATAAATAGAAGATCTTTATTTCTCATAAATAACACAACATATCCATAGTATAGTCGTTTAAAGAGTCTTGTTTAGAGAGAGATTTTTTCTTAATAGTTTTATGCTCTTTTTTTATTAGTTTTTAATATGTATGCCAATTGGCCAAACCATATAATAATATTATGCTTTTTAGTATAGTTTTATGTGTCGTCTGATTTATCGCCTTGATGGTTTGCAATTAACAGCTTTCGCATGACGCCCTCTTGATTTCGATCCCAACAAATACCTCAGGCAATAGTGAGGGAATTCAATTCCTTAAGGATACAAAATGAATTCTATGGGCTCGAAATTGATTTTCATTGTTATTTCTAACTTCTACATTTCTAATCTACTGCTTTAAACACGGTTTAAAACAAACACTATTTTTATTCGACAATAATTTTTTTTAAATGTATGCGGTTGTATAAGGAGGAGGCCACAATGTTTTAAAAAGAAGGCAACCACTTCAAGACGTGAAATATTTTGCAATTATAGTTAATGTTGCTCAAATTCATATTTAA
This sequence comes from Jaltomata sinuosa, assembly GCA_003996215.1. Taxonomy (NCBI): domain Eukaryota; kingdom Viridiplantae; phylum Streptophyta; class Magnoliopsida; order Solanales; family Solanaceae; genus Jaltomata; species Jaltomata sinuosa. Next base: position 270,878 of record QJPP01000303.1, read on the forward strand.
ATTGTATATTGTCGAATAAACTTATCATTCAATTAGTTTGAACTTGCATTTTCCTTTACTAATTTTAGTACAATTAGTATGAACTTGCATTTTTCTTTACTAATTTTAGTGCAACTCATTGCGCACCTATTATATTTTAATACGTCTTTATTAATTAATATGAGATGTACGTGCAAGACATATATCCATGGACTAGTTTTGTAGGGCATGTTGGGAAAGCCACTCTGTGAATTGAATTTGGTATAATTATACGGCTTGACATGTTTGGTTGGCCAGGTAATTACTTGATCAGCAGGTAATTGAGTGTAATTGACAGGGGGAAATGACACTCTCCAATTGACAGGAGGGAGTTGTGAATTGCTGGTAATTACATGGTGTAATTACAAGCTGGTTACTTTTTAATTTCGTCCTTTTTTTTAATCTATTTTTTGTTTCTATTATTTTAAATTTGTTTTTATTTTTAATATTCTAACATTTTTAAAATATTTTTATTTTATTTTATATTACTTATATTTTATTTCCTTCTCATTTTCCAACCTTTACTTCTTGTGATTCCATGCAGTTGTTCGTATTATCTATTTTATATTTATTTTTTCCATTTAACATAATTTAGTTAGTATTCTAATTTTTAAATTAAAGTAGAATTCATTATTGATAAGGTTATAGACTTAGTTTTACCTTTTCTTTTGAATCATATTTATGTACGTTGTGTTAAAATTTGACATAAGAGTATTACGTTAACTTTTTTATTTCAAATTTTAAACTTATGTTATATTTTTAGTTCTAATTTATTTGTTTTACTAGTATTGACTTGATATTTCACATTGCAAGTCATTCATTATTTAGTTAGAATTGATAAATTAGCTTTTTGTCAAATGTTTAAGTAATTTTATGACATTATATTTATAATATTAATCTTTTTGTCAAACATGTATTTCATGATGTTATTAAAAATCATTCACTTTAAGTTTTCATGACTGACTTAATTAAAATATATTAATTTAAAAAATATAAAATTAATTATTTTTTTATAATATTAGTTAAGAACATATATTTATTAATTAATATATTTCAAAACATTATATATATATATATATATATATATATATATATATATATATATATATATATATATATATATATATATATATATCTCAAATATTTAATTTAATATCATTTATAAAGATCCTTATTTGTCTAATATAACTTTTTAGTTTTTGATGATTAACTTTTATTTTAAAAATCTATCTAATAATATAAAGGAAGAACATGGGGCTGCTGATGTGACATGCTTCTCAATCCAGTATTTCTATTTATCTTTTTTCTGATTTTTTTTGGGCTTTTTTCCTCATTTTAATTCTTTTCTTTTAATTTTCTGTGTGTTTTCTTTAATAAACCCATTAATTGTCGTTTACTGTTATCAAGCTTTGTTTTTCTTAATAAATTTATTAATTGTCGTTTGCTGTTACAAAGAAGTCATAGCAATAGAAGCAGTAATTTGCTTCCAAAAAAATCCTTGGTCTTCCCCATTAACTGTCGTTGGTTGTTACATTGATAATTCTCCCTTTTCCCTCACCAACTACCATTAACCCTTCTTCTCAAAAATTTTACAACCAAATTGTAACTCCTCAATCCATCATATTTCAGGAAAAAATGAAACTTAATTAACAGAGGAGAAGAATCAACGCATCGGATGTGCTATTGCAAATAAAAAAATAAAAAAATTTCATTGTAATGGCAGCAGAGGCTAAGAAGAAATCAGTGTAGGAGAAGAAGTTTACTCTCTTTAAGATACATCAGAAGGTATGAACCTTCATGTTTTATTGGTGTTTACTTTCATGTGTATTCTTATTACACTTCTGCCCTACTTTTGCTTATCGCATAGGAACTTTTTTCATGATTTGCTACATCTTTACTTTGACAAGGTTTTAATTTTTGTTTCTTTATTATTGCAATCAGTTTGATCTTCATTTGTTAGCAGTCCCTTTTTTATATTTCTGAAGAACACTTAAGTATTTCTATTTGGATTGATTTTCATCTTCCTTTTTGAGTTTTACAAGATATTTACCGTGTCATTCCTGATTCTAAAAGGTACAAAAAATTCTGATAGCTCTTTTCTTAATTGACAATGCATATTCTCATTTTATTTTTTGGTGTCAAATTTTAAATTTTCTCTACGACATTTTTTGATAGGTCGCAGCTTTTAGAGATTTGAGAGTACTGCTCTTAGAGTATTGTTTAGAGAATTTGTCGTTCTTCTCCTTCGTCCTCCATCGCCACTGAATAAATTAACTTAAAGGTTTAGTAAAGAGTTCCTGAACCCTTGGCTCTTCTGTTTACTGATTTTGCAGATTCATTGACTATTTTGTGTCAATTTGGTAGTAAAAGAAATTAAATGAGAATAGAGAGGCTCTATGGACAAATTTCATTACTCGTATTGATTTTATTTTGGGGATTACTCCCCTCGACATAGGATAAAGGATAAGATTATATTCTCCACAGAGGATTAGAGATTCATCCATAATGTACTCCTCGCTGCCAAGGTAAATCTCAGCTTTCTCATTTTGAGATTTTTAGATTTTGTTTCATGTATTTTTGACGTTTCATATATCTTTATAAAACTAAACCACCTGCTTCCGTAGAATAATATCATGACAACATAAACCTAAAAGGCTATAATGGATCCTTGAAAATTATCACAAGTATGATCGGTCTATATATTTTTGAACAAAAATGCCAATTTAATATCACATTATGTTTCATTGGAAAGATTAGAACATTATAATGTTGTTGCAGGACAATCATGGACTTGTCGACAACAAGGACACTACCTCCAGATCAGAATGAACAAATTGTAGAAGAGCAGCAAGAAAAAGATGAAAAGCTTGCTTTGTCTGAAGACACTGCATCCTACTTGATAGTTGACGATGTAAAAATGTCCAAAGTCTATTCTGCAGAACTACCTATCAATGCAAGATTTCTATGTTACATTGTGGTGTTATTTTGATGCTGAGGTTTAGTCAATTTAATCTATTTTTTAATCTATAAAAATATGATGGGAGCTTTGGGAGGGAAAGCTGGGAAAGTATTTCTAAAGGTATGACAACAACAATTTCTACCAAGACACTATACTACCTGAAAATACTGCAGTTTGTGGGAATCAGACAACTTTTCAACCAAATGCTTTGAACCTTATGACACAACAACTCTTGAATGATCTTAGCATGACAACTTCAAAAATTAATGGCTTCATTGCAGTCACGAAGGCATCCAGTGCTGAAATCATAACAAAGAATGACTGCTAAAATAGTTTGATAGTTACATACAATAATATAGAAGGTTGTTTGTCTAAATACGAAGAAGAAAGAGTTGTAGATGCAGCGTGTTTTATGAGCTCTACTCAGATAGAATTATTTTTGCTGATGACAAGACAACCGATATTTGCACCATTTCTTGGTGGTGGAGGTACGAAATTAAAGGCTTGGGTGTCATGAAATCTTTTACGTCCTCTATGCAGGTAAGAAGAACATGGGTAACGGTATCAGTCCTTCAATTTCAAATTTGATAAATTTGTTTTGACAGTTTTATAGGTTGTAATTTCAAATAAATTCATTTATTAGACTGAATTTTTTTGGCTAACGAGCCATAACAAAGAAACCAGTCAAGTTCATGAAAGTTGTTGTGAAAAGTGAGATCCAATCACAACTTCTTAGATTTCTATTCAAGAGAGAGGATGGTCTTGGAAGAGATAATAATTTGTTAATGATGCTCTACACATTATTTTCTTTTCATATTTAATTTTCTTATGTGTGATGAAATTTATCTATTCACCTGCATAGAGCCTGTTTGGATTAACTTTTTTTAGGTACTTTTAAGTTTTAAGTACATTTGTAGTGTTTGAATAAGATTAAAACACTTATTTTTAAGCCAAAATAATCAAAAAAAGGTCATAAGTTAGGAATCCTAACTTATGGCTTTTGGCTTAAAAGCTATAAAAGCCCATCCAAACAAGCTCATAGAGTACTAAAGATTGTTATTGATTTTGTTGAACTTTTTGGTATAAACTTAAAGTTTTCATACGGCTTCGTGTTTTTTTTGTTCTTTGAAGCATGTTTGCAATTATTATGACTCACTCAGTTTGAGTTTTTAAATTGAGTATTTGAATAAAATTTGTTATGAATGTATAATGACTCACTTGAAGTCCCTTTCTTCCATTTCTTTTTTTGAAATTTTATTGTTGGAGACTCAATGGAGATAAAAGTCTCCAAAATTCTTTTCCTCAAACTTGTGTCACCAAAATTGGTGATTCTTGAGAAAGAAGATAGAGAAAAAAGAGTGTCATTGCCTCTCATCAAAAGAAAACCTTTATATGTATCTCTCTCCTATCTCCGAAAGGACACCACATTTCAATCTCACATAAATTTTTAGTTGTAATTCTTTTATTTTATTCCCTTTTCCTAATAATTACTTGTTGTAATGACCCTCCAGGTTATTTTCTATTTTTCATACTTTTTCTGCATTTTGAGCTTTCCCTCAGTGGCTACAAGTCATTTATGACTTGTCTGGACTGACAATTTAGTGCTCGGGCCATTTGTTAGGTCGTTATGACCATTTCCCTATTTGAGAGCTTGAACTTAGAAAATCTTTGACTTCGGTCAACTTTCTTGGTAAAAGTGCTCAGAATTAAATTCCGACAATTTTATTGGCTCCAGAACAGGGATTTTGGCCTAGTGGGACCCTTGGTATAGGTTTAGGAGTTTACGTTTTGGGTTTGTGTTATTTTCTGTGTTTTTAAGCCAGTTTGTCTTGTGGGGTTGTCTTTGGTCAACATTCGGGGAAGACAGCCTCAGATGAAAATTCCATCAGCACAGTTAGCTCCAGAATATCGACTTTGGGCTAGAGAGGTCTTTGGTTTGGGTCCCTAGGTTTCTGGAATTATTTTTGGCCCTTGGGTTCCGTTTTAGAAAAGTTGGTCAAAAGTTGATTTTGAGCGTGGGGCCCACTTTTCATTAAATTGAACTCCGATGGGATTTTTGTTGATTTCATTAGATTCAAAACATCGTTTCTAGTTAAGTAGCTCAGCTTATTTTTGTTCGCGAGACCCCGGATGCATTTTCGGGGACCCATTGTGTGAAACATCTGCCCTTGGCATTGCTGGTTGCTGGTGTGGCACCAGGGTGCCGCATGGGCCGCACCTGTGTGCACGTGCCTGGGCACCACTGGCTGCCCCTGCCCCTCAATTCCCGCCTGGCCTCCTGCCCATGCCAGAGCCCCTGCGAGCATGCGCCTGCGCGCCACTGGCTGCCCCTGCGCCTGGGCGTGGCCACTTATTAAGCTGGCCAACCCTCAAATTTCCAGCTTTTCTCATCATCTTCAAAACTAAATATTTCCTCCATTTCTTCACCAGATCACTCCCATAACTTGTAGGAATAATTACTACTGATCCGGGTGCATTCTTGGCCTCCTAAATGGGTAAATTCTCGTGTTAATTTCTATTGATTTCCATGAATTTCTCCTCTTTAATTTCTTGATTTGTGGGCTGTTTTAAGCCCCAATTGATGTCCATTTACACTCTAATTTTGGGCATGTTCTCCCGAGAATGTGGCTCGTGGTAACCTTTGTTTCCAGTTTTGGGTTGCAAGGCCCACGAGCCCGCTTTTGACCCGAATTTTGACCCGGTTATTATTATGGCAATATGAGTATCATTAGTCTTGTTTTGATGCCTAGATTATTGTGTTGATAGTATTTTTTCATGATTTTGAGCTTCTCAGAGCAGTTCGAGCCTGGACGATGCTGTTCCAGCATCTTATCGTCGGACGACAGGTAGGTTACAGTTTACTTCCTAGACTAAGTATTAGTTAGATTCTATATCTTATTTGTTACTGGAATATTAGGTTGAATTATAGGTAGTATTAGGCTTAAATCTTGTGACTTATTTTGATTGGCCATTTTCAAATATTAGATTAGAATTATTTCTGTTACCCTTAATTTAGAAGCTTGTAGTATCGTTGTGGCTAGCCTAGAATCCTTAGTATGCTTTTAGGAGGTTTTAGAGGTTTAGTAGATACTTGTACTGGTTTCTGTAGTTATTTTCTGCTACCTCCGCCTTAATTGTTTTTTGTGTGTAACTGTGGTCCCGAGGCCATAGCCTGAATTTGGACGGAGCTCCAGGTCAATTTTCTTGGTTGAAGGGTGCTTTGCCCTGAATTTTCTTGTGGTGTAGATTATTCTGTGATTTTGGTACACTACATGTTCATATTGCATTTATATACCTAGCAGTACGAAAAGGAAAGTTTTTTGAGGTTTTTTGGTTTGAAACTTGAGAATTTCTATGGTTATCATGAATTTCAGATTTAAAAGGAGCTATATTAGGTTTTACTACTGGTTTTGGAACGAGAAGGAAAAGAACTACTTTTTATACCAACCTGAGGGGTATTCTAGGATCTTTTTTCCACTGTACCTATATTTTATATATTTTATAGTCTGATGCGTTATTCCGGACACCCGATAAGCTATTCCGGGTCTTACTTTCAAAATATATATTTATAGTCTGATGCGATATTTCGAACCCCCGATGCATTATTCTGGGTTTTTACATCCTATATGCATACATACATATATATGTATAGTCCGATGTGGTATTCCGGACACCCGATGCGATATTCTGGGTTTATACTATTATGCATTCATACATCACATCATATTCCATCTCATTGCATTGGATTGAGTGCACTTAGATTATCGGTTGCCTGCATTGATATTGTTATTGTTTCCATCTTGTTGGTTTGGTTATTTTTACTTTGGGTTTTATAACTAGATTTAGGTGGATCCCTGTATTTTGCTTACTTTCTCATAATTTATACTATATATTATCTTTTTGTGCTCGATCGATCTATGATGCCTACTGAGTACCCGTTGCTTTGGTACTTATACAACACTCTACATTTTTTTTGATGCAATACTTAATACGAGCCTCCCTCGTTGATCCTCTTATCATTTGAGGACAACTGTTGTTTGGATCGAGGTGAGCTCCCGGTGTTCTGGAGACTTTTACTGCTTTCCTTCCACATTTCTGTCTGTATATTATATTTTGGATAGACAGAGCCTGTTGTATAGGTACTCCATACCTTAGATGCTCTTGTACCGGTGACACCAGGTCTGGGGTAGGTTCTTGTGTATATTCATCTTGTCGGTTACTTTAAGGCCACTTTAATATATTTATTACAGTTGGTATGTATCTTGCATTTTGTCCCTTGTATTCCTTATATTCTCTTCCGCTTTATTTATTTTATTGTTGTATTTTGTGTTTTGCCTTGTTGGGTTTGGCTTGCCTACTGGAGAGTTATGTAGGCGCCATCATGGCCCAGTTTTAGATCGTGACTGAGTGGTATCAGAACTCTAGGTTCACTAGTCTCACTATTACAAGAGCAAAGTGTCTAGTAGAGTCTCGTGGATCGATATGATGATGTCTGTATCCTATCTGTGAGAGGCTACAAGGCATTGTTAGGAAAGGTTTCCTATTCTTGGCTTTGTTTCGTGCATTCTTGACTTGATTGACTTCTAAACTTCAGTTGTTCCATTCCTTCTCAGATTCCTAGGATGAGTATGACAATGAATGATGATGAGGCTTCTGCGCCTGTTACTTAAGTACTTCCTTCTGCACTAGGATTTCCGAGTATGATCGTATCGCTTCAGTTAAAAGGGGGTCGGGGCTAGCCTAACTTCCAGTGTGAATTACGGTTACCCCAGTTCTTCAGGACACCATGTCTTGGACTCCGAGTCTTCCGGATGGTGTATCTATGTCACGGGTAGGGGAAACACCCCATTCTTCGAGAGGTGCTTTGGCTAGGCCAAAGGTTATGGTCTTCCCTACCTTATACCTTGCGTTTACCAGTTGTTACTGTAATAGTTGGCATCCTTGGGTTGGGTATTATAGGTTGGCACCTCAGACCTTGCCAGTTTCTTCCACCGTTTTACTTAGTATTACCCTTATGGTTGATGTGCTGGGATTTGACGGCACTTTCGACGCTTAAAACATAGGATTTTTAGGAGTTCTTGAGCGTTTTTAGTTAGATTTAATGTCGTTTGTTAAGTGTGCAGGGACAAAGTATGAATTAGGAAATAAAGACAAAAAATTGCAATTTTTGGGCTAAAATGAAGCCACCACGGGTGTCACATCCACGACGGCCCGTGGGGATGATTGTCAAAGAGAGGCAGCAAGAATGTTAAGACTGGGCAACCCCGACGGGCTGGAAAACTGCCCGTGGTAGTCACGACGGCCCGTGGCATCGCCCATCAAGGTGGGACATCAGATAGTGCAAAGATACAAGGAAGGACGACGGGCTCCACGACATCCCGTCGCTAGCCCGATGTCCCATCACAAGCTGCCCATGGAAACTAGGTAGGGGAACTACTAAGAGACAAAGCCAGGCGACGTGAGTCTGTGACGGGCGTCGAAACTGTGACGGGCGTCGCAACTGCGACAGCCCATCGACCTCTGCCCGTAAGAATATGCCAGAGGACTTTCCTGAAGACCCAATAAAGAGCGATGGGAAGCCACGACGCTCGTCGCCTCAGTGACGGCCCATGTGGTGACCCGTCGGAGCTGACCGCATCCAGATTTCCCAGTTTTATTAGTATTTGGCTCTTTTGTCTATAAATACTTTCCCCTAGGTTTTATTTTAAAGAGTTCACGAATTATTTCAAGTTACTTTCGGATATTTTGTTACTTTGATTTTGGTGTTGAATCGAAGACTAATTCTTGATAATTTGAAGTGTTCTTGAGATTATTCTTTAAGATTCTGGTTTTTCTTATTTCTCTTTGTAAGTATCTTCTGATGATTGATCAAACAAACATTGATTACATGCTTATGAACATGAATAGCTAAATCCACAACTAGGGTTATGGAAACCATGAAGGATTAATGACGTAGGCTAAGTACTTAGGTAATATAGGGAGGTGTTCATGCATGTATTGTTTCTCCCTTTGATTTGATTGCTTTTTAACGGTTGCAAACGTTAGAACTCGCATTATCCTTACTTGCCGGACCAAGAAGGTAACGGATGGGAAAAGGGTTGTAAATAATGAGATTCGAGGCTATCAATCCTCGTCTAATAGCTTGACCTTGTCCAGGAATAGATAATCTGGGATCAAGGGTAAGGGTTAGTAAAGAGACACCCGCGGCCGGACCAAGGCGTGTAGTGAGATTCACCTAGTTGCCAAACCAAGGAATTAGGTGAACCTAACTTACTGATTCCGCATGCTAAGCACCAACCTAGTGAACCTAGTACGAAAGCCTTACTAAGTTATGATCTCATGGGGACCATTGCCCTAGTCACTTCTCTTATTGGTAAATACTCTTGAACTTAATATTGGTTACCTGATACGTTATTGTTACAATAATTACTTGTTACTACAAAACCCCCTTTTTTACGGGAAATAACTGACTAAAAACTTGAAGTAAACACTAGTCGACCATAGTCCTTCCACATTCCCTGTGGGATCGACCCCAACCTCTAGTTGGGTTCTATATTTGAACAGCGACCACTTGCGCTTCTTTTAGACGTGTAATTTGGGATCATCAAATTTTGGCGCCGTTGCTGGGGAATACGGCTTAGGACTAAGAGAGATTGTGTTTATTTCACTTATAGTCCTTAGTTCCTGATTTTACTTTTTCTGTTGGTTTTGTTTTGATCACAGGTTGCACACTTGTGCATGCCAAGCACAAGGAGTCAAGGCAATCCCTTATGATCCGGAGCTTTCCAAAACACTGAGAAACATGGCTAAGGTTGGAGAGCACAAAACTCTGAAACAGATTACAGCTCGGTTAATTGCTGAAACCGAGCAACAAAAGAAGGATGAAGCAGCACGCCAGAAGGAAGGCGAAGATGCCCTTGCTGCAGAAGATGAGAAAATTGCACAAGATCTTGCAGCTCGAAATGCTGCAGCTGAGCGAGCAAGACGCGGAAGGCAGCAAACGGTCCGGGATGAGGCAGTACCTTGTTATTCCCCATATAATAGGGGTCGACAAATGCAGAAGCAAAGGCAGGCTCCTCTGTATTATGATGTAGATGATTTTGATGACGAGGAATATGGCTCCACTGGGCCCATAGTGCTACCACCATTGGCTGACGGAACAAAGTTTGACATTACTAGCGCCATGATTCAACTGCTGACCATGAAAGGACTCTATTCAGGAAAGCCCACTGAAGATGCAATTCTACATATGAATAACTTTGTGAGCATCAGCAAATCGTATAACATGCCAGGAGTGGGTCAAGAGGCGATCAGACTGAGGTTGTTCCCATTTTCATTGACTGATGAGGCATCTACATGGCTCTCAGAACTACCTTATAGTTCCATATACTCATGGTATGAGCTAAAGACTTAGTTTATGAAGTGGTTCTTTCCTCCATCAAGGATGTTGTAGCTGAAGCAGGAGATATATAATTTCAGGCAGCTACCTACAAAATCTCTATATGAGGCGTGGCTGAGGTTCAAAAATAAGATGAAGCAAGTTCCGAGACACGGAATCCCTCCCAGGCATCTGATGGAGATATTTTGTAAGGCTCTGAATGCAAATACTAAAGTTGTAGCGGATACTGTGACTGGAGGTGCATTCATGGAAAACACATAACTTAAAGCTGCAGAGAGTTTGGATAGGGTCGCAAAGACAAACCGAGCATGGCATACGAGAGATGTAGAAATGCCAGTAGGTACTTATGCAGTTGGCAAGTCTATGGATCGTAATGAGATAGAAGATATTAAGAAGACATAGGCTGAGATGAACACGACACTTGGGTTGCTGGCAAAGAAAATTCTGGCTGAGGGAGTAGAAAAAGTTAAAGCGGTAGATTCCCAAGGCAAAGCACCAAGGTCAGACGAGTACTTATCTGATGAAGAAATTAGTTATCTGAATGATCAAGGGGCGGGTTTCTGGGCCTATGGCAAAGGAAATAAAGGTCAGAGCAGATATAAGGATGACTACTACAATCGGTCCAGTTACAGAGATAGAGCAGACGGTGACTGGCAGAAAAGAGATGGGTACAAAAATGACAAGACTGGCTTTTACGTGCCACCTGCAAATCGTGAAGAGCGGGCAGGGGAACCTTCCATAAGGGAATTGATCCACAAAGTGATCCAAAAGGTTGACTCCATGTATGTGAGCATGAAGGAGATCAAAGCTAAAATTTCAGGTCTTAGCCAGAAGGTGGAGTCTCACACCATTTCCATAAAGCAGCTTGAGACACAGTTCCACCAGTTGTCAACTAGCATGAATCCGCGCCAAAAGGGTGCTCTCCTAAGTGACACAGTTCAGAATCCAAAGAATGATAGATAGGTTATGGCGGTGACTACTTGGAGCGGTAAGCAGACGGTTGATCCTCCCATGCCTATTGTTGTTGATGAGCCAGCTGAAATTGAGAAGGATAATGCTGAGGTTGTTGCCAAATCCGCACAGAAAGATAGGAGTGAAGGGCCGCTTGAGAGGCAATCGTCTGAGCAGAAAGGTAAGAACAAGGAGGTTGCACCAGTCCTGAATCCTACCATTTCCTCCTCCACCTTATCCCCAGAGGTTGAAGAAGAAGGTAGAGGACGAAAATTTTTATAAGTTCATCTCCATGCTGAAGCAGCTGTCAGTGAAGATTCCGTTGGTCGAAGCATTGGACCAAATGCCTGGTTATGCTAAGTTTATGAAGGGCTTGGTGATGAGGAAGAGAACGATCAGTTTTGAACCAGTAAATAATTTGCACCACTGCAGTGCAATAGTGTCTCGCTCTATGGTTCAGAAGAAGGAAGATCCTGGAGCTTTCATCATCCCATGCACTATTGGAGCATTCTATTTCGCCAAAACTTTGTGTGATCTGGGATCTGGGTGCTAGCATAAATCTTATGCCATTTGCAGTCTACAATCAGTTGGTCTTGGGAGCCCCTTCTCCGACTATAATACGGCTACTTATGGCTGACCGGACGGTGAAGAGGCCTGTGGGAATTCTTTACGATGTATTGGTAAAGATTGACACTTTTATCTTTCCTACAGATTTTATTTTCCTAGATTGCGAGGTCGACTTTGAGGTGCCCATTATCTTGGGGCGACCATTCTTGGCTACTGGGAGTGGTTTGGTTGACTTGGAAATAGGTCAGATGAAATTCAGGCTAAATGATGAAGAGGTGACCTTCAATGTGTGCAAGTCGATGAAGCATCATGATGATATGAAAGTGGTATCAGTGATTGATGTAGCTGATGAAGACCAGCTAGTGGTACCTATTGAAGAGCGACTTGGGGTAGATGCCCTTGCGGCAGTCATCATGAATTTTGAGGGTGACGACATTGATGAATATGAAGAGATGGTTGCATCCCTTACAAGTTTGGGGACTTACACTTATGCACCTAAGAAGCTGGATTTGGACCTTAAGAATAGGACGACACCACTAGCTCATCCATCTATTGAGGAGCCGCCCATCTTGGCGCTAAAAGCACTGCCAACTCATCTTAGGTATGTATTTTTGGGAGATCATGAGACCTTGCCGGTAATCATTGTTGTAGATTTGGGAGAAGCGCAGGTTGAGGATCTAGTTGCAGTATTGAGAATGTTTAAGAGAGATATTGGATGGACCATCACAGACATTATTGGGATTCCGCCTAGAATCTGCACTCACAAAATCCAGCTTGAGCCTGATTGTGTTCCTTCTATTGAACATCAACATAGGTTGAATCAGCCTATGCAAGAAGTCATTAAGAAGGAGATCATAAAGTGGCTGGATGCAAGTGTGGTTTACCCGATTTCTGACAGCAAGTGGGTGAGCCCAGATCAGTGTGTGCCAATGAAAGGAGGGATTACTGTGGTCCCTAATGCTAAAAATGAGTTGATACCGATGAGTCCAGTGATAGGCTGGCGTATATGCATGGATTACAGAAAGTTGAATGCGTGGACTGAGAAGGACCATTTTCCAATGCCATTCATGGATCAGATGCTAGACCGTCTTGCAGGTAGAGGTTGGTACTATTTTCTTGATGGTTATTCTGGGTATAATCAGATCTCTATTTCCCCAGAAGACCAAGAGAAAACCACATTCACATGCCCATATGGGACGTTCGCTTTCAAGAGGATGCCGTTTGGTCTTTGCAATGCGCCAACTTCTTTTCAGCGGTGTATGATGTCTATCTTTTTTGATATGGTGGAGGACATGATAGAGGTATTTATGGATGACTTTTCTGTGGTGGGTGACTCTTTCGAAGATTGTCTAGATCATCTGGGTTGTGTGTTGAAATGGTATGAAGAGTGCAACCTAGTGCTAAATTGGGAGAAGTGTCACTTCATGGTCAAAGAAGGCATCGTACTTGGTCACCGAATCTTAAAGAAGGGCATAGAAGTTGATAGAGCAAAGATTGAGGTGATTGAAAAATTGCCTCCACCAGTTTCTGTGAAAGGTATCCGGAGTTTCTTGGGTCATGCAGGGTTTTATCGACAATTTATCAAGGACTTCTCCAAAATTGCAAATCTGTTGTGCAAGTTGTTAGAGAAAGAGGTAAAATTTGTATTTGATGATGCTTGTCTCAAGGCATTCGAGTGCCTCAAAGAGAAGTTGGTTACAACTTCTATTATTATTGCTCCTGATTGGTCGCAACCATTTGAGGTTATGTGTGATGCTAGTGAGGTAGCGCTAGGAGCAGTCCTAGGCCAAAGGCGCGAGAAGATTCTTCATCCTATTTACTATGCTAGCAAGGCACTTAACCCAGCTCAGAAGAACTATACAGTGACTGAATAGGAACTCCTTGCTGTGGTCTTTGCCTTCAAAAAATTCAGATCTTATTTGCTTGGCACCAAGGTGTTGGTGCACACTGACCATTCAACTCTTCGCTATCTCATGGCAAAAAAGGATGCTAAGCGAAGGTTGATTAGATGGGTGTTGCTGCTACAAGAATTTGACTTTGAAGTTAAGGACCGCAAGGGTACAAAAAATCAGGTGGCAGACCATTTGTCTAGGTTGGAAGAGGAAGCTATGCTGAAACTGAATGATGAGATCGAGATTGATGATTGGTTTCCTGACGAACAGGTATTGGCTGCTTCTCAGGACTTGATACCATGGTTCGCGTACATTGCCAACAATTTGACTAGTGACTTAGTGCCTGATGATATGTCCGTTCACCAAAGGAGAAAATTCATGTCTGACGTGAAGAAATACTTTTGGGAAGAGCCGTTCTTATTTTGTGTCTGTGCTGATACCATAATACGGATATGTGTGCCAGAAGCTGAGATGATAAAGATATTGGAAGCATGCCATTCGTCCCTTATTGGAGGTCATCATAGTGGTATCCAGATGGCCCATAAGATTTTACAATACGGCTATTATTGGCCGACTATTCATAAAGATGCCCATGAGTTTTCAAAGGCTTGTAGCAGGTGTCAGAGGGAAGGAGGCATATCAAGGAGGCATGAGCTTCCTATGAATCCCATCCTTGTGATTGAGCTATTTGATGTGTGGGGCATTGACTTCATGGGGTCATTTGTGCTATCTGATGGGAACCTGTATGTATTGGTAATTGTTGACTATGTGTCTAAATGGGTGGAGGCGGTTGCGCTTCCAAGCAATGAAGCTAAATGTTTCACAGCGTTCTTGAAAAAGAACATCTTCTCCGGATTCAGTACGCCAAGGGCCATTATTAGCGATGGAGGCTCTCACTTCTGCAACAAGTTATTTCGTGCTTTGCTTGAAAAATATGGAGTGAAACACAGAGTTGAAACCCTCTATCATCCGCAGGCAAGTGGGCAAGTGGAGGTCTCCAATAGAGAAATCAAGTCAATCTTGTCAAAAACTGTTAATGCAAATAGAAAGGATTGGTCGCGAAAGCTTGAGGATGCATTATGGGCGTACCGGACTGCGTACAAAACTCCAATAGGCATGTCTCCATATCAACTTGTAATTGGTAAGGCTTGTCATCTTTCGGTGGAGCTAGAGCACAAGGCCATGTGGGCTTTGAAGAAGCTGAACTTGGATTGGGGTGCAGCATCACTCCAAAGGTTAGAGCAACTGAATGAGTTGGATAAATTCCGACTAAATGCATATGAAAGTTCAGCTCTGTACAAGGATAGGATGAAGCTATATCATGATCGGAAGATAGAGCAGAGAGACTTTCAGCCAGGTGACTTGGTCCTGCTTTTCAACTCTAGACTTCGCTTGTTTCCTGGCAAGTTGAAGTCCAAGTGGATTGGACCTTTCAAGGTGGTACAAATTTTCCCTCATGGAGCTATTGAACTTGAAAACCTTGAGGGAAAATAGTTCAAGGTACACGGGCAGAGGATCAAAGCATATTTCGGCACAACAGAGGAGATTAAGACTATTAAAGCATGGAGCATAGATGATCTCGTCCCAACCAAGGAGCTTGATAAAGTCTGAGTAGTCAAGTAGCCTGCGTTGTGCCGTGACGTTAAATCAAGTGCTACATGGGAGGCACCCCATGATGTTGTAATTTACTTTATATTAGTTGTAGTGTAAAGACTATAGAGTATTTTGACGAAGTCTGAGTAGCCAAAATACTTGCGTCGTGCCGCGATGTTAAATCAAGCGCTGCATGGAAGGAAACCCATGTGTTGATATGTGCGTTCATTTTGCATGAGGATGAGAGTTGCCATAAAAATTTCAAGGAACCCCCTTCTGAGCCTTCCCCTCACAAGAGAAAAAGAAGAAGCAAAGATAAACAAGTTCAAGAGGGAGAGGCTCCACTTAGCCCGAAGTCTCAGAAGAAGAAAGAGGAGAAAGCTGAAAAGAGGGCCAGAAGAGAGCTGGAAAGAGCAATAAAAGAGTCTTCGGCCATGCATCAGATTGAGGTAGATGGTCGAGGCAGAGTTGGGTCAACTAGTGGTGCTGCTGGCCAGACGGAGATTCCTTCTTTAGACCCCATTGTGGGAGCGGTTACTGATGAAGCTGCGAGGACAGCTGTCGATCTTGAGTAGAGGTTTGCAAAGGCAGCCTCTATTGAGGAAAGCACTACGGGCGCCTGTCCTAAGGGCCCGAAGGATGCGACACCCGGTGCGGGCGCTTAGGCGCCACAGGTATGTTCTAACCCCCATTTGTTATATATTTTTGTGCATTGAGGGCAATGCCCTTTTCTTTTTGGTGGGGTGGGGCATTTACAGGGTGAGTAAGTTTTTGATGGGTTCTTGGCAAAGTCGAGTAGCCAAGAGACTCGGTTCATGCCGTGACGGTAAATCAGGCGCTGCATGGGAGGTAACCCATGAAGGTACTCACAAGGTACCCGACTCTTTAGGGTTTTCTTGCTTGTGTTCTTTCCCTAAAGAGTTTAATTTCTATTGAACCATCATGTTTAGGATAGGTTGTATATAGTAAAAGAAGAAAAGGAACTTAGTGCAGTCTATATGTGTGATTTTCGAACTAATTTTGATATGAAAAATGGAGACCCCTCCAATTTTGTGTTTATTGGTATCTGGCTTTGATAGATTAACTTTTGTGGATCCTCGTGTGACATTATATATATTGATCTGATAATGGGCTTAAGCAGAGCATGAACTTAGTAGGTAGCATGTGACTGTCGACTCTGTGCCATGTGTGTGTGAGCTGAATTTGTCTGGTTCTTGCTTTGTGTGCCAAGCTAGAACTTGCCAAGGTCGTAGAATAGTTGGTTAGAAAAGGATCATAGGCCATTTTTGAATTAGTCCACTCTATCCCAAAAGACCAACTAAATTATGGGTCCCTAATTTTGAGCCTAAGTAGACCCGTTTTGTTGTTTAGCCTAATCACCTTCCCCGTCTTTTTGCAAAACCTTTAGTTTGGCCCTTGTCCCTCCTTGGACATCGTGTACCTCAACTCAGGCAAATTGCCTAAGTTGAGAGTGGCTACTGTAGAGGTGAGTAAGGAGTAGGGGTATCGAAAGAAAAGGCTAGTAATGAAAAAAGGGAAATAACGGGTGCGGCGATTATGTTGAAAAAAAAGAAGAAAAAGAAAGAAAAAGAAAAGAAAGAAAAAGAGAGGAGAATAAGACGATTGAAACACATGCCGCGCCCGTCACTTATTGAAAATAAACAAAAAAAAAGGGGAGAAAAAAAGGATGGAAAAGAGGATAATTGGTTTGTTGGGTGGAGCCAAGTTAGCGTAGCGTCAAGGAGGGCATTAGTTACTATTGCCTATATCTACCATACCCGTCCCCAAGCCTACGTTACAAGCCGAGAAAGTCCTATAGTGATCCTAACCCAACTGTTTAAAAGCTAAGGCATAGAAAATAAGGGCAAGCCTAAGGTATTATGCATGCATTGTTTGAACATCTTTCTGAGTATGAGTGCTTAGTTCAGTCCCTGATATATCTGTACTGTTGTGAGAATGGGACTTCTTTGTGGTAAGGGCACTAGAGCGACTTTGACTGATAAATGCTAGTATGAATCTCACATGTGTATGCCATATCGTTTGTTGATAATTGATGTGCCGCTAATTTACGTCACTTTCGACTCCTTTTTACTAAGAACAATCGTACGTTTTCAAGCAACCGTTGTTGTTTTTGATGTTTTTATGTTGTATTTGTAGGAAATGGAAGCAAACACGGAACCGGAAGGAAATACGCGAAAAACAACATTCTGCCTAAGAGTGACGGCCTGAGTGACGGCCCGTCACACATGTGACGGTCCGTCACAGTGACCGTCACACCAAGGCAGCAACTTCAGGCGGCATCACTGGTTAGCAGTGACGGTCCAGGCGACGGTCCGTCACTGGCTTGATGGTCCGTCAGCCTGGCCGTCAAGTTAAGGCAGACGCGCGTCAGCGGCTGTCCGCGTTTAGGACTCCTAACCCGTTTTGGATTTGGTTTCTTTGACTCCTATAAATACCCTATGATAGGTTTATTTTACATATCGTTCACCCAATAGTTTTAGAATAGTTTTTAGTCGTTTTTGAGAGTAACAACACGTTTTCGTATTCTTGCAAGCGTGTTCTTGATTCGTTCTTGAGTTCTTGGTTTTTCTTGTTCTTGGATTATTGAAGGGTATTTTCATCATATTGTAAGAATCTTCTTTCCTTTATTATGAATTTCTTCTTTTCTTCTTCGAGCATGAGTAACTAAAACTCCCACAACTAGGGTTGTGGGAGCCATATCTAAAGTAGCAATATAGATTCCGGGTAGCGACGGGTTCAATTTACATGTAGTCACGTTGTTAATCATACTTTATGTCACGTTTTCTAGTGGTTGCAAATATTAGAATATGCCTAGGTTTAATTTGCTTGAGTAAAGAGATTAAAACCGGGAAACTTGATTAACGACAAGGATTCGAGACTACCAACTCTCGTCTTAATGATTAATGCTGTAACTAGATTAATCTACTTGATGTTAGGATTGAAATCTAAAAAGCACATCTTTTCGAGGTCGAGAGAATAGAAAAGGAAATTTGTTTATCTGGTCGAGAGACGTTTAGACGATACCATTGACGCAATCACATCGTGACACGCATATAAAAAGAACCCGGTTAAGCCTAGAATCGACATTGTTACAAATGCCATGGTGAACACGTCCCTAGTTCACTCTCTCCTATTGATTATTACTTTTACATTATTACTTGTTTTGTTTACGATTTGTTCACACAAAACCCCCCCTTATTTACCGGAAACTATTGACCATCAGTCACGTACTTCACTAAAGGCTTAATCATCACCATATTCTCTGTGGGATTCGACCCCAACCTTGTTGGGTTCTTTACTTGACTACGACCGCTTACGCTTCGTTAATTTGAGGTGTAGTTTGGGCGTTATCAATAATGTAATGTCATCCTTGGATCCCGCTGTGTTATCTTGATGAATAGAACCTATGCACTGGTTTTGTCTTGAAAGAAAGGGGGGTACTCGTTATGAATTGAATTGCTAAGCCATATGACTTCCGTAGTTCCTGGTTTTCTTTTTGCTTAAGCGTTATTTTGTTTTGTTTTGTTTTGATATGTCTGTTGCTTGAGGACAATCAAAGATTCTAAGTTGAGGGTGTTGATGTGCCGGGATTTGACGGCAGTTTCGACGCTTAAAACATAGGATTTTTAGGAGTTCTTGAGCGTTTTTAGTTAGATTTAATGTCATTTGTTAAGTGTGCAGCGACAAAGTATGAAGTAGGAAAGAAAGCCAAAAAGTTACAACTTCTGAGCTAAAATGAAGCCACCACGAGCGTCACATCCACGACGGCCCATGGGGCTGACCATCAAAGAGAGGCAGCAAGAATGTTAAGACTGGGAAACCCCGATGGGCTGGCAAACTGCCCGTAGCAGTCGCGATGGCCCATGGCGTCGCCCGTCAAGGTGGCCCAGCGGATAGTGCAATGAGACAAGGAAGGACGATGGGCTCCACTATGTCCCATCGCCAGCCCGACGTCCCGGCACAAGCTGCCCATGGAAACCAGGCAGGGGGAAATACTAAGAGACCAAGCCAGGCGACGTGAGTCTGCGATGGCCCATCGACCTCCGCCCGTAAGAATGTGCCAGAGGACTTTCCTGAAGACCCAATGAAGGCCGATGGGCAGCCACGACGCCCGTCGCCTCAGCTACTGCCCATGTGGTAACCTGTCGGAGCTGACCGCGTCCAGATTTTCTAGTTTTATTAGGATTTGGCTCTTTTGTCTATAAATACTTTTCCTAGGTTTTATTTTAAAGAGTTCACGAATTATTTCAAGTTACTTTTGGATATTTTGTTACTTTGATTTTGGTGTTGAATCGAAGACTAATTCTTGATAATTTGAAGTGTTCTTGAGATTATTCTTTAAGATTTCGGTTTTTCTTATTCCTCTTTGTAAGTATCTTCTGATGATTGATCAAACAAACATTGATTACATGCTTATGAACATGAATAGCTAAATCCACAACTAGGGTTATGAAAACCATGAAGGATTAATGACGTAGGCTAAGTACTTAGGTAATATAGGGAGGTGTTCATGCATGTATTGTTTCTCCCTTTGATTTGATTGCTTTTTAACGGTTGCAAACGTTAGAACTCGCCTTATCCTTACTTGTTGGACCAAGGAGGTAACGGATGGGAAAAGGGTTGTAAACAACGATATTCGAGGCTATCAACCCTCGTCTAATAGCTTGACCTTGTTCGGGAATAGCTAATCTGGGATCAAGGGTAAGGGTTAGTAAAGCGACACCCGCGGCCGGACCAAGGCGTGTGGTGAGATTCACCTAGTTGCCGGACCAAGGAGTTAGGTGAACCTAACTTACTGATTCTGCATGTTAAGCTCCAAGCTAGTGAACCTAGTACGAAAGCCTTACTAAGTTATGATCTCATGGGGACCATTTCCCTAGTCACTTCTCTTATTGATAAATACTCTTGAACTTAACATTGGTTACCTGATACGTTATTGTTACAATAATTACTTGTTACTACAAAACCCCCTTTTTTACGAGAAATAACTGACTAAAAGATTGAAGTAAACACTCGTCGACCATAGTCCTTCCATATTCCCTTTGAGATCGACCCCAACCTCTAGTTGGGTTCTATATTTGAACAGCGACCGCTTGCGCTTCTTTTAGAGGTGTAATTTGGGTGCATCATCCCCGTGTGGACTTTATATATGAATTTAGACCATAATTGATTGTATATTTGGGAATGTCCACGAGTTTCGGACATCGAGTTGTGATTGTAGGTTGGTTATCTGTGCTATAGAGCTGATTGTGCCGGTGCAGGGCTGATAGGTTGATTTTTGAGCCGTTGGGCTATCATTTTTTTGCGATCATATCATTCATGCAAAGGATTTTATTTTCTGTATGTTTTACTATTGTTTTGGCTACGGGCTTACTATAATTGGTTTTCTAAACCTTGCATGGCCCCGAGGGCCTGTTTTCGGCAAAATGATTAAAAAGGGGATTTGAAACTGACTTTATGGGTTTTCTTGAGACGAAAGAGATTAGAGGGTGGTTGTTACCACTGGTTTTCTTACTGACACTAGCCTTGGCTGTGCCGTAGCGCTAGATATATTTTTATCATGGATTTAGTCTCGGATATACTTTGGGCACCCTTTATTAGGATTTTGAGATTTTATTACTGGTTTAGACCCGGGTACACTCTGGGCAGTTATACCTTGAGATTTCAAAATTTAGTGTAGTCATGTATACCTGCATGGATCGTGTCAATCCAGACTAGGGGCTATCTGCTGCGAGTACCGGGGGAGGTACGTACAATACTATTGTCACTCATAGTTTCATCATATCATTCATATTGTGTTCGGAGCCTTGTTTGTTGTTCGTTCAGTGTGCGCTCCGGTGGTACAAAATGCTAGAGGGATTGCTTGCTCTTGTGTGTGTTCCTCGGGTGTAGCGACGCCCATTAGAACTGTAGGTAGAAGTAGCGTATGCTATCTTATTATAGTGCTGGTTAGCAATCTTCCGGTCTATTGTGGTATAGCTTATTCTATCCTATGGAAATCTGTGTGAGTTTGGTGTGTTTGTATGTATTTTCTCGGTAGTTGATTCTTTTAGTAGTGGATGGGGTGTGTTGACCTTGGGAGGCGACTACCTGGGGTTTTGACTCGTGGAAAGGTCTTGTTAGCTTGATTTTCAGTTTTTTCTGTGGTTCTAGAATTGGGTTGAGTGTTTCTTATTCTAGCGACCTTAGGTGGTTGTTCCCTAGGTGATTATCTAGCATTTGCTAGGAGCCTTTCGGTTGGTATGGTGTGGTTCCGATAGCTTTGTGTCTGGGGAGGTTGTTGTGTCTTAAGAAGCATGGTGTTGGTTGATGGAAGGAGGGTATTGGTTGGCTTTGCTTTTCTCAGGAGGTTAGGATCGACCTTCGTCAATCGTTAGGTTTAGGTGGCTAGTGGGTATCTGGATTTTTTTGGTGGTTTTCCATCAGCTTCCAATTTTGTTGAGTTTTAACTGTAGCACCGTGGATGAGTTTTGACTGTAGCATTATGGTCGAGTCTTGATTTTGGCTTTGCGGTTGATTCATAATTGTGATATTTGGTTGAGTTGGGCATTTGGCCTATTCTTCTTCCTACCTCATAGAGTGTTGCAGTAAAGATGAGGGAGCTAAAGGGACAACTCCAGGATCTTTTGGGGAAGAGTCTGTCAGTTTTGGTGTATCTTTGGAAAGGGTTCCGTTTGGTTTGAAAAGATGGAAGATGTCTCCTTGTACATAGTTATGGGTTACTAATAACCGACTGGGGTGGGTGGAGATGAGGGTATGCTTCGGTTTGCGGGTGGATGACTTGATTTGATCGGCTACAGAGTACAATGGCATTGTACTTAGGTAAATTCGGGGGCAGGATTCCTTCTAGTAGAGATTGAGGTGGTAGGCTTTTCCAGTACTACCCTTGGGGGCTTGTTGCATCAGCTGTGATTAACGTGCTTCATTCTTTGGAGGACCCAAGTTTTAGTAGCATCTACAGTTTGGGCAAACTTTATATTCAGAGTCTAGTTGGCTCCAGCTTATATATTGTTCATCGGCAGTGTACGAGTCTACCCAAGGATTCGATATGAGCATTGGTCAAAAATTGGAGTTGGGTTTCAGAATCGGGAGCTAGCAGGTTACTTTGGGTGGTTCATGGAAAGTTCTCTTTAATTGCAGCTTCTTTGGGCCGTAAGGCAGTAATGCAGACCACTTGGTCTCTCTATTTCAGTTTCGGATTGGTCGTTGGCCTTAGACATCCATCCCTTGGCTAACCGTCTGTTTAGGGTAGACTTGACAGATTCCAGTGGTGTTATTATCAGTGCAGGGTCCATTATACCTTTATTGGACAGATTCAACGTCATAAGTTTGAGGGTCAGCGGTGGTGTGTCTTATGTCAGCAGGTTATGCGAGTTGAAGCCGACAGGGCTACTTCAAGTTCTAGTGGTACATTGAGATTGTTGGTCGCCCTTGTGTTCCGAGGTTGGAGGTTTGGACTAGTGGATTCTTCGAGAGGTTGTCCGTCGGATGAGTGTCCTAGTGTTTATTAGGTTCTGCCAATATAGGTCAGGAGTATAACATGTTGGATGATTTCAGAATTAGTGGTTTGTATACTGATGCAGTAGAGCGAGTGTTTTGAGCCAGAGGGTGAGTTGAGAGATACTGAGCTGTTCAATAGCTAGGTGGCGACCTTGGACTTCAGGCATCCTTTCCTTTACCTACAGGATGTTTTGACTTGATATTTGTGACTTGGTGGGTTTCGTCTTAAGTAGCGAGGGTAGTAAGGCGATCTTGAATCCAAATGGTATTCGAGTATTTGGAGAAGCAATGATATTTCTAGAGTTTGGAGCTTAGTGATGGCTATGGACTTTGTGGTAGGCTTACCACACTCCTTGCAGAGGTTGGATTTTTGTGTTTGGGTCTTCTCGGGCAGGTTGACCTGGTTCGTTCACTTTCAGCCAATTCACACTTAGCACAATTCAGTGAGGTTAGTTTTTGATCTATCTTGGGAGATTCTCCTTTGACACAGGGTATTCACCCATGTCCTTCCCAAACCTGGTATGCTAGTTTCAGTTGAGTTCCTATGGTTAGTTCAGTTGAGTTCAGACATCAAGATTGATCTTAGCAAAGGTATCCATTCATTGGTTGAGGGTTGGTCAGGTAGGAGTGCGCATTGGTATTATCGGTTTGGTTTTGAGTATTATCGGTTCGGTTTATCGGTTTTTGGTTTGTCAACATGCAAAACCGATAATAAAACTAATAAGATATTCGTTATCGATTTTTGATTAATCGGTTTTGGTCCTTAACGGTTTGGTTTTTGGTTTAACCGATAAGAAAATGCTTCTATAATTTTTTTTTGCTTTCTCTTATTTTCATCTACATATATACACTACCTTCATGCATAAAAGTCTATACAAATTACAAGCATAAGCAAATTCAAATAAGTTATTACTAAAACAAACTTATTTTCTTTCTTGTTAATTAGCAAACTTGAATGCAGTAGCAACACTAGCAATCTCTCAAAAAGAAAAACAACACTGATAGGTAGAACCCCACCAAACCAACATCTTTAGAAAGAAAACAACACCACTAAGACAATAACTATAAAATGCAAAAGAATAATAGGGTATATATTTAAAATCTAAAGCCACTATTATAATTATGGATAAAAATATAATTTTAATATAATCTAATTGGGTTATCGGTTTAACCATTAACAAAAACCTTAAAATCGAAACCGAATCGATAGCCCAATAAAAAAATTTACAAATCCATTAAAAACCCGTTAACCCAATAACCCGATACCGAAAACCAATAATATTTTTATTGGTTCAGTTTATTGGTTAAATCAATTTTTGCACAACCCTATGGTCAGGGCAGATTGCTACATCTTTCGAGGAGGTGCTTCGAGTAGGTATTTTGGATGACAAAGGACTAGTAGACCATGGCTTGGATAGAGTCGAGTACAAAGGTGATTTCGATCGAGGTTGCGCGTAATGGGGAACTAAGGATCTCCGGTGGGTTAAATGATGTTTCGAGGGTAACTCGAGTTTCCGGCATGTATGAAGCTTCATGGTTATGTTAAGGATGATTCAAGTTAGACAAAAGGGTTTTGCAGGCCAACGGATTCATGAGTTAGAATTTTAGTTGACGACTTTCTGGTGTTCTTGGTTGGGGTTTCGAGGGTTCGAGCTTCATGTGTTGATCGCCTTGGTTCTTCTAGTTTTGGTGTTGGGTCGGTCCTTTTTTGTTGAGTTTCTTAAGGTTTGGGTTAGGTTGTAAGGCCTTTGGAATTGTTAGAGTTAAAGGTTAGAGTCTAGTTTGGCTGGTTATAAGGTGTTGGGTATTGGTAGTTTTCCTTTAGTTTAGCTCTGTGGGATGCCGCCCAGTCGGGGAGGCTACCCGAGTTTCCGAGGGAGTGGTGCGGGAGTAGGATCCGTCTTCTTTTAAGTCTATAGGTTTCTATCCCTTCTCTAACTTTCGCGGATGAAAGTTCTTTTAGTAGTGCATGTTGTAATGACCCTCCAGGTTATTTTCTATTTTTCATGCTTTTTCTGCATTTCGAGCTTTCCCTCAACGGCTACAGGTCATTTATGACTTGTCGAGACTGACGGTTTGGTGCCCGAGCTGTTCGTTAGGTCGTTATGACCATTTCCCTATTTGAGAGCTTGAACTTAGAAAATCTTTGACTTTGGTCAACTTTCTTTGTAAACATGCTTAGAATCAAATACCAACAGTTCTGTTGGCTCCGAAATGAGCATTTTGGCCTAGTAGGACCCTTGGTCTGAGTTTGGGAGTTTGTGTTTTGGGTTTGTGTTGTTTTTTGTGTTTTCAAGCTAGTTTGGCTTGTGGGATTGACTTTGGTTAATATTCGGAGAAGACGGCCTCGGATGAAAATTCCATCAGCCTTGTTAGCTCTGGAATATCGACTTTGCGCTAGAGAGCCCTTTCGTTCGAGTCCCGAGGTTTCTGGACTTATTTTTGGCCCTTGGGTTCCGTTTTAGAAAAGTTGGCCAAAAGTTGGTTTTGAGCGTGGGGCCCACTTTTCATGAAATCGACATCCGATGGGTTTTTGTTAATTCCATTAGATCCAGAATGCTATTTATAGTTGAATAACTCAGCTCATTTTTGTTTGCGGGACCCCAGATGCATTCCCGGGGACCCATTGTGTGAAAAGTCTGCCCTTGGCATTGCTGGTTGTTGGGGTGACGCCAGGGCGCCTCCTGGGCCGCACCTGCGCGCGCGCGCCTGCGCGCCACCGGCCGCCCCTGCGCCTCAGCGCCCCCCTGGCCTCCTGCTCACCAGTGCCCATGTCAGCGCCCTTGTGCGCGCCACTGACCGCCCCTGCGCCTAGGCGTGGCCACTTATAAAGCTGGCCAGCCTTCAAATTTCCAGCTTTTCTCATTATCTTCCGAACTCGATATTTTCTCATTTTTGCTCCAAATTCCTCCATTTCTTCACCAGCTCACTCTCATAACTTGGAGGAATAATTACTACTGATCCGGATGCGTTCTTGGTCTCTTGAATAGGTAAATTCTCGTGTAGATTTTCATGAATTTCTCCTCTTTAATTTCTTGATTTGTGGGTTGTTTTAAGCCTCAATTGATGTTCGTTTCTGCTCAACTTTTGAGCATGTTCTTCCGAGGGAAACCTCGTGGTAACTTTTGTTTCTGGTTTCGAGTCGCAATACCCACGGGCTCGCTTTTGACTCAAATTTCGACCCGATTATTATTATTATAGCAATATGGGTATCGTTAGTCTTATTTTGACGCTTAGATTATTGTATTGATAGTATTTTTTTCGTGATTTGGAGCTTCTCGGAGTAGTTCGAGCCTGAACGACGTCGTTGCAGCAGCTTCTCGTCGGACCACAGGTAGGTTACGGTTTACTTCCTAGACTTAGTATTAGTTAGATTCTATATCTTATTTGTTACTGGAACATTAGGTTGGATTATAGGTAGTATTTGGCTTAAATCTTGTGACCTGTTTTAACTGGCCATTTTCGAATAGTAGATTAGAATTATTTCTGTCACCCTTAGTTTAGAAGCTTGTAGTATAGTTGTGTCTAGCTTAGAATCCTTAGTATGCATTTAGGAGGTTTTACAGGTAGAGTAGATACCTGTACTGGTTTCCATAGTTATTTTCTGCTACTTCTGCCTTAATTGTTGTTTGTGTGTAACTGTGGGTCCGAGGCCATAGCTTGAATTTGGACGGAGCTCCAAGTTAGTTTTCTTGGTTGGAGGGTGCTTTGCGCTGAATTTCCTTATGGTGTAAATTATTCAGTGATTTTGGAACACTGCATGTTCATATTGCATTTATATACCTAGCAGTACGGAAAGGAAAGGTTTTCGAGGTTTTTTGGTTTGAAACTTGAGAATTTCTATGGTTATCATGAATTTCGGATTTAAAAGGAGTTATATTGGATTTTACTACTGGTTTTGGAATGATAAGGAAAAGAACTACTTTTTATACCGGCCCGAGGGGTATTCCCGGATTCTTTTTCTCCATTGTACCAATATTTTTATATACTTTATAGTCCGATGCATTATTTCGGACACCCGATGCGCTATTTCGGGTCTTACTTTGAAAATATATACTTATAGTCTGATGCGGTATTCCAGACCGCCGATGCGTTATTCCGGATTTTTACATCCTATATGCATACATACATAAATATGCATAGTCCGATGCGGTATTCCAGGCGCCTGATGCGGTATTCGGGGTTTGTACTATTATGAACTCATACATCACATCATATCCTATCGCATTGCATTTGCTTGAGTGCACTTGGATTGTCGGTTGTCTGCATTGATTTTGTTATTTTTGCCTTTTTGTTGGTTCAGTTATTTTTGCTTTTGGTTTTATAACTAGATTTAGGTGGATTCCTATATTTTACTTACTTTCCCGTCGTTTATACTATATATTATATTTTTGTGCTCGGTCGGCCTATGATGCCTACTGAGTACCCGTTGTCTTGGTGCTCATATTACACTCTGTATTTTTTTTTTATGCGGTACTTAGTACGAGCCACCCTCGTCGATCCTCTTATCGTTCGAAGCCAGCTATTGTTCGGATCGTGGTGAGCTCCTGGCGTTCTGGAGACTCTTACTGCTTTCCTTCCACATTTCCGTTTGTATATTGTATTTTAGATAGACAGAGCCTGTTGTATAGCTACTCCATAGCTTAGATGCTCTTGTACCGGTGACACCAGGTCTGGGGTAGGTTCTTGTGTATATTCATCTTCTCAGTTACTTTATGGTCACTTTTGTATATTTATTACAGTTGGTATGTATCTATGCATTTCGGCCCTTGTATTCCTTGTATTCTCTTCCGCTTTATTTATTTTATTGCTGTATTTCATCTTCCGCCTTGTTAGATTTGGCTTGCCTACTGGGTGGTTATGTAGGCGCGATCGTGGCCCGATTTTGGATCGTGACACTTATATACCCTTTCTGAGATGGACATTTATAATGTATTCTCGCTGGAGTTCACAGATCTTGTTATGGCATCGAAAGAAGAAAAGGTGACTCAGATTTCTCCTCTCAGTTGATTGGCCTATCGTAAGCTTCGAAAACTCCACTTTGTTTGCTTATTTAACTTTATTTCCAGTTGTGTTCTACCATCAGGAAATTGCAGTGTTTAAAATTTTTCTTTTGGAGATAACCGTTGCTTATATGCCCTTTCCAAAACGAAAATCTATAAAGTCTTCACGCTAGAGTTCATAAATCGTGCATAAATAATATTTCTATTTTTATCTATAAGTTGAGAAGGAAGTACTTGCTGTACAAATTCTCAAAGTTTTATTTTCTATTTGTCATGGGAAAAGTTGAGTCACTCTCACTTCTATTTATTACTGGTTTGATTCACATCTGATTGAGGGAGAAACATAGTATTTAGTTGGCATTGGTATTCTCTATCTGGTGCCCGCAAGTCTTGGAAGGATGAGGAGCTTTATTCTTGGCTCTCAATTTGTTAGAATTTAACTTTATAATTTTGATCTGGAGTGTGTCAACTGCTTATGCATCTTGCAACTTAATTTTGGCTCAAACTTATAGAAGGCAATTCTAAGGTGTAACTGATCCAATGAAAAGGTTAACTTCAAATTTACTACTTTTCCCTTTCCGGCGGAATCAAATAAACGAACGTGAAGCTAATTTCCTCTATACTTAGGTTGTGAAAGAGACACTTAGGATGTCTGGATGTCCTATTGCGGTTCCCTCGAGTTACAGTTAATGGCTGCAACATTGAATGCAAGTTTGTTCTTAGCTTATTACTTCATTGTTTTTGAGACTGCAATGACATTTTTTTGTCCTTTGAACTAACAAAAAAGAATGAAAATGGCTCAATTTGTTTGGAACTTCCACATGAAATTACTGAAATAATGTTGCAATATTCATTAAACATTCATCTGGCAACTAAACTTCCTCAATGTGTATGGCAGGCTTCAAAATGAAGATGACACGCCAAAATAGAATACACTATTCATCCATTATTTTATAAGGACCTTTTGTACTTCAACCTTCAAGATTTGATGTACTAAGCCTATTATTTATTTTTCTTGATAAACTTTGAGATTGTATGAATATTATTTAACCACGGGCTTAGTAGAAGCATATTCACAAATCACATTTGATCATGTTCATATTTTCTGCACAGACTAACAAGTGGATACAAGTCTATCTTTAGATTAGTTTATTATTTTTTCCAAGCGTTTAACTCATTTATGTGAATTTAATTTCAATATTTTAATTCGGGAGATTCTGCAAATAATGCTCGGACTCTTAATTATGGTATAAAATGAAACAAAAGGTTTTTTGGGCAAACCAAATTAACAAAAGCAAGAACTTGAATGACATTTTCTATTTATTTTTTTGGGAAGCATTTTTTTTAAAGATTATTACCATGCTGGTTTTAGTGTTTTTTACGTT
The DNA here is from genome assembly GCA_003996215.1 of Jaltomata sinuosa. Classification (NCBI taxonomy): domain Eukaryota; kingdom Viridiplantae; phylum Streptophyta; class Magnoliopsida; order Solanales; family Solanaceae; genus Jaltomata; species Jaltomata sinuosa. The sequence goes on from QJPP01000303.1 coordinate 300,166, forward strand.
TTTATAATGTTAAACACTTTCATTTGTTGAAAGCTGCAGAAGAAATATTTTAAAATAACTGCGCTTCACTAGTTTAATATAAGCATGTGATTACATTTGTGCAACCAAACAATACACTTCATTGTGGCAAACAAACAAGTCATCGTAATTAGTAGGATGTGTAATTACATGGTTGGTAATTACTACCCTAGTAATTACACTAATTTCAATTACCAGGCGGCTTTCCAAACAGACCCTTAAAATTGAAATCCTAAAACTAAAAAATTAAATTATTTAAATACCCTTTTGAATAATTTGAATACCCTACTTATTTAAAAAACCTAATGCCTACAAACCATCTGAAACCAACCATCATTCTCCTTCATCAACGGTCATACAGAGCGAATTGGTACACTGATACAGAGTTAATCTATATAACTTTAAGCAAACAGTTACAGAGCGAAACAGTAAAATCAAAACTCTCATTATATAATTTAATTATTTTAATTCTCGCTATTTGGAGTAATTATAAAACATATGTATGCTCAGGTAATTTTCCCCGGTAATTTTCCCCATTTATATAACAGTCATGGACAGAGGAGGTATTGATTCGTGTACAAGTATTCCTTCATCTTAATTCTTGGGTTGTTTAATGAAAAAATTGGTTAGAGATAATCATGGTTTTCTTATCGTTCTAAAATATTATTATTAGAAAAGATGGATCAAAGAGTATTACTTCTGGTTCAACATATCTCATAAAATCAAAAATAAAATGAAGAAGTTTTATGCATGTAATTAAATTTCGACTATTAAACTTCGTAAGTTCAGAATATCCAGACATCAGCAAACAAGTCACTACAAATATCCAAATTGATCAGTCACAAACACTTTCATGTATAACCGTTTATACAAAGTTTTATTTTAATAATATTGATATTATTTTACAAAATCGTGTAATTCATGGCTTGACATATAAGTATAACACACGTGTCGAGGAACTAGTACCCATAAATAAGGGAGAACACAACTTGTAGTGATGATACTTGGTATTGTGTACTAAACTAGGGACCAGAGTCACCAGACGAGAGTACTTCACATCAGTATAGATTCATAGCCTTCCTCTCTTTGACTCCGACGTTGATAAATAACTACAGCACCAACAAGTAGGGCAATTCCAAACACTGCCAAGGCTCCAACAGCATTGTGCAATATTACAATCTCACCTGTCTGCAGTAATGAAGAAGAAACAAGTTCAGGAAATATGATGAAATAGGAATACCATAGAAATAATAGATCTTGTTTACACTCGAGTAGGAAATCTTTTGATGAGTCAAAGATCTTACTCCATCTGTGGAATGCAGGATAGAGCTAGGCTTTGGTGATGGTTCAGCAACCAAGAGATAGAACAACGCCATCACTCCTGTATGCCTCTGGGAATTGCTATAGTTTGATATTAAAGTTACCATCTCCCCTTCCGAAATCTTGATAGAGCCAGGTCTAGGATAACAACTGGACATCCCAACAATGTAACCAGCTTCATTTCCTGGTTCCTTTCCTTTCCCATAGATTGGAAGAGATGAGCATATGACACGTCCATCCTAGACCAGTGCAGCAGGAAAAAGAGAAGAAGAAATTAAGAAAATAATCAACACCAAACTCAAAACAAGGTGCTCCACAAATCAGTACAGTTAAACCTGCTTTGTTATCCACATCGACAATTGAGAATAATATGTTATACAAATACACAACAATGTATCTAGAGAAGTAAGGTAAATACATGGCTGGACAAACTTGTACCAACTATTATGACTGCTTTACGGGTTGACAAGTACTGACCTTACACCTATGCACTCACAAAACTAAAGCAATTAACTATCAAGATGAATTACTATCTCCTATATAATGATGCAGTTCATCGAGGGGCCACTATATTCACTCAGCAGACAATAAAACACAACCATTAATTGTCTCAAAGGGCAGGAGGCTCCATTCAGTATAATAAAAAACGTCAAGCTCTGCAGCTAATTGAAGATAAACTGAAATGATACCATTCTGACAGTCTGGAACATAACAGTTTGAATCAACAAAATAATTTTCTGAAGTATGACAATCATATCAAATGAATGCTAACAACAGTACAACACTTTTTTTATCTGATGTTAAAAGAACGAGATTAGATATGGATTCAATCAATCTGGTCTTGCAAGTGGTGGCATACATAACTAGTGTTAAGATGCAACCCAACTAACCCAAGTATCATTAAAAGAAAAATTTATTGTACAAAAATCTTTGTTTTATCAGTAAGTTAATTGTCTGAAAATCTATTAGAAATGTATATAAGTAATCCAGATTGTAAGAGGAACATGACCAAAGAAAAAAATATAATAGCTCAAAGTACCTCTCCATGGAGTGCCATACCAGTCCCTCCTGTATGTTGGTGAGCAACTCCGTAGATGACATCTCCGCCACTAGGAAAAGTTACACTTTTCTTCTTTGTATGAATGCAATCGACATTTGCAACAGATGCCGAACATGACTCCACTAAATATTCGATCTGAAGTAAAAGAAATTGCCTGAATATTAGCTAGATATATTTAGGTAGTACCAAAGAACTAAAAATGATTTGATTTATAAGCTGAATTATCATTCGCTCTTGTGATTATCCTGTGTACAGGATGATGGACATATTATATACTCCAATTAATTTCTTGAAATGGATGGGATATATCCAAGTATAAGCTGGTCAAACAAATGAACACTGGGGAGTGCTTTCTAAAAGATGAGAATTTCGCTGAAGAAGCATGTCACTAGGCCTTTTTAGCTCTGGAGAAAATTGCATAATACGGAGTACTAGATTTAGGACACGAGTTATAATTATTCTGGATTTGCAGAAATAGATGCTTCGAAAAATGATCTATATCTATTCAACAGGCCTTTAAGGCAGTGGTACCACAAATATATACAGAGAAACAATAAAACACATCATAGGAAACTGCTCTCACCTGGCAGTGATGTCTTGCCACAGTGGCTATTGATTTTTCTGGCCTTTTCCATGTATCGGTGATATCAAGTATATAAATTTTGACAGGCACAATGGAGGCATCCCAATCAATATACTTCACTATGTACTTCAGGTACAGGCTTCTCCTCAATCCTTGGAATCCTTCTTTCACCCTGCATCTTGTTTCATCGTAACAACATCTCAAGCCTCCGATGTAATCTGGCTCTATATCTCGGTCATACTCGTCCTTGGTAACGTTATAAAGATCACACCTGCATTCAGTGCATCCTAATCTATCTTCGGCACCTCGTGTATCAATTGCATGAACATTGAGCAACCATCTCTCCTCGTATCCAGGAGGTACTTCGACTGGATTACCGACTTCTATTCCATAAGGGTCTGGAACATACGTGATTGTTTTTCGGGTCTCTGATCCAAGGCCAAAATATTGAGTAAGACCTCCATCACATATCCCTGAGTTTCTCTTGACAATAAAATCTGATTGGTGGAACCCCAGATTGCCATGGTACTTTGCCACTTCCACACCTTTTCGATGATAATATCTTAAAACAACCCAGTGGTGAAGATATGTCTCATGGAGGGGTACCGAATTCCCTGCCTCATCAACTACTTCAGCATCAAAACTTTTGATAGCAATATGGCCTTTTGGGAAGTCAATGTCGTAGTAAAACTTGTTAGAGACAGATCCAGGTTCCAGCACAAACGCTGGTGATAGAAAGACAGCAGATTTCACACCGTTTTCTTCTGTTACTCGAGATTGTGAACTTGGATCAACCGTTATTAGCAGTAAGAGTACTACAAGTGAAAGAAACTGGTAATTTGAACAGCCTGGCATCTTTTCCTCTTTCCAACTTCACTTGATGCTAGTATATCTGTTGACAACAGCATCCTCAGCCAATTAACAGCCCATATTATTTAAGCAAAAAGAGTCTAGTATTAGTTTCTATTCAGGGGCAGAGCTAACGTTTTGACTACGGATTCGGCCAAACCGAGTAGCTTTGGTCCAAACCCTACATTTGTATTAAAAAGATTCATTGAATATGAACACATTATTAATCTAGAACCCACTAACTTTAAAGGACTAAAAATAATGAACCCACAAACTTCAAACTTTGCCTCCGGCTCTGTAAATAATTCTCTGTAATAAGAAAAGAACGGATACATTCGTCTATCATCTGTTGTTGCTGATAAAAGGAATTATATAAAGGGTCATCATACTGCAAATAGTCTTTTCCCCTTATCTGGTACTTGAAAGCCAAATACATGCAATTTTGTACAATAACATACAACACCTTTGTCCCAATTTAAGTGTCTTACTTTCCTTTCTGGTCCATCACAAAAAGAATTGGTTCCTTTTATATTTATAGTTAGTATTCCAATTACAACATTCTACATGTCAAGTCTGAGATCGCAAAATTTAAAATACTACACATCTTTAATTTAAGACCACAAAATTCAAATATCACCCTTTATTTCTTAAACCTGGTGCTTAATCAAATTGAGACGGAGGGAGTACTAGGAATTTGAGGAAAAGATGAAAGTTAATTAAGCAGTGGATTTTAGCAGATCAACCACTTTTTTCTCAGGTAAAAATCGTGCATAAAGCTTAAATTATTGGAAAATTAACCTACCTACCCTGTTATAACCAATTAAATTCCTTGATGTTTTACAGTGAATCTTTAGATAAAGTATACTGATGATGGTCATAGAAGGAAAACAAAAGGAAAGAAGATGAAGCAACAGGTGTGGATAAGTTTGTCATCATGATATCCATATTTCCTTATGTATACAACTTATGTGGAGAGAAGTAATGATAAAGTTGTTTCAGTAGGACTAATAATATGTCAGAGGTTCCATTTTTTTTACACATATTTTTAAACATATTTTCCTAAAGAGTAGAAGTAATGATTGAATTGAGAGGAATAGAAAGAATTTTGTAGATTAGAAGATGAAAATGAGAAAGACAAACTTACAGGATAAGATGGTTTGGCAGTGTGGAGACGTAGGCAGAGAGTAGCAAATCAAAGGAGGTTGAGTTTGTTGTGAATCAAATAAATAGAAAGCATGACCAATTATCATGGTACTGGTAGAGTGGTAGGTGTCCCTTTTTGCTGAGGACAGTGCTTACGACATGGTGTGAAAAATCTAGGTATTTGGATCGGGATTTAGTTTAGAGTTTTTAGGGAAATAGTCAAATGATTGACGACGAAATTTTCGACTTCATACTCTCATATAATACTGCCATTCTCATGTAAGCCCCACATCTAGAAGATGATTTCGTTTTTTGGACATCATTTACAATATAATTATGTGTCATTTTGATTCACTATTATATGCCATTTAAATTATCAATTCTTATCATTTATAATATTTTTTACTTAATTTTTTAAATTAAATTTTTAAAAAATTAAAAAATTTCATATCTAATTTTACAGTCAAAATTTAAAAACTTGACTCTCAAAATTTTAATAATATCACATTAATTAAGATAAATTTTTAACTTAATTTCTTAAATTTTTCTAATTTTTTTACTTAATTTTTAAATTTATCTAAATTTTTTACTTAATTTTTTAAATTAAACTTGTTTTAATTTGCTATAGAAAATAATCTATTGGTCCCTTCGTTTCATTTTATTTTCCCTTATATTAAAAATAATTTTTTTTACTTGTCTATTGTAACAAATTAAGAAAAAATTATTATTTTAATTTAATATATTATCCTTATCATTAAATAACTACATAGAGTAGAAGTCAAATTTAAAATTTTAAAGCATAATTAATAAATTTAATTTAGTAAAATAAATTTTTAGTAAATACTTATGGGGTGTGCATGTGTCAAGTCAATATAGCCAAGTAAAATAAAACGGAAAGAGTATAATAAGATCAACATATATTTATAATTTAGAAATTAATTTATAATGTTCTTATATATATTTTATATATAGAAGAGCCCAGGAAGCAGGTGAAGGTCGTCGTGCTTCCCGGAGGCATTTAAGTCATTTAAGGTAAGCTTTTATATCATTAAGGGTGTTTTAATTGGTAACAGTCAAAACTTTTTTACTTTATGTGGACCCCTTTTTATTTTTCATTTCAAATCTGTATATACATTTGTTAATTGTGTTATTTCTCACTTCAGGGTCCCATTTCTAAACATTTCAAATACCCACAATTGACATATAGGAGTACTTCTTTTATTAATATAACTCCTATTTATTTTTTCCGTTCCGTTTTAATTATGTATTTTAAATATAATTTTTTCTAAATATTTTATTTGTTTCATATTAATTAACTTTTTTTTATACGCATGTTAACAAATCATAAATAAGAAGGTAGTTTTATTAATTCACCCCTTAAGAAACTTCTTTGAAACTTTATAAACAAGTGTGAACACTTTCAAAAAGGATCAATTGCAAGGGTAATATGAGACAATTTTCATTAATGCTTTCTTGATTTAGTAAGATGGTCAACTAATATGGTACAACTATTTTTAGTATAGTGACCAACTAATATGAGACAGAGAGAGTATTTGTCAATTTAAAAGATTAAGAGAAAATTAATTATTTTTTTTCAACTTTACTTTTAACATTAATTATTCTAAAATTAAGAAGCACGTAAATAGATAAAATTTAAAAAATTATATATTAGTCAAACTGCGCCCCTAATTAATTTTTTCTGAAGGGTTATGCAAAATCTTATCATGACAACTAAAAAAGAATGAAAAGAGTATTACTAAAAATTTTAAAAGTAAAAACCAAAATCAATTTAAATCATTACATAAAAATATGTGTGTTGTTATAATTATTTTTCATTCTACAATGCGAATAATATTTCAAAAAAAAAAATACTTTTGAAATTTGTGATTTTAAGTATGTTGTAATGGTTATGTGATTATCCCTTTTAAATTTTATAATGTTAAACACGTTATAACATTTGTATGATGATAAAAAATTGTTATCAAGGGTAAACATAAAGTTTAAATTAAATAATTTTTAAATTTGAAAAAAATGTTATTTTTAAATAAACTGAAAAATAAATAAATTAAAATGGAAATATAATTATTTTTAACTCACCAATCAAATATATAACTTGCACAATATAAATTGTTGGGCCCGTGCTATGGCGTATAGTATATAAATATATGTCGAGCCGAAATAAACTTATTTTGACTGATGATATTGATTAGCAAAGTGACTCAAAAAATTGGTTGCACACTTATTTATATTATAAATAAATTGATGATATATTTAAAAATATATGAGCATAGATTAACGTTATAAAAAAAAAAATAGATAATGATCCTGCATATTATTGAATTGTAACTTCTAATATACTTTTATCACCTCTTAAATGAGAAAATAACCAAATGCCCCCCAACCTATTGCCCAGTTACCAATTACACACTTATACTCTACGAGAGTCCTATACCCCCCTAACTACTTTTAAATGAAATAAATAACCCCTTAAAATGACATAATCAGTCATATGTCTTGTGGTGAAACACACGCGCTTGACACGTGTATTTGACCAATTAATTTTTTTTAAAAAATTCTTTTTTCTCCGTCTTCTTCTTCCTTTCTCCCTCAATCAATTTTTTAGACCTAATTCTTTGTGAAAGCTTTGATTTGGGTAAATATTGAGGGATTTGAGTTAGACCCATATGCTAGGAGGCTTGAGAGGACTTTAATTTTTGTTGAAGATTTGATGTAAATTCACCACCGCTTCCATCCTCTCCCTCGCCGCCGCAGTAAGAAATTGCCACCACCTCAACCTCTGCTTTTATCATCTCCCCTACCTTCACCATTGGCTTCTCCACCTACTCAAAACTGCATAAAAATCATTGCTCGTCTTCTTCAACAACCATTCTTCAATACCCACCAAAAAATTGAGACAAAAACTTAACCCTCCCTCCTAAATATTTCATGTCTTGTCGATAAATTAAATACAAATTAAAGCTCAGCCTTCTACAACAAACAAATTCAATCTAAACCCTCTTTCATACAAAAAAGTGATTGAATTTATATTCAAAAGTTAAAAAAAAAAGTTAACAGAGGTTTAAGTGGAGCTATGGAGGGAAACAGAGAAAGTGGTGATGGTAGTTTAAGCAGTTGTTCACGACGAAAATGATGGTTCATGGATTTGTTCTCACAATGGTGGAGTAATAGAGGTTATTTTTGATGAAAATTTAGTGGAGTTACGGTGAAAAGTGTGTGATTTGAAGATGAGAGGAGGCTTAATGGTGAAAGGTCGATGAGGGCGGTGATCTGGTGGTTGAGGAGCAAAGTTCTCATGGTGGATCGAAGTTGCCGCCGCCATCGCCGGTGGTGCTCTGTTGGAGAGAAAAAGTAAGAGAAGATAAAAAAGAAAAAAATAAAAATAAAAGGACACATAAAAATTGGAAAAAAAAATTAGAAAATTAATATAAATAAAAGAAAACTTATAAAGTTAAAATTTTAATTTTTTCTTGCCTCTCACTCTCTCAAAGAGAGTAGCTACACCTTCTTTGCCACCTCAGCATTTAGGGAGCAAATAATTTCGTTTTAAAATAGACCAAGGGGGTAATAGGACTCCCGTGATGAATAGGTGTGTAGTTGGTAATTGGGCAATAGGTTAGGAAGGCATTTGACTATTTATTTCCTCTTAAATTTAATTTTTCAATGAAACAACAAACTTTTCACAAAAATAAGTGCTTTTATTTCTTAAAACAAAATTAACTATAAATTCATAATAACATCCTTCTCCATAATTTGACACATAACATTTGTTTAAAAATATACGTCGAAGGCAAAATTACTAACAATAGCATTTCTCAAATGATTTAATCAAAACATATACTACTATCCCAAAAACATTTTTGGTAATTACTTCTCAAAATAAATTATAGCAGATTACAATGTATGTAAAGTTTATCCTTTACGTATAACCTTGAGACTTGAAACTTAACTAGAGCAAATATCCAAGTACCAAGTTGGACACATGAAATATAACCCATAAAAGAGCAAAAAAACCAAAAAGATTAAACAAAAAAACCATTAAGAAATAGCAGGAAAAAAAACTAATGAAAAGTAAGTGACGGTTGATCACAACCAAAAATACTGATCTTCATCTTATACTAAATCTGTGATGCATACTCTGAATCCATGCCTATATCGCTGCATTATCCTTTAACCAGCAGATCACTGCACAACCACATTAGAATATAGCAACAAGTTATTAACAATATGTATCCATAGGTGAACTAATCGGTCACTTGTAAAATACATTTCATTCTTTAAAGGTGTGTTCAGTATGGAGGAAAATGTTCTCTAGAAAACAAGTAGTTTCTCACTTACTTCTAGTAAGTGTATAGATATACACCTTTACACGAAGTTTGTCACTCAATTATATTTAATTAATATATATTATATTGTTATTTCATTTATCATTTAACCAAGATAAATTAACGCCATTCTTCATATGCATTGATTTGGTGTACTTGACTAAGAAGAGATTAGAATGCCAACTAGTATAGTTTTATATAATCTAATTATAAATTTTAAATAATTAGAAGGCCAACAACGTAGTTTGAAAAAGATCACATCAAGTTGATAATTAAACAAACTTAAATTATTTAAATAATAAAAATTTATGGAAGGATTTTATTACTAGTAGAACTTAAGTTATATAAAAAAATCGAACAAAATTAAGGACCTTCCTTGTACATTGCCAATTTTAAATTTGAAGAGATTGTAACAAGGTTAGGTGTCGTCTCTTTTCACCTTATAAATCAATGTTCAGTCTTTATTTATAAAAATAATAATATGAATAATGCAGTATAAAATAAGAGGAAGACAATATTTTAAAATTTACTTTGGATAAAATGAGTAAAGACGTCAATCGACATGGCAAGACTTATAAGACAACTTTTAGAAGGGCCGGTAATTGCTTTCACACCTGTGAAATTATAATAATATTAATTATTCCAAGTCATTCTCAACTACCTCACCATTAGGCGCCAACACTTGTAAATCAATTTCATCCCCTTCTTCTACCTATTATTAGGTGAAAGTGAATAACATCACTATTATAAATATTTAGAGGGAGACAAATCAATATGTAGATTTTGGTCTTTGTCGAACGAGGAATATAAATTAAACAAGCTGAAGATTCATTAATATGTGAAGTTGAGCCATAGGAAATTGAGTTTGTTGACTTAAGCCGTGTAGCTTATAAAAGACTTCAAGTTTATTTAGCATTTTTCAATGTATCAAAAAAAAATAAAAACTTGTCCATTTTTAATTTATAATTTTTCACTATTTTCTTCTTTGATAGAAAAATGAAAAATAGAAAAACAACAAGAAGTACATATATCAAAATGGTGAGTATAACTCGGGATGGATCCGGCTCCTTTCTATTTTCCTTTTCTTTCATTTTTTTCAAGTTTTTACTTTGATTGGTGACACATGACATATATTAAATTTAATGGCTAAAATTTAATTAATCAAAGCAAATCCCTAATCATGATTTAAATAATAAATATATTATATCAATTTAAGAAACTCTGACTATTTCTCCTCTTTTCCCTCCATATATTTCCTCTAAATCCGATTATTTCTCCTCTTTTCTTCCCTATTCCCTCCAAAGCTATCTTTGCCGTTATTTGTCGACACCGAAAATTATGGATGTAGAGAAAATCTTTCATATTTTTACCATGAAAATCAATAGAAAGAACACAAGAAGAAGGACCCTAATGTTATTCAATTTTGACAATGGAATTACAAAATGATGTACTGTTCAATATAATTAAGACTTTCAAGTAAGGCTGCTTATTAGTCGGTTCGATTGAGGGTATAGATATGCTAAACTATTATAAAACCGTTAAAATACGATTAACCGACAAGATACCGAATGTCATTTTCCCTCTTTATCGATACAGATCCTTGTCTCTGTCTTAACGGAAATACTTTTGGACGATGAGATTTAAGAAACTTGACAAGATAACAGCTGGTTATTAGGTTAACATGATTTGACAATTTTAATGATTTTAAAATACTTATATTTGTAGTAACAGTGAGTTAGTGCCATATTAAAAGGAAATTTAGGCCTTATTTATTTATTTTTAAGATTAAAACGTTTGAATGTGAATACATATATGAATATCAAGATGTGTTTAATATCTGCATCTGAATATTAATATGTTATATTAAGATCTGAATACTAAATAATTAATATTGTTTGTTTTTTTAATATCTGAATTGTATAAAATTTATCTTTATTTAAAATTAATAAATATAAAATTCAATAAAATACTAAATTAATCTATCAATAAATTTTTTTTAAAAAAAATATATGATGGTTGCTGGTGGTGATAGCTAGTATTGGTGGTTGTGGGTGCCAATTGGAGATGGTGTTGATTTATGGTATTGGTTGTGAGTACTAGCTAGTGGTGATGGTGTCTCGCAATAGTGGTCAACAGTGGTGTGGATGGTGGCGTTTGCGATTGTGGTGAATGATATTGATAACTAATGATATAGTTGGTGATAAATAGTACTGAATAAAATTCTCGAGACACCCATTGCTCTCCTCGGATCTCTCTAATTCCTCACAGGGTGGAAAATTTGATCACTTGGTGCAGATTTGAAGGTACAACTTCCATGGCATGGATCCATGATCTTCCCATGATGATATTATTGTATGTCATTGGTCCGAACATCACGGTTTTTTTTTTTGGTGACGCCTTGGGCAATGGTTGGCAAGATAATTTCTCCAGTTGTAGTCTCGTTGGAGTTGTTGAACCTCGACAACACTCGAGTCGTGAGGATGATTTGGTTGGCAAGTTGTATTCCTCTAGGACTTGTGTACGAATGAGGTTTGCTGAACTACCCGAATCAGTTAAAACATGTTTAACATAAGTATTAGAAACACATAATGTAGTTACAAGTGCATCGATATGCGAGAACATCAGTTTGTCCTTGTCTTCCTCGCTGAAGGAAAAGTTGTTGAAAATATCTCAATTCCTTTTACCCATAGTGACTATAACCTTGACGATCTATGTGTTGAGACCCTGTTGACCTCGGCTCCCCTAGTTATGACGTTGACCACTCTCTTGGGAGATGAAGGTTGGGGCAGATCGACGTCCATCCGATACTTTGCAAACACCTGCTTTCCCTTATCACTGAGGAACTCTCGGAGGTAGCCTTGGTTTAAAAGGGCGGCTACTTCTATCTAAAGTCTCCGACAACTCTCATTAGTATGCCCATAATCGTGATGGTGTTCACACATGTATTGCTGACTTCATTTGCTACGATGTGATTTGATTTCCGTAGGACACATAACATTGTCTCCCATACCCTTTATCCCTGCAACTAGCTCAGATGCGTTATGATGAAGTAGTGGACGAACAACTTAGGAGCTCTCGATTCTATGGGTGGCCGAGATAGTCCAAAATTTTCCCTGTAGTCGGGCCCTCTGTTGTCTCAATCGAGATCCTCTCTCCTTCCAGTCCCAAGGTAGAAAATAATTTAGTATAGATCATAGCAATTTGTCGAATTCTTTTGTCCGATCTTCAGTCTCTTAGTTGAATGCTCTGGAAAATCCTCATATCGGTTATTGGTTCGGCTGGAGATAAAAATCGAGGAGTTCATTTCCTCCTCCACCCAAAGTTTCATGCTATAACGGTTATACATGTCATTCCAAGTTACAGAGGAGGAACTCTCTTAAGCTTTCCATGAGTTGATGTGTACCTTCTGAGCTTTCTATATTCGAATTTCAAGTTATTAGTAAAAGCCATTGCGGTCCAGTTATCCAAAACCTTTGGTAACAACATTCTTTCCCTCTGGAATTTGTCCACAAATTCGCGAAGTAACTCATTCGGCCTTTGCTTGATTGCAAAAATATCTTCCATTTGTTTCTCCACTCGCTGAGCTTCGGTGTGTGCCTTCATAAAGGCATTAGCCTATTCCATGAACGTTTCAATGAAGTTGCACGACAAGAGTGAATCCAAGGCAATGCTCCTCTAGTAAGGGCTTCCCTAAATTCTCAAAAGCATATACTATCACAAGAAACTCTTGTTCGGTGATTATATAGCTCATTTGAACACTATTAAGAGTCAGTCTTGCATAATATATGGATGGAATATGTTCTCATGCCTTTGTCCTAGCATGGCCCCATGGCTATCTCGGTTGCATCACACATAAGCTTAAAGGGCTTCGATCAATCCAAAGCAACTATAATTAGAGCCGAATTGAGCATCTCCTTCAAACACTCAAATGCACTAAGACAAGTATCATCAAATACAAACTTAGAGTTCTTCACTAGAAATTCACATTGAGTTAACCACTTTAGAGAAGTCTTTGATAAACTTTTCATAGAACCCGGTATGACCAAGGAAACTCCTTACACCTTTTATGATGGTGGAGGTGGTAGCTTAGAAATAACTTCATTGCTTGATCAACCTCAATTCCCTTCTACGTGATTTTGTGTCCCAATAACCCTCCTTCACCATGAAATGGTAGTTCTCCCAATTTAACACCAAATTTGTCTCCTCACCTCTCTTCAAGACTAGTGCTAAATTGACCAAGCAATTTTTGAATGAATCCCCCACGACAGAAAAGTCATCCATAAATATCTCAATGGACTCCTCCACCATATCGGAGAACATGGCCATGATACAACATTGAATGCCGGCGGGGGCCATTGCATAACCCAAAAGGCATCCTTTTGAAAGCAAAGTCTCATAAGGACAAGTGAAGGTAGTCTTCTCTTGGTCTTCGGGTGCAATAGTGATTTGATTATAACCTGAATATCCGTCTAAAAAGCAATAAAATGCTCTTCTCGCAAGTCTATTATTGCGGTCAATCATACGCACAAGTGTATGCGATCATACAAGTAATATAGGATTTTTAAGTCCAAATATCATATCCATCGATTTGGAAGATTGATCGTCTAATTCAAATTAGTATTTTTCTATTCGAGAATAAGAAGTTGAAGGTTTTGTTGTTATGTTATAAATATCTAAGAAAGCTGTAAAACATTGGTTGTTGTCAAATTGGAAAAACATTCAAGGTTTTGGCTTTAACAATCCAGTTCAGTTTTTATATCATCATACTTATTCGTTTTTCTGAGTTACTAGTTGCAAGTTAATATCACTTATTAACCTTTTTTTCAATGACTCAAAGACTATCGACTATTTATAATATCTATATTTCTATGATCATTGGTCGATAATGAAGTGCATGTATAGATTTCATTTGTAAGAACTAAACGATGCTAAAGGGTATATTCTATTCAAGTAGAAAATATTTCCCTTTTTCCTATAAGGTTCACAAACAAGCCATACTTCTTCTTATTGCGCTCAAAAATTTCTATTTTCAAGTTATATTTATGAGCCACAGATAATGTTCAACTATTTTGTTACTTTATCAAATATTAGAATCAAGAAGAAGTAAATAACTCAACTTGGAATAAATAATAATATAAATAATAATCAAACCACAAGTCCACAACCATCACGTGTTCATCAAAACCCTAAAACTAAAGTGTTTAGCTTCTTATAATTCTCTTGGAAAGAAGAGAATTCATGATTTCACAATTAAATTATGGAAATAAAATAAAAAAAAAGAAAAGAAATCGCCATTCTTGAGTCTTGCCCTAGCTTTCCTTGCTTTTAGAATTTGAATTATGCTCAAAAAACGTGAAAGCTACCTATTTATATACCCTAAGAGGCCTTAGGCTTTAAGAAACCCAGTTCAAAATGTACTAGGAAGCCACAAGATCGCGCAACGCTTGCTTTGCAAGCCTGTGGCACAAAGGAAGAAACTAGAATCTGCAGTCAGGCTTTTCTTGCGCCACTTCTTGCTATGCAAAGCTGTAGCAAAAACAAGGTTCCTTGTGCCAGTCTTGCTTTGCAAGGTGTGGTGCAAAGGACATAAAGCTTAGCCATTTTTCGCTTCTTTCGTGATGCTTTCCAACGTTGATTCTTCCTTGATCATTTTTTATTCCTTTTTACTTCTTTTTCTCTTGTTTAGGCTCCATGTCCCTCAAGACACCTACATATCAAAATATATGAATATTAGCATACTCCATAGAATAGACGTTCAAAGACACTATAAAAAACACTAAATGTGAGGCAAAGAATGACTAGTTTGTACACATTTTTATCCAAACATCAATACTCCACACTTCTCTTAGACTCTTTCTCTCACTCGAGTAAGCTATTAAAGCTATATCCATTTTCTATCTAGGGCTATGCTTATTGAACATGTCTAATTAGGCTAAGGCTACAATGACCACTAGAAACAAATAACATGTTCTTATTATGACATGCTTCACCCATTAAACACAATTAAAACTCATGAACAACTACTTCAAGACTACATAGCCTCAAGAACTTTGGCAAACACTTATAAGTCACCTAATCAAGAGATAAAACACTTCAATTATCTTTTATAAACTATGCCCCTTCACAAAATAATAGAGTTTCCCATATTCACTCATAAGAATACATAATATAATATATATAGGCATAATAATAAAATTATGCTCACTCTCACAAAAAATATCATATGTAACATATGATGAATCATAAGCTTTCCCTTAATGTACATACTCCACTAGTATAAGAACATCAAATTTAAGATCAAGTAGGGCTTTCAGGGTTGTAATGTAGGATAGGGGAAGGGTAGGAATTATTTGGATAAAATAGTGACTATCCTCCCTATGCACTTTAATACATCACAATTCTTACGATTTGTTGCTTAATCTTCAATGCTAACTCTTTCTTCTACTCTTCTCACTCGTAGAATTTCATTATTTTTCCATCTCTTTAAGCAAGCTCATACGTCATTAGCAAGGAGCAAGCAAATTATCATATATATTTTTTCCTTTCTTTTCTTCTCCTTACTAATAGCATATGAATTTTTCAACACTTGTACCCTTAGTCTTTTCTATAAGTTTCTATCTTCGACTATTTTTCTTTTTCTATTCTTACACCTTTTAAACTCTTATTTTCAATGAAAGTTCTCTATGAGTTTTTGGGATCAAATTTAAGGTCAATTAGAAGAAAGAGATTTAGTTTCAGACGTAGTGACCAACACAATAGGTCAAGAACTCAACGGGGCTAATTAGAAATATCACATGCGGGTAGGGAAAGAGAAAGATAAAAATACGGCTAATCAAAAAAATGCCTATATCATCTCCTAAACTCAACATTTTTCATTTTGCTTTGAATACACACCGGGTAAGTTCTAGACATCAATATGAAAACAACGAATATCAATAAAATTTCTAACACATATGACATATGTTCGACTTAAGACGGATCCATATAGACACTCAACTAAGCAGACAACAACAAGAGTTCAATATTAAGTCAATAATCACACAAGAGTCAAGAAAATGAGCCTAAGTGTCTCAAAAGAAGTCATTCACTTTTTACGGCATATTTTTGAATTATAAATCACAAGTTGCATCATTCAAACATTTTAGCAACTGACCGGAGTACCAAATGGCCCTAATACTAAGGTTCCTTACCTAATTGCTAATGACTACCTTTCCTCAAGACGTTCATCAATCATCCATCGTAAGACATATTCTTTTGTTCTCCTAAAAATACAAATAAAAACTGAAAAATTTATCCGATCCAAAGTTATCCCCTCAGAAAAGAATCGTGTCGATAAGAAAAATCAGGGGATAAATGAGATATGCCGCTTAAAATTTTTTAATAAAAAATAAAAAGAAACAACACAAAATCATTTTGTATTTTTGTATTTTTATAATAAAACAAAATTCTATGGCATACTCATCTTAACCTCACACATATCAGAAGATATCTCACCCCACACTTAAAGTCATATTTTGTCCTAAAAAATAGATTAAAATAAGAGTTAGACAGACACCCTGTAGGGCCTAACTAACGACATATTTTCTCATAATTTCCATCAAGGGTTGCATGCCCCACACTTAAGCTCAAACATGCTCCTTAGCTTCGATTTTGGATACTCAGACTTCTCTAATCTACACAATAATAAAAATAAAAATGTGACACTATAAAAATATAAAAACAAGAAGTTACATTATTATAAATTGGGTTGCCTCCCAACAAGTTCCTTATTTAATGTCGAGGCACAACACAAGTCACATCTTAGCATTCTTATCATTTTCCTTTTTCTATGATTTATCTTTAGTTTCTTTCTCACTCCCAAAGGTTCTTTATTTTTTGGTGCTCAACCACTTTCTTTCTATCTCATGATTTTCAGGTTCAAGCTCTTTCCATTTTACCACTTTCTTTAAGAACTTGTAGTTTTTCCCCATAGCAGCCTCAGATTCTGCAGGCTCAAGTAGCATGACCCCACACTTATCTTCTGTCACCTCTGTGATCATATATAAATCTTTGTAGTATGAGGGAGTTGAGAGTGCTTTGTATACCTTGAAAGTCATCTCCTCATCATGCACTTTTATTTTTAACTAACCACTTGGACATTAATAGTGCTCCACCAATGGCTAAGAATGGGTGTCCTAATATGACTAGAACCTTGTCATCTGCTTCATAATCTAGAATTATAAAATCAACAGAGATTACAAACTTACAAATTCTGATGAGAACAACTTTAATAACTCCTTCCGGAGTAACTCTAGATTGATCAACTAATAGCAAAGTGATTGTTGTGGGTCGCAGATCTCCCAAACCAAGTGTATTAAACACAAAAAAGGGCATCATATTGTTACTCGCCCTTAAATCACATAAGTCTTGTCCAACATCACTTTCACCAATTTTTATAGGGAGGGTGAAACCCCCAGGATCCTTGAGCCTTTGAGGAAGCTTACTCCGAACCTTCAAACTGCACTCTTTAGTAAGTGTCAGTGTCTCAAACTCTAATAGACGCCTCTTGCATGCCACTGCATCACTAAGATATTTTTCATATTTTAGCATGGCTCTTAGGGCATTATTCAAAGGAATATTTATATGTAATTCCTTGAAAATGTCAAAGAACTTTCTAAAATTTGCATCCTCTTTGATATTTTGGAACCTATGAGAGAATGGTGGTGGAGGTCTCTCTACTAAAATCTCAGGCTTCTTAACAACCTCCATTTCAACTACCGTTTTTGGCGCAATTTATGGTTCTATCTCTGGTTCTAGTATTGGTGCTGGAGCTGGTGTAGGAATCAATATCTGTGAAAAAAAGAGGTGGAAGCTTGCGATCCTAGAAAACTATTTTTCTCTTTGCAGGCTCTACTTCAGTCAACTTTGTCACACTTCTCAATAAAATAGCCATTACCTATTTCATATGGGTATCTGTGTTACTAGGTAAAGAACATATAGGTTTGGCATATTGCATATTAGACAACTTCCCCATCTATCATTCTAGCTGATGTATGGACCTCTGCATCTCATTTACTACGACTTGTTGCTGAGATGCAACCTATTGCTGCTGAACTATCATTTTTTGCTGGTGAGCCATCATCTACTTCATTATCTCTTCCAAGGAACTACTTTCCTACTGAGGTGGAGGTTGATGAAAATTCAGAACCCTATAATTATTTTGATTTCCACCTCACGCTTGATTCTTGTAGTCTTAATTATAATTGTTGCTGTATTGGTTCCCTTGGTTTCCACCAACTCTATTCTATTGTCCAATGTAATAGATGGATTTTTGATTTAATGGACAGTTTATATATGTATGGCTTTCTCCAAAAATGTCGCAAGCTGCTTGTACCTGCTACACATGTTGTACATGTGGTATGGCAACCAAATTGTGTGTTGCATTCACAAGTTGACCAATGTCTGACCGTATAGTTGTGACACCATCAACTTCCAACACCCCTATGATTTTATACTCTATATATTCTTGGCTTGGCTCCATATAATTGTGGCTACCTGCAGACATCACATTCAATAAAGCTTCAATATCATCATCGCGCGTAGACACAATTTACCCATGAGCTGTAGCATCTAATAATGCTTTGGAGTCATGTCTTAAACCCTCAATAAAGTTACCATATAATCTCGTTGGGCTACATATGCTGAGGAAAATCTTGCAAATAGCTTTTATATCGCTCCTAGGCCCGAGGTAGTAATTCACTGTCCTTCTAAATGAAGCCAAATATTGTGCCTCTTACCTCTTTTGTCCTCCTAGATAAGAAGAATCTATTGAGAAACTTGTTTGACACAATATCCAAGGAGGTGATAGGTTCGGTGGACTCATTCTGCAACCATTTCTTGGCTACCCAAATCATTGAGAACGAAAATAACCAATTTGACATACTTGTTTGAGACATTCTGATAATAGAATTTCTCGCTCAGCTTGCCAAACTCTTCTTAGTGATTATGTGGGTCTTTCTGAGGCATACCCTGATACTAACACGTATGTTCTACCAGACACACTTTCTCTTCTTTCAGCTCAAAGTTCCCTGTGATGTTAGGCTTAACAATAGTTTTTGATGCATTTTCTAGACTCGATCTAATAAAATTCAACATAGGGACTCTTGGTGCTTATGCATTCTCAACAACCACAGGTTGACGGTTCTCCCTATCAACTGGGTTTAGGTTCTAGTCATCTTTTTCCAAGTTTCTCTGCTCTCATAGAGTTTGTTCAAGTTCTAGATCACGAGGAATCAAGGAATTGCCTTGACTCATAGAATCTGATATAAACTAGCCTATAACTGATGTGTCATGGTTTTACGATACTTTCGACGCTTAAAACTTAGAATTGAAGTATGTTCTTTAGTGTTTTTAGTAGATTTGATGTGTTTTTGAGTATTGTGCAGGAAAACAGGGTTCGAAAGCTAAGTAAGGAAAAAGATTGCAAAATAGCCAAAACTGACTTCCACGACTGAACCCCACAAGTCGTGAAAACATTCACAAGCCATAGAAGTCAGTCATAGATATGATGATACAAGAGTTCAAAGTGTCCTGAGTTCCACGATAGGCATCCACGAGCCATGTACTTATCCACGAGTTGTGGACTCATCCATGAGCTGTGGACTCATCTACGAGCCATGGATTTTGTCTGTGGAACTGGATCAAAGGACATGCAAAATAGCCTAACATCCATGGAGGCTTTTCATGAGCCGTAGATCAATCCACGATCCATGAAATGACCTCGTGGACTTGAACCTAAAAGTAGCCAAGTTACCTGACATTCACGAGCCACTTCTACAAATCGTGGAACCATCCACGACCCATCATCTACATTCGTGGAAGTTGTCAAACACTGTTCTCCTAGTTTGTTTAGGATAGGATTTATAATGTCTATAAATACTTCTCCTAGTTTGTTTATGATAGGATTTATAATGTCTATAAATACTTTTCCTAGGTTTTCTTTTATGTTTTATGCTCTATTATTGACTACTAAAGTATTAGAAAATATCAACTCTTATTTGTTCTTCATTGTTGAGAGAAAACATATCTTGATCCTTTATTATTGAAGTGATCTTGATTAATTCAAGTTTCCGGATTCTTTTATTCATATTATAAGTTTATAATTATGAATTCCTCATATATTTTTGGTTGTTTTCTTATGATCATGAGTAGCTAAATCCACAACTAGGGTTGTGAAAATCATGAAAGATTAACAAAGTAGGCAAAGTACTTAGTGAATCTTAAATGGTGTTCATGCATGTATTATTTTTTCCGTTGCTTTGATTGCTTTTTAATGGTTGCAAATATTAGAACTCACCTTATTATTACTTGCTGGACCAAAGGGGTAACGAATAGGAAAAGAGATTATACAATGGAGATATGAGGCTATCAATCCTCATCTAATAGCTTGACCTTGTCCGAGAATAGCTAATCTGTGATCAAAGGTAAGGGTTATATAATATCCCATACCTTTAAACATATGTAAAACTAAGGTAAAGTTGATGGATTTATTTAGAAATCTGGAAATGAGGGTGAATTTGAGCCAAAGTTTAAGTATTTAACTATATTAAAATGGAAAATATAGTTTGAGGGAATGAGACTTGAAAAAGCAATTGAAGTTGAAAACAAGAAAGTTGCCTACTTGCTAGAGCTATGTGCTTTACCTACTAGCGTAAACATCCTACGTGTTTGGACTTTATATATGATTAAGTTATTTATTTTGACGTTCTACTTGCTTGAGATACTTGTATATGTAGAATAAATTAAATAAAAGAGATGAAGGAACAAGGCCTAAAACTTAAAAGGGTCTTAGGCTTGGGCCCAAAACTTATAAGATATCTAGTAGGTGGATCACCTACTTTGACTTTTTTTTGGCCCAAATTGAAATCAAATGGAGATGTGGGCTGGGACAAGGGTCAAGGACCAAAATCCATCTGAAATATCCAAAAAAAAATTAGCTCACATACTAGATCTTTTCACAAGTTATAGAACACACAAATCTCTCTCTCTTTTAGCTCTTCTTGGCAACCCTCTTTATCCTTTTAGAGTTCTTGAGTTATTCCTTTTGGTTATCAAGTTTCAAGGTAAGTTTTTGACTGTAATTTCTCATAGTTTTTATATGGAAAAGTTGGTGAATAGAGGCTTCACACATTGGTGGAGTTTGGGCAGCCTTTGAAGAAAGAAGCTCCTTGGCAGCCCCTTTTTGTGTGATGTTGTCTTAAAGTGTTTTCTTCTTATTGTAAGGTTCAATTTTGGAGTAATGTTTTTGATGTTGAAGAATTCAAGTTAAGTGTTGAAAATTTATAGAAGAATAAAGGTAAAGTTCTGTCCCTCCATCCCTTATTATATATGAGAAGAAAGAGGCAATTCTAGACGTAATTATTTATTATATGAACTCATGGGACGGTAATCGAAAGCCCTGAGTTCGAGTTATTCTAATTTTGTTGGACTGTTTGGTAGCTGTATTATATGTGTTATTGGCTGTATTTATTGGATACCTCATAGTTGGAGTTGGTTGCAGCTGTTTTGGGATTGGAATTGAAGGGTGTGGCGATACATTGAGTTTTCAACTATCGTGCGGACATGCTATCCATTTAATTATATCAGACTATTTTGAGGGACTCACATGGTTATTAGATGCCATTAATATGTCTAATATATGTTTATGTATAATATATGTCTAACTCATGGTTGTAATAAGAGAAGGGAATTCAAGAGAATCATATATATAAAGAGAGTTCGACGAGCAAGTCACTTGCCTAATAGCCGACATGTCTAGACTGTTTTTATGGGATGTTTGTAATGGTTGTACAACTTGAATTTGTATAGATTATCTGCTGGTAGGAAGGGGTACAGTCCACTGAAGTTTCTCAAGCATAGAATCAAGGTATGTAAGTCTAGAACTTCCTTCGCCGCAAGCACGACCCTACATCACATGTTTCTCTACAAGGGTCTATATAGTTTATATTATTTATAAAGAATGGTATTCAGTTGTTATGTGACTGATGTGCTGGGATTTCACGACACTTTTGACTATTAAAACTAAGGATTTTGGGAGTTCTTAAGTGTGTTTGGTTAGATATGATGCTCATTTGCTACATGTGCAGAGAGAAGTGTTGAAAAGATAAAAAGTTACTATTTTCTGGGCTAAAAGTCATGCTCCACAGGTGTGGGATCCACCACGACCCTTGGGAGGGGACGCCAAAATGAGCCAGCAAGAGTTAAAGGCAAAACCTATCCCACGACTTAGTTAGGACGGGCGTCAGAGCTGCCATGGGCCATCACACGTGCTTGTGGTAATGGACCAGTGAAGCTGAAGCACAGATGTCAAGTCTGAAGACCAGCCATAATGCCCGTGAGAGCCACGATGGGATGTTGCACACACCTGTCAAGATTTGACAGAGCCACTAGGAACTCAGATGATTTGACCGACGAGTTGCCCACGACGCCCGTGGCAACCACTATGGCCCATCGCTTGGCCCGTGAAAATGAGGCAAAGGATCTGGAGCAAAACTAAAAGAAAGACCGACGGGCACCCACAATGCCCGTGGCACCCATGATGGCCCGTGAGGCTTGCTCATCGGAACTGCCACATTCTAGATCTCCTAGTTCTGTTAGGATTTGGTCTGTTTTATCTATAAATACATTCTCTTAGGTTTTTGTTTTAGAGGTTACGCAATTGTTACGTATTGTTACACATACTTTAGGCATAGTTGAGATATCATAACACAGTTTTTGAGAATTCGATTGTTGTTCTTGATTATTGAAGTGTTCTTAAAGATTCAAGATTCTGATTTTCTTTACTTGTTATTGTAAGTTATAATCATGATCTCTTTATCTAAATCTGATTGTATTCTTGCAAAAATGAGTAGCTAAATTCACAACTAGGTTTATGGGAACCATGAAGGATTAACAAAGTAGGCAAAGTACTTGGTAATCCTAGGACGGTGTTCATGCATGTATTGTTCTTCCTCTCATTTTGATTGCTTTTTAATGGTTGCAAATGTTAGAACTCGCCTTATTCCTACTTGCTTGACCAAAGGGGTAACGAATAGGAAAGGGGATTACATAATAGAGATTTGAGGATACCAACCCTCACCTAATTATCTTGAACCTTCCCGGGGAAAGCTAATCTGGGATCATTGGTAAGGGTTAGCAAAGCAAACACCCGTAGACTGACCAATTTGCGTGGTGACATTCTTCTATTTTGGTAACCATATGCTTAGGAGAACCTAACTTACCGATCTTGCATGCATAGCACCAAACTAGGTTACTAAGTACAATGCCTTACTACGTTATGATCTCATGGGGAACACTACCCTAGTCGCTTCTCTCATTGATTACAATGCTTGAAACTGTTACTTTGTTACTTTTTAGAATCTCAATTAGAAACATTACTTGTTACTTTAAAACCCCCATTCGAGGGAAATAAATGGCTAAGAGTGCAAATAAACATAGTTAACCCTAGTCCTACCATATTTCTTGTGGGATCGACCCCAACCTTTGTTGGGTTTTATATTTGAACATCGACCAATTTATGCTTCTAAAAGGAGGTGTAATTTGGGGGTATCAAATTTTGGCGCCGCTGGCGGGGAATACAATTTAGGATTAAGAGAGATTGTGTTTATTTCATTATTAGTCCTTATTTCCTGATTTTACTTTTTCTGTTGTTTTTGTTTTTATTTCACAGGTTGCACATTTGTGCATGGAGTCAAGGCAATCACCTAATTCTATTTGATCCCGAACTCCCACAAACTCTGAGAAACATAGTTAAGGAGGGAATTTTTGAGACACCTGAACAGTCCACAGCTCGGATGTTGGCCGAAGAACAGGAGAGGCAAAAGGAAACATAAGATGCTCAAATTGCGCAAGATGCACAAGCTGCAGATGCACTTGCTCAACATAATGCTCAAGATGAGCAAGCACAGAAAGCCAGGCAAGAAGCTGCTCATCAAGTTGCACTAGATGCTCAGGCTGTAAGAGACTAGGCAGCCCGATGCAATGTACCTTAAGATCCAGTAGTACCAAGGGGGAATAGAGGTCGATAGATTCAACAACCCTGACACGTCCCTCGGTACAATTCTATTAATGATGATGTTGATGACACATGGACAACATGCCCCATTGTATTGTCACTGCTACCCATTGGTACAAAGTTTGATTTTACAAGCACTATGATTCAGCTGCTGAACCTGAAGGGATTATTTGTTAGCAAGCCCACTGATGATGCGAACTTGCACTTGAAGAACTTTGTGGGGATCTGCAAGGCTTACAACCTTCTAGGGGTAGATCAAGATGCTATCAGATTGCAACTCTTTCCATTATCTTTGACTGGAGAAGCAACACTTTGGCTTGCGGAACTGCCTGATAACTCGATATACACATAGATGGAACTGAGGACTCAGTTTCTAGAGAGGTTCTTCCCTCCATCAAGGATATTGTAGCTAAAGCAGAATATCTATAATTTCAAGCAGCTACCCACGGAGGCACTATACGAAACATGTCTTAGGTTCGATAAGAAGTTAAAACAGGTGCCAAATCACAGGATCCCTGTGAATCATTTGATGGAGATTTTCTATAAAGCACTAAATTTAAACACCATGGCAGTAGCTGATACAGTAACTAGAGGAGAGTTCATGGAAAATACTTACATCGAAGCTTCTGAGATACTTGATAAAGTTACCAAGACAAATAGATCCTGGCTCACGAGAGAGGATGAGAATTCAGCAGGTACTTATGCAGTTGGGAAATCCATAGACTATCAAGAGTTGCAGGAAATTAGAAAGGATTTCGCAAGGTTAAAAACAACTATAGATCTCATTGCAAAACAAATCCTAAATAACATAGTAGAGAATGTGAATTCTGTAGGTTCACAAGGTAAAGCACCAAGACATGATGGGCATGAATCTGATGAAGAAGTAAATTATCTAAATGATCAAGTGGCGGGTTTCTGGGCCAGCAGCCAAGGAAACCAAGGTCGGAACAGAGATAGAGATGACAACTACAACTGGTCTAGCTATAGAGACAAGAGTAGGGGTAGAGACAGAGATGGTGACTGTCACAAGAGGGATGGCTACAAGAATGATAGAAGTGACCTGTATGTCTCTCCTGGTAACCGTGAAGAAGGAACTAAGCAGCTAACTATCAAAGAGATAATCACCAAGGTGTTGTAGAAGGTTGAGTCGACTGATAGGAACTTGAAAGAGATGCATGCTGACATCTCAGGCATGAATCAGAAAATAGAGTCACATGCAGTCTCTATAAAGAAGATTGAGACACAGATGAACCAAATGTCTACAACCCTAAATCAACGTCAAAAGGGAACTCTTCCAAGTGATATAGTTCAAAATCCAAAGAATGATAGACATTTCATGGCGGTGACTACATGAAGTGGAAAGAAGACCGTTGACCCTCCGATCCCTATAGTTATTGAGGATCAAACTGAGCCTGAAAATGATGAAGTCAAAGTTGTGGTTGAGTCTGAGGTAAAGGGACATGAAGAAAGCCAAGTCATAAAAGAGCCAGTTGAGACCAAGAGGAAGGAGAATGAGGTTATTAAAGTTGTAAAGCCTATGCCTTGACCTCCTACTCCTTTCCCACATAGGCTAGCCAAGAAGGCTGAAGATGGCAAGTTTAGAAAATTCATATCTTTGTTGAAGCAACTTTTAGTCAATATTCCATTGGTTAAGGCTCTAGAGAAGATGCCTGGTTATGCAAAGTTCATGAAGAACTTGGTAACTAGGAAGTTAATTATCAGTTTTGAGCCTCGAGATAATTTGCACCATTATAGTGTGATAGCATCTCGTTCTCTTTGTGTAAAAGAGAGAAGATCATTCAGCATTCACTATTCCATGCACAATGGGGCATTCTATTTTGCCAAGGCACTATGTGACTTGGCTGCAAGCATTAATCTAATGCCTTTTGCAATTTTTAGACAGTTGGAATTAGGAGCCCCTACACCGACGACAATGCAGCTATTGATGGCAGATCGCAATGTGAAGAGGCCAGTGGGTATCCTATATGATGTGCTTGTTTGTGAAAATAGAGTCCTTCATATTTCTAGTGGACTTCGTGATTCTAGACTGTGAGGCAGACTTTGAGGTCCCCATTATCTTGGGGTGAGCATTCCTTGCCACTGGACGTGATTTAGTTGACTTAGAGATAGGGCAGATGAAATTCAAGATGAATGATGACGAAGTCACTTTTAACCTATGCCAATCTATGAAGCAACATGATGAAATGAGGGTAGTCTTAATTATTGATGTTGTTGATCAAGAACAATTGTCCGTGCCAGTTGAGGAGAGACTTGGTATTCAAGCTCTTGCAGTCGTGATCATGAACTTTGATGGGGATAACATTGATGAATATGCGGACATGGTCGAAGCTCTTGCTGGTCTGGTTCCTACTTTTATGCTCCAAAGAAGAATGATCTAGACTTGAAGAATAGAGTAACCTCACCAGCCATACCATCTATTGAGGAACCTCCAGTATTGGAACTCAAGGCACTTCCATCACACTTGCATTATGTTTTCTTGGGAGCTGACAACACCTTGTTTTTGATTATTGTAGCTGACTTAAGGAGAAGGGCAAGTTGAAGCACTTATGTCTATACTGAAGAGGTTTAAAAAGGCAATTGGGTGGTCTATTGCTGACATTATTAGTACTTCACCAGGCATATGCACGCACAAAATTCAGCTTGAGCCAAATTTTGTTCTGAGTATTGAGTATCAGTGTAGGTTGAATCAGCCTATGCAAGAAGTTGTCAAGAAGGAGTATAAAATGGTCGGATGCAGGTGTGGTTTACCATATTGCAGACAGCAAGTGGGTGAGCCCAGTTCAGTGTGTGCCAAAAAAGGGAGGAATCATTATGGTTTTTAATGCTAAGAATCATTGTGGTTCCTAATGCGGAGCTCTTAGCTGGGCTCAGCCTGTCAAGGGAACAAGATTGAGGTGAAATCAAAAGTCAAATCGGGTTTAGAGTAAGATGAAGGGGGTATTAAGTACTTATCTCGATCATTGGAGTTCAGATCTACAGATGGAGAGTCGAAAAAGTCTTCTATTGGGATGATTACACGACATTTATGAGACTTGAAAATGCTCGAAGTGAAATCACCCAAAACTCATCTATCTTTTTCGATTCTGAGCTACCACTGGTTATGGTTGGTCCGCTACTACTCTACCACCTTTAGCTCTACCATGTCAACACTCTCCGGTCACCTCCAGACCAAGAGAGACACAACAACCCCCATAAAAAATCTTTATTAGAGGATCCCACAACTCTGATGACTATCAAAGACCAATCTGATACAAGCTAGAAGGCAACTCAGCCGTCAACTCTCAGTAGTGAAGAGAGGAAATGAAGATCAAGCTCCATTGAAGTATCTAGAAGCTTTAATTTCCTTTTTTCACTTTCCTATTTGATTTTCATTTTATTGTTTTAATTTTTTGATTTGCTGAACTTCAGGTTGGGCTCAGCTTATTGGGCTCACCCGACTCCCTCTTGATTTTTATTAATAAAATGACCCATTAGGACCTCTGAATTAAAAAAAATATTTATCTGATAAAGATCACTTTATCTTCAAAAATAAATAAATCCTAATGCTAAGAATGAGGTGATTCCTATGAGACCAGTCACAGGCTGGCATGTGTGCATGGATTATAGAAAACTGAACTCATGGACTGAGAATGATTATTTTTTGATGCCATTCATGGATGAGATATTAGACCATCTTGATGGTAGAGGATGGTATTGTTTTCTTGATGGTTACTCAAGGTACAATCAAATTTCTATTGCTCCTGAAGATCAAGAGAAAACCACTTTTTCTTATCCATATGGGACGTTCTCTTTCAAAAGGATGCTGTTTGGATTATGTAATACACCAGAAACCTTTCAGAGATGTATGATGTCGATCTTCTCCGACATGGTGGGGGACACCATTGAGGTATTCATAGATGATTTCTCTGTGGTTGGTGACTTGTTTGGTGATTGTTTATCCTACCTGAGTTGTGTGCTGCAAAGATGTGAAGAGTGAAACTTAGTACTAAACTGGGATAAGTGCCATTTCATGGTCAAGAAAGGTATTGGGATAGGCCACCAAATTTCAAAGAAAGGGATTGAGGTTGATAAGGCTAAGATAGAGGTGATTGAAAAACGGCCTCCTCCAATTTTAGTAAAGGGTATACGAAGTTTCTTAGGGCACGCTGGATTTTATTGCAGGTTTATAAAGAACTATTCTAAGATTGCACATCCCTTGTGCAAACTATTAGAGAAAGATGTGAAGTTTGTGTTTGATGAAGCGTGTCTGAAGGCATTCGAGTGCCTTAAATTGCAGTTGATCTCAACCCCCATTATTTTTGCGCTTGATTGGTCTAAGCCGTTTGAGGTAATGTGTGATGCTAGTAAAATAGAGCTAGGAGCAGTCTTAGGCCAGGGATGAGAGAATATTCTACACCCGATTTACTATACCAGCAAAGCACTCAACCCAGCCCAGAAGAATTACACTGTGATCAAACATGAGCTTCTATCTATGGTGTTTGCTTTTGAAAAGTTCAGATCATACTTGCTTGGCACCATTGTGCATACAGACCATGCAACTCTGAGGTATCTTATGGCAAAAATGGATTTTAAGCCTAGGTTCATTTGTTGGGTGCTGCTGTTGCAAGAATTTGACTTTGAAGTCAAGGATCGCAAAGGCACCAAAAATCAGGTGGCTGATCACCTATCCATACTTGAAGATGAGGCCATGTTGCAATAGAAAGGTGAGCTTGAAATTGATTATGCATTCCCAGATGAGCGAGTTTTGGCTGCTTCTCAAGATTTAATCCCATGGTATGCCGACATTGCCAACTACTTGGGAAGTGACATAAGTCCTCCGAACTTGACAGTCAATCAAAGGAGGAAGTTCATGTCAGATGTGAAGAAGTTTTTCTGGGAAGAGCCATACTTGTTATGCGTATGTGGTGATACCATGATTCGGAGATGCACAGCTGAATCTGAGATGGAGGATATACTTGAGGCCTGCCATTTCTCTCCAGTAGGGGGCATTGATAAGTCGGTAATCTACCATCTTATTGAGCCTATATCCATGAATTATTGCTATATTTTGAATAGATTTAGAGGTTCTTATGGCGTTTATTGATGTCTATACAAGTACTTTTGATAGATGATGATAACCAAGGAAATGGACCCAAGAAGAGCTCAAAAGAAGTGAAGTATGAGGAAAAAGTTGAAGATTCTGACTGGAGATACAGTGGTCGTGCAACACGCACAAGCTGAGGTACAAATCGTACCTCCTCCGCACAAAGCTGCAAAAGTCCTGAAGAGTTTGTTAAGGAGTGCGATCGCTGTGTGATGCGCACATCCTAAGGTGCGAACCGCACCCCATTCGCATGGAACTCCCAAAGATAGCTGAAGTCACTGGTTCAACTGAAGGCAGTGTGCGACGCGCACATCACAATGTGCGAACTGCACGTCGCACAACACACCTCCTGAAGGGCATTTTTGTCTTAATTTTTAGTGATGTTTTGGGAAACTATAAAAGGCCTATTTAGGCACACTTGTAAATAACTTTTCTCATTCCAAAATATTATGAAGAGCTTTTTGCTTGGAGACTAAGTTTTTCACCTCCACTGAGAAGAGGGTTTCAATCTAATTCTTTTGGTTAACACTTGTATGCTGAAATTGAATCTAGAACTTGAGATTCAGCTCTAATGGAAGAGATTTTGGATTACCCAGCTTGTATCTTTTTTTCTCTTGCTATGAGTGGCTAAATTCTCTTGTCTAGGGGTGTATTGATGATGGGTGCTTAACAAATGGGTGTGGGTGTTATTTATTCTTGCTTATAATTGCTTAATTGACATGGGTCTAGTAATTTCACCAAGTTTTAATCCTAAAATTAGTGGTTGCAAACATTAATTTTTATTACTTGACTATGTGATTGCTTGAGAAAGCATTTCATAGTTTCACATGTGAAATTACTAGTGGAAACTTCGGATTCCACTCAGATTTGAGGCTTGAGATAACTCTTATCGATGGAATCACCCATTTAAGGGTCTAAGCTAGAGATAGTGTGGCCTCCCCAAGCTTAGATTGGTTTTCTATTGATCAAAATGATGATGCTCTAACATAGATTATCGGATATAAGATTGTTGATCGAGAGATAAGCAATTCTTACCCATGACCAATGCTATTCATGTCCTTAAGCGATAATAAGTATGAATTGATAATCACCCTATCCCATAACTAAAGCCCTATCGGATATACATCCCTAGTCATCTAGTCAACTTGGTACATCTGCTTTCGTTTGATTGCTTTTTAATTGAATTGTGATTGTAGTGACAACATCCCAATTCCCCCATCCTTTTACCTGTTATTTTGAGCATTTACTCTCACTTTAAACTCAATTTGTTACAATCTCTATTTAGATACTCCAAGTCCCTTGGGTATGACCCCGATACTCGTTGGGATTATAAATTTTGTTTTACTGCACGATCACCGTGGCCTCCTACTTTGGAGAGCATAATTTGAGCGTTTATCAAAAATGGCACCGTTGCCGGGGACTTGAGTTGTTAGCTATTTTTGATTGTTGATTTGAAATCATCTTGAGAGTACTTGTTTATTTTACTTTTGTTTGTTGTTTGTGGTTGATTTAACAGGCTAGCCTATAAACGAGGCCGATGACAATGAGAGCATTGACGGCTTCATGGAAGCCGATGAGGCTGAGCCTATGATGCAAGGGGGTGTAGGTGTAATCTGCCTACCCCCTACGGTGGGAAATTCTGTCTTTCATGTGACTAGCAACATGCTCCACTTAATCCAAATGAAAGGCCTATTTGGTGGAGCAGCACATGAAGATGCCAATCAACATATTCTGAATTTTGTGGAGATTTGCCAACCGTTCATCTTTCAACATATCTCCCAAGAGTCCATCCGATTGCGCCTATTTCCTTTTTCCTTGATGGGGGGAAGCTACGACGTGGTTGGAAGAGTTGCCAGATGACTCTATCACATCTTGGGCCGAGTTGGTTGAGGCATTTACATCGAGATTCTTTCCTCCATCTCGAATGATGAAGCTAAGAGATAAGATTACCAACTTTAGGCAGCTTTCGGATGAGCCTTTACATGAGGTTTGGATAAGATTCAAAAAGAAGCTTCTCTTGTGTCCAAATCATGAGTTGTAAAACAATGTGCTACTACAAAGCTTCTATAGATCATTGAACTCTATGAATAATTCAGTGGCTGATAATCTTGGAGGAGGTACCTTCATGGACTTAGATTTTCCCATTGCCTCGACCTTTTTAGAGCGAATGACAAAAGCCAATCAAGCTTGGCATACAAGAGAAGATGATATACCAACTTCGGGAGGACCCTCATCCATCTTGATTAATGAAACGAGGAAAAAAGAGGAGGAGCGAGATGAGACAATAACCAAAATAATGACACAAATTTATTTGATGACCAAGCATGTGATGGGAGCTAGTGGTGCTAAGATAGTGAATGCAGTGAGTACATTGAAAATCAAAGCTAGTGATGATGAGCTCATGACTGTGGTTAATGGAAAGCTATGTTTTGTGTCGGTGAGTTCTTGTCCCGGGTATTATCGCCTGAGGGAGGAGAACCAAGGTTGGATTCGAGATAAATAAAGAGAAGGAAATTGGTGGAATAGAGACAAGGATGGTAATCGTTTCAATCATCGGAGTTCAAATCCCTATATCCCTCCAAACAAGGCGGACTCTCTCTACCAACTGGGCACAAGCAACCCTGGTTAATCCAAGTTGGAGGATATGTTGTCCTTGGTTCTTAAGAAGGTGGACACCACAAATACGGGAGTGAGCGAGCTAAAGAGTGAGGTATCAACACTTTACCAAACTTTGAGCTCCCACTCAGCCTCAATCAAGCATCTGTAGGCCCAAATAAACCACCTCTCAAGCCAAATGAACCCGAGGATGAAAGGGACGTTGCCTAGAGACACCATCGCCAACCCAAAAAATGATTGATTGAGGTAGTATCATCATGTCGCGATGTTAAATCAAGCGCTGCTTGGGAGGCAACCCAAGTTTCTTTATTTTTTTTGGTTATCTTTTTTTGTTTTTGATGTTTTTGTAGGGAATGCATGGATGAAAAAATGAACAAGGGAAAGCAGGGCAAAAAAGGGTCGTAAGGTGGACTGTGCGGACCGTATAAGCATTTGTGCATGTCGCACAACCAATCACATGCCAAATCAGAATGCCTGAAGGAAATTTGTGCACTAGGCCATGCAGACTGCACGAGCCGAAGTGCGCATCGCACCTCCGTCGCATGGTGAAACAGGTGCCTGGACAAACCCAGGGGAGAAAAAGGGGCATCTACGATATGCCATGCGGTATGCACATTGTCTGGTGTGAACCGCATGTCGCGGTGCATAAGCAGTAAGTTTGAAATTTAATTGACCTAACCCGTTGACCGACCCAACACAAAGATGACCCGACCGACTTTTCTTCTTCTTTTTCTTTTAAAAACTGCCTCTTTTCTTCTTTCACCATCTTTTCCCTCAAAATCTCAAAAAACATTATCTCCCAAAACTCTCTCTAAATCCCTCAAACTTCCCCAAAAATCTTCTCCTTCATTCACCCAACCATCTCCACTACTCCACCACCATCGCCACCGTCACCCTCTGGGAAGGTCTCGTGTGTCACCATTGTTGAAGGACAAAAAGCTTTAATTTTCACTTCCCAATTCGTAATCTTCACTTGTGGTAAGTTCCCCAACGTTAAATACTTATTTTTATGAAGGTTGGGAACTCATATTGTGAAGCATTCTTAGTAGAATTATCATGTTGGTTTTGGGTGAGATCCAAAAATTTTGGGTTCCCAATTTTGAGTTGAATTGATGATTTTTGCTTGCTTCCTACTTGGTAGAACTTAAATTTTGTTAATGCATGTTGATTGGTAGTGATTTTCAGCCTTGAACTATGTGTTGGGGTGAAATCTGAGTAAACCACTTGCGATAAATTAATGATTTGGCCCGATGATAGATTAGGTGACGTCATTATTAAGGGCAAATCGTCATTTTTCATGAGGTTTTTGTTGAAAAGTTTTTATGGAGGCCGAATTTTGGTGATTGTACACCCATGATTTTTGTTGAGTATTCTATTTGGGGTGTATGATATTGTGCGGGGAGGGGGTTAATTTTTACTAAAATTGTGGGTATCCATGTGCAAGTGAGGGCTTGATATTCCCGATGATAGATGGGATAACGCCCATCTTAAGGGAAGTCGTTGTGTTCCTTTCTTACTTGTTATTATGTCAATGAAAATCCGGGGAAGTCTGAGTACCCGGAAGTTATGGTCATGATACCCCTTGTCCCCCTTGTTTAATATTGATTGGGTTGTTGTGTGGTGCCCAGTATCTATGCACATCTTGCTCTATTGATCACATGCGGAATTCACAAGAACACAAGGAACCAAAAATTTCAATTGTGCTTTTGTGCACTTTGCATGAGATGCATAGATCATGATGTGCGGGTCGCATGAGGCATCATACCATGTTTAAAAGAAAAAGCAGGTCACTGATCTGAGGGGCGATGCCTGGTATGGTACACATTTTTGATGGTGCGAATCACACCTTGTGGTATGACTATGGGGGGTGAAATTCCCCGCCTGACTTTATATACTTCGAGGCACGCTTGTGGTATGACTTTGTGCGCACCCGTCTAATACCTTCTCAAAATGACCAAAAGATAACACATGATGGAGCCATGCTGGTAGCTGCAATCATGGTAGGAGATCATATCAATGTGGGTGAGGTCATTACATTAGTGATAAAGAGGAAATCTCGAAGGAGTGGTGATGCATTTCCCTTTCCGGTGTTAATTAGAAAACTTTATGTGCAAGCCGATATTCCCTTCTTCGACTATGATACTCCTACTCCGGCCATTGGTGTATTGGATCTTGACAAGAAGACTGACCGGGATGCCCCTCAATTCAAAAGGCGTAGGGAAGAGGCATCAATGGAAGTCGAGGATGATGATGCTGATGCTGAAATACATACCTCTCCTCCATCTCCTCCTGCTTCGGAAGCATACACACTTCAAGCTACTGCACCCCGACCACTGTCTAACATTGGCCTCTAAGACCTGGTCGACAAAACTTACAATCATGAGAGGTAATTGAGGGATTTGTCAAATGATCTATCGGATTTGATTGAAAGGGCAGTCAAGTGGGCCATGAAAGAACTTATGGAAAGCATTCTCAATTTGCGCAAATGGGTGGACTAGTGTGAGAAATCTCTCAAGACCCTCCATAAAGACATGGGCACGGGAAAGGAAAAGCACTTGTGGTAGAAGAAGATCTGACCACCCTGCCTCTAGCTCGTTCCATTCCTGGACCATTGGATAACTTGTTTTCAGCCTATGAGGATGAGGTGTTGTCTGTTCATGAAGATCAAGAGCCGGATGATAATGTGAGTGAGAAGCCTATAGATGAGGAGATAGCTTCTAATGATGATGATGATGAGGCCTAGTCTTACAAGGAGTTCCACCCCTTATTCTCATTACACTATGAGCTTTAAGGGAAATGCTCCTTTTATGGGGAGGGGGTGGATTTACTTGATTTTGTTGGTGCCCATGAGTGGGCTTGACATATTTTATTGCCCTTGTCAGGCCTTGTTGACATTCTGCTAGATTTTATTTGGCCCTTGTCAGGCATATTTGGATGATTGTGATGTTTATTGCCCTTGCCGGGCTTTTAAATTATGTTTTGTTTTACCTTGAGCTTATTTGTTCCCTTGCCAGGCTTGATTTTTGTTGATTGAGATTGTGTTGCCGGGTTGGTCTTATATGCTCCATTGTCTTATTACCCGTGCATTGCAAATGTGCTAAATGCTTACGATGAAGCTTGTCTTAAATGAATCATGAACGCGTAAGTCAGATATCGCCTTGTTAATAGTAGTTTAGAAATAAACTCCAAAGGTTTTCTTAATGCCATGGTTCTTTCCCAAGGAGCAAAAGTTTTAATTATTTTCTTTTTCTTCTCTTTTGTTTTTGTGTGTCGAACCGGGTTGGTGTTTCTCCATGATAGATTGAAAGGCGACTTTCTTAAGGGAAAATGCCAAGTTTTAGTTTAGAATTGAGTCCGTAGTCACTTGTCTCGAAATAGGCCCACTGAAAAATTTCTTGTGGCAAATTGTTTTGAAAATAAAAGAAAGAAGGGAAATGAATTTTTGAGGAAAAGCACTCTCTTGTAGTGCACACTCTCGCTTTGGCTTAATTTACTCACAAATGAGTGTGTAATAAACTCGGAATAGCATGTCAAAAATCATTTGCCCTAATTGTTTGTGAGACTAATGAAAGAAGTCTTATGGCATGATGCCTTGGGTGGTGAGGCTTTACCTTGATTCTTGTGCATAAGTGTCATCTAGAACTTGCCCCAAATGTAATTCAAGGCGAAACTCTAGGTGTTATCGAGCTTGGAAGATGACCTTAGACCTTTTTTGATAGCCACTTCACCCAAATGACTTCCCACGACATCAAATCCTGGTGAACCCCATTTGAGCTTGTGACCGTTCTTTGGCACCTTGTAACACCTTGACCTTTTTGGAACCTCTATTTTGGCACCCATCCTCCCTAATTGCTTAAAAAATGAAATGTAGGCTAAAAGCCTAAGTTTGGGGGGGGGAATGAAATATAACACATGCAAATGCCTAAGTTTGGGGGTGCATGTGATCAAATAAGGAGAAGAAAAGAAGTGCACTTCAAGTGCAAGGTAGCACCTTAATTTCAAATTGAAAATTGCTCTAAAAGATCAATCCAATGAGCAAATTGAAAAGCAAAAATAGGTGCTACCAAGTGAAGGTGATATAAGGAGCCTGAATGATCATGGGTAAAAAGAAGAAATCTTGGGTTGTGTGAGGGAGAAAAAGGGTGAAGTTGAAATTGGAAAATGTGAGCGGTGTTCAAAATTAGAACAAAGAGCATTAGGGAGGTGTAGTCACTTGAACCAAATGATATCCCTACCTTATCCTTAGCCAACATCGTAACCCGCAAGTCCTTGGTGATTCCGAGCTTGGCTACCCTACATTATTGGCTATATATAAGAAGCGCAAGCCTATGGTTCGACGCATATGCACTTGAATTTCCTTGACAGAGTGAGAGTCTTCTTGGTTCTCCTATAATCCCATGTTTTGTAAATTGAATGATTGTGAGTGGGGTTCTCTCTTGTGGTGAGTGGCATCATGCACTCGAATTGAAATATAGAGTCTCTATATCAATTGAGGGGAATGAATGAGACAAGTTGTGTGGCGAATCTCGAGGCAAACCTTGACGGTCCATGCCAATGACTTGAGAAGTTTAAATGTCTTGTTTTGAATGGCAAAATTCCCTTGATTTTGAATGAGAAATGATGTCCTTTTGGAAAAGTCTTTGAAATGATCAATTGCCTTGAATTTGTGGTGGTTCAAATTAAGATGAGCATAGTAGTTGAGTCATTGTTTGAGTCTTTCGTTTATTTTTTTTTTTTTAATTTTTAGTGTAGATTAGTCTTTTGTGCCTTGATTAAGCCTAGAGCATAATTCATTCCTTACCTTGTGAGTATCTTGCTTGAGGACAAGCAATAGTTCAAGTTTGGGGGTTTGATAAGTCGGTAATTTACCAACTTATTGAGCCTATATCCATGAATTATTTTTATGTTTTGAATAGATTTAGAAGTTCTTATGGCCTTTATTGATGTCTATGCAGCTACTTTTGATAGATGATGATAAACAAGGAAATAGACCCGAGCTCAAAAGGAGTGAAGTGTGAAGTGTTAGGAAAAGCTGAAGATTCTGACTAGAAATGTGGTGGCCGTACGACACGCACAAGCCGAGGTGCAAATCGCACCTCCTCAGCACAAAACTGCAAAAGTCCTGAAGAGTCTGTTAAGGGGTGTGATCGCTGTGCGACTCACACATCCTAAGGTGTGAACCGCACCCCATTCACACGGAGCTCCCAAAGATAGCTGAAGTCACTGGTTCAACTGAAGGTAGTATGCGACGCGCACATCATAATGTGTGAACCGCACGTCGCGCTGCATACCTCCCAAAGGGCATTTTTGTCCTAATTTTTAGTGCTGTTTTGGGAAACTACAAAAGGCCTATTTAGGCATAATAGTAAATAAATTTTCTCATTCCAAAATATTCTGAAGAGCTTTTTGCTTGGAGACTAAGTTTTTTACCTCCATTGAGAAGAGGGTTTCAATCTAATTCTCTTGGTTAACACTTGTGTGCTCAAATTGAATCTAGAACTTGAGATTCAGCTCTAATGGAAGAGATTTTGGATTACCCAGCTGGTATCTCTTTCTCTCTTGCTATGAGTGGCTAAATTCTCTTGTCTAGGGGTGTATTGATAATAGGTTCTTAACAAATGGGTGTGGGTGTTATTTATTCTTGCTTATAATTGCTTAATTGACATGGGTCTAGTAATTTCACCAAGTTTTAATCCAAAAATTGGTGGTTGCAAATATTAATTTTCATTACTTGACTATGTGATTTCTTGAGAAAGGATTTTATGGTTTCGGATGTGAAATTACTAGTGGGAACTTGGGATTCCACTCAGAGTTGAGGCTAGAGATAGCTCTTATCGACAAAATCACCCATTTAAGGGTCTACGCTTGAGATAGTGGGACCTCCCCAAGCTTAGATTGGTTGTTTATTAATCAAAATGATGATGCTCTAACCGAGATCATCGGATATAAGATTGTTGATCGAGAGATAAGCAATTCTTACCCATGACCAATGCTATTCATGTCATTAAGCGAGAATAAGTATGAATTTATAATCACCCTATCCCATAACTAAAGCCCCATCGGATATGCATCCCTAGTCATCTAGTCAACTTGGTACATCCGCCTTCGTTTTATTGCTTTTTAATTGAATTGTGATTGTAGTGACAATATCCCATTCCCCCATCCTTTTACTTGCTATTTTGAGCAATTACTCTCACTTTATAATCAATTCGTTACAATCTCTATTTAGCTACTCCAAGTTCCTTGGGAACGACCTCGACACTCATCGGGATTATAAATTTTGGTTTGCTGCACGATCGTCGTGGCCTCCTACTTTAGAGAGCACGATTTGAGAATTTATCATGCATCCTTGTGGCACCCAAACAACCCACAAGATTTTGCAATGCGGCTACTATTGGCTGACACTTCACAAAGATGCTCATGAGTACGCCAGGGCCTATAGGCGATGCTAAAGGGAAGGAGGGATATCAAGGAAGCATGAGATTCCTCTCACTCTGTAACACCCCGACACTTAAACCGGCCAAGCAAAACTCAGAACCTAGCAACTTACTTCACTGGATGACCACCGCGGGTAGCACTACGGGTGTCGTAGCTGCGATGGACCATGGATTGCACCATGGGGAATGCCCTGTGGGTCAATCCAAGTTCCTCCCCAGCCGACGGTGGTCACGACGGGAATCGTAGGTATGATGTCCCGTGGGAACCCACCGTCAGAAACCTCCAAAACCCCTCCCTTCCAAGCTATGCTTGAGGGCTATGCCACGGGCGTCGCCGCTACAACGACCCATAGGAGTCAGCCGTCGGGACCCTTTAGAAGCCCACTCCTCATAAGAGTTTACACGACACCTTAGCCGATGGGCCGTTGTGGGCACGATGCTCGTTGGGTAGCCTGTGAGGTGACCGATGTCTTGGAGTTTCTTATTTAAGTCCCAGAGGCATTTTAGTCATTACCCACCCTCTTAACTCCTAAGTGAGGTCATTTTGGGAATTTCAAGAAGGGTTTTCACCCTTATTAGCCGAAGTCTCATCTCATTACCTCATTCACCTCCCCAAAAGGGAAAGAACTCTCTCAATCTCAAGGTCTCAAGCTCCAAGTTCAAGTCTCCTAGTCTTTTCAATTTCGAGTGGGTTAGCTTCAATCAAGGTATGTTGGTGTTCAACAATAGGTTCCTTTCACGCTTGTGCCCAAAACCCCAATTCTTATTTTAAGTTATGAACTTGTGAAATTAGGGTTTCAAATCTAAACTGGGGAAAACTTATGAAATCAGTTTCTATGCATCAATTCATGGTTTTTTATGGTTTATTTATGATTTGATTGAGATTCCCTAACTGATTTCAAAAGCCCATACTTTGTTGACAAGTTTTAGCATGATTTCATTGAATTTCATGTCTTCAAGTAAAAATTGGTATGTTTAGATAACATGACCTCTATTTTCATGAAATTGCACGCCCAATTCTTCAAACGATGATATTAGAAAGGAAAGTGTATTTTGAATTATGGTTTTGCAAATCATTAAGACTCATGACTTGTGAATTGCATGACATCAGATATGTCCTTATGCTATTCCAACAGTTTTGAACATTAGATATGTCTCTATGTTTTATGAAAGGTTTGGCATCCAGATATGTCTACCTAAGTTATGAATAGATTTGACATCAGATATGTCACCAGTATTATGACCTATACGTATATGTTTTTGGGAGTAGTATTTGCACCAAGTTGGACAGGGTGAGAGTACCTATGGTCCCAAAACTACGTGCCCCCGTTGGTACTAAGTACCCTTAGTTGGGCATAATATTTAGTGATCACGTCAAAGTCATGCCTCTATACCCTGGCAAGGTATATTGGGTCCTTTAGATGGGGCATATACATCGGATTCCATGTAGCTTACATGGTCTATGTGAGTTAGAGAACCTCCCACAGAAACAATAACAGGTTTTAAAAATGCATTGACTCCTTGCTTTCAGACTTCAGAACTATTATGATTAGTTGTGATATTTAGTATATCTTACTTTGGCATAGCATTGAGTCTCTTGTATTTCAGTTTTACACTTATAGAATGATCTCAGTTTTACAAGTGTTATTAGCATGCTCATCTCAAATTCATGCATATCCCATATATTCGGTACATCCTATAGCACTAACGCATTTTGTGCTGCATCCTTTTACAATGAAGATTCAGGTTCATGCCCTCAGAACGTGGTTAGATTACGCCAGATACCCAGCTGATTATTGGTGAGTCCTCATTATTCGAGGACTGGAGTTCTGTTAGTATTTTTTATGTCTCTTTCCTTTGGAATGTCTGAGTTAGTTGGGGTCTTGTCCCATTAATCTTATTTCAGATTTAGAGGCTTCTGACATAGCTAGTTTGTATTTTTGATGGGTTCTTTATAGACTTTTACTATTTTAGTTATGGATTTCTATCTCCTCTCTATGTATGCTTCCGCTTATTTTCCTTAAGTTTATCTGAGTATGTAATGACCAAGGGTTAATCTAGGGCATTCATGTCCCAGATCTTATTTTACGTCTAGGGGGTAGCCTCAGGGAGTGACAAACTTGGTATTAGAGCCTCAGGTTTAAGAGTCCTAGGATTTATGAAAGCTGCATCGAGTAGAGTCTCCTTCATGTGTGTAAAGCGTGCCACACATATAAGAGGGAAGCTATGAGATGTCTTAGAAAACTTCACTTCTTTCATGATCATATCGTGCGATAGAGTTTTACTCTCGTGCTCCCCTAATCTTTACCTTGTAAGTTTCAAATTATGCCTTGACCTGCTATGCCTTACCGAGCCGCTTGGAATACTGCTCCTCCAATTCTGGCCCCCGAGGTCATGAATGAAGAGTTCATGAATGCCATCCATTTGCTATCCCAAACCATAGCCGCTCAGGCTAACCAACTGGCTCCTATTCCCTCCCACCCTCAAGGTGGGGTAGAGGCCCGGGTTAGTGATTTTGTCCAAATGAACCCACCCAAATTTTGGGGTTCGAAAGTGAGTGAGGACCCACTTAACTTTATTAACGAGGTGAAGGAGATCTTTGATGTTATGCAAGTGGTTGGTTTTGATTGTGTGGAGCTCGCATCCTATCAACTCAAGGATGTGGTTCATATCTGGTTCACGCAATAGAAGGAAGCTAGAGCTAGGGACGAGGTCCCTATTACTTGGGAGTGTTTTGAGAGAGCCTTCCTTGACCGATTCTATCCCTGAGAGTTGAGGCAAGTGAAGACTGAGGAGTTTGTGAACTTGAGACAGGGGTCGATGTCAGTCCAAAAGTATAGTTTGAAGTTCACTCAATTGTCTAGGTATGCCCCCTCTATGGTAGCGGACCCGCATGACCAAATGAGTAAGTTTATCTATGGGGTTTCAGATATGGTGAATAAGGAGTGTAGGTTTGCTATACTGTTGAGTTATATGAACATTTCCAGGCTTATGACTCATGCTCACCAGATCGAGAGAGACAATCTTAGGGAGATGGATAGGTAGAACAGAAGATCCAGATCTGAGAATTCGAGATTTATCCATTAGAAGTCAGGAGGTAGACATCGCTCTTCCTTTCAGAAGAGGTCATCAAGACTCGTGCATTTTTCATCCAGTACTCCTTCTCAGGCCTCCAGGCCCTGTCATGATCAGTCAGGAAGAGGTGCAGGCTCTTATTCTCAAGGGAGTGGTGCAAAGGGGCCTTCTTTCCCCGTTTGTACCAAGTGTGGGAAGAATCATCCCAGTGAGTGTCTAGCCGGTAGAGAGGGTTGCTATGGATATGGTCAGGTTGGTCAAAGGATTCAAGATTTCCCTTCAGCTAAGAAGGGGAATGGTGGTAGCAGGACTCAGTTTACCCCAGCTTTTTAAGGAGGTCGACCAGCCCAATAGGGCACTACTTCTAGTTCTGGTAGTCAGTGCCAAAATCTTCTTTATTCGATGTCCTCTTGTCATTACCAGGAGGGTTCCCCAGATGTTGTAACTGGTATGTTGAAAGTCTTCTCTCTTGATGTGTATGCTTTATTGGACCCCGATGCCTCCTTATCTTTTGTGACCCCTTATGTAGCATGCAAATTCAAAATTTGTCCTGAATTGCTTTTAGAACCCTTTTGTGTTTCTACTCCTGTTGATCAGTTAGTCCTAGCCAAAAGAATCTACCGAAATTACCCCATCTCAGTCCTTCATAGAGTCACTTCAGCAGATTTAGTAGAGTTGGAGATGACTGATTTTGATGTTATCCTTGGTATGGATTGGTATCATGCTTGTTATGCTTTGGTTGATTGTCGTACTCTGGTTGTCAGTTTCAAGTTTCCAAATGAACCCGTCTTAGAGTGTCAAGGTAGTCCCCCTTTCTTGAAATGTCATTTCATATCTTATCTTAAGGCTAGGAAGATGATTTTAAGGGTCATGTTTATCATATAGTTTGGGTTATGGACACGGAGTCCAAAACCCCATCTCTTCAGTCTGTTCTTGTTGTGAATGAGTTCTTAGAAGTATTTCCCAAGGATTTTCTTGGAGTCCCTCCCAAGTGGGAGATCGATTTTGGGATTAATCTTCTCCCATATACGAGTCCTATCTCTATTCCTCCTTATAGAATGGCTCCCGTGGAGCTTAAGGAATTGAAGGATCAGTTGAAGGATCTTCTTGATAAGGGTTTCATCAGTCCTAGCATTTCTCCATGGGGTGCCCTAGTTTTGTTTGTGCGAAAGAAAGATGGTTCCCTCAGAATGTGTATCGTCCACCGTCTGTTGAACAAGGTCACAATCAAGAATTAGTATCCTATCCCTAGGATTGATGACTTGTTTGATTAGCTTTAGGGTGCTAGTTTCTTCTCCAAGATCGACCTTAGATCCGGTTATCATCAGCTTTGTGTTCAAGAGTGTGATATTTCGAAGATAGCTTTCAGGACACAATATTGTCATTATGAATTTATTTTGATATCTTTTAGTCTAACGAATTCTCCTGCAGCTTTTATTGATTTGATGAATTGTGTGCTAAAATAGTATTTGGATATGTTTGTGATTATTTTCATTGATGATATTCTTATCTATTCTCGGAGTGAGGAGGAGCTTGCGAACCATTTGAGAGTGGTGTTGCAAACTCTCAAAGACCGGCAGTTATTTGCTAAGTTTAGCAAGTGTGAGTTCTGGATGCAGTCGGTGGCTTTTCTGGGTCACATTGTGACTAGAGATGGTATTCGAGTAGATTCTCAAAAGATTGAGGCAGTGAAGAAATGGCCTAGACCCACTTCCCCGTTTGATATTAGAAACTTTTTGGGTTTGGCTGGTTACTATAGGAGATTTCGAGAAGGGGTTTCTTCCATTGCTGCCCCTTTGACCTGGTTGACTCATAAGAAGGTAAAATTTCAGTGGTCTGATATATGTGAGAAGAACTTTCAGGATTGAAGACTAGGTTGACCACCGCTCTTGTGTTGGCTCTACCCGAGGACCTAGATGATTTTGTTGTGTATTGTGATGCTTCTAGGATTGGTTTGGGTTGTGTTTTGATGCAAAGTGGGAGAGTGATTGCTTATGCCTCTAGACAACTTAAGGTTCATGAGAAGAACTACCCTACTCATGATCTTGAGCTAGCAGCCGTGGTTTTCACCTTAAAGACTTGGAGACATTACTTGTATAGTGTGCATGTGGATGTTTTCACCGATCATAAGAGTTTTCAGTATGTGTTCACTCAAAAGGAATTGAATTTGCGACAAAGGAGATGGGTCGATCTTCTCAAGGATTACGACATGAGTGTGCTTTACTATCCGGTAGGAAAATGTTGTAGTGGATGCACTTAGTAGATTGTCCATGGGTAATGTATCTTCAGTTGAAGATGGAAAGAAGGAATTGGTTAAGAAGGTTCATAGGCTTGCTCGGTTGGGAGTTCGCCTTATGGACTCGACATAAGGTGGTGTAATTGTTCAGAATGGTTCCGAATCATCTTTGGTAGCTGAAGTGAAGGCAAATCAAGACAGTAATCCTATTTTGCTTCAGCTAAAGGATGCAGTCCATCAACAAAGAGTTGATGTTTTCTCCCAAGGGGGAGGTAGTGTGCTTCGTTATCAGGTTCGATTTTGTGTGCCAAATATAGATAGGTTGAGATAGCAGATTTTGACTGAGGCCCATAGATCCAGATATTCTATTCACCTAGGATCCACCAAGGTGTATCGTGATCTATGGGAAGTTTATGGGTGGAATAGTATGAAGAGGGACATAGCCGGTTTTGTGGCTAAGTGTCCCAACTGTCAGCAAGTGAAGGTAGAGCATCAGCAACCGGGTGGCATGACTCAGGATATTGACCTTCCTACTTGCTAGTGGGAAGCGATCAATGTGGACTTTATTGAAGGTTTTCCTCATACTCGAAGGCAACACAATTTGATTTGGGTGACCGTTGACCAGATGACCAAGTCATCCCACTTCTTGGCTGTTATGACTATGAATTCAGCAGATGACTATGCCAGACTCTACATCCGGGAGATAGTCCAATTACATGGTGTCCCATGTCCATCATTTCAGATAGAGGTACTCAGTTTACCTCACAATTTTGGAGATCGTTTCAGAGAGGTCTTGGTACTCAGGTGAAGCTTAGCAAAACTTTTCACCCTCAGACAGATGGATAGTTAGAGCGAACCATTCAGACTTTGGAGGACATGTTGAGAGATTGTGTGATTGATTTCAAAGGTAATTGGGATGATCACTAACCTCTTATTTAGTTTGCCTACAACAACAACTTTCACTCTAGCATCCATATAGCTCC
Organism: Jaltomata sinuosa; assembly: GCA_003996215.1. Taxonomy (NCBI): domain Eukaryota; kingdom Viridiplantae; phylum Streptophyta; class Magnoliopsida; order Solanales; family Solanaceae; genus Jaltomata; species Jaltomata sinuosa. The sequence continues at coordinate 344,985 of QJPP01000303.1, forward strand.
TTATGAGGCATTTTATGGTCAGAGATGTAGATCTATTATTGGTGGTTTGAGGTAGGCATGACAGCTTTGATTGGCCCAAATTTGGTTCATGAGACTATAGAGAAAGTTCAGCTCATTAGGGAAAGGTTGAAGACTGCTCAGAGTCGACAGAAATCATATGCGGATGTGAGAAGGAGGGAATAGGAATTTGGAGTTGATGATTGGGTTTTTCTGAAGGTGTCACCCATGAAGGGTGTGATGAGATTTGGCAAGAAAGGGAAGCTTAGTCCCCATTTTATAGGTCTTTATCGGATTCCGAGAAGAGTTGGTAGCGTTGCTTATGAGTTAGATTTGCCGACAGAGTTAGAAGCGGTTCGCCCAGTTTTCCATGTTTCCCTTTTGAAGAAGTGTGATAGTGATCCGACCTTGATTGTTCCTTTAGAGGATGTAGGTGTGAAGGATAGTCTCACTTATTTGCAGGTTCCCGTGAAGATCCTTCATCATCAGATTCGAAGGTTGAGAAATAAAGAAGTCGCTTCGGTTAAGGTCCTTTGGAGAAATTAGCTTGTTGAAGGAGCTACTTGGGAAGCAGAATCAACCATGAAAGCCAAGTACCCTCATCTCTTTCCTTCCAATTCTGTTTTAGCTTGAGGTAATAGTTTCCTCCTTAGTATGTACCTCCGATCCTATTCTACTGGTTCCTTTCATGATCTTAGCATGCATTCATGTTTTCAAAGTTGATTCAGTCATGTTTTAAGTTAAAAAATTCAGTTTTCATATTTGCTCCTCGGTTTCCATGTTTTGGATGTTGGTTGGGCTGTTATCTCTCTAGTTTTTCTTGCTTAGTATTTATTCGAGGATGAATGATCTCAAGGGGGAGATGTTGTAACACCCCGAGACTAATACCAGCCAAGCAAAACTCAGAACCTAGCAAGTTGCTTCACTGGCTGACCACCACGGGCATCATAGCTGCGATGGGCCATGTCTTGCACCGTGGGGCATGCCCAGTGGGTCAAACCAAGTTCCTCCCCAGCCGATAGTGGTCACGAAGGGAGTCATAAGTACGATGGCCCATGGGAACCCACCGTTAGAAACCTCCAGAATCCCTCCCTTCCCAGCTAAGCTTGACCGATGGACTACGCCACGAGCTTCACCGCTGCAACGGCCCATAGGAGTTAGCCATCGGGACCCTCCAGCAGCCCATTCCTCAGGCAAGTTTGCACGACGCCTTAGCTGATAGGCCATCGTGGGAACGACACTTGTTAGTAGCTCGTGAGGTGACCCTTGTCCTGCCGTTTCTTATTTAAGTCCCAGGGGTATTGTCATTACACACCCTCTTAACTCCTAAGTGAGGTCATTTTGGGCATTTCAAGAAGGGTTTTCACCCTTATTACCCGAAGTCTCTTCTCATTACCTCATTCACCTCCCAAAAAGGGAAAGAACTCTCTCAAGCTCAAGGTCTCAAGCTTCAAGTTCAAGTCTCCTAGTCTTTTCAATTTTAAGTGGGTTAGCTTCAATCAAGGTATGTGGATATTCAACAATGGGTTCCTTTCAACCTTGTGCCCAAAACCCCCAATTTTTATTTTGAGTTATGAACTTGTGAAATTAGGGTTTCAAATCTAAATTGGGGAAAACTTATGAAATCAGTTTCTATGCATCAATTCATGGTTTCTTATGGTTTATATATGATTTGATTGAGATTCCTTAACTGATTTTGAAAGGCCATATTTTGTTTATAACTTTTAGCATGATTTCATTGAATTGCATATCTTCAAGTAAAAATTCGTATGTTTAGATAACATGACTTCTATTTTCAAGAAATTGCACCCCTAATTCTTCAAACTATGATATTAGAAAGGAAAGTGTATTTTGAATTATAGTTTTGCAAAGCATTAAGAATCATGACTTGTGAATTGCATGACATCAGATATGTCCATATGCTTTTCCAACAGTTTTGGACATTAGATATGTCCCTATGTTTTATGAAAGGTTTGGCATCCAGATATGTTTACCTAAGTTTTGAATAGATTTGACATCAGATATGTCACCAGTATTATGAGCTATACGTATCTGTTTTTGGGAGAAGTATTAGCATCGAGTTGAACAGGGTGAGAGTACCCATGGTCTCAGAACTATGTGCCCCTATAGGTACTAAGTCCCCTCAGTTGGGCATCAAATTTAGTGATCACGCCACAAACATGCCTCTATACCATGGCAAGGTATATTGAGTCCTTTCGATGGAGCATATATATCAGATTCCATGTATCTCACATGGTCTATGTCGGTTAGAGAACCTCTCACAGAAACAGTAAAAGGTTTTAAAAATGCATTGACTCCTTGCTTTTAGACTTCAGAACTATTATGATTACTTATGATATTTAGTATATCTTACTTTGGCATAGCATTGAGTCTCTTGCATTTCAATTTTACACTTATAGCATGATCTCAGTTTTACAAGTGTTATTAGCATGTTCATCTTAGATTCATGCATATCCCACATATTTGGTATATCCTATTGCTTTGACGCATTTTGTGCTGCATCCTTTTACGATGCAGATTTAGGTTCCTTCCCTCAAACACGTGGTTCAATTACACCAGATACCCAGCTAATTATTGGTGAGTCCTCATTATTCGAGGACCAGAGTTCTGTTAGTATTTTTATGTCTCTTTCCTTTGGATTGTCCGGGTTAGTTTGGCTCTTGGCCCATCAACTCTTATTTCAGATTTAGAGGCTTCAAACATAGCTAGTTTGTATTTTTGATGGTTTCTTTGTAAGCTTTTACTATTTTAATTATGGATTTCTATCTCCTCTCTATGTATGCTTGCGCTTATTTTCCTTAAGTTTATTTGACTATGCGATGACCAAAGGTTAATCTAGGGCATTTGTGTCCCGAATCCCATGTTACGTCTAGGGGGTAGCCTCGGGGAATGACAAACTTGGTATCAGAGCCTCAGGTTTAAGAGTCCTAGGATGTTTGAAAGCTGCATCGAGTAGAGTCTCCTTCATGTATATGAAGTGCGCCACACATACGAGAGAGAAGCTATGAGATGTCTTAGAAAACTTCACTTCTTTCATGATCATATCATGTGATAGAGTTTAACTTTAGTGTTCCCCTAATATTTACTTTGTACGTTTCAAAATATGCCTCGACGTGCTATGCCTCACCGAGCTTCTCAAAACGCTGCTCCTCCAGTTCCGACCCCCGAGGTCATGATTGAGGAGTTTAGGAATGCCATCCATTTGCTAGCCTAGACCATGGCTGCTTAGGCCAACCAGTCAACTCCTATCCCCGTCCACCCTCAAGGTGGAGTAGCGGCTCAAGTTCGTGATTTTGTCCGAATGAACCCACCCAAATTTTAGGGTTCGAAAGTGAATGAGGACCCACTTAACTTAATTGATGAGGTAAAGAAGATCTTTGATGTTATGCAAGTGGTTGGTGTTGATTGTGTGGAGCTTGCATCCTATCAACTCAAGGATGTGGCTCATATCTGGTTTACGCAATGGATTGAAGCTAGAGCTAGGGACGAGGTCCCTATGACTTGGGAGTGTTTCGAGAGAGACTTCCTTGACCGGTTCTTTCCCCGAGAGTTGAGGCAAGCGAAGACTCAGGAGGTTTTGAACTTGGGATAGGGGTCAATATCAATCCAAGAGTACAGTTTGAAGTTCACTCAGTTGTCTAGGTATGCCCCCTCTATGGCAGCAGACCCGCATGGCCAAATGAGTAAGTTTATGTATGGGGTTTCAAATATGGTGAAGAGGGAGTGTAGGTTTTCTATGTTGTTGAGTGATATGAACATTTACAGGCTTATGACTTATGCTCACCAGATCGAGGGAGACAAGCTTAGGGAGATGGATAGGGAGAACAAAAGAGCCAGATCTGAGAATTCGATATTTAGCCATCAGAAGTCTGGAGGCGAACATCCCTCTTCCTTTTAGAAGAGGTCATCAGGACCCATGCATTCTTCAGCTAGTAATCCTTCTTAGGCCTCCTGGCCCCATCATGATCAGTTAGGTAGAGGTGCAGGCTCTTATTCTCAGGGGAGTGGTGCAAAGGGGCCTTATTTCCCCATTTGTACCAAGTGTGGGAAGAATCGTCCCAGTGAGTGTCTAGACGGTAGAGAGGGTTGCTATGTATGTGGTTAGGTTGGTCATAAGATTTGAGATTTCCCTTCAGCTAAGAAGGGGCAGGGTGGTAGCAGGACTCAGTCTACCCCAGCAGCTTCAGGAGGTCGACCAGCCCAACAGGGCACTGCTTCTAGTTCCGGTCCTCTCGTCAGGACTAGGAGGGTTACCCAGATGTTGTTACTGGTATGTTGAAATTCTTCTCTCTTGATGTGTATGCTTTGTTGGACCACGATGCCTCCTTATATTTTGTGACCCCTTATGTAGCATGCAAATTCGAAATTTGTCCTGAATTGCTTTTAAAACCCTTTTGTGTTTCTAATCCTGTTGGTGAGTCAGTCCTAGCCAAAAGAATCTACATAAATTTCCCCATCTCAGTCCTTCATAGATACACTTCAGCGGATTTAGTAGAGTTAGAGATGACTGATTTTTATGTAATCCTTGGTATGGATAGGTTGCATGCTTGTTATGCTTCGGTTGATTGTCGTACTCGGGTTGTCAGTTTCAAGTTTCCAAATGAACCCGTCTTAGAGTGGTAAGGTAGACCCCTTCTTCAAAAGGTTATTTTATCTTAAGGCTAGGAAGATGATTTCTAAGAGTTATGTTTATCATATATTTCAGTTCATGGACATGGAGTCCGAAACCCCATCTCTTCAGTCTGTTCCTATTGTGAATGAGTTCCCAGAAGTATTTCCCAAGGATTTTCCTGGAGTCCCTCCCGGGCAGAAGATTGATTTTGGGATAGATCTTCTCCCAAATACAAATACTATCTGTATTCCTCCCTATAGAATGGCTCCCGTAGAGCTTAAGGAATTGAAGGATCAGTTGAAGGATCTTCTTGATAAGGATTTCATCAGGCCTAGCATTTCTCCATGGGGTGCCATAGTTTTGTTTGTGTGAAAGAAAGATGGTTCCCTCAGAATGTGTATCGAATACCATCAGTTGAACAAGGTCACAATCAAGAATAAGTATCCCATCCCTAGGATTGATGAGTTGTTCGATCAGCTTCAGGGTGCTATTTTCTTCTCCAAGATCGACCTTAGATCCAGTTATCATCAGCTTCATGTTCGAGAATGTGATATTCCGAAGACAACTTTTAGGACACGATATGGTCATTATGAATTTGTTTTGATATCTTTTGGTCTAACGAATGCTTCTGCAGCTTTTATGGATTTGATGAACTGTGTGTTCAAATAGTATTTGGATATGTTTATGATATTTTTCATTGATGATATTCTTATCTATTCTCGGAGTGAGGAGGAGCATGCGAACCATTTGAGAGTGGTGTAGCAAACTCTCAAGGACCGATAGTTATTTGTTAAGTTTAGCAAGTGTGAGTTCTGGATGCAGTCGGTGGCTTTTCTGGGTCACATTATGACTAGAGATGGTATTCGAGTTGATTCTCAAAAGATTGAGGCAGTGAAGAACTGACATAGACCCACTTTCCCGTCTGATATTAGAAGCTTTTTGGGTTTGGATGGTTACTACAAGAGATTTGTGAAAGAGTTTTCTTCCATTGCTTCCCCTTTGACCTGGTTGACTCAGAAGACAATAAAATTTCAGTGATATGATCTATGTGAGAAGAACTTTCAGGAATTGAAGACTAGGTTAACCACCGCTCCTGTATTGGTTCTACCCGAGGGCCTAGATGATTTTGGTATGTATTGTGATGCTTCTAGGATTGGTTTGTGTTGTGTTTTGATGCAACATGCGAGAGTGATTTCTTATGCCTCTAGACAACTTAAGGTTCATGAGAAGAACTACCCTACTCATGATCTTGAGCTAGCAGCCGTGGTCTTCGCTTTGAAGATTTGGAGACATTACTTGTATGGTATGCATGTGGATATTTTCACCGATCATAAGAGTCTTCAGTATGTATTCACTCAAAAGGAATTGAATTTGTGACAAAGAAGATGGCTCGAGCTTCTCAAGGATTACGACATGAGTGTGCTTTACCATCCGGGTAAGAAAAATATTGTAGCAGATGCACTTAGTAGATTGTCCATAGGTAGTGTGTCTTCAGTTGAAGACGAAAAGAAGGAATTGGTTAAGGAGGTTCCTAGGCTTGCTCGGTTGGGAGTTTGCCTTATGGACTCGATAGAAGGTGGTGTTATTGTTCCGAATGGTTCTGAATCATCTTTGGTAGCTGAAGTGAAGGCAAATCAAGATAGTGATCCTATTTTGCTTTAGCTAAAGGGTGCAGTCCATCAGCAGAGAGTTGAGGTTTGTTCCCAAGGGGGAGATAGTGTGCTTCGTTATCAGGGGCGATTATGTGTGCCAGATGTAGATGGGTTGAGACAATATATTTTGACTGAGGCCCACAGTTCCAGATATTCTATTCACCCGGGTGCCACCAAGATGTACCGTGATCTACGGGAAGTCTATGGGTGGAATGGTATGAAAAGGGACATAGCCGATTTTGTGGCTAAGTATCCAAACTGTCAGCAAGTGAAGGTAGAGCATCAACGACTGGGTGGCATGACTCAGGATATTGACCTTCCTACTTTGAAGTGGGAAGCAATCAATATGGACTACATTACAGGTTTGCCTCGTATTCGAAGGCAACACGATTCGATTTGGGTGACCATCGACTAGATGACCAAGTGATCCCACTTCTTGGCTGTTAAGACTACAAATTCAGCTGATGATTACGCCAGACTCTACATCCAGGAGAAAGTCGGATTCCATAGTGTCCCATTGTCCATCATTTTAGATAGAGGTACTCAATTTAACTCACAGTTTTAGAGATCATTTCAGAGAGGTCTTGGTACTCAGGTGAATCTTAGCACAACTTTTCATCCTCAGACAGATGGCCAGGTAGAGTGAACCATTTAGACTTTGGAGGACATGTTGAGAACTTGTTTGATTGATTTCAAAGGTAATTGGTATGATCACTTACCTCTTATCAAGTTTGCCTACAACAACAACTTTCACTTTAACATCCAGATGGCTCCTTATGAGGCACTTTATGATCGGAGATGTAGATCTCTTATTGGTTGGTTTGAGGTAGGTGAGGTAGCTTTGATTGGTGCAGATTCGGTTCATGAGACTATGGAGAAAGTTCAGCTCATTAGGGAAAGTTTTAAGCCTGGTCAGAGTCGACATAAATCATATGCGGATGTGAGGAGGAAGGAGTTGGAATTTGGAGTTGATGATTGAGTTTTTCTGAAAGAGTCACCCATGAAGGGTGTGATGACATTTGGCAAGAAAGGGAAGCTTAGTACCTATTTTGTAGGTCCTTATTAGATTCTGAGGATAGTTGGTAGCGTTGCTTATGAGTTGGATTTGCCGAAAGAGTTAGAAGCGATTCACCCAGTTTTCCATGTTTCCCTGTTGAAGAAGTGTGTTGATGATCCGACCTTGATTGTTACTTTGGAGGATGTAGGTGTGAAGGATAATCTCACTAATAAGGAGGTTCCTGTGGAGATCCTTGATCATCAGATTCGGAGGTTAAGAAACAAAGAAGTGGCTTCGCTTAAGGTCCTTTGGAGAAATCAGCTTGTTGAAGGAGCTACTTGGGAAGAGGAATCAGCCATGAAAGCCAAGTACCCTCATCTCTTTACTTCCGATTCTGTTTCAGCTTGAGGTAATAGTTTCCTTCTTAGTATGTCCCTAAAATCCTATTCCATTGGTTCCTCTCATGATATTAGCATGCATTCATGTTTTCAAAGTTCATTCAGTCATGTTTTAAGTTAAAAAGTTCAGTTTTCATATTTGCTCATCGGTTTCCATGTTTTGGATGTTGGTTGGGCTGTTATTTCTCTAGTTTTCCTTGCTTAGTATTTATTCGAGGATGAATGATCCTAAGAGGGAGATGTTGTAACACCCCGAGACTTAAACCGGCCAAGAAAAACTCAAAACCCAGTAAGTTGCTTCAGTGGCTGACAACCACGGGCAGCGCCACAGGCGTTGTAGTTGCGATAGGCTGTGGCTTGTGCCGTGGGGTATGCACAGTGGGTCAAACCAAGTTCCTCCCTAGCTGATAATGGTCACGACAGGCATCATAGGTACGATTGCCCGTGAGAACCCACCGTCAGAAACCTCCAGTAGCCCTCTCTTCCCAGCTAAGCTTGACCGATGGGCTACGCCACAGGCGTCACTGATGCAACGACCCATGGGAGTCAGCCATCGAGACCCTCCAGCAGGCCACTCCTTAGGAAAGTTTGCATGACGCCTTGGCCGATGGGCCATCGTGGGCACGACGCTCGTCGGGTAGCTCGTGAGGCGGCCCTTGTCCTGTAGTTTCTTATTTGAGTCCCAGGGGCATTTTAGTCATTACCTACCTTCTTAACTCCTAAGTGAGGTCATTTTGGGCATTTCAAGAATGGTTTTCACCCTTATTAGTCTAAGTCTCTTCTCAATACCTCATTCACCTACCAAAAAGGGAAAGAACTCTCCCAAGCTCAAGGTCTCAAGCTCCAAGTTCAAGTCTCCTAGTCTTTTCAATTTCAAGTGGGTTAGCTTCAATCAAGGTATGTTGGTATTCAACAATGGGTTCCTTTCAACCTTGTGCCCAAAACCCCCAATTTTTATTTTGAGTTATGAGCTTGTGAAATTAGGGTTTCAAATCTAAATTGGGGAAAACTTATGAAATCAGTTTCTATGCATCAATTCATGGTTTCTTATGGTTTATTTATGATTTGATTGAGATTACTTAACTGATTTCGAAAGCCCATATTTTGTTGATAAGTTTTAGCATGATTTCATTGAATTGCATGTCTTCAAGTAAAAATTGATATGTTTAGATAACATGACCTCTATTTTCATGAAATTGCACGCCTAATTCTTCAAACTATGATATTAGAAAGGAAAGTGTATTTTTAATTATGGTTTTGCAAAGCATTAAGACTCATGACTTGTGAATTGTATGACATCAGATATGTCCTTATGCTTTTCCAACAGTTTTGGACATTAGATATGTCCCTATGTTTTATGAAAGGTTTGGCATCTAGATATGTCTACCTAAGTTATGAACAGATTTGACATCATATATGTCACGAGTATTATGAGCTATACATATATGATTTTGGGACTAGTATTATCACCGAGTTTGACAGGGTGAGAGTACCCATGGTCACAGAACTACGTGCCCCCGTAGGTACTAAGTCCCCTCAATTGGGCATCAAATTTAGTGATCACACCACAATCATGCCTCTATACCCTGACAAGGTATATTGGGTCCTTTCGATGGGGGGTATACATTGGATTCCATGTAGCTCACATGGTCTATGTCGGTTAGAGAACCTCCCGTAAAAACAATAACAGGTTTTAAAAATGCATTGAATCCTTGCTTTCAGACTTCAAAACTATAATGATTAGTTATGATATTTAGTATATCTTACTTTGGCATAACATTGAGTCTCTTGCATTTTAGTTATACACTTATAGCATGATCTTTGTTTTACAAGTGTTATTAGCATGCTCATCTAAGATTCATGCATATCCCACACATTCGGTACATCCTATAATACTGACGCATTTTGCGCTGCATCCTTTTATGATGCAGATTCAGGTTCCTGCCCTCATACACGTGGTTAGATTACACTAGATACCCAGATGATTATTGGTGAGTCCTCATTATTAGAGGACCGGAGCTCTGTTAGTATTTTTATGTATCTTTCCTTTGGATTATCCGATTTAGTTTGGGTCTTGTCCCATCAACTCTTATTTCAGATTTAGAGGCTTCAAACATAGCTTGTATGTATTTTTGATGGGTTCTTTGTAGACTTTTACTTTTTTAATTATGGATTTCTATCTCCTCTCTATGTATGCTTCCGCTTATTTTCCTTAAGTTTATCTGAATATTCAATGACCAAAGGTTAATCTAGGAAATTTGTGTCTCGGATCCCGTGTTACATCTAGGAGGTAGCCTCGGGGCATGACACACTCTTATCCTCATGATTGAACTATTTGATGTGTGGGGAATCAATTTCATGGGTCCTTTTGTGATGTTGAATGGTATGAGGTATATACTGATTGTTGTTGACTATATGTCAAAATGGGTGGAGGCCGTAGCGCTTCCCAATAATTAAGGCAAGAGTGTCACTACTTTCTTGAAAAAGAATATCATCTGCAAATTCAGCACACCACGAGCTATTATCAGTGATAGAGGGTCTCATTTTTGCGATAAGCTATTCAAGGCTCTACTTGAGAAATATGGGGTGAGGCACAGTTTGGATACACCTTACCATCCGTAGACGAGTGGGAAAGTAGGTCTCCAACTGGGAGATTAAATCCATCCTTGCAAAGACGGTGAATGTGCACATGACAGATTGGTTTAGGAAGCTAGATGATTCTCTATGGGGGTACAGGACAACGTACAAGACTTCTATAGGCATGTCACCTTATAAGCTTGTGTTTGGAAAAGCATGTCATCTTCCGGTGGAGCTTGCGCATAAGGCCATGTGGGCACTTAAGAAGCTGAATTTTGACTGGTGTGCCGCATCTTATCAGCAGCTTGGCGAGTTAAATGAACTTGATGAGTTTCATATGAATGTGTATGAAAGTTCAGCCATGTACAAGGAAAAGATGAAGATGTACCATGACCAAAAGATTGAGAAGAGAGATTTTCAGCCGAGCGAACAAGTCTTACTCTATAATTCAAAACTAAGCTTGTTACCAGGCAAGCTTAAGTCTAAGTGGATCGGGCCACTTCGAGTGGTACAAGTTTTCCAACATGGTCCTATTGAGCTTGAGAATCGTGATGGAAAATGGTTCAAGGCAAATGGTCAGCGTGTCTAAGCCTATCTGGGAGATGCTGAAGAGATAAAGATGGTAGAATCTTGGGAACTTAGTGAAGTCTGATTAACAAGAAAACTGCATCGTGCCACTACGTTAAATCAGGCGCTGCATGGGAGGCAACCCATAAAGGAAACTTGATGAAGTCTAAGTAGTCAAGTGACATGCGTCGTGCCGCAACGTTAAATCTGGCACTACATTGGAGGCAACCCATGAACTAACATTTGTTTAAGTATGCAGGAGTTGGTGAGGTTGAAGATCTGCAGAAAAGAGAATCCCACGGGCACCTGTGATGGGCCGTCGTAGGTCTCACGCCCGTGGGAAATGGGAGTGCAACCAAAAAAAACCAAGAAATGTTCACTGCCCCATTCCCATAGCCTGCCACGATGGGCCGCCATGCCTCGACGGGCGTGGAAAATGGGCGTAAATGAAAGGAAGTGAAGGAAAAGCCACTGGCCCATTCCCACAGCCCGATACAAAAGAACATCGTAACCCCGACGGGCGTGGGAAATGGGATGCTCAATACCAGGTAAGTCCATTATGATGGGACGTTGTGTGCCCCACAGGCGTAACGATAGCCTATCGTCTGGGTTGGTCAAGAGGTCAACCAATTTTATAAATTTTTTGTTAGACCGACCCGACCCGACCCGATTTCCCTTTCCCCTTTACCCGCGCCCAGTGAGTTATGGACCTCATTCAATTGAGGTCAAACATATAAACTCCCTCCACTTCAATATCTCTCCCTCTTCTCACATATCTCACCCATGATCACCTTCCCACCACAAAAAATCACTCCCCTACTTCCGTATATACATAAGCAATCATAAAAAGCACACTATGCAAAGTTCTCAAGCGCATTCACAAGTAGTTTTCAAGCTAATATTGAAAATCAAGAGTAAGTTCATCTCATTCGATTGATTTAAATTCTTCCTTGATGCTTTTAAGACACTAAGGGTTCATATGTTATAAAATCATATTGTTTTAGCGAACCCTAGTTGTGAACTTTGCGTAGTGATTGTGCATTTTACGTGTAAATTGAGAACAATTTGGAAATAGGGTTGTGTCGATTGTATTAATGGTTTATAGATATGTGGTTCATGAATTATGTATGTTGATTGTTTGGGTGAGGTGATTAATGATTGAACAAAGAGAGAGAGAAAAGTTGTGCTGTCTTGATCCCACGGGCTATACTGATGGGGCATCAGGGGCTCGATGGGCGTCGGAGTTACGGGTAGAAGTGGAACAAAGCCTGAAAAGGCTGCCATCCTATTTCAACACCCGACCCCGATGGGATGTTAGACCTTCCACGCCCGTGGTAAGCCAATATGGGAGGACAAAATATCCTGAAATCTCTGCTTCCTCACCCCGACGCTCGTTCCCACGGGACGTCAGACCTCCTACGCCCGTGGGAGGTTGAAAAAATTGTAAAACTTTCCTAAGTGTAATTTTTTTTTGTTTTTCATTTTTGGTTCAATTTACTAATATCGTTCACCTACAGGTACTAAATGGCACCACCAACTCTATTACGATGAGGGGGAGCTTGGAAAGCAAAGGAAAATGCTATTACTACTTTCCTGAAGTATCAATCTGGGTGAGAAGATTGACCCAAACTACATCCCCCTCGTACGGTTGTCAAAGAGAAAGCTGGTGGTATCATCTCCTTCCTAGTATGAAAAGGAGGGAGGTGATGCACTTGAGCAGGAGCAAGCATCAGAGCATACTCCCTCCCAGTCTGAAGAGGAGGAAGAGTCATCTTCTGGATCAGCCAGTTCGGATAAAGAGTGCGATGCCGCTCCTACACAAAAAAAGGGAGCACAAGAGTCAGCTATTTAGGTTTCCAGTGGTAAGAAAACCGAGTCCAATTTTGAAAATTGTTGCCAGTTGGGGTTTGAAAAAGCTGCTGATACTGATTCTGAGTACGACACTAAGAGAACCACTCCTGAAAAGTAGAAGGTACCCCCTACTCCCCAAGCTCCTGGGACATCACTAGTTCTCACATCCAAAGATGTCCAACTCTGGGAAAAGGCTAGGTGGAATGTAAAAGGGTCACATAAGATCTTTGACTATGGCCTCGAAATGATGGCAAAGGTGCATCTGAAATATCCTATTGCAGAAGAATGTAGGATAGACTCCTTCAAACTAAAATACATTCCTAAGCTTGAAGAGTACTTCTGCTATTGTAACTTGGGCTGGACCAGCAAACCACTTCCTAACTATCAGCCGACGATCATAAGGGAGTTGTATGCTAACTATCAGGCTATCCAAGAGAGCTGATGCAGAAAGGGTCAGAAACCATCGGATTTGCTCGCTCTTGAGAGCGTCCCTATGAGAGGTGTTTCGATAAACATCTCGGCTGAGACTATTAACAGATTTCTGTATGGTCCCGAGTATGTTCCACCCTCGAACACTTCAGACTATGACTATTGTAATAAATCAGAGGATGAGCAGACTAAGTGGTTGGCAAAGGTTTTCACAAAGACCAGCACCCCAACGTGGCTATATTAAGACAAGCCACAGATCACCAAGGCCTCTTTGAATTTCGAGGCAAAATTTTGGTGGGCGATTGTGCGACTCCGACTTATGCCAACTGGTGGAGACAATCAGCTGACTGTTGAGAGGGCTGTTCTGGTAGCTAGCTTGTTATCCAAATACAAGCTGAACATTGGGAAGATCATAGCAGAGGAGATAAGGGACAGAGTCATAAAAATCAGTTCATCCTACCCTTTCCCTTGCCTCCTGACTCAGCTATGTGACGATGCTGCTATCCCGAAGTATTCGGGTATTGATCATGCCGAGCGTGCCATCCGGACACATCACCTTGAGCGATCCAAATATGATAGCAAAACAATGGGTCTGGGTGGTACATCTGAATTAGGTGGATCCACCACCATCCATGATGCATTTGTTCCCCCCTTCAAAGATGCTACCTTACATGATGGCCGCACCAACCCCAGAGGGTATCCTAAATGAGAAAACTCCATCGGTAAGGGAGGAAGCTGTTGTAACTTCAACTTCGAGATGCCCCCGTAGTAATCAAGTGTTGAATTCTCGAGAGGTTGACATCTCTATCCCAAAAAACTCAACCAACTCCTTCCGCCTATGCTATACCTCCATTAGAAGATCCAATCTTAGTCTATGCTTTCCATCTGGTGAAGCATTTGATCCCGAACTCCCATGAGCTCTGAGAAACATGGTTAAGGAGGGAGTTTTTGAGACACCTGAACAGGACACAACTCGAATATTGGCTGAAGAACAGCAGAGGCAAAAGGCAGCAGAAGATGCTCAAATTGCACAATATGCACAAGCTGCAGATGCACTGCTCAACATAACGCACAAGATGAGCAAGCACAAAAAGTTAGACAAGAAGCTTCTCGTCAAGTCGCACTAGATGCTCAGGCTGCGAGAAATGATGCAACCTGATGCAATGTACCTTAAGATCCAGTAGCACCAAGGGGGAATAGAGGTCGATATATTCAACAACCCTGATATGTCCCTCGGTACAATCTTGATGATGATGATGTTGATGACACAGGGACAACAAACACCATTGTATTATCACCGCTACCCATTGGTACAAAGTTTGATATTACAAGCACTATGATTCACCTGCTGAACCTGAATGGATTATTTGCTGGCAAGCCCACTGATGATGCAAACTTGCATTTGAAAAACTTCGTGGGGATCTGCAAGGCTTACAACCTTCCAGGGGTAGATTAAGATGCCATCATATTGCGGCTCTTTCCATTCTGTTTGACTGGAGAAGCAACACTTTGGCTTGCGGAATTGCCTGATAACTCGATATGCACATATATGGAACTGAGGACTCAGTTTCTAGAGAGGTTCTTACCTCCATGAAGGATGTTGCAGCTAAAGCAGAAGATCTATAATTTAAAGCAGCTACCCACAGAGGCACTATACGAAACATGGTTTAGGTTCAATTAGAAGTTGAAACAGGTGCCAAATCACAGGATACCTGCGGATCATTTCATGGACATTTTCTATAGAGCACTAAATTCAAACACCATGGCAGTAGCTGATAAAGTCACTAGAGGAGCGTTCATGGAAAATACTTACATCGAAGCTTATGAGATACTTGATAAAGTTACAAAGATGAATAGAGCCTGGCTCATGAGAGAGGCTGAGAATTCAACAGGTACTTATGCAGTTGGGAAATCCATAGACTTTCAAGAGTTGCAAGAAATTAGAATGGATTTCACAAGGTTAAAAACAACTATAGATCTCATTGCCAAACAAATCCTGAATAACTAAGTAGAGAAGGTGAATGCTGTAGGTTCACAAGGTAAAGCACCAAGACAGGATGGGCATGAATCTGATGAAGAAGCAAATTATCGGAATGATTAAGTGGAGGGTCTCTGGGCCAGCAGCCAAGGAAACTAAGTTCGGAACATATAAAGAGACGACAACTACAACCAGTCTGGCTATAGAGACATGAGTTGAGGTAGAGACAGAGATGACGACTGGCACAAGAGGGATGGCTACAAGAATGATAGAAGCGGCCTGTATGTCCCTCCTAGTAACCGTGAAGCAGCAACTAAGCAGCTAACTATCAAAGAGATGATCGCCAAGGTGTTGTAGAAGGTTGAGTCGACTGATGGGAACTTGAAGGAGATGCATGCTGACATCTCAGGCATAAATCAAAAAATGGAGCCACATGCAGTCACCATAAAGCAGATTCAGACACAGATGAACCAAATGACTACAACCCTAAATCAATGTCAAAAGGGCACTCTTCCAAGTGATACAGTTTAGAATCCAAAGAATGATAGACATTGCATGGAGGTTACTACACGAAGTGGAAAATAGACCATTGACCCTCCGATCCCTATAGTTGTTGAGGATCAAACTGAGCCTAAAAATGATGAAGTTAAAGTTGTGGTTGAGTCTGAGGTAAAGGGACATGAAGAAATCCAAGTTGTAAACGTGCCAGTTTAGACCAAGAGGAAGGATAATGAGGTTACTGTAGTTGTAAAGCCTATGCCTTGACCTTCTGCTCCTTTCCCACGTAGGCTAGCCAAGAAGGCTAAAGATGGCAAGTTTAGAAAATTCATATCTATGTTGAAGCAAGTTTATTCAATATTCCATTGGTTGAGGCTCTAGAGAAGATGCCTGGTTATGCAAAGTTCATGAAGGACTTGGTAACTAAGAAGTGAATTATTAGTTTTGAGCCTTGAGATAATTTACACCATTATAGTGTGATAGCGTCCCGTTCTCTTGTGCAGAAGAGAGAAGATCCTGCAGCATTCAATATTCTATGTATAATGGGGCATTCTATTTCACCAAGGCACTATGTGACTTAGCTGCAAGCATTAATCTAATTCCTTTGGAAATTTTTAGATAGTTGGGCTTAGGAGCCCCACACCGACGACAATGCAGCTATTGATAGCAAATCGCACTGTGAAGTGGCCAGTGGGTATCCTATATGATGTGCGTGTTTGTAAAAGTAAAGTCCTTTATATTTCTAGTGGACTTTGTGATTCTAGACTGTGAGGTAGACTTTGAGGTCCCAATTATCTTGGGGTGAGCATTCCTTGCCACTGGACGTGCTTTAGTTGACTTAGAGATATGGCAGATGAAATTCAGGCTGAATGATGAGGAAGTAACTTTTAACCTGTGCCAATCTATGAAGCAACATGATGGAATAAGGGTAGTCTCAATTATTGATGTTGTGGATGAAGAATAATTATCAGTGCCAGTTGAGGAGAGACTTGGTATTGAAGCTCTTACAGTCGTGATCATGAACTTTAATGGGGATAGCATTGATGAATATTCATACATGGTAGACGCTCTTGCTGGTATGGGTTCCTACTCTTATGCTCCAAAGAAGCTTGATCTAGACTTGAAGAATAGAGTAACCCCACCAGCTAGACCATCTATTAAGGAACCTCCAGTCTTGGAACTCAAGGCACTAATATCACACTTGCGTTATGTTTTCTTGGGAGCCGACAACACTTTGTTTGTGATTATTGCAGCTGACTTAAGGAGAAGGGCAAGTTAAAGAACTTGTGTTTGTACTGAAGAGGTTTAAAAGGGCCATTGGGTGGTCTATTGTTGACATTATTAGTATTTCACCAGGCATATGCACATACAAAATTTAGCTTGATCCAAATTTTGTTATGAGTATTGAGCATCAGCGTAGGTTGAATCAGCCTATGCAAGAAGTTTTCAAGAAGGAGATCATAAAGTGGTCGGATGCAGGTGTGGTATACCCTATTACGGACAACAAGTGGGTGAGCCCAGTTCAATGTGTTCCAAAAAATGGAGGAATAATTGTGGTTCCTAATGCTAAGATCATTGTGGTTACTAATGCTAACCTCCTAGATGGGCTCAGCCTGTCAAGGGGACAAGATTAAGGTGAAATCAAATGTCAAATTGGGTTTAGAGTAAGCTGAAGGGGGTATTAAGTACTTATCTTGATCATCGTAGTTCAGATCTACAAATGGAGAGTCGAAGAAGTCTTCTATTGGGATGATTACACAACATTTGTGAGACTTGATTATGGACAAAGTAAAATCACCCAAAACTTATCTATCTTTGCCTATTCTGAGCTACCACTGGTTATGGTTGGTCCGCTACTACCCCACCGCCTTCATCTCCACCAAGTCAACACTCTTCGGTCACCTCCAAACCTAGAGAGACACCACAACCCCCATAAAAAAATCTCTATTAGAGGATCCCGCGACTCTGATGACTGTCAAAGACCAATTTGATATGAGCTAGAAGGCAACTCAGCCACCAACTCTCAGTAGTGAAGAGAGGAGATGAAGATCAAGCTCTATCGAAGTATCTAGAAGCTGCAATTTCCTCTTTTCACTTTCCTATTTGATTTTCATTTTATTATTTTAATTTTTTGATTTGCTGAACTTTGGCTTGGGCTCAACTTATTGGGATCACCTGACTCCCTCTTGATTTTTTATTAATAAAATGACCCATTATGTCCTTAGAATTTATAAAAAAATATTTATCCAATAAAGATAACTTTATGTTCAAAAATAAATCCTAATGCTAAGAATGAGTTGATTCCTCTGAGACCAGTCACAGGCTGGCGTGTGTGCATGGATTATAGAAAGCTGAACTTATGGACTGAGAAGGATCAATTTTCGATTCCATTCATGGATCAGATATTAGACCCTCTTGCTGGTAGAGGATGGCATTGTTTTCCTGATGGTTACTCAAGATACAATCAAATTTCTATTGCTCCTGAAGATCAAGAGAAAACCACTTTAACTTGTCCATATGGGACGTTTGCTTTCAAAAGGATGTCGTTTGGATTATGTAATGCACCAGCAACCTTTCAGAGATGTATGATGTCGATCTTCTCCGACATGGTGGAGGACACCATTGAGGTATTCATGGATGATTTCTCTGTGGTTGGTGACTTATTTGATAATTGTTTATCCTATTTGAGTTGTGTGCTGCAAAGATGTGAAGAGTGAAACTTAGTACTAAACTGGGAGAAATGTCATTTCATGGTCAAGGAAGGTATTGTGTTAGGCCACCAGATTTCAAAGAAAGGGATTGAGGTTGATAAGGCTAAGATAGAGGTGATTGAAAAACTGCCTCCTCCAATTTCAGTAAAGGGTATTCAAAGTTTCTTAGGGCATGCTGGATTTTATCGCAGGTTTATAAAGAACTTTTCTAAGATTGCACATCCCTTGTGCAAACTGTTAGAGAAAGATGTGAAGCTTGTGTTCGATGAAGCTTGTCTGAAAGCATTCGAGTGCCTTAAATTGTAGTTGATCTCAGCCCCTATTATTTTTGTTCCTGATTATTCTAAGCCATTTGAGGTAATGTGTGATGCTAGTAGAGTAGAGCTAGGAGAAGTCTTAGGCCAACGATGAGAGAAGATTCTACACCTAATTTACTATGCCAACAAAGTACTCAACCCAGCCCAGAAGAACTACACTATGACCGAAGATGAGCTTCTAGCTGTGGTGTTTTATTTTGAAAAGTTCAGATCATATTTGCTTGGAACCAAGGTGATTGTGCATACAGACCATGCAACTCTTAGGTATCTTATGGAAAAAATGGATGCTAAGCCTAGGTTGATTCATTGGGTGCTGCTGTTGCAAGAATTTGAATTTGAAGTCAAGGATCGCAAAGGCACTGAATATCAGGTGGCTGATCACCTGTCCAGACTTGAAGATGAGGCCATGTTGCAATGGAAAGGTGAGTTTGAAATTGATAATGCATTCCCAGATGATCGAGTTTTGGCTGCTTCTCAAGATTTAATCCCATGGTATGCCGACATTGCTAACTACTTGGCAAGTGACATAAGTCCTCCGGACTTGACAGTCAATCAAAGGAGGAAGTTCATGTCAGATGTGAAGAAGTTTTTCTGGGAAGAGCCATACTTGCTCCAGGTATGTGGTGACACCATGATTCAGAGATGCATAGCTGAATATGATATAGAGGATATACTTGAGGCCTGCCATTCCTTTCCTGTAGAGGGTATCATGGTGGCACCAGGACAGCCCACAAGATTTTGCAATGCGGCTGCTATTGGCTGACTCTCCACAAAGATGCTCATAAGTATGCCAGGGCCTGTAGTCAATGCTAAAGGGAAGGAGGGATATCAAGGAATCATGAGCTTTCTCTCACTCCTATACTCATGATTGAACTATTTGATGTATGGGGAATCAATTTCATGGGTCCTTTTGTGATGTCGAATGGTAAGAGGTATATACTAGTTGATGTTGACTATGTGTCAAAATAGGTGGAGGCGCTAGCGCTTCCCAACAATGAAGGCAAGAGTGTCACAACATTCTTGAAAAAGAATATCTTCTGCAAATTTAGCACACCACGAGCTATTATCAGTGATGGAGGGTCTTATTTTTGCAATAAGCTCTTCACGACTATACTTGAGAAATATGGGGTGAGGCACAGTTTGCCGACACCTTACCATCCGTAGACGAGTGGGAGAGTAGAAGTCTCCAACTGGGAGATTAAATCCATCCTTGCAAAGACGGTGAATGTGCATAGGACAAATTGGTCTAGGAAGCTAGATGATGCCCTATGGGCGTACTGGACAGCCTACAAGACTTCTATAGGCATGTCACCTTATAAGATTGTGTTTGGAAAAACATGTCATCTTCCGGTGGAGATTGGGCATAAGTCCATGTGGGCACTTAAAAAGCTAAATTTATACTGGTGTGCCGCATCTTATCAGCAGCTTGGCCAGTTAAATGAACTTGATGAGTTTCGTCTGAATGCGTATGAAATTTCATCCATGAACAAGGAAAAGATGAAGATGTACCATTACCGAAAGATTGAGAAGAGAGATTTTCAGCCGGGCAAGCTGGTCCTACTCTATAATTCAAAACTGAGCTTGTTACCAGGCAAGCTTAACTCTAAGTGGATGGGGCCATTTTGAATGGTACAACTATTGAGCTTGAGAACCGTGATGGAAAATGGTTCAAGGAAAATGGTCAGCGTGTCTAAGCCTATCTGGCAGATGCTGAAGAGATAAAGATGGTAGAATCTTGGGAACTTGGTGAAGTCTGATTAACCAAGCAACCTGCAGCATCCTGCTACGTTAAATCAGGCGTTGCATAGGAGGCAACCCATGAAAGGAACTTGATAAAGTCTGAGTAGTCAAGTGACCTACATCATGCCGCGACGTTAAATCAGGCGCTACATGGGAGGCAACCCATGAACTAACATTTGTTTAAGTGTGCAGGAGTTGGTGAGGTTGAAGATCTGCAGAAAAGAGAATCCCACAGGCACCTGTGATGGGCCATCGTAGGTTTCACGCCTGTGGGAAATGGGCGTGCAACCAAAAGAAACCAAGAAATGTTCACTGCCCCATTCCCATGGCCTGCCATGATAGGCCGCCATGCCTCGACAAGCGTGGAAAATGGGCGTAAATGAAAGGAAGTGAAGGAAAAGCCACTGGCCCATTCCCACGTCCCAATACAACGGGACTTTGTAACCCCAATGGGCATGGGAAATGGGATGTTCAATGCCAGGTAAGTCCATTACGATGGGACATCATGTGCCCTATGGCGTCATGATAACCCATCATCTGGGTCATTCAAGAGGTCAACAAATTTTTTAATTTTTTATTAGGCCGACCCGACCCGATCTGATTTCCCTCTCCCCTTTACCCGCGCCCAGTGAGTAATGGACCTCATTCAATTGAGGTCAAACACTCCAAACTCCCACCACTTCAAACTCTCTCCTTATTCTCATGTCTCTCACTCATGATCACCTCCCCACCACCATAAATCACTCCCCTACTTCCCTATATACACAAGAAATCACAAAAAACACACTATGCAAAGTTCTCAAGCGCATTCACAAGTAGTTTTCAAGCTAATATTGAAAATCAAGAGTAAGTTCATCTCATTCGATTGATTTAAATTCTTCCTTGATGCTTTTAAGACACTAAGGGTTCATATGTTATAAAATCATATTGTTTTAGCGAACCCTAGTTGTGAACTTTGCATAGTGATTGTGCATTTTGCGTGTAAATTGAGAATGATTGGGAAATAGGGCTGTGTCGATTGTATTAATGGTGTATAGATATGTGGTTCATGAATTATGTATGTTGATTGTTTTGGTGAGGTGATTAATGATTGAACAGAGAGGGAAAGAAAATTTATGTTGTCTTGATCCCACAGGCTGTACTGATGGGGCGTCAGGGGCTCGATGGGCGTCAGAGTTACGCGTAGGAGTGGAACAAAGCCTGAAAAGGTTGCTGTCCCATTTCAATGCCCAACCCCGATGGGACGTCAAACCTCCCACGCCCATGGTAAGCCAACGTGGGTGGACAAAATATCCTAAAATCTTCGTTGCCTCACCCCGACGCCTGTTCCTACGGGACGTCAGACCTCCCACACCCATGGGAGGTTGAAAAAAATTGTAAAATTTTCTGAAATGTAAATTTTTTCTGTTTTTCATTTTTGTTCGAGTTACTAATATCGTTCACCTACAGGTACTAAATGGCACCACCAACTCTATTACGATTAGGGGGAGCTTGGAAAACAAAGGAAAAGGCTGTTACTACTCGCCTGAAGGATCAATCTGATTTGGAAGGCGAGAAAAGTGACCCAAACAACATCCCCCTCGTACGGTTATCAAAGAGAAAGTTAGTGGTATCATCTCCTTCCTAGTATGAAGAGGAGGGAGGTGATGCACCTGAGCAGGAGCAACCATTAGAGCATACTCCCTCCCAATCTGAAGAGGGGGAAGAGTCATCTTCAGGATCAACCAATTCAAACAAAGAGAGCGATGCCGCTCCTAAACCAAAAAAGGAAGCACATGAGTCAGCTATTTAGATTTCAAGTGGTAAGGAGACCGAGTCCAGTTCTGAAAATGGTTGCTAGTCGGGGTTTGAAAAAGCTGCTGATGCTGGTTCTGAGTCCAACACTAAGAGCACCACTCCTGAAAAGCAGAAGACACCGCCTACTCCCAAAGCTGCCAGGACATCACTAGTTCTCACATCCAAAGATGTTTGACTCCGGGAAAAGGCTAGGTGGAATGTAAAAGGGTCACAAAAGATCTTTGACTATGGCCTCAATATGATGGGAAAGGGGCATATAAAACGTCCTATTTCAGAAGAATGGAGGATAGACTCCTTCAAACTAAAATACTTTCCTAAGCTTGAGGAGTACTTCCGCCATTATAACTTGGGCTGGACCAGCAAACCATTTCCTGACTATCAACCGACGATCATAAGGGAGTTGTATGCTAACTATCAGTCTATCCAGAATAGCTGATGCAGAAAGGGTCAGAAACCATCGGATTTGCTCACTCTTGAGAGCGTCCCCGTGAGAGGTGTTTCAGTAAATATCTCGGCCAAGACTATTATCACATTTCTGTATCGGCTAGAGTATGTTCCACCCTCTAACACTTCAGACTATGACTACTGGAATGAATCAGAGGATGAGAAGACTAAGTTGTTTGCAAAGGTTCTCACAAAGACTGGCACCCCAACGTGGCTTTATAAGGATAAGCCACAGATCACCAAGCCCTCTTTGACTTTCGAGGCAAAATTTTGGTGGGAGATTGTGCGACTCTGGATTATGTCAACTGGTGGAGACAATCACCTGACTGTTGAGAGGGCTGTTCTGGTAGCTAGCTTGTTATCCAAATAAAAGCTGAACATTGGGAAGATCATACCAGAGGAGATAAGGGAAAGAGTCACCAAAATTAGTTCATCCTAACCTTTCCCTTACCTCCTGACTCAACTATGTGATGATGCTGCTATCCCAAAGTATTCGGGTATTGATCGTGCCGAGCGTGCCATCCGGTCACATCACCTTGAGCGATCCAAAGATGATAGCAAAACAATGGGTCTAGGTGGTACATCTGAATCAGGTGGACCCACCACAATCCATGATGCATTTGTTCCCCCTTCAAATATTCTACCTTACATGATGGCCTCACCAACCCCAGAGGGTAGCCAAAATGAGAAAACTCCATCGGTAAGGGAGGAAGCTGCTGTAACTTAAACTTTGAGATGCCCCCGTAGTACTCAAGTGTTGACTCCTCGCGGGGTTGACATCTCTATCTCGTAAACTCTACCAGCTCCTTCCACCTCTGCTACACCTCCATTAGAAAATCCGACCTCAGTCTATGATTTCCATCTAGTGAACTTCACCAATACGGTTCAAACGACTATACAACTACATGAATAGATGTCAAAGTTTGATGAGCAGTTCTAGTCGATCATCGATGCCTCTATTCAGAGAGCCACAAAACCATTTGCTAACGTGCATGGACAAATCAGTTCTATGGAAGAGAGGATCGATAAAAAGCTGAATAAAATGAGAGCAACTGAGCTCACTGAAATGAAAGAGGAAATAGCAGCACTTCAGGTGGATGTGGATGAGTTGAAGGTAAAAACTACCACTATGTATTCTCGTGCTCCCGTAGTCATGCCACAGGTGCCACTTGTGCCAATGATCGATTTATAGGACTACGCAAATTTGTAGCTATGCTAGAAACCTGTTTGTGGAAGATAAAGCACCGGTTAGTCCTTCCGAGCCTAAGAAAAAGAGGCGAAGAAAAGATAAGAAAGTTTGTGAGGAAGATGCACCTTTAAGCCCAGAATCTCTAAAGCGTAAGGAGGAGAGTGTCACTCCCTGAGACTACCCCCTAAGTGTAACACGGGACCCGGGGCCACAAGTGCCCTAAGTTAGCCCTTGGTTTAGTATGACATAACATAACATAACATGAATAACAATAGGAAAAGCATATCAAGAGGAGTAAATATACTAACTCAACCATAAGCATAAACGATCTAGGAATACCACAATCTGAAATACAAAATCCCGAATAACTGTCTATGTCTGAAAAGCCTCTAAAACCATCATAATGAGTTGCTGGGACAAGACCCCAGCTAACTCTACGTGCTGCAATAAAGGAACCTACTAGCTAAGAATCATAATACTAGTCCTCAAATATATGAGGACTCACCAAATCAAATTGGATGGCCTGCAACCCCTATCCATGAGCCTGAGAGTGGGAACCTATATCTGCATCATCAACAGATGCAGCGCGAGAATATGCATCAGTATAATAAGATGTACCGATTATGTGAGATAAGTGTAAATATGGTAAAAGCATAATTAAAACATATTTAAAGTTAAATTCAAGCGTAATAAGAGATATCATAGCTAAACATCATAAGTTAAGCATATCATATGAAATAGAATAACATAAGACTTAGAAGATTAAAAACCTTCATACGGGAGTTTCTTATAACCGACAATAGACCATGTGATCTACACGGAATCCAACTATATAACCCTAGTTGGCAAAGCTACCCCAAACCTTGCCAAGGAATGGGGCACCATTCATAACATAGCATGGAACCACTTTCATAATTCCCATCGAGCTAGAGAAGACACTCTCAACTAATGAGGACCCTCTTTTATGAGGAGACACTCTCAACTAATGAGGACCCTCTTAACCTACGCTGGCAACATAATTTTGGACTTAGGTTGTTTAGAAACCTCATTGCTCGATGCTAAATATTACTCCCAAAACATACATATAGCTCATATAATACTTGTGACATATCTAATGCCAAAACTATTTTGAAAATCATAAGGATATATCTAATGTCATGCAAATCTCAAATCATAAGACTTAAAGCTTAGCATAGCCATAATTCAAAACATACTTTTCTTTCTAAATTCATAACCTAAAGAATTAGGCATGCAATTTTATGATACTAGAGGTCATGTTATCTAAATATGCCAATTTTTACTACAAAATGTGCAATTTAGGGAAAATCATGCTAGAATTCATTCTTAATGCATGAGATTTTGAAAATTCTTAAGGAATCTCAAATAAATCATGGGTAAGAGATGAGAAATCATAAGTTGATGCTTTAAAACTGAATACATAAGTTTTCCTCAACTTGGGTAGGAATCCTAATTTTATAAGTTCATAAATCAAAGTAAAACTTGAGGGTTTAGGGCATAAGGGTGAAAGGAATCCCTTATTGAATTCCATATACCTGAATTGGAGCTTTCTATATGAAGGATGAAGAGAAATAGAGACTTGGAACTTGGAGCTTGAAGCTTGAGAGACCCTTTCCACTTTTGGGAAGATGAATGAGAGTTTGGAGGGGACTTAGGCTAATTAGGGGTGAAACCCTACTAAAAGAGTCCAAACCGACCTCACTTAGGAGTTAAAAGGCTGGGTAGTTACCAAAATAACCAAGGGACTTAATTTAGAAAAACACTGATTTTAAAACTCGGCTTCAGGTTCCACGAGTGGAGTCTACGACTTGTAGACCCAAACACGACTCGTAGTTCCTTCTTGTGGTTTCTGGTCCAAAATTCAAGCTGTGGATAACCTTACACGACTGAAAAGTACAACTCGTGGAACCATCCACGAGTCGTAGGAACCTCTCGTGGTTCACTGGGAAAACTTGAGCCTCAGTCTGATTTCCATGAGCTAGTTCCACGACCCATGGAACCATACATGACTTATGAGCCCGACCCATGGTTATCAGACCTAAGAAGGGGTCTGCAAAATAGTTCCTACGAATCCATTCTATGACTCACGGTTCAATCCATGGCTCGTGGTTTAGGCTCGTTATCCCTGGGAAGTTTAAGATTTTCAGAGATTCTAAGTTTAAAAGCTGAATCAAATTCTGGAGTATTACAATATCTCCCCCTTAGGATTATTCATCCTTGAATGAAGACTAAACAAGGAAAACTGGAGAGAAAACAACCCAACCAACCAACAAAACATGAAAACTGAAGAACAAGCATGAAAACTGACTTTTTATCTTAAAACATGAGTGAACTAACTTCAGAAAAATAAGAATACATGCTAGGATCATGAGAGAAGATAATGGGTTTTGATTAGAGGGACAAACTAAGGAGAAAACTATTACCTCACGCTAAAACCAGATCGGAAGGAAAGAGGTGAGGGTACTTGGCTTTCATTGCTGCTTCTGCTTCCCAAGTAGCTCCCTCAACTAACTTATTTCTCCAAAGGACTTTCACCGAAGCAACTTCATTATTTCTCAACCTCTGAATCTGACGATCAAAAATCTCAACAGGAACTTCTTCATAGGTGAGGTTATCCTTCACACCCACATCCTCAAAAGGTATAATCAAGGTTGGGTCACCAACACACTTCTTCAACCAGGAAACATGGAAAATCAGATGAACCGCTTCTAGATCGGTTGGCAACTCCAACTCATAAGCAACACTACCAACTCTCCTCAGAATCTTGTAGGGACCTACATAGCGGGGACTAAGTTTACCTCTCTTACCAAACCTCATCACACCCTTTATGGCTGACACATTCAAAAATACCCAATCATCAACCTCAAGCTCCAACTCTCTTCTCCTCACATCTGCATATTATTTATGTCGACTCTGAGCGGTCTACAACCTCTCCCTAATGATATGAAATTTCTCCATAGTCTCATGAACCGAATCTATATCAATCAAAGCTGCCTCACCTACCTCAAACCAACCAGTAGGAGATCTACACCTTTGACCATAAAGTGCCTCATAAGGGGCCATCTGGATGCTAGAATGAAAACTATTATTGTAGGCAAATTAGATAAGAGGTAAGTGATCATCCCAATTACCTCTGAAATCAATCACACAAGCTCTCAATATATCCTCTAAAGTCTTAATAGTATGCTTTGCCTGGCCATCCATCTGTGGGTGAAAAGCTGTGGTAAATTTAACCTGAGTACCAACACCTTTCTAAAATAATCTCCAAAACTGGGATGTAAACTGAGTACCCCTATCAGAAATGATAGACAATGGAACCCCATGCAATCTGAATATCTCATGAATGTAGAGTTTGGCATAATCCTCTGCTAAATCTGTAGTCTTGACAACCAAGAAGTGGGCTGACTTGGTCATCCTATCGATGATCACCCAAATAGAATCATGTTTCCTATGAGTACGAGGCAAGCCTGTAATTAAATACATATTGATTACTTCCCACTTCCAAGCAGGAAGATCAATATCCTGAGTCATATCACCCGGTTGCTTATGCTCTACCTTCACTTGTTGACAATTGGGACTTTTAGCCACCAAATCTTCTATGTACCTCTTCATGCCATTCCACCAATAGACTTCCCGTAGGTCACGGTACATCTTGGTGGCACCAGGGTGAATAGAATACCTGGAGATATAAGCCTCTTTCAAGATCCACTATCTCAACCCATCTATGTTAGGAACACACTAACAAGTCTTAAGGAAATAAGTTATACATTATGGTGATTCAAGTCGCCTTGTTATAAAAAATCTAATTCTTTTTGCACAAAATGTAAGTTATCCTTTTGTGGAGTTTCTTCTTTGTAATGTGATCCCTAATCAAGCTTTAAAAAGTATAAAAAGAAGGTTAGCAAGTCAAATCTCCACTCATATGTGTTTGGTAAGTTGATTCCAACATCTAGGAAGTCAAGTATAATGAAGTTATCTAAATGAACCTTCATAACTAACAAGAGTAGCTTTGAAGGTCAATATAGTAATACACTTATTACACATGTATTGCATGTTAGTGTGCGCTGAGGTGCTACTGCCATATTAAGACTACTATATACATAGTGTGCACCGAGCTGCTACTACCATATTGAGGCCATTATATACATAGTTTGTGATGAGGCGCTACTGCCATACTGAGGCTATTATATACATAGTGTGCACCGAGGTGCTACTACCATATTGAGGCCATTATATACATAGTGTGCACCGAGGTGCTACTACCATATTGAGGCCACTATATACATAGTGTGCATCCAGGTGCTAATATCATATTGAGGTTATTATATATAGGGTGCACCGAAGTGCTATTGTGGTTCATCGTGTGTTATAAGGAGTGATTTGCGGTGTGAATTAATGCATGCTTTGTGCTCTAAAAAGAATAAAGGAGAAAAGACCTTAATGAGTCTTACCAATTACAGTTTACAAGTTTCATATTATATCCTGTTCAGATTTACTACTTGCAACTTACTATTATGTTTCTACCATACATACCAGTATATTATTTTTGTACTGACGTCCCCATTGCCTGGGGTGTTCTGCATTCATGCCTGCAGGTCACGATAGAACCCAGACAGACCTCTTCAGTAGGAGTTGCAGAGTTCAACCATTTTGGTAAGCTCCATTCTTCCTGGAGCTGACGAGTAAGAGGTTCAACTTATATTTTGACCAGGTTATGTATATGTACAGTTTATGGGTAGTCCAGAGCCATGTCTTAGAAATGAGATGTTTTACTTACTTGTAGAGACTTGTAGACGTGAATATGAATATTAGTGTTGGGAATAGCCTTGTCAGCCTTGTTATTAGCTATCTACTATGATATTAGCCTTGTCGGCCTTGAGTTGTCTATCTACTATTGAGCTATCAGTGTTTCTAATTGCTATACTTAGAGACCTTGTCAGTCTTAGACCCCCAACAGGTTCAATAGAGATACACTCTATTTTGGCGCCCTCGACCTTTTGAGGCTCTGGGTGCCTGTCCCACCTCCCCTTGTTTGGAGCGTGACAAACATGGTATCAGAGAATATCGAATCCCAGGGAGTCTACAAGCTGTGTCTAGTAGAGTCTTGATTATGGGTGTGTTATGAACCATACCTATCATTTAGGATTTGTTATGAACCATACCTATCTTGATTATGGGAGTCTACAAGCTGTGTCTAGTAGAGTCTACAAGATGGGACATTTAGGATTTGTTATCCTTCTGCATCTGCTAGATCATGCAATGGAGCGAGGTCATAAGATATTTGAAGTCTAATTCATGCTTTTTTATTCCTTGTTTTCAGAAATGCCTGTGACCAGACAAATGACTAGCCGACGAGTTAGCACGGATATGAGGAAAGGTACCAGTCATTCCCTACCTATACAGAGGGATAGATTGGAGGCTCAAAGTGAATCACCAACTCCAGAGATCCCAGTTCATCCGGTACCTGATGAGACTAGAGGGGATCCAGCACCCCCAACACCACTTGCTGCAGTGGCACCTGAGGTAGCTAGAGATTAACCAGCACCTACAACTCCTCTTCCTGAAGCAATGGAAAATGATATCAGGAGTGCAGTTCGATTATTGACCCAGATGGTAGCCACACAACAACAAAAAATAGAGGCATCGACGAGTGCCAAGTCAGGTGGCTCAGAAAGTTCTAGGACCCGAGAGTTTATCGGCCTAAGTCCTCCTATATTTATAGGCTCTAACCCACATAAGAATTATCAAGAGTTTATTGATCAGTCTTATCGGGTGCTTTGAGTCATTCATATAACAGTAGTAGAGGCAATGGAGTTTGCATCTTTCAGTTACGAGATGTGGGCATTTTGTAGTTTGAGGCTGGGGATAGGTATAGGGGATCAAATGCACCCCTAGCTGAATGGGAGGATTTTTCAGAGGCCTTTCTAGCTCATTATCTTCTACAAGTGGTTTGAGAGGCCAAACTTGATCAGTTTCTAGCCCTTAGGCAGGGCAATATGAGTGTTTGAGGTATAGCCTCAGGTTTAATTCATTAGCCAATTACGCCCCCAATATTGATAGTACGATGCGAGCTAGAGTTCATAGATATGTGGGTGGCCTTAAGGATGAATTGATTAAGAGATTAATGATAGCAGCACCACAAGAGAATACGAATATTTCTTAGATACAGGCTATTGCTCAAACTGTAGAGGATCTTGAAGTCTATTGGGTCCTATGGAGAGCCACGAGGTGATGTTAGGCCACATATTCATAGGCGATCACCCCACCCTACTGGTGGTTCCCCACATCAATTGCAAAGGCAGAGGTATGATCATTTTTCTTAGCCTGGACCAGGCCACAGTTCAGGTGCATCAAGTTCTTATCGCCAAGGGCATTCAGGTCAGATGAGGCGACCTTTGCTACCTTGTGTTAAGTGCGGTAGGAAGAATCCTGGGATATGTCACCTGGGGTCAGATACTTTTTTTTGTGTGGGCATCCTAGTCACTTTATGCGAGAGTGTCCGAGTAGAGGTAGGGGTGAAATGTCCCAGCCTACAGGGTCGATGGAAGATTCTTCATCTACTATTTGTCAAACTAGGATAGGACCACATGCTACACTAGGTCTTGGTAGAGGTAGATGAGGAGAAGGAGCATCCAATTTGGGTAGTGGTCAGAACCGCACTTATGCTCTAGTCGGTCGCTAGGACTTGGAGTCATCACGTAATGTTGTTATAGGTACATTGACTATTTTTACTCATGTTGTTTATGCACTTATTGATCCTGGCTCTACTCTTTCATATGTTACCCTACTCGTTGCTGGTAAGTTTGGGCAAGACCCAGAGTTGTTACCTAGACCCTTTGTTGTGTCTATGCCGATTGGTGAATCTATTATAGCTAGAAGAGTTTATCGAGATTGTGCAGTGTGGATCTATGACCGTCTCACTTCAGCTTATCTAATTGTATTAGATATGATTGAATTTAATGTAATTATGGGTATGGACTAGTTAGCTGCATGTTATTCTAATATCAATTGTAGAACTAAGGTTGTCAAATTCCATTTTCCAGAAGAGACAATCCTGGAGTGGAAAGCTAATTTTGCCACGCCAAAGGGTAGGTTTATTTCCTACCTTAAGGCTCAGAAAATGATTTCTAAAGGCTATATAAATCATTAAGTTCGAGTAATAAGCATGGAGGATGAACGAGTGACTCTTCAATTGGTTCCCGTGATGAGTCAGTTTCTAGATGTATTCCCAGATGAGCTTCCAGGAATCCCTCTAGAAAGGGAAATTGAGTTTGCCATTGATCTACTTCTAGACACTCAGTCGATATCAATTGCCCCTTATAAGATGGCTCCTGCTGAGCTATGAGAGTTAAAGGAACAGTTGAAGGATCTACTAAAAAAGGCTTTATTAGGCCTAGTACATTGTCATGGGGTGCACCAGTTTTGTTTGTTCGTAAAAAGAATGGGTCCTTGAGAATGTGTATTGATTACTGACAACTGAACAAAGTTACATCAAGAATAAGTATCCGCTTCCAAGGATTGATGATTTTTTTGATCAGTTGCAAGGCGCCAAATGTTTTTCAAAGATTGACTTGCTGTCAGGGTATCACCAGCTGCAAGTTAAAGGGGTAGATGTTTTCGAAAACAGCCTTTAGGACAAGGTATGGCTACTTCAAGTTTCTTTTAATATCTTTCAAGCTTACTAATTCCATAACAGCTTTCCTGGACCTAATGAATCGGGTCTTCAAGCCTTTCCTAGATGTATTCGTGATCGTCTTTATTGACGATATCCTGATTTACTGGCGGTCCGAAGACGAACATGTTGATGATCTGCGTGCAGTATTGCAAACACTTCAGAATCATAAATTATATGCAAAGTTCTCCAAGTGTGAGTTTTGCTTGACTTCGGTGGCTTTTCTTGGCCATGTAATTACAGACAAAGGTAATAGAGTCGACGGCAAAACATTGAAGCTATAAAGAATTGGCCGAGGCCCTTGAACGCTACAGAGATCAGTAGTTTTTTTGGCTTAGCAGGTTATTACCAGAGGTTTGTGGAATGATTTTCTTCTATATCTGCACTACTGAAAAAGATGACTCATAAAGCAGCCAAGTTCTAGTTGTCTGGTGCATGTGAGCAGAGTTTTTAGGAGTTGAAGGATAGGCTTACTTCAACGCCTCTCTTAACTCTACTAGAGGGCACAAAAGGTTATGTTGTTTATTATGATGCTTCAAGGATTGGGTTGGGCTATGTTTTAATGCAACATGTTAAAGTTATTGCCTATGCCTCGAGACAGCTGATAAAGCACGAGCAAAATTACCCTACTCATGATTTTGAATTGGCAGTAGTTATATTTGCCCTGAAAATAGCAGTAGTTATATTTGCCTTGAAAATTTGGCACCATTACTTGTTTGGAGTCTATGTAGATGTGTTTACAGATCACAAAAGTCTACAGTATTTGAATTAAACCAAAGGCAAAGAAGGTGGATAGAGTTACTAAAGGATTATGACGTAGATATTTTGTACCATCCAGGTAAGGCCAATGTAGTGGCCGATGCACTTAGCCGCAAATCAATGGGAAGCTTGAGCCATGTGAAAAATAGAAAGATTGAGATGACAAGAGAACTACATCAGTTAGCTAATTTGCAGGTTCGACTACTAGACCCAAGTAATGGGGGAGTGTTATTCAAAGCGGAGCAGAATCCTCACTTATAACAGAGGTAAAGGAACGACAATATGATGATCCAAAGTTAGTAAGATTGAGGGAAGAAATTTTGTAGCAGAAGCAACCATTAATAAAGCTTAAGTAAGATGGGGTTCTGAGATATCAAGGTCGTCTATGTGTACCTAATGTCGAGGAGCTTCAGGAGAAAATTTTGGCAGAAGTCCACTATTCTCGCTATTCAATCCATCCAGGAGTGATGAAGATGCATCATGATCTTTGACAGATTTATTGGTGGAATAATATGAAGAGAAATATTGCAGAGTTTGTAGCCCAATGCCCAAATTGTCAATAGGTAAAAATTAAGCACCAGATACCCGGAGGGCTAACTCAAAGTATAGTGATACCTACCTAGAAATAGGAGGTGATCAACATGGATTTTATTACAGTCTTACCCCGTACTTATCGGAAATATGATTCCATATGGGTGATTATATATAGACTTACAAAATTAGGTCACTCTTTTCCAGTCAGGACAACTTATATTGATGGAGATTACTCCAAGTTGTATATTAGTGAAATAGTTCGACTTCATGGTGTCCAAATTTCCGTCATTTTAGACAGGGGTCCTCAGTTTTCAACAAATTTTTGGAGGTCTTTCCAGAAAGGCTTAGGTAAGTCTCAGTACAGCTTTTCATCCACAGACAGTTGGACAAGCTAAACGTACTATTCAGACACTTGAAGGTATGCTATGAGCTTGTGTACTAGATTTTAAAGGGGGTTGGGATGACCATTTGGCACTAATTAAGTTTGCTTATAATAATAGCTTCCATGCAAGCATTCAAATGGCTCCTTATGAAGCTTTATATGGGCAAAAGTGTAGATCGCCGATTGGATGGTTTGAAATTGGGGAAGCAGAATTATTAGGGCCCGACCTAGTTTATCAGGCAATGGAGAAGGTGAAGCTAATCCAAGAAAGATTACTAACAACCCAGAGTAGGCACAAAATATATACAGATGTGTGACGTCAAGATTTGGAATTTAATGTTAGTGATTGGGTTTTCCTAAAAGTTTCGCCCATGAAAGGAGTTATGCAATTTGGTAAAAAGGGAGAGTTTAGTAGAATATATATTGGACCATACAAGATCATTCAGAGGGGAAGAAAAGTGGTATATGAGCTAGAGTTACCCACAAAATTGGAGGCAGTCCATCATATATTTCATGTATCGATGCTACGAAGGTGCATAAGAGATACTTTACGTATTATGCCTATCAAAGATGTTAAACTTTCTGAAGACTTATCCTATGAGGAAGTACCAATTTCTATCCTAGATCGTCAAGTTAGGAAGCTCAGAACCAAAGAAGTAGCCTCAGTAAAGGTGTTGTGGAGAAACAATAATGTCGAGCAAATGGCGTGGGAAGCCAAGGAAGAAATGAGGAAAAAGTATCCCCAGTTATTTACGACCTGAAGATAGTATAGAGGTAAGTCATATCCTTATGTTCTTGATATTCTTCCTACTATGTGAATATGATCAGGTTTGAACATGTGCAAATGATTGCATTTAATTGTATATCGTTGTATCGCCCTGTGAGGCATTGTGCTGGACTTTTGCTGAGTTTCAGATTTTTGGATAGTACTAATTATAAAGGAAACTCTGCCAAAATTTCTAAAAATACTAAAATACTAGATCTCTATACACATTACCCTCATTCAAGGATGAATTATTCTAATGGGGGAAGGATGTAACTCCCCATACCTTTCAAAACCTATATGACTAAGTTAATATCGACGAATGTACTTGAGTTTGAGATTGTGAAAGGGTACTTTGGCCTAGAATTTAAAATGGTCAAATGTATATAAGTGTTAAGTTAAAGTTTAAGGATGAGAGTTTTGAAAATGAAATAAAACAAGTGAGCTTCTTGCCCGACTTATCTAAGCTCTTAGATGACAAGTAGGTGCATCACCTACCTACGCTAACGAACTAAGTTCCAAGGACTGATTATGGGAAGCAACACCATGGATTATTAGACCAAATGGTAGAATAAATAAAGCTTAAAGTTGGCCCATCAAAGTACAACCAAATCTGGCCCAAACAACTAAAAATGGTAGCCACCAATGTTGACCACATTTTGACCCAAAAGAACCCCAAAATCAACCACAAAACATAACCCTTTTGAGGCCCAAGCAAAGGATAATTTTGGCCCAAGTTTCTTAGCCCACTTTGTCCCAAATCTACTCAAAGAAGTTGTCCAAAGAGTCCCCCTTATACAGACCTTTTGTTGATCAATATTGATCATAAAAAGCTGGAAATGTTTTACTAGAACTCTCTCTTATCTACTTTCCTCTTGGCAGCCCCTCTCTCCCTTTAGGTTATAAGAAGATCAAGATTCATTCAAGCTTAAGTTGAGTTAAACAACTTATTATATTGGTACTAATTAACTACATATAGCTAGGATATCCTATGGTAATAAATGCATGAACTATGGCTGCCCCTTCCTTAAGATTGGACACCTAGAAATTGTGTAACAATTAAGAGATTTTTTCTTCTCTTGTTGGTGTATGTGTAGGGGGTACTTAAGCTTTGAAAAGCATAAATAAAAAGATTATAAAAATACCCCTTCAAGTGTGGTAAGTACTCTGTCCATAATCATCTTTTTGGATTGAAGTTCGGATAGACAAACGTTATTGAATTGTTGTTAAGAACTCACGGGACGGTGATCGGAAGCCATGGGTTCAATGTGTTGCTATTGCATTTCGTTATGGTGAGTTGTGTAGGGGATGTTTGATGTGTTTTATATGGTTGGAAGTAGTAGGTTGGTGTGTGTGTGATGTGTATTGAAATGGGGGAGAAAGGTGTGATGATATACCCTTTAATTAATGCCAATACGTAAATCTACCCTGGAAATGTTTAGCTACTGTTTAGGAAATGTTGCATCATGTTTAAGAGATAATATTAGATTCATTATACCCTTGTGTTGTATATTAACTTAATAAAGGAAAGGCCAACGAGGTATGTTAAGGCTTCTTTATTCCTTATCGGCATGAATCTAGAAATGGATCTCTAAATCTCTGAAAGAAGGAATTTGAGTATTCTGTTGTAAGATAGATGATTTGGTAACTTAACAAGTCTTAAGTAACTAAGTGATACATTATGGTGATTCAAGTTGCCTTTTTATAAAAAAATTGATTCTTTTTGCACGAAACGTAAGTTATCCTTTTGTCGAGTTTATTCTTTGTATTGTGATCCCTAATCAAGCTTTAGAAAGTATAAAGGAAGGTTAGCAAGTCAAATCTCTACTCATATGTATTTGGTAAGTTGAGTCCAATATCTAGTAATTCAAGGTTAATGAAGTTATCTAAATGAACCTTCATAACTAGCAAGAGTAGCTTTGAAGGTCAAACTAGTAATACACTTATTACGCATGGATTGCATGTTAGTGTGCGCCGAGGCGCTAATGCCATATTGAGGCTATTATATACATTGTGTGCAACGAGGTGCTACTACCAAATTGAGATTATTATATACACAGTCTTCACCAAGGCGCTACTACCATATTTAGGCTATTATATACATAGTATGCACCAAGGTGCTACTGCCATATTGAGGCTATTATATACATAGTGCACACTGAAGGACTACTACCATATTGAGTCTATTATATACATAGTGTGCGCCGAGGCGCTACTACCATTTTGAGGCTATTATATATAGGGTGCTGAGGTGCTATTGTGGTTCAGCGTGTGTTATAAAGAGTGAGTTGCGGTGTGAGTTAATGCATGTGTTGTGTTCTAGAAAGAATAAAGGAGAAAAGATCTTAACGAGTCTTATTGATTACAGTTTACAAGTTTCATATTATATCCTATTCAGATTTACTACTTGCAGCTTACTATTATGTTTCTACCTTACATACCAGTACATTATTTTCGTACTGACGTCCCCATTGCCTGGGGGGTTCTGCATTCATGCCTGCAGGTCTAGACAGAAACCCTGATAGACCTCTTCAGTAGGAGTTGCAGAGTTCAGCCATTTTGGTAAGCTCCATTCCTCCTGGAGCTGACGAGTCAGAGGTCTAGCTTATATTTTAACCAGGCTATGTGTATGTATAGTTTATGGGTAGTCCAGGGCCCTACCCTTGATATGAAATGTTTTACTTACTCGTAGAGGCTTGTAGATGTTTATATGTATATTAGTCTTATGTATGGCCTTGTCGGCCTTGTTATTAGCTATCTACTATGATATTAGCCTTGTCGGCCTTGAGTTATTTACCTACTTTTGAGCTATCAGTGTTTCTAATTTCTATTCTTAGAGACCTTGTTGGTCTCAGACCCCTAACAGGTTCATTAGAGATGCACTTTATTTTGGCGTCCTCGGCCTTTTGGGTCTCCAGGTGCCGGTCTTGCCTCCCTTGATTTGGGTCGTGACAGATTAACAATAGTAATTCAACCATAGTTCCCTATTTTCAATCATATACGTTCATACAAACACACATATATGCATAGTTCAAGTCTAGGGTTTCTCATTCCTAAGATAAGAAAACAACATGCTTTTGCGAAATTACAAACCCATAGATGCTTACAGACACCAAGAAGCAATTAAAACCATGAGGAAATTGACTTACTCTTGGTATTGCACAAAGTTTTCAAAAAAAACTTGAGTCTTGGTCGGCCGCCAATAGTAGCTGCATTGTAAGATCTTGTGTGCAGTCCAGATACCACTATGATGTACCCCTTCAGGGGATTAATGGCAAGCCTCTAGTATCTCCATCATCTCTGCTTCAGGTACACATCTACGGATCATAGTATCAGCACACACACAAAAAAAGAATGGCTCCTCCCAGAAGAATTTCTTGACATCAGACATGAACTTTTTTCTTTGGTGGACAGACATATCGGGAGGTACCACATCACTTGCCAAATAGTGTGCAAAGTATGCAACCCATGGAATCAGATCTTGGGAGGCGTCCAACACTTGATCGTCTGGAAACCAATCATCAATCTCTTGCTCATCGTTCAACTTTAGCATAGCTTCTTCCTCTAACCTTGACAGGTGGTCTGCAACTTGATTTTTTGTAGCCTTTATGTTCTTGACCTCAAAGTCAAATTCTTGTAGTAGCAACACCCATCTAATCAATATTGGCTTCACATCCTTTTTTTCCATGAGGTACCTAAGAGTTGCATGGTCTGTGTGAACAATCACCTTAGTATCAAGCAAATAAGATCTGAATTTCTCGAATGCAAAGACCACTGCAAGCAACCCTTGTTCTATCACAGTGTAGTTCTTCTTAGCAAGGTTAAGTGCTTTGCTAGCGTAGTATATGGGATGAAGAATCTTTTCACATCTTTGTCCTAGGACTGCTCCGAGCGCCACTCTACTAGCATCACACATAACCTTAAAAGGATGATATCAATCAAGAGAAATACTAATGGGAGAAGAGATCAACTTTTCCTTAAGGCACTCAAATGCCCTCAGACATTCCTCATCATGTCACGACTCGATTTCTCGGTCATGATGGTACCTACAACCCCTCAGTAGGCGAACCAATCCCTGTAGCCCAGAATGGTTAGTAATGGGCTACTATCCAATAATTTAAGTGGAAGAATAGTTTAATAAGCAGAAGCAAGGGAACAAGATGAAGAAAATAGACAACAGGAATATATACATACATATGCAGAAGCTAAACCAAACCCAAAACATGTTATCATAGTATAAAGCCAGTTCTACATATAAGGAGTACGAAAGGATCCAAAATAATTTATACACCAATGTCTCCGATTAGTAATAGAGTACATAAAGAAAAAGATAAACTAAAAGCTAAGCTCCAGTCTCCAAGAGCTCACCCTCAGTCTGGATAGTCCAAAATATCCAAGAAAGACTCACAGTGATCTAACGGCAATGTCCCACACTAGGATCTGGACCAGAAGATGCAGAGTGTAGTATGAGCATCAATTGCAAAGCAACCGGTACCCAGTAGGTATCATAGGCCGACTGGGCACATATAAGATAAAAGAGCAGTAATGAACAGAATAGAAAATAGATAGTCACAGAAGGCAACAAATAAGTACATGGAAACTAGCCCAGAGAGAAGACAACAAAAAGCAACATATAAGGCTAGCAAGTAGAATATATACACAACAGGAACAAGTGAAAGTAAGAAATGGCGCACCTGGGATCCTTGCAATAATAGTATATAGTAAGTTTAGAAGTGGACGATATACTAGTAACCTCAAGTACAAGGGAAGGGAGGAGGAGAATAAAGATAGGCATTCTCGGAAAAACAAAAATAAATAACCAACTTAATCATACCAAACTCAAGCCAGGAACTAACAATCTCCCAGTATCCAATCTCACATATGTAACCATGACAGGGTGTAGTGTAGCGATAAAATAACAAACGTCTACCTATATTCCCCCGGTCGCCCATACAACTGAGAAACGCAATCAAGTGAAAATAAACTCTCTGGCCACCCATACAACCGGAGCGTACACTCATCAAATAGCAAACAAGGGTGGAACCTCACACAATGAATGATATGATATGATATGCCAAACTAAGTGCAACCACAATGTCAGTATGTTACCCCCTTCGATGCCCCAAAGGTCCAATAAAGGCTGGATCCATGGAAGGACTTCTCCCGAGTATATCTACTCTGTCGTACACCCTTACCCCTGGTCACCCTATTGCCTGTAGAACTTGGTCCAGAACGACAGGGTCCATGGATGTCTACTCGTAGACCACATACTACACTCTAACCTCAAATATCAGTCCGGAGTGCCACCGAATCCAAACTAGTACGCAACTTCTCAAAATGAATGCCGGAACTCTATCCATGTCTAAATCAATGAAATAAGTCTTATAAACCCCGTTCAAGGGTGCCCGGGCGTATCCGGGTCTAAAATAGTAGTAAATCAAGTTTGATGCTCGGCTTTACCGAGTCTAATATCATTTCTCATGCATGACAGGGTAAATCTAGCACCTCGGTCCAACCGGGTCTAACATATAATAGGAAAATGTAACAATCTTCCTTTTAACCTTTCTTATCCCAAGAAGATCCATTAAGATGATACCAAACCATTTCATAATCAATTTTACCAAAAATGGGCCCTACGAGCCATGCAAGGTTTAGAAATCATCAATAGAAGGCCCGAAGACAAAATCGTAGTAAAATCATGAAGAAAATCCTTTTATATGCATGATAATGGCATGCTCAATCACAATCAATAGCCCAACGGCTCACAATCAACCTATCAGCCCTGCACAGGCTCTAATCGTTCTACAACACAGATAGCCAGCTTTATAATAGTAATAATGATGTTCGGGACTCACAGACATTCCCAATATCCCACCAACTATATTCCAGAGTCTATGAAAGGCCACACAGGACTTTGCCAACTACTTCGCAAGCGATTTAGTGCTTGATGATATGTCCGTTGACAAGCTGCTGGGACAATGATATCTAAGTTCAAATCACTCTGAGAAACCCTTAATGATAATCAAACTATCAAAAACATAAATAACATATTAAAATGAGTCTAATGATACCCATATCACTATAAGAATAGCCAGGCCAAAATTCAGGCTACCAACGGGCCCGCGGACCCCGCAACTCGAAATTGTAAATGAAAAGAAGCATGATGTCCAGGATGGTGCCAAGAAGACATGCTACAAAAATGATCAATTATGGCAAAAGCGAAAGCCCCAAACAGCCCGCTCAAGAGAGAGCCTAAAGTTGAAATTTTAGGAACAAAAAGCGGGAATTGAGCAAGGAAGGCTTACCACAACAAGGGCACCATGCTAAGGAACTGAAATCACAGAATTTATGGGACATGCAACTCCAAGAAGGCAGATTCTTCAAGAAAACCAATCTTTTAGGATGATAACCATGGAGGTTCAACAATGGAGGAAGAAAGGAAAAGATTGGGCAAGAAGACTTACCAAACCAATTGAGGGAGCAAGATTTTCTCTTCAATATAATGAAATTCCAAGTCTAGGAGCTGTTTAGAGCAACTTGGTGGAGAGGAAAATGAGTTTTAGACTTGGAAGGATGAAGAAATAAGTCTGGAAAATTGAAATGCCAAGATCTAAATAGTTGATGGCCGCTGGTCAGCGCTATCGCGCTAAACCAGCGCCATCGCGCTCATGGAGGGCGAGACGCCAAGGCGCCATCGCGCTACCATAGTGCAATCACATTGGCCGGCAAAATGCTACTGAGCGCGATCGTGCTAGGCTGGCGCAGTTGGCGCTGCAGGCCTGGCCTGCAACAAAATCTGCAACTTTTTGGAAATTCAATGGGGTATTCTGGGAACAGTCAAAAACCGATATTCAAAAACCAATAATGCTAACAAAGTGGAAACAACGTTCCGGACTCAATAAAATTGACGAAAATTCCATATGAGGTCATTTTGGAGAAATGTTGACTCAAGTCAATGCTAACTTAAACCAACCAACTAGCAAAAATAAGCGCGGCTCACCCGGGACCTGAAAAAACCACCAACCTAACCCAAACTAATCATTTTGGAGCTGATGGAATCGTCAGAATTTGAATCTGATGTTCCAATCATCGAAAGTTGACCCAAGTTATACTTTCAATTCCAAATGGCCTGAAAACAAAAAGAGCAACACATAACCCACACCGAAAGTTCTCAAGCCTCGACTAATGGTCACACTAGACCAAACTCAACGCTCCAGAGCTAACGAGACTGTCAGAATTCAATTTCGAGCACATTAGCTAAGAATGTTGACTAAAGTCAATGATATTCTAAGTTAAGGCTCTAAAACAGGCAAACAGCCCAAACAGCCAAACGAACGACCAGGGCACCGAACTACCAGTACCAATAAGCCAGAAATGACTTGGGGTCGCTACAGGAAAGCTCTGACGGTACAATGAATGCATAAATGCAAAGATGACCAGAAGGGTCATCACAACATCCACTACTAAAAAGACTTTCATCCTCAAAAGTCAAGAAGAAGAGAGTACCTTAAGGCTCGAACAACTGCGGATACTGAGCACACAACTTATTCTTGGTCTCCCAAGTAGCCTTCTTGACTGGATGATGTTTCCACTGAACTTTCACAACCGGAATCTCCCTAGATCTCAATATCTTGATATCTCTGGCCACAATAGATATTGGCTCCTCAACAAAGGATAAACTATCATTTATCTTAACCGAATCCCAATGCAACATATGAGACGCATCTGGCACATACCGGCTTAACATCGAGATATGAAAAATTGGATGCTAAGCTGAAAACATTGGGAGAAAACTAACATGTAGGCAACACTACCAACCCTTTTGTAGAATCTCAAATGGCCCAATGAACCTGGGGCTAAGCTTGCCCTGCCGACCAAATCTCATCACGCCCCTCACGGGAGATACTCGAGGGAATAACAAGTCACCAACACTGAACTCCAACGAATAAAGTCTACGGTCAGCGTAGCTCTTTTGTCTACTATAGGTTGCTCTAAGTCTATCCTGAATCAAATGGACTCGGTCAAAGAAA
This sequence comes from Jaltomata sinuosa, assembly GCA_003996215.1. Taxonomy (NCBI): domain Eukaryota; kingdom Viridiplantae; phylum Streptophyta; class Magnoliopsida; order Solanales; family Solanaceae; genus Jaltomata; species Jaltomata sinuosa. Next base: position 386,918 of record QJPP01000303.1, read on the forward strand.
TCTCTAAGAAAATCTGTACTCTGTGGCCTTGACAGTAAATCATCAAACCAACCAATCGGTGATCTATAACGTTTGCCATACAAAGCCTCGAAAGGTGCCATGCCATTGCTCAAATGAAAACTATTATTGTAAGCAAACTCGACCAACGACACAAACTGATCCCAAAAACCTCCAAAGTCAAGAACACAAGCCCGAAGCATGTCCTCCAGGACCTGAATAGTCCTCTCAGACTGGCCATCTGTCTGAGGGTGGAAAGTAGTACCAAGCTGAACCTCTATACCGAAATCCCTCTGCATAGCTCTCTAGAACTGAGATGTGAACTGAGTGTCGTGGTCTAAAATGATAGAAGTTGGGACCTCATGCAACCAAACAATCTCACGAATGTAAATCTGGGCTAACTTCTCAGCACCGTAAAGAGTCTGAACCGGTAAGAAATGGGCCGACTTAGTCAACCAATCCACAATCACCCAAATAGAATCAAAACCCCGGGAAGTATGAGGCAAACCAACCACAAAGTCCATAATAATGCCTTCCCACTTCCACTCAGGAATGTTAAGTCACTGTATCAAACCACCCGGTCTCATGTGCTTGAACTTCACCTACTGAAAGTTCAAGCACAGAGATACGAATTCTACTACGTCCCACTTCATACCACTCCACTAGTAAAACTGTCTCAAATATCTGTACATCTTATTGCGCTAGGATGGATGAAGTATCTAGAATATGCGCCTTCACAGGAGATACTCGAGGGAATACCAAGTCACCAACACTGAACTCCAAGGCATAAATTCTATGGTCAGCGTAGCTCTTTTGTCTACTCTGGGTTGCTCTAAGTCTATCCTGAATCAAATGGACTCGGTCAAAGAAATCTCTAAGCAAATCTGTACTTTGTGGCCTTGACAGTAAACCATCAAACCAACCAATCGGTGATCTATAACATCTACCATACAAAGCCTCGAAAGGTGCCATGCCATTGCTCAAATGAAAACTATTATTGTAAGCAAACTCGGCCAATGACACAAACTGATCCCAAGAAACTCCAAAGTCAAGAACACAAGCCCGAAGCATGTCCTCCAGGACCTGAATAGTCCTCTCAGACTGGCCATCTGTCTGAGGGTGGAAAGTAGTACCAAGCTGAACCTCTATACCCAAATTCCTCTACATAGCTCTCTAGAACTGATATGTGAACTGAGTGTCGCAGTCTAAAATGATAGAAGTTGGGACCTCATGCAACTAAAAAATCTCACGAATGTAAATCTGAGCTAACCTCTCAGCACCGTAAAAGTCTGAATCGTTAAGAAATTGGCTGACTTAGTCAGCCAATCCACAATCACCCAAATGGAATCAAAACCCCGGGAAGTATGAGGCAAACCAACCACAAAGTCCATAATAATGCCTTCCCACTTCCACTCAGGAATGTGAAGTCACTGTATCAAACCACCCGGTCTCATGTGCTCGAACTTCACCTACTAAAAGTTCAAGCACAGAGATACGAATTCTACTATGTCCCACTTCATACCACTCCACTAGTAAAGTTGTCTCAAATCTCTGTACATCTTGTTGCGCTAGGATGGATGGAGTATCTAGAATAATGCGCCTCACAAAGTATTAACTGAATTAAATCTCCAACCATTGGAGCACAAAGACGGTTGTCAAACCTCAAAATACCATCAGAACTAAAAGTAGCTCGGCTGGCCTCACCCCGAACTACCTTATCGCTAAGGTCACACAAACTCTGATCCTCAAACTATCGGCTCTGAATCTGATCAACTAGAGTAGAACAAATCTCAACACTGGCAAGAACTGTGCTAGGATCTGACAAGTCAAGCCTAACCAAACGGTTAGCCAAGGACTGGTTGTCCAGGGCCAACGATCTCTCAGAAACTAAAAGTGAAGCTAGGCTTCCCATACTCCGCCTTCCAACTCAAGGCATACGCTACCATGTTTGCCTTGCCCGAATGGTATAGAATAGTGAAATCATAGTCCTTCAGTAGCTCAATCCATTTACTCTACCTCGAGTTCAGCTCTCGCTGACTCGTAATGTACTAAAGACTGTGGTGATCAGTGAATATCTCGCAATGAACTCCATATAAGTAGTGCCTCCAGATCTTGAGCGCAAAGACTACCGCCGCCAACTCTAAGTCATGAGTGGGGTATTTGCGCTCGTGAACCTTTAGCTACCTCGACGCATATGCTATCACTCGACCCTTCTATATCAACACACAACCAAGACCAACCCCGAAAGCATCATAAAAGACGGCAAAACTCTGACCCTTAACTGGCAAAGTCAAAACTAGAGTTGAAGTCAATAATGCCTTAAGCCTCTGGAAGTTATCCTTGCACTGATCCGACTAATGAATGGAATATCTTTCCTAGTCAGCATATTCAAGGGTGCTGCTATGGAAAACAATCCCTCAATAAACCATATGTAGTTCCCGATTAACCCAATAAAGTTGTAAACTCCGGCAAGAGTAGTAGGTCTAGGCCAATCACGAACCGCCAAAACCTTACCCAGATCAACTCTAATCCCATCCATAGACACCACGTGCCCTAAGAATGCAACCGACTCAAGCCAAAACTCACACTTTGAGAACTTGGCATAAAGCCAATGATCTCTCAAAGTCTGAAGTATAGTCCTCAAGTACTTCTCATGCTCATCTCTTCTCCTCGAGTATATCAGAATGTTATCAATGAAGACTATCACGAACATACCAAGTACGGGCTAAGCACCCTATGCATCAAATCCATAAAGGTTGCGGGGGAATTAGTCAAACCAAAAGACATCACTAGGAACTCATAGTGGCCATAACGTGTCCTATAGGCTATTTTAGGGATGTCCTCCGCCCTAATCCTCAACTGATGGTAGCCAAACCTCAAATCAATCTTCGAAAACATGGCTGAACCCTAGAACTGATCAAACAAGTCATCAATCCTTGGCATCGGATACCTATTCTTCACTGTCACCTTATGCAACTGCCGATAGTCGATACACATCTGCATCGACCCATCCTTCTTCTTCATGAAGAAAATAGAAGCACCTTAAGGCGACATATTTGGTCTAATAAACCCCTTAGCGAACAAATCCTGGAGCTGCTCCTTAAGCTCTCTCAACTCAGCCGGAGCCATAAGGTAAGGAGTAATGGAGATGGGCTTTGTTCCCGGCTCTAACTCAATGGCGAAATCAATATCTCTCTCAGGTGGAAGGCCTGGAAGGTCGCTAGAAAACATATCTAGGAAGTCTCTAACCACAGGAAGTGACTGAGAAGATGAAGTGTCAACACTAGCATCTCAGAGCTATGCTAGATAAGCTAGGCACCAACAAGAAATCAACTTCCTAGAGCGAAGATAAGAGATGATCCCAGACAGTGCGTGGCTAACAAAACCCTGCCACACAACCGGGGATACACCGGGCATGGCTATGGTAACGGTCTTGGCATAACAATCCAAAACCGCGCGGTGAGGGGATAACCAGTCCATGCCTAGTATCACATAAAAATCTAAAAGATCAAGTATCATCAAATCACCCCAAGTCTCCAAATCACTAACGGATATCATGCAAGATCTCATAATCTGATCCACTACTAAAGAATCTCCTACTGGGGTTGAAATAGAAATAGAAAGAGATAACAACTCACTAGCCAACCCCAAATAAGGTAGAAAGTAGGAAAATACATACGAACAAGTAGATCCAGGATCAAATTAATCCATAGCAGACTGACGGCATATAAAAATCATACATGTAATCATAGTATCTGAGGCCTCTTCCTCTAGTCTCCCAGGGACCGCATAAAATTGATGACGACCTCTACCTACCCGACCGCCATCACTACCACCTGCTCTGCCATACGAGGCACCACCCCTAGCTTGACCACCACCCCCTCTGGCTGAAGGCTGAATTGCTCGCAAAGGCTTGGCCGACTGAATGGCTGACTGAATTGTACCCCACTGGGGGAAATCTCTAGCATAATGGCCAACAACACCACACTCATAATAAGGCCCTGACGGCCTGTAATTTCGAGAAGGACCAGCAGAACCTGTATGGACAACATGGCCTGATGCCCTCGAAGTTGCACCCCTCGAAGACTGACCCTACTCGAACTGCAAACTACCGGAAGTCTGAAGTGAAGCCTGAACTGGTCGGCTGGACTGACCCTGGTACTGCTGTGGCTGATAACCCCAGCCCCACTGGCCTAAACCTCTACCACCCTGTCTGGAGCCACTGTAGCCACCCTGATGACGAGGCCTCTTATCTCTAGCCCACTGCTCAGGTCGATGCAAGTCCTTCACAGTACAAGTGTAGTCTGCAATAGCCTGAAACAACTGACCACTAGAAACCAATATCTCAGTTAGCTGTCTAAACTCTATCCGCAATCCCCAAACAAACCTGTAAATCCTATCCGGCTCAGTAGGAATGATCATAGCTCTAAATTGAGCAAGCTGATAGAAATGGGTCTCATACTTAGATACAAACATAGATCCCTACATAAGCCTGGTGAACTACTACCGACGATGTTCACGATCACTCTGAGTTAAGAACTTTGCCATGAAGGCCTCATAAAACTCAGACCAAGGCATCGGAGGTGATGTAGAAGGTATGCAAGAAACCTGTGCCATCCACCATAACTTTGCTGGGCCCTCCAACTGATACGTAGTATATCCAACCCCGTGAGTCTCTAGCAAACCCAAATGGTGTAACATTTTCTCACAGGTAGTAATGAATTCATATGGGTCCTGTCCCATTGTACCAGCAAACCTCGGTGGTACCAATCTCAGAAACCTACTCAAGGCCTTCTGCTCCCTATCTGTCATAGTTGGGAGAGGAGCAAGAGGGTATGCAACCGCTGGAACTGGAATAACCTCAGCACGGGGAGATGCAGTAGTAGGTTGCACTCCCAAACTCTGAACACCCAAGGTTACCCCCTGAGCGGATGTCTGTGCTACCTCAGAAGGTCTCTCCCTGATCATACCCAATATTTAAAGTAGTAAACCCCAAATATCTGAAGACTGTGTTGGGGCGGAAGCTCCCATAGGAACTAGTACTGGAACTGGTACTAGAGCTGGTGGAACTTGGGCTATCCCATGGTCCACATGTTGCAGCTTAGGAGCAAACTCTGACTCAAAATCAAGCTTGGTCTCTAACTCAACTCTAGCATCTCTAGCAGGTACCGCTGCTCTGGGATGTCTACGACCTCTACCTCTACCCTTGTGACCACCTCGGACCCTAGCTGGAGTTAGAGGTGCAGGGGCAGAAGGCTCTCCTCTGCTAGAAACTAAAGATGTCGTACGAACCATCTGCAGAAGAGTAGACCAGAACAAGTGAGATTTCCAGAAAGATTCAAGGATACTGCGCACGAGGTAGAAATAAAAAAAGTCCATTTTTCCTAAGATGTCACCATAGCCTCCTGAAGATTGAGTACGAACGTCTCCCCCCTAATTTGTAGGACTCTACTAGACATTAACTCCTATACTGATGACACCAGTGAACCTAAAGATCTGATACCAAGTTGTCATGAGCTAATTTGTCGATCATGATGGCACCTACAACCCCCTAGTAGATGAACCAATCCCAGTAGCCCATTAATGACCTTTTCGGGCTATGGGGATTGGTTCGCGTACTGGGGGGTTGTAGGTTTCATCATGACCGAGAAATTGAGTCGTGACACATCAAAAACAAACTTCACCTCATTCTCCAATAACTTGCACAAGGGATGTGCAATCTTAGAGAAGTCTTTGATAAGACTGCGATAGAAACCAGCATGCCCCAAAAAGCATCGAATCCCCTTCACAGAAATTGGTGGAGGCAATTTTTCAATTACCTCAATCTTCACTTTGTCGACCTCAATACCCTTCTTGGAGATCCTATGGCCAAGTATTAAACCCTTTTTGACCATGATGTGGCACTTCTCCCAATTCAGTACTAAGTTTCATTCTTCACACCTTTTTAGCACACAATTGAGATGAGCCAAACAATCATCAAAGGAGTCACCAACTATCTAAAAGTCATCCATAAATACCTCAATAGTGTCCTCCACCATGTCTGAGAAAAGAGACATCATGCAACACTAAAATATCATTGGTGCATTACATAAACCAAAAGGCATCCTCTTGAACACAAATGCCTCATATGGACAAGTAAAAGTGGTCTTCTCTTAGTCTTCAGGAGCAATCAAGATCTGATGATATCCTGAATAACCATTGAGAAAACAATACCATCCTATACCAGCAAGATGGTCTAACATCTGATCCATGAATTGCATCAAAAAATGATCCTTCTCACTCCAAGCATTCAACTTCCTGTAATCTATGCATATGCGCCAGCCTGTGACTAGCCTCATCGGAATCAACTCATTCTTTGTATTTGGGACTATACTAATCCCACTCTTCTTAGGCACACATTGCACAAGGCTCACTTACTTGTTATCCATAATAGGGTAAACCACACCTGCATCCAGCCACTTGATGATCTCCTTCTTGATAACCTCTTGAATAGGCTGATTCAACCTACGCTGGTTCTCAATACTCAAAATGTAATCTGGCGCGAGCTGAAATGTGTGCAGATTCCAGGCAAAATCCCAATGATGTCAGCAATGGACAAAACAATGGCCTTCTTAAACTTTCTCAGAATAGAAACCAGAGCTTCAACCTACCCTTCACCTAAGTTTGCAGCAATAATAACTAGAAAGGTGTCATTAGCTCCTAAGAACACATATTGGAGGTGAGATGGAAGTGCTTTCATCTCCAAGACTGGAGGCTCCTCAATAGATGGTATAGAAGGTAGTGTCTGTTGATTATTTAGATCCAAATCAAGCTTCTTTAGAGCATAACTATAAGAACCCATACCTACAAGTGCTTCTACCATATCATCATACTCCTCAATATTATCTTTATCAAAATTGATAATAACAGCTGCAAGTGCTTCAACACCTAGTCTCTCTTCAACATGCACTATTAGCTAATCCTCATTGATGACATCTATCACTGATACCATGTACATATCATCATGATGTTTCATAGATTGGCAGACATTGAAACTTACTACCTTATCACTAAATCTAAATTTAATATGATAAGTTTCTAAGTTAACTAGAGTGCGTCCGGTGGCAAGGAATGGGCATCCCAAGATGATAGGAACCTCAAAGTCAACCTCATAGTTATGGATCACAAAGTCTCTAGGGAAAATGAAAGTGTCAACTTTCACAAGTACATCATAGAGAATTCCCACAGGCCTTTTCATCGTGCAATCTGTCATAAAAAGCCGCATTGTAGTCGGTTTGGGGGCTCTCAATCCCAACTGATTGAACACTTCTAGTGGCATAAGATTAATACTAGCACCCAAATCACACAACACTTTGGCAAAGTAGAAGGCTCCAATCGTGCAAGTAATTGTGAAAGCTCCAGGATCTTCTTTTTTTTGCACCATAGAATGGGATGATATTGCACTATAATGGTGCAAATTATCAGTTGGCTCAAAACTCACAGTTCTCTTCCTAGTCACCAAATCCTTCATAAACTTCTCACACCCAGGCATCTGCTCTAATGCTTCAACTAATGGAATATTGACTGAAAGTTATTTCAGCATGGAGATGAACTTGTGAAATTTACTTTCTTCAACCTTCTTTTTCAATCTCTATGGGTAAGGTGGAGGAGGCAATGGTATGGGCTTCAAGACCTGTGAAACCTCCTTGTTCTTTGTTTTGGCATCTGTGGCTTTCTTCTCACTTGGAATTTCAACTCTACCTTTTTCTTCAGCATCGACCATAATCTCAGCATCATTTTTTTCAGGCTCGACTGGCTCATCAACAACCACAGGAATAGAAGGATCAATAGTCTATTTCCTACTTTGGGTAGTCACAGCCATGCACTGTTGATCATTATTTGGATTCTGAATTGTGTCACTTGGGAGAGTAGATTCAGGGTAGTAGACATTTGGATTATCTGTGCCTCAATCTGCTTTATGGCAATGGAATGAGCCTCTACCTTTTGAATCATACCTGAGAGGTCAGAGCGTATCTCCTTCATACATCCATCCATAAAATCAACCTTTTGTAATACCTTGTTAATCAGCTCCCTCATTGATGGTTGTTCAGGTCCTGATTCGCAATTTCCAGGAGGGATATATAGGCCGCTTCTATCATTTTTATAGTCATTCCTCTTGATCCAATCACCATCTCTACCCCTGCTCCTATCTTTGTATCCAGACCGATTATAGTTTCCATCTCTATCCCTGTTCTGACCTTGATTTCCTTGGCCATTAGCCCGAAAACCCCCAACTTGATCATTCAGATAATTTTCTTCTTTATTAGAGTCGTACTCATCCTATTTTTATGCTTTACCTTGTTAACCTACAGCCTTCACCTTCTCTAAGACGCAATTAAAAATTTGTTTCTCAATTAGATCTACAGTTGTTTGTAGTGTTGCGAAGTCCTATTTAATTTCCTTGAATTCTTCATGGTCAATGGATTTCCCAACTGTATAAGTTTCTGCCGAGCTTTTATCTTCTCTCAGCCATGTTTTTCTTGGTAACCCTATCAAACATCTCCACAGCTTTGACATAAGTATTCTCCATGAATGCCCCCCCAGTTACTGTATAAGCTACTTCGTTAGTGTTATCATTCAATGCCCTGTAGAAGATTTCTATCAAATGGTGCAAAGGGATTCTGTGATTCGGAACTTGCTTCAGCTTTTTGTTAAATCTAAGCCACGTCTCATATAATGCCTCCTTGAGAAGCTGCTTGATATTATAGATATCCTTCTTAAGTTGCAACATCCTTGATGAAGGAAACAATCTCTCTAGAAAGTGATTTCTCAGTTCAAGCCATGTGAATATTGAAGCATCAGGTATTTCTGCAAGCCACAGTGTTGCCTCTCCAATCAGAGAAAACAAAAAAGAGTCGTAACCTTATAGCTCATGATCCACCCTGGAAGGTTGTAAGCCATGTAAATCCCTATAAAGTTTGTCAAGTGCAAGTTTGCATCCTCACTGACCTTGCCAGCAAATAATCCCTTCAGGTTCAGCAGCTGAATCATAGTACTCGTAATATCAAACTTTACACCATTGGGCAGTGGTGTTAATACTATGAGGATTGTTGTCCCTGCATCATCATCATCAATATTGTACCAAGGGATGCGTCATGGTTACTGCATCTGTCGGCCTCTATTCCCTCTTAGTGCGACTGGAATATGAGATGTGTTGAATTGGGCTGCCTCGTCTCTCGCAGCTTGTGCATCTAGTGCTGCTTGACGAGTAGCTTCTTGTCTAGCTTGCCTTGCTTGCTCAGCTGCCATATTTTAAGCTGCAAGGTTTGCGGCAATTTGAGCATCTTAAACAATTTGGGCCTCTTCTTTTGCCTGCTTTTGCTCTTCTTTAGCCAACATCCGAGTTGTGGCCTCTTCAGGTGTCTCGTAAACTCCCTCTTTAACCATGTTTCTGAGAGTTCGTTGGAGTTTTTGATCATATGGGATCAAGGGATTTCCTTGACTCCTTGGACTTGGTATGCACAAGTGTGCAACCTATGGAACAAAATAAAAACAACAGAAAAAGTAAAATCAAGAAATAAGGACTAATAGTGAAATAAACACAATCTCTCTTAATCGTAAACCATATTCCCCGGCAACGGTGCCAAAATTTGATATGCCCAAATTACACCTCCAAACAGAAGTATAAAGCGGTTGCTATTCAAATATAGAACCTAACCAAGGTTAGGGTCGATCCCACAGGGAATTTGGAAGGACTAGGGTCAATTATGTTTACTCGCGCTCTTAGCCATTTATTTCCCTACGAAGGGTATTTTTAAGTAACAAGTAGTAATTTTAATTTAAATATGAACAAGTAACAAGTAATAGTTTTAGGAGTTGTAATCAGTTAGAGAAGTTAGTAGGGTAGTGTTCCTCGTGAGGTCATTACTTAGTAAGGCATTGTACTTAGTAAACTAGTTTGGTGCTTAGCATGCAAGATCGGTAAGTTAGGTTCACCTAAATGGTTGGTCCCCTAGATAGATGAATTTCACCACACGCCTTGGTCCGGTCGTGGGTGTACGCTCTACTAACCCTTACCCTTGATCCCAAATTAGCTATTCCCAGACAAGGTCAAGCTATTAGACGAGGGTTGGTAGCCTTAAATCTCCATTGTAAACAACCCTTTTCCCATTCGTTACCTCCTTGGTCCGGTAAGTAAGAATAAGGCGAGTTCTAACGTTTGTATCCATTAAAAGGCAATCAAAGTGAAGGGAAGAAGAATGCATGCATAAACACCGCCCTAGAATTACGAAGTACTTTGCCTACTTCATTAATCCTTCATGGTTCCCACAACCCTAGTTGTGGATTTAGCTACTCAAGGTTTTAAGAAGATAACCAGATATAGATCAAGAGATCATGATTATAACTTACAATAATAATAAGGAAAATCTTGAATCCTCAAGAAGACTTCCAGAAATCAAGAACAATCTTTTAATTTTAAAGAACTGTGTTATGATGTCTCACAAAACGTAAATAATTCATAACAATATTGAACAAAGTCGGAACCCAGAAAATAAAACCTAAGGGAAGGTATTTATACAAAAAAACCAAATCCTAATTGATCTAGGAAAGCTGGGCATGGCAATATCGATGATCATCCACACGAGCCATCGTGGATGCGACAGACGTCGTGGGTTCCCGTTAGACTTCCTTCATGTTGGTTGTCCAGGCTTCTGCCTTATTTCCACGGGCAAGTACGATAGAGCATCATAGGTGTGCCGCTTGTCATGGCTATTTTGTCAGCTAATAGACTTGATCTCCAATCTCCACTGGCTCAATCTGATGGGCTCTGCGATGTCCCATCGTGTCTCTAACGGGCGTCGTGGCAGCTCGTCAAGTCTGGCCTCGGAAGCTTCAGTTCCACTGGTCCAGTCTGACGGTCTCTATGACGTCCCATGGTTGGACCGACGCCCAATGTGGCAGGTCATGGGAGATGATTTTTGCCTTTGGTTTCTCTGGTCCATTTTGAAGAATTCTCCCACGGGCCATGGTGGGTCTCGCGCTTGTAGGGCATGACTTTTCACCCAGAAACTGCAACTTTTTGGAATTTTTATCTTTTCAATACCTTTCCTTGTACATGCAATAAACGACATCAAATCCAACAAAATACACTTAAGAACTCTAAAAATTCTTAGTTTTAAGCGTCAAAAGTGCCGTGAAATCTTGGCACATCACAGACTGTAATGATCGATGAACACTTCACACTTGACACCATAGAGATAGTGTCTCTAAATTTTGAGAGAAAAACCACCATTTCCAACTCCAAGTCGTGGGTTGGATATTTTTTCTCATGAGCCTTCAATTACCTAGAGGCATATGCTATAAAATTCCTGTCTTGCATTAACACAGCACCCAAATCCGAATGTGAAGCATCACAATATACAATAAAATCCTTACCTGAAACTGGAAAATATAGTATGGGAGTTATGGTAAAAAGTGTCTTAAGTTGTTGGAAGCTCTCCTCACACTTGTCGGACGACACAAACGGTACCTCTTTCTGAGTCAACCTTGTCAAGTGAGTAGAGATGGACACAAAATCCTTGACAAATATATGGTAGTAGCCTGCATGCCCCACAAAACTCCTCACCTCAGTCACAGAGCTAGGCCGGACCCAACTCTTAACTACCTCAATCCTTGACAAATATATGGTAGTAGCCTGCATGCCCCCTTTTCTGACACCACATGCCCTAAGAAGGCGACTGAAGTCAACCAAAATTTATACTTGGAAAACTTCGCATAAAGTTTTTGGTTCCTCAAGATATCCAACAAAATATGGAGATGTTCGGCATGCTCCTCCATACTCTTGGAGTAGATCAAAATGTTATCTATAAACACAATGATGAACGAATCCAAATATGACTTAAATACCCCATTCATCAAACTCATGAATGTTGCCGGTGCATTGGTCAACCCAAACAACATCACTAGGAACACCAAATGCCCATACCGAGTCTGAAAAGTAGTCTTAGGGATGTCCTCGAGACTATTCTTTAACTGATGGTACCCTGACCTTAAGTCAATCTTCAAAAAAATAGACACACCCTGTAGCTGGTCAAAGAGATCATCTATATGGGGTAAAGGGTACTTGTTCCGCATGGTAACCTTGTTCAATTGCCTGTAGTCTATGCACATCCGCATACTACCATCTTTCTTTTTCACAAACAAGACTGGAGCACCCCAAGATGAAGCACTAGGATGGATAAAACCCTTATCTAAGAGTCCCTGAAGCTGAGTGTTAAGTTCCCTCAACTCTGTCGGAGACATACGATATGGAGGAATGGAAATTGGGCGAGTTCCCGGCTCCAAATCTATACAAAAATCAATATCCTTATCTGGAGGCATACCAGGCATGTCTGTCGGAAACACCTCCTGAAACTCCGAAACAACCAAAACTGACTCAATCGATGGGAACTCCATACTATGATCCTTGATATAAGCCAAGAAGGCCAAACAACCTCTCCCCACTAGCTTTCTAGCCCATACAAATGATATTATTCTAGCCGACTTAGACCTGTACACACCTTCCCACTCTAGCCTATACTTAGCCGGAGTTTCTAGAGCCACAGTCTTAGTATTACAATTCAATACTGCAAGATAAGGAGATAACCAGGTCATGCCTAAAATAAAATCAAAGTCTAACATTTCCAGAATAAACAAATCTACCCAAGTCTGCAACCCCACAAACACCACAGGACAAGTACGATAAACATGAGTTACTATCACGAACTCTCCAACCGGGGTAGAAATATGGATAGGAAAATCAAGGACATCACAAAACAAATCCAAACATAAGGCAAAATTCAAAGACACATAATAGTATGTAGAACCTTGGTCAAATAGTATAGAAGCCATCCTATCACAGACAAGAATGGTACCTGTGATCACTGTGTCTGATGCGTCATCCTAAAACTTCCTTGGAAAAGAATAAAAATGATCTCGGTCATCAATCCGAATAACTACCCTAGCTGGCTGCACCACTCCCCTACCCGCGCCACCATTTCTTCTGCCTCCTTGACCTCCCTGGAAGTTACCTCGACCACCCTATGGATGACCTCTAGCATGACCACCTCTACCTACTGGAACCACAGCCTTAGACTACTGCTGAGTCTGATTACCCATTTGTCTTTAAGGGCACTCCCGCTTATAGTGACCCAGATCACCATAATGGAAACACTGGTGATCAAGAGTAGGCTTGCTAGTAGATGTGTAAGAAGCTCTCTAGCCTCTAGGAGCTGAAAACTGCTGACTAGCTCCTGGACAACCACTTATGGCAGTTGGCAAGTTTGACTGAATAGAACGGGCAGAGTACACCTACTGATAGTTGCCCCTGGAGTATGAACCACTGAAATTTCCATCATTCTAGGACTCCTTGGCTAACACTTTAGCCTGCCCAACCTGTCTGACCCTTTCTAACTTTTTTACATAGTCTGTGACCTCATTGAAGCAATTCCCTGCTGAAGTCATGTGCACGGACAACACTTGCAATTCAGTATTCAAACCCTTCATAAACAACTGAATCCTCTCCTCTTTGGTGCCCAACAACTGAGTAGAAAAATAAGATAAGGCATGAAACATGGCCTCATATGCTGAAACTGACATGTTACCCTGCTCAAGAGCCAGAAACTCATCCTTCTTACGATCCCTTAAGGTACAGGGCATATACTTCTCTAAGAAGAGAGCATGAAACTCCATCCTGATCAACAAAGGCAAAGTTGATGGTCGACATTCCACATGAGACCTCCATCATTGCTTAGCATCACCCTGTAGTACAAAAGTGATGAACTCAACCCCATGTTATTGCACAATGCTCGGCTTGTTCAGCCTCTCATAATAGTCCAAGATAAACTCATAAGCATCTTCCTTCTCAGTACCCTGAAATGTATGGGGTTTCAACATCAGATTTTTAGTCAGCATTTCATGCTCATTCCCTGGCATAACCAGTCCTAGCATTGGACAAAATAACTCATCAGTACGCGATGTCGCATCCATCCTCGGAGCCACAGTAACTGTTGGTTGTGTGATTGGAACCTAATCTGCATTTCATGCAAAGTTGATGGCCGACATTCCACATGAGACCTCCATCATTGCTTAGCATCACCCTGTAGTAGAAAAGTGATGAACTCAACCCCATGTTATTGCACAATGCTCGGCTTGTTCAGCCTCTCATAATAGTCCAAGATAAACTCATAAGCATCTTCCTTCTCAGTACCCTGAAATGTATGGGGTTTCAACATCAGATTTTTAGTCAGCATTTCATGCTCATTCCCTGGCATAACCAGTCCTAGCATTGGACAAAATAACTCATCAGTACGCGATGTCGCATCCATCCTCGGAGCCACAGTAACTGTTGGTTGTGTGATTGGAACCTAATCTGCATTTCATGCAAAGTTGATGGCCGACATTCCACATGAGACCTCCATCATTGCTTAGCATCACCCTGTAGTAGAAAAGTGATGAACTCAACCCCATGTTATTGCACAATGCTCGGCTTGTTCAGCCTCTCATAATAGTCCAAGATAAACTCATAAGCATCTTCCTTCTCAGTACCCTGAAATGTATGGGGTTTCAACATCAGATTTTTAGTCAGCATTTCATGCTCATTCCCTGGCATAACCAGTCCTAGCATTGAGTAGGGCATCCAGGCTGCAACTGCACCTCCAGTTGATGCCGCCTCCACCTGTTTTGCTCCCTCCTTAACAACCTCAACCTACTCTTCAACCTGATCTTGGGGTGGTGGAGGGGTGGCCTCTCGTGCACCTACAGTTGCTTGAGCTCCACCCCTGGCGGGTGCTGTTCTACCTCAGCCCCTACCCCTGCCCCTTCCTCTACTTCTGATAGTTGGGCCCGCTACTAGGACTGCTACTCTCGCTCTGTTGTTTCTCATATTAACCATATGCGTATAAAGAGTGAAAGGAGTTAGATACCAATTTGTATCACCAGATATCAATTGGAATCAAGTTATAGCAAGGAGGAAGAAAGAAGAGATAGTTTTCCTAAAGTTCTATAGCCTCTCGAGGAAAAGTACAGACGTCTCTGTATCATTTCTCTAGACTCTACTAGACTCATTTTAGTACGACGAGATCAATAAGCCTAGGACTCTAATACCATCTTTGTCATCACCTAACCCGCCATGAGTGGCACCCACCCAACCCCCGAATGAGCGAACTAGTTAACAACTCAACACTTAATGGAATCTAACAGCTCAAAACCAGTTTGAAATAATCAAACTATCATTCAACGTCTCAAAATACTAATATAACAGAATCTGCAGAAAACATCCCTAGAACCTGAAAGTCAACATACCAAAACATTTTACCAATCTTCTAGAGTACAGGGATGCAACCCCAAAAGCAAAATGAGAGTTTAAGCCCGAAACAATTGGGCTACAACTAAATGAAGAAGACAAAGTAGTTCACCCTAGAGATCTTAATGCGCTGGGACTTCAAGTGAGGTTGTATGTCAGCCACCAGAAGATGTCATGTACTCACAAAAAGAAAGGCAAGTGCAGAATCAGTACATGATAATGCTCAAATGTACTCTCCTATCAGGAGGTATCAGCGATCATCAAATCAAAATATATTTATAGTTCCCAACGGATGTCAGGGTCGATCCCACAGAGAATTTAGAGTTTAGCCTAGGTGATTATAAAATAGAGATCATAACGAGAGTGGGTAATATAAAAAAAGGGGGAATTGGGAATCTATCATAATTTTGCAATTCAACAAAATAAAGCAGTGCAGTAAAATAGGGTGCAGACAATAGAGAGGGCGACTAGGGATGTGTGTCAAATGGGACTCAAACATGGGATAGGGTGAATGGTTATTTATGAAAATTCATACTAACCGACATGGGTAACCTTGGTTTTAAGTATGGTTATTTATCTCTCGATCAACAACCATATATTCAATAACCTTAAGTCAAGCACTATTGATTCATCAATAAACAACCAAGTTATTGTTTAGGGAGGTCATACTATTTCTAGCTTTAGACCCTTAAATGCATGATTCCATCGATTTGAGCTATTTCTAGCCTCAATCTAAATGGAAGCCCAAGTTCCTACTAGCAATTTCACATCCGAAGCTATGATCTCCTCTTTCAAGCAAAACCATAACCAAGTAAGGAAAATCAATGTTTGTAACCACCAATTTTAGAGTTAAAATATGGTGAAATCACTAGACCCCATGTCAATAAAGCAATTATAAACAAGAATTAGCAACACCCACACCCAATTATCAAGTATCCATCATCAACACATCCCTAGATAAGAGGCTTAGCTATTCATACTTAAGAAAAGAGATATACCAAATGGGTAATTTAATTTCCCTTCCATTAAAGCTAAATTTCTCGATATCTAAGCTCAGTTTGTACACAAATGGTGGTTCTAAGAATTCAAAAGAAGGAATTGTGAGAACCCCTCTTCTTGTTCTTAGAAGGGTAAACCTTTTCACAAAGATAACAATATTTTTAAAACTCAGTGCTAGCTAAACTTTTTACAATTGTGCCTAAATTAGGTATATAAATATTCCCAAGATGTCACATAATTTTGGACAAAAATGCCCTTCGGGCAGTGTGCACTGCGACATGCGGTTTGCACGTTGTGAGATGTGCATCGCACACCCTTCTTCAGTGGTCCAGTGACTCAATAAATTGGGCATCTTCATGCGAAGGGGGTGCGGTTTGCACAAGGCATTGTGCGCGTCGTACAACACCGCACCTCTTAACAGATCCTTTAGCAAATTTTGTACTTCATGTGGTGGGAGGTGTGTTCCGTACCAAGGCAAGTGCATGTCGCACGAGCACCAAATCTCTCAGCAGAATCTTTGTCTTTTTTGCTCACTTCACACTTCACTCTTTTTTGGCTCTTTTTGGGTCCATTTTCTTGTTTTCTATCTTTGATCACAAGTACCTGCATAGAAAGCAATAAAGGCCATAAGAACCTCTAAATATCATCAAAACATAGCAATAATTCATGAATAAAGGCTCAATAAGTTGGTAGATTATCGACTTAACAAACCCCCAAACTTGAACTATTACTTGTCCTCAAGAAAGATACTCACAAGGTAGGGAATGAATTATGCTCTAGGCTCAATCAAGGCACAAAAGACTACTCTATTCTAAAAATTAAGAAACATAACCAACAAAAAGACTCAAGCAAAAGAGTCAACTACAATGGTCATCTCAATTTGAACCACCACAATATCAAGGCAATATGTCATTTCAAAAGGCTTCATTTCTCATTTAAAATCAAGGAAATTTTGTCATTCAAGACAAGACATTTAATCTTCTCAAGTCATTGGCATGGATCATCAAGGTTTGCCTCGAGATTTGCCACACAACTTGTCTCATTCATTCCTCTCAATTGAAAAAGACTTCATAATTCAATTCAAGTGCATGATGCCACTCACCGCAAGAGAGAATCCTACTCACAATCATGCAATTCACAAAACAAAGAGATTATAGGAGACCAAAAAGACTCTCACTCTCTCAAGAAAGTTCAAGTGCACAAATGTCGACCCATAGGCTTGCCCGTCATGTAAATCGTCAGTAATGTAGGGTAGCTGATAATGCTCAAATCATGCCCACCAAGTTGAAGGTCATGGCGATCGTCAGAGAAAAACACATTTATATTCCCAATGGATGTCGGTGTTGTACCCACAGATAACAATGTACTCGCGATCGAGCTAATAAAGAATCCAAGTAACTTATTGAAGTTCAATTAACAAAAAGGGAAAAAGATATCTAAAGGTTTTTTTTAGACAAACTAAAGATAAAAGAAAATCAAATAAAAGATAGATTGATCAATGGCTTTCACCTTGCTCTCTTTAAGCAAGGATAGCAAGGGAGACTTGGGAATGGGAGTTCAACTCACAAGACATGCACCCGGTTGACACGTAGGTAGTCTTGGTTGAAGGTATGCATAACCGTATTTCGTCCAATCGAGCATATATCTCGTGTGTTCTCTCAAACCACCACGAGTAAGCAATAAACCAACTAAATAACTTGGGTGAGTTGGGTTATCTCTAACCCCATCTCTTAGATGGGAGTTTCTGGCAACCAAACTATCTCTAGCCTTGGTCTAGAGTGGAAACCTCAAATACCCACTATTGAATATTCTCGAACATAGGAAAATTCTCTCTCAAGCGACAACAAAAATTAGAAATCTAAATAAATATTTGCAACCATTGACTATAAATTCAAGCATGGAGGATTCAATAGACACAACTAATCAAACAAGAGCAAAATCTATATATGAATTCAATACCCAAACAAGTATTATCTCTAATACAAACCCAAATCTCAATTCAACAATTACACCAATAAAATAGCAATTAAAAGCAAAAGTTGAAGAATGGAAACTAAAGATTTTACAATAAAGAGCATCCAAATCTTCACTCCTATGGTGTTCGTTGATGAAATTGCTCTCCAAGCTTGCCAAAGGTTGTGTGAATAGCCAAAGATACTTTCCAAAATGGTTGAGAAGAATTTTATGTGGATTGGGGTTTCCAAAAGTGTGAAAAGACTATTTTATTCCCAGCTGAGCCCGACGTCCGCATTTGCGGAGAAAATGCCACATTTGCAGGTTGACTGACTAATTGACTTCTACAATTGCGGTCCGACAGCTGCATTTACAGCGGTTGACTGGTCAATTGACCTCCATATTTGTGGTCTTTTGTCCATATTTGCGGTTGTTGACTGGTCAATTAACTTTCACATTTGCGGTCCTTTGATCGTATTTGTGGTATATGAGGCTTGTTTCTCCCTTCAGCTCATTTTTAGCTTCTTTTGTCCAAATTTCTTCAAAGACTCTACATGAATAAGAATCACCTGAAATATATCAAAACAAGCTATAACTTGTCTCATATCACCATTAGAGGACACAAAAGCCTAAGAAAAGAGATGCAAATAAGTGGTAATTTCACCACTTATCAACACACCCCCAACTTAATCTCTTGCTTGTCCTCAAGAAAATCATAACCCAATTTGAAGAAACTCAACTACAAAGCACAAGGACTATTCAATAATTTCCTCATCCCACTTTTCATTTCAGCGCAAGGATCATGATTTAGGTTGGTACTAATAATTAGTCAATCACAAGTGAATGCTCAACACAACAATCCCCTCATTTCCATAAAAATTTTCTAAAGTTTTAAAAGAATTTCAAGTATGATCAAGTGACAACAACCAATCCTCAAGAAGTGACTTAAGACGACTAGTATATCAATCACGCTCATTCTACTCCTTTTTGGGAAATAACAAAATCACCACTATCCTAATTCACATTCCCTCACAAGAAAGAAAGTCCCAAAATACTCCATTTACAAAGAGAAAACAAGGGACAAATGCACAACGCTCACACTCACAAAGAACCTCAAGTACAAACAAATATCAAACCATAAGATTTCCCTTATTATCATTCACCACTAACTCAAAAGCAATCGGTTGGAGAATTCGAAAGACTTTTCTAAGCTTATAATGTAGGCTAGGGGAAGGGTAGGATAGAATTTTGGATTAGAGTGACTACTTCCTTCTCGAACACTACACAACTTTTTAAATTAAAATCAAAGCCATTTTTTTTCATTTTCATTCAACAGAAGGCACCATTTCACTCAATTCACATGATGCTCCATTTTTTGTCATTCTATTCACCTTGGAGGAATTAATTTTCTTTCCTCTTTTCCTTTCATTATTTCTTTCCTTTCACATTCCTTCTTCTTTTTGGGCAATTCTTTTTAGGATTCGACCACAAACTAAGTTTTACTCACTTATCACTCCTCCAAGGTACTTCTTCATCACTCCCCAACTTAGGCTTTTAGCCTCAATTTCACACTTGTAAAGTTCAAGAAGGGACGGGATCAAAGGAGAGATTCATTTTCAAAATGGTTCAAGGCTTGTACCAAGGTTTCCAAGGAAGAGGTATTAGGCTTAAGAGGAGTGACAAGTGATACAATTTGAGTGCAATGGTGGGATTTAAAGGCTTAGTAGGCTTCAAAATTCACAAATAAGGCAATGGTCATTTCTCCAACCAACACAATTAAGACTAGTATTAGAATGATGAACCGGGCAAGTTCTAGATGACATAAGCAAGAACGAGGATTATTCAACAAAACTCACCACACATGGCATGCGAACTATTAAATACGGATCAATTTTCTTCCTAACAAGGAAAAATAGAACCATATTTGCATCTAAGTAATCACTAATTGGTCAAAAGTCACCAAAAGATTAAAGGTATTGTCACCAAAAATCATTCTTTGCTTTCTATTATGTCACAAGAATTTTTGGAGGGGTATGCTCAATTTAGCTCAATTTGGAAATCTTGAGACGCCAGAAGCTTTATGCGAAGTTCACTAAGTGTGAGTTTTGGTTGACTTCAATTGCGTTCTTGGGGCATGTAGTGTCATAACAGGGGGTGATGGTGGATCTCCAGAATATTGAGGCAGTTAAGAGTTGGGCCTGGCCTAGCTCTATGACAGAGGTGAGGAGTTATATTGGGCTCACAAGGTACTACCAGAGGTTTGTTAAGGATTTTGCATCTATTGCTACTCACCTGACCAGGTTGACATAGAAATATGTACCATTCGGTTGGTCCGACAAGTGTGAGGAGAGCTTCCAAAAGCTCAAGACACTTTTGACTACGGCTCCTATATTGTCCTTGTCGGTTGAAGATAAAGACTCTATTATTTACTGTGATGCTTCACATTCTGGTTTGGGTGTTTTGTTTATGCAGGATAGGAATGTGATAGCCTATGCGTCTAGGCAGTTGAAGGTGCATGATAGGAACTACCCAACTCACGACTTCGAGTTGGAAGCAGTGGTCTTTGCACTCAAGATATGGAGACACTATCTCTATGGTGTCAAGTGTGAGGTGTTCACTGATTATCACATCCTGCAGCATGTGTTCACTCGAAAAGACTAGGATGTGACTATTCAATATCATTCGGGTAAGGCTAATCTGATGGAAGATGCATTAAGCTGGAAGACAGTTAGCATGGGTAGTTTAGCTTGTTTGGGGGTGTCCAAACGACTACTAGCAAGGGAACTTCGGGCTTTGGAGGACAAGTTCATGCACTTGGGTGTTTCAGAACAGTGTGGGTTGTTGGCCAGCATGGAGGTCAAAGCACCTTCATAGAGGAAATAAAGGCCAAACAGTTTTAGGATCCGAAACTGAGTAAGCTTCGAGGTAAGGTATTATCTGGGAAATCCAGGGACATCACGTTAGACTCTAGTGGAGTGCTACATTTCAGAGAAAGGATTTGTGTTCCTTGGTTTGATGATATAATTCAGAAAATCTTGACAGAAGCTCATAGTTTCTGGTACTCAATTCATCTGGGTGTGACTAAAATGTATAGGAACTTGAGGCAGTGTTACTGGTGGCCCGGGATGAAAAGGGACATAGTCGACTTTGTGTCCAAATGTCAGAACTTCCAGCAGGTAAAGTATGAACATCAGAGACCTGCAGGACTACTTCAGAGAAAGCCAATTCCAGAGTTGAAGTGGGAAGGATAGCCATGGACTTTGTGGTGGGTCCTCCCAGGACATTGGGGAATTATGACTCAATTTGGGTCATTGTTGACAGGCTGAACAAGTCCGCTCACTTCATTCTGGTCAGGGTAGATTACAATTTGCAGGAATTGGCTAAGATCTACATGAAGGAGATTGTGATATTGCATGGGGTGACACTGTCTATCATTTCGTATAGGGGTACGCAATTCACCTTTAATTTTAGGGCAAGCTACATGAATAGTTGGGTACACAACTCACTTTTAGCACAGCCTTCCATCCTCAGACTGATGGTCAGTCGGAGAGGACGATCAAGGTATTGGAGGACATGCTGAGAGCATGTGTGATGAAATTCGAGGGCCATTGGGACCAGTTCCTACCATTGTATGAATTCTCATACAACAATAGCTACCACTCCAGTATTGACATGGCACCGTTCGAAGCATTGTATGTGAGAAGCTGTAGATCACCGGTTGGGTAGTTTGAGGAAGGCAATGTTAAGCCTTTGGGCGTGGAATTGGTAAAGAAAGAATAAGAAAAGGTAAGGGGCGTTTAGGTCAAATTACTGGCTTCCCAAAGCAGGCAGAAGAAGTATGCAAATTGGAAGGTCCGGGACATGGAATTTCAGGTTGGTGAATAGGTATTGTTCAAAGTGTCACCAATGAAGGGATTTATATGTTTTGGTAAGAAGGGCAAGCTTAGCCCTCGGTTCATCGGTCCATTTGAGGTTCTTGAGATTGTGAGGCCAATGGCTTACAAGTTAGCACTGCCGCCCAGTTTATCGGGTGTCCATCCGGTATTCCATGTATCCATGCTTAAGCGATACCATAGGGATGGAGACTACATCATCAAGTGGTATTAGGTGCTTTTTGATAAGGATGTTCATTATGAAGAGGAACCAGTATTGATTCTTGCTCGGGATGTCAGAGGTTGAGGACAAAGGTGATTAATATGGTAAAGGTTTAGTGGAAGCATCGTCCAGTTGAGGAAGCCACTTGGGAAACCGAGAAGGACATACGGGATAAGTACCCTCATTTGTTTGAAGATTCAGGTACTACACTTTCTTTCCTTTATTTATGTAAGTACGGGTTTGATCGTTTGGGGATGAACGATAGGTAAATTGGTATCTGTTGTAATGACCAAGTTCGTCATTACAGGTAGTCCAATCGTGCCAAGTTTTAGAGTTAGAAAACTCCAAGTTTGGGAGTTTGAAATTCTGGGCTAGGCTAGCCTTGGTCAGTTTTGGAGAGAGGTAGAGTCTAGGGAAATCTGAGTAAGAATTGGGTTAGGTGTCTTGTTTTGAGCTAGTTTTCCACATAGACAAGACATAAGGGAGTCTGAGGAACTTTTCAAAATCGAATTCAGGTAAGTACAATTCTTAGAATCTCAATTGACGTGAAGGAGTTGTTTCGAATCATCGAGGGAAGAAGTGTGTTGTAAAATGGGCAAATTTTGGAGTTTATGGACATTCTATCCATGACGAGCTCAACGGCTCCGCCATAGCGGAATGCTTCTGCTATAGCAGGACCGCTATAGCAGGCTCGATGGGAATTAATGCAGAAACATTCCCCGAAACGTTCAGTTTTCACAATTTCATTTTGGGAGAAGGGCAAGGCGATTCCAAGCAATTTTCCTCCGTTTTCCATTGTTTTTCTTCCCTAAGGTAAGGTTTCTACTCCCAAACTTCGTACTACTTTTCCTACGCGGTAGAATTGCTAGGAGGGAACTTGGAGAAAGGTTGGAATAACCTAGGGATGGTAGAATCTGGGGAAGAAGGGGGATTCTAGGCATAAAAGTTCTTGAGTATTGTTAAAAACAAGGTTTATTGATCGCATGTTGTTAAATTCTCTATTTTTATTCATGAAAATGATAGAACTAGGGGAATTAATGGCGGGAAACCCGAGAAAAGGGTAGAATGATCATGGTTGGTCTGGGATTTGGGATTTGGTGTAATACGGGTAATACACAGGCCTTGTTTGTTAATTCAAGTACTTTTATCTTGTTTTAGACCAAGAACAAGAAAGGAATCCGGAACACGGGAAAGCTCGGGTTGAGTAGAGCTTGGATCATTTTGAGGTAGGTGATGGCTTACGATTCCTGTGAATGTTGTATATTTTTGTACTATTATCTAACTGTTTGTATGAATTACATTGCTTAGAGGAATTGTTTAGAATGTCTAAGGTTCCTGTTTTACAGTCTGTGGATTGAACGGTGTGTTGCTTGTTGGTTTTAATAGTTGTTTGTTCATTATTTGACTGTGGATTTATTGACATTCAGTTGGCTCGGGTACCACGCCTGGTATGGGAATACTAACGGTTGGCTTGGATACCACACCTGGTACGGGTATAGCAAATAGTTGGCTCAGGTACCATGCCTGGTACATGATACTAACGGTTGGCTCGGGTACCACGCATGGTACGGGTTTATTTTACTGCATTATTCAATTGATATTCCATGAATGGACTGGGCTATTTTATTGAAATGTGATATTTTTTGGTGGTCCTTGAGTGACCGGGAATCCTGTTATATCTATTGAGTTGACCTTGGATTAGGCCGGGTTGTCTATTTAACACTTAGGTGTTGTTTATAGGGGATCCCAGGATGGGTCCGGGTTAGACGAAAAGGGATGGTTTATTGGTTATATGATTGGTACTTACAGTTAGAAAGGGTGGATTTCATGCAGGAACAAGCTAGGTAGAGACTTGTAGTCTAGGGGTGCTTGTTGACTTGCTGCGTGTCTTCCGTACTTATACTTGATTTGTTGTACTGATTATACACTATTTCTATTAGGAGTTGGCTGATGATCCTACCAGTACACAATGGTGGTGTAATGATACTGTCCTTGCTTTTATTTTTGTGAGTATATGCAATATTCCAGCGGTTGAGACGCGACCTCATCTGTAGTACCAGCGTTTCTATACTTCAAGGGTGAGCAACTTCGATCGAGCTTCCTTGAATCTATCATTAGAGTTTTAGCTCACTTGTTTCGGGCTTAAACTATTTCCTTGTTTTGGGGTTGCATCCCCGTATTTTAGACATTGGTAGATTGTTTGGTACTGCAATTTTCAGATTCTAAGGGGTAATTTCTGCAGGTTTATATTAATGAAGTGGTTTTGTTATTATTCTTTTTCTAGTTTAATTTCTGCACTTTAGTTTTGAGCTGGTACAATGGTTAAGTTTGGGGAAGTGATGGTTCTCTCACCCGGGGGAGTTGAGTGAATGCCACTCACGACGGTCTGAGTCATGACAAAAATGCACCACCGTCGCACACTCTATTATTTTTGCCCAGCTTACTGGTTCCATGTGCGATGGCATGTGCGACGGGCACTTTTCCAGGTGCGAAACGCATAATTTTCTGGTGTATTTTTGGTGGTTCTCAACCTTTGGTTTCTCTTTTCATCCCCTTTAGCACCTAAAAACACATCAAAAATAAACAAAAACTGAAGTAAAGCATAAAAATGATGGGTTGCCTCCTATCAAGTGCACAATTTAACGTCGCGGTGCGACGCAAGCTACCTCACCATTTGGATCTCCATTTGGATGATTTGAACCTTCAACCTAAACTTGAATCAAATTTCCGATGACACTCCCAGGGTGAAGCTTCGAACATGAGAAGGCCATTCTCTTGATTTCACATTCCGAACTTTTTAGCCTTCAATTGAGGAACGACACTTTGCCTTCTTTCCATGACAAATTCAAAACTGGATAGACCTTCATCCACCCTTCTTCCAAGGTCTTCCAAAAGCTTGATTACTTCGACTTTCATCTATTTAATCAAACTTAGAGTCAAAAAATGGTTGGAGGGGGATGTTGGTGTCTCCACCTTCAAGCTTGCCTCATTCACAACATCCTCACTTTGAGATGTCAGGACATCATGACCCATATATGGGGTAGTTGGTTTCCTCACCCCCTTCGATTCATGATCATCCTTTGTGTCTTCCTCTTTTTTATCCCTTGCGTCTACAAAGCCTTGCTTTATGGATTGCACACTCTCCTCTTTGGTTTCTAGAGAGGCCAAGAGGGTTTGGAGCTTGACACATATGCCTTCTTCATTTGCTAAGTCATGGTTCCTGTTAAGGTCACAAACACCACTAGCAACATTGTTATCACAAGAGGGGGGAGGGGGACGAACATTATTAGGGCATTCGCTCTAATGTCCATCACGACCACCACACAAATAGCAATTGCGCCCATCATAGGAGCAGAAAGGGAATACCTCCCTCTCCTAGGGCCAATTCAACACCTTCGCCCAAGGTGGGGTCCTCCATAATAAACACAATAGTCGGGAATATAAACTGGGATGCAACCATCAATATTACTAGCATTCAGATATGCCATGATGCCATCAACAAAATAAAACTAAACAAAAGAAAAACAATTATGCACAAAAATTGAACTAGAGTAAGTAAACTCAAATTCTAAACTAACTCAATACACCAAATTGTTCCCGGCAATGACGCCATTTTTGATAACGCTCAAATTGTGCTCCCCAAGTTGAAGGTGACAGCTATCGTCAAAGCAAAACATATTTATATTCCCAATAGATGTCAGGGTTGTACCCACAGAGAACAATGTTGTCGCGACTGAGCTAATAAATAATCCAAGCAACTTATTGAAGTTCAATTAAGAAAAAGGAGAAAATATATCTAAAGGGGGGTTTTAGACTAAAACTAAAGATAAAAGAAAATCAAAGAAAAGATAGATTGATCAATGGCTTTCACCTTGCTCTTTTCAAGCAAGGATAACAAGGGAGACTTGGGAAGGGGAGTTCAACTCACTAGCCATGCACCCGGTTGACACATAGTTAGTCTTGGTTGAAGGTATGCCTAACCGTCTTTTGACTAATCGAGCATATATCTCGTGTGTTCTCTCGAACCACCACGAGTAAGCAATAAATCAACCAAATAACTTGGGTGAATTGGGTTATCTCTAACCCCAACTCTTAGATGGGAGTTTCCGGCAACCAAACTATCTCTAGCCTTGGTCTAGAGTGGAAACTCCAAATTCCCACTATTGAATCTTCCCAAACTTAGGGAAATTCTCTCTCAATCAACAACCCAAATTAGAAAGCTAAGTCAATGTTTGCAACCATTGAATATAAATTCAAGCATGGAGGATTCAATAGACCCAAATAATCAAATAAGAGAAAAATCTATATATGAATTCAATACCCAAACAAGTATTATCTCTAATACAAACCCAAAACTTAATTCAATAATTACACCAATAAAATAGCAATTAAGAGCAAGAGTTGAAGAATTGAAACTAAAGATTTTACAATAAAGAGCATCCAAATCTTCACTCCTATGGTGTTGGTTGATGAACTTGCTCTCCAAGCTTGCCAAAAGTTGTGTAAATAGCCAAAGATACTTTCCAAAATGGCTGAGAAGACTTTTATGTGGATTGAGGTTTCCAAAAGTGTGAAAAGACTGTTTTAGTCCCAGCTAAGCTCGACGTCCGCATTTACGAAGAAAAGGCCACATTTGCAGTGTTGACTAACTAATTGACTTCCGCAATTGCGGTCCAACAGTCGCATTTACAGTGGTTGACTGGTCAGTTAACCTCCACATTTGTGGTCTTTTGGCTGCATTTGCGATTATTGACCGATCAGTTGACTTCCGCATTTTCGGTCCTTTGACCGCATTTGTTGTATCTGAGGCTTGTTTCTCCCTTCATCTCATTTTTAGCTTCTTTCGTCCAAATTGCTTCAAAGACTCTACGTGAATAAGAATCACCTGAAATATATCAAAACAAGCTATAAGTGGTCTCATATCACCATTAGAGGACACAAAAGCCTAAGAAAAGAGATGCAAATAAGTGGTAATTTCACCGCTTATCAACACACCCCCAACTTAATCTCTTGGTTGTCCTCAAGAAAATCATAACCCAATTCAAAGAGACTCCAACTACAAAGCACAACGACTATTCAATAATTTTCTCATCCCACTTTTCATTTCAGCGCAAGGATCATGATTTAGGTTGGTACTAATAATTAGTCAATCACAAGTGAATGCTCAACACAACAATCCCCTCATTTCCATAAACATTTTCTAATGTTTAAAAAGAATTTCAAGTATGATCAAGTGACAACAACCAATCCTCAAGAAGTGACTTAAGACGACTAGTATATCAATCATGCTCATTCGACTCCTTTTTGGGAAATAACAAAATCACCACTATCCTAATTCACATTCCCTCACAAGAAAGAAAGTCCCAAAAGACTCCATTTACAAAGAGAAAACAAGGGACAAATGCACAACTCTCACACTCACAAAGAACCTCAAGTACAAACAAATATCAAACCATAAGCTTGCCCTTATTTTCATTCACCACTAACTCATAAGCGATCGGTTGGAGATCTCAAAGGACTTTTCTAAACTTATAATGTAGGCTAGGGGAAGTGTAGGATAGCATTTTGGATTAGAGTGACTACTTCCTCCTCGAACAGTACACAACTTTTTCAATTTGAAACCAAAGCCATTTCTTTTAATTTTCATTCAACACAAGGAACCATTTCAGTTAATTCACATGATGCTCTATTTTTTTGTCATTCTATTCACCTTGGAGGAATTATTTTTCTTTCCTTTCTTTCCTCTTTTCCTTTCATTGTTTCTTTCCTTTTACATTCCTTCTTCTTTTTGGGCAATTCATTTTAGGATTCGACCACAAACTAAGTTTTACTCACTTATCACTCCTCCAAGGTACTTCTTCATCACCCCAAACTTAGGCTTTTAGCCTCGATTTCACACTTGTAAAGTTCAAGGAGGGACGGGATCAAAGGAGAGATTCGTTTTCAAAATGGTTCAAGGCTTGTACTAAGGTTGCCAAGAAAGAGGTATTAGGCTCAAGAGGGGTGACTAGTGATACAATTTGATTACAATGGTGGGATTTAAAGGCTTAGTAGGCTTCAAAATTCATAAATAAGGCCAAAGGTCATTTCTCCAACCAACACAATTAAGTATTAGAATGATGAACCAGGCAAGTTCTAGATGACACAATCAAGCACGAGGATTATTCAACAAAACTCACCACACATGGCATGTAAACTATTCAAGATGGATCAATTTTCTTCCTAACAAGGACAAATAGATCCATATTTTCATCTAAGTAATCACTAATTGGTCAAAAGTCACCAAAAGATTAAAGGCATTGTCACCAAAAATCATTCTTTGCTTTCCATTATGTCACAAGAATTTTTGGAGGGGTATGCTCAATTTAGCTCAATTCACATGCGAGACTAACTTTATTAGTAGCAAACAAATCACTCTAACACTTATCTCAAAAGATGACAATTTACCCTTAAGAACAACGTCTTTCAATCTATCATTGGGCCAAATCATCTATCTAGATCGATATGGCTACTCAGACTTCACCAATCATGAAGATCCCAACACACAAGCAACGTGCAATTCGCACGAGCCCTAGTACGGGTTGTATGTGAAATGCACAAGCCAGGTAGTGTAGGTTTCCCTTTCGCCTAGCATGTGCGAAGCACATGCATTTCGCACATCAGCTCGTGCGACACAGTGCTACCGACTCCAGCAAGTTTAATCTACCCTAATGGGTACTCAGACTTCCCCTGGCTCTCAACACCAATCACAAAAACTAATTTTTTTTTATTAATAACGAAGTAACAAAACAACTAAAAACAACTAGTCTAACAAGGTTGCAACAACACAAGACCCGACAAGGGTGAAAATATAATATCTAAAACAAGAACAAGCAAAACTAATCATCCAAATGCCCACCCCCAACTAAACATGTTTCAATATACCCAATGTAACTAAGCAAAATAAGGTAAAAATGGTGGGAGGGGATCCATGAAACTGCCTCAGGCATTGTCATCACTCTCGGTCTCCTCATCATCATCACCATGATCATCTGCATCCTCTACAGACCACTATGTTGGGGCATCATCCTCATCACTCCTCCTAGAAGATGGAAGTGGCTCTTTGGGATTCATCACCTTCCACAACCCTTTCACACCCTTCCACATACGAGTAAAGAACTTGTCTCTCTTTCTTTCCTTTTTAAGCATCTTGTTGTGTGAATCATGAAGCTCTTCCTGGGATTTGGCCAAATCGGTGTATGCTCTTTCTAGTTTATCAAGATGGACGCCTAGTTTTTTTTTATCATCAAGATATTTGTCAAAAGCTTTCTATGTCACAAATGGAACAGGGACCTCTGATGACTCACCCGGCCCTATGATGACTCACCCGGCCTTTGGGGAATGCCACTCACTATCTGTCGAATATGCTTCAGCTCCTTTATCATTACCTCAAATGGTCCCACTGCCTTTGAATTACCAGCAATGGCCTGAGACAATGTTTCTACATCGATCTTTCTCTTCTTTCTCTTGAAAATTATCCCTTCTCCACTCTTCTTCAATGAAAGATGGGTCTTCCGGCTCCACCCAGTTGTCAGTCGGGTATTCTTCTACCTCAGCTCTTTTATACAGTTCGGTGATGAGATATGGGGATATGAGAGTAAGGTTGTCTTGCATTAAGAACTCCTTGAGTTTGATGATGATCATATGGCCAATATTCACAGAAATGTCATCAAGGATGCAAGTAATCATTTGGGCCCTTAGCAATGGTATATCATATACATTCGTGCATAGAGAGACTCTGGTATAGATGATCAATAGCCAGTTCTTCACTTCAGCTATGAATTCTTTGGAAGTGATTCCTTTTTTTGTGAGAGCCCATGGTACACTCTTGTCTGGACACAACTTGGAAAACAACCATGTACCCGGTGTATAATCTTTTTCTTTGAACAAGGAGGGGTTATGGTCTTGCAATTGGTAGAACCTATTGATCATAGATTCAACAAATTCAATCATTTTTCCCCTTATTCTGATGATTGGGGTCGACATCCTCACATCTTTGAGATTTGCGTAGAACTCTCAGACCCATTGCTCATTAGCCTTGCAAGGCTTAAGTGCGAAGCACATTTAACCTGTGGTCCCTAACCTATAATAGATTCCCAGAAGAACTATGGAGACCTTGTCAAGACAAATTCCCCTTTTAGGGAGAAGCTTCTTCTTCACCAAGTCAGAGTAGTATCTCCTCTTACATTCAGGAGATATGAATCGAACTTGATCAAACTCTTCATCAATGGGTAGTTCATCTTCGAAGAGTGCATCATTGAGGTTGGCAGCTATGTCGGTGTTTTGGACCTGGGAGAGTTATACAAGCATGAACAATTGACATTAGCAACTAAATACAATGCCTTGTGGTCTATTAAAGCCAAGGAAATGAGTTCTAGAACAATTGGAATGTTCTAGGGGTGTGCACCACTTTTGGTGCCTCACAATTTTTGGTCTCTGGTATCGTAATTGTGGTTGGTGTTCGCAAATATGGAGGTCCGCAAATGCGAAGAACCTTCGTAATTGCGGCCTTTGCGAACTTGTCTTGCTTCACAATTGTGGTCATAGTCCACAAATGCGATGTTCCGCAATTGTGAGATTTTTTTGCAAAAGTGAACCCGTCATCTCCAAAATCCTCCCATAGGGGAAACTGCTTCCAACACCCCCAAAATGAATCACCAACTCAATTTTTAAAAGAAAACTCATAAAATACTTCACACAAACATTACCCAATCATGAAAAGTGCATGAATCTAGCCAAGAAATTTATTCGAGTAATTCATCAAACACCTTATAAGCATAGATGGGTGCTATCCTATGGAGCATGATATGAGTGCTTAGCCAACCTCACATTTATAATCAAATCAATTCTCACTCTCAAAGCCAACCTCACCCAACAAATAACAATTTAAATCACAGATTCAAGTTCATCAAGTTAAGACACATGAGTCCTTCAAGTTCAGAGACTAGGAAGAAATGGAAAGATCTTACATGATTTGAAGAGAGAAGGGATTAGCTTTTCATACCTGGATTCTTGTAGAGGTGAATGGATCTTGGTGTTGCTCTTGTCAGTGAAGAGTGGAAAGAAGAGAAATGGACCTTTTGGTTTGAGAGAATGAACTAACCTTTGTTCCTTTTAGTCTTTTAAATCTTTTCAACTGCCCAAATGTCCGCAAATCGGTCATGGTACTGTAAATGCAACATTTTCTGCTTTTTTGGTCAAAAGGTCCACAATTTTGGACAATAGCTTTTTCGATCAATGACCGCAATTGCAAAAT
Organism: Jaltomata sinuosa; assembly: GCA_003996215.1. Taxonomy (NCBI): domain Eukaryota; kingdom Viridiplantae; phylum Streptophyta; class Magnoliopsida; order Solanales; family Solanaceae; genus Jaltomata; species Jaltomata sinuosa. Next base: position 418,579 of record QJPP01000303.1, read on the forward strand.
CTCTGCTTTTACGACAGATTTTCTGCAATTACGGCATCTGCTGCTTGGCTTACTTGGATGCTCATGTGAAGGCATATGCAACGGGCACAGTATGGTATGCGAAATTATAACGACCGGGTCTGTTGTTATGGGTAGTCCAATCATGCCGAGTTTTAGAGTTAGAAAACTCTGGGTTTGGGAGTTTGAAATTCTGAGCTAGGCTAGCCTCGGCTGGTATTGGAGTGAGGTGGAGTCTAGGGAAATTTGGGTAAGGATTGGGTTAGGTGTATTATTTTGAGCTATATTTCCACGTAGCCAATACATAAAGGAGTCCGGGGGACTTTTTAGAATCAAATTTGGGTAAGTAGAAATTCTGGAATTGCGATTGATGTGAAGGGGTTATTTCAGATCATCGGGGGAAGCAAGTGTGTTGTAAAATGGGAAAATTTTGGAGATTTCCAGACATTCTGTTCGTGACGAGCAAAACGGCTCCACCATAGAGACCTTTGCTATAGCGGTGGAAAAGACCACTATAGCGGAAGTCAAGGCGGTCAACGCCGATTGGAACCTCTATACCAGAATGCTTCTTCCATAGAGGGACCGCTATAGCAGAGTGGGGACCGCTATAGTAGAGTAGGGACCGCTATAGCGGGCTCGACAGGAATTAATGCAGAAACGTTCCCCAAAATGTTCAGTTTTCACAATTTTGTTTTGGGAGAAGGGCAAGACGATTCAAGGAGATTTTCCTCCATTTTCCATTGTTTTCCTTCCCTAAGGTAGGGTTTCTACTCTCCAAACTTCGTACTACTTTTCCTACGCGGTAAAATTGCTAAGAGGGAACTTGGGGAAAGGTTGGAATAACCTAGGGATAGTAGAATCCAGGGAAGAAGGGGGATTCAAGGCATGAAAGTTCTTGGGTATTGTTAAAAACAAAGTTTATTGATCGCATGTTGTTAAATTCTCAATTTGTATCCGTGAAAATGATAGAACTAGGGGAATTAATGGTGAGAAACTCGGTAAAAGGGCAGAATAATCAGGGTTGGTCCGAGATTTAGGATTTGGTGTAATTCGAATAATACGTAGGCCTTTTTTTAATTCAAGTACTTGTATGTTGTTTTAGACTAAGAACGAGAAAGGAATCCGGAACACGGGAAAGCTCGGGTTGAGTAGAGCTTGGATCATTTAGAGTTAGGTGATGGCTTATGATTCCTGTGAATTTTGTATATTTTTGTACTCTTATCTAAGTATTTGTATGAATTACATTGCTTAGAGGAATTGTTTAGAATGTCTAAGGGTCCTGTTTTACATTCTAATGGATTGAATGGTGTGTTGCTTGTTAGTTTTACAAGTTGTTTGTTCATTATTTAACAGTGGATTAATTGACATTTGGTTGGCTCGGGTACCACTCCTGGTACAGGAATACTAATGGTTGGCTCAGGTACCACGCCTAGTATGGGTATAACAAATGGTTGGCTCGGGTACCACGCCTGGTATGGGATACTAACGGTCACGCCTAGTACGGGTTTATTTTACTGCATCATTGCATTGATATTGTTGTATTGCATTGACTGTTATTGGTTCCATGAGTGGACCAGGCTATTTTATAGAAATGTGATATTTTTTGGTGGTCCTTGAGTGATCGGGAATCCTATTATATCTATTTTGTTGGCCTTGGATTAGGCCGGGTTGTATGTTTAACACTTAGGTATTGTTTAGAGAGGATCCCAGGATGGGTCTGGGTTAGACGAAAAGGGATGGTTTATTTGTTATATGATTGTTGCTTACAGTTAGAAAGGGTGGATTTTATGCGGGAACAAACTAGGTAGAGACTTGTAGTCTACGGGTGCCTGTTGACTTACTGCATGTCTTCCGTACTTATACTTGATTTGTTGTACTAATTATACACTGTTTTTATTTGGAACTGGCTGATGATCCTACCAGTACATAGTGGTGGTGTACTGATACTGCACTTGATTTTCTTTTTGTGAGTACAGGCAATCATCCAGCGGTTGAGATGCAATCTCATCTTTAGTACCGGTGTTTCCAAACTTCAAGGGTGAGCTGCTTCAATTGAGATGCCTTGAATCTATCATTAGAGTTGTAGCCCACTTATTTCGGGCTTAAACTATTTCCTTGTTTTGGGGTTGCATCCCCGTATTCTAAACATTGGTAGATTGTTTGGTACTGAGACTTTCAGATTCCACGGGGTAATTTCCGTAGGTTTATATTAATGAAGTGGTTTTGTTATTATTGTTTTGCTAGTTTAATTTCTGCACTTTGGTTTTGAGCTATTAGAACGGTTACGTTCGGGGAAGTGATGGTTCGCTCACCCGGGGGGGTTGGGTGTGTGCCAGTCATGGCGGTCTGGGTCATGACAAAGATGGTATCAGAGCCCTAGGTTCGTTGATCTCGTCGTACCAAATAGGTCTAGTAGAGTCTTGCAGAATGGTGCGGAGATGTCCGTACTTTTCTTTAAGAGGCTATGGGGCCTTAGGAAAAACTATCTCTTCCTTCTTTCCTTTGTGCTATAACTCGATTCCAATTTGGTATATGGTGATACAAATTAGTATCTAACCTCATCCACTCTTTTGTCCGCAGATGGTTAATACAATGAACAACGGAGCTAGAGTAGTGGTCCCAGCAGCGCACCCGGCTGTCCATGGTAGAGGCAGGGAAAGGGGCAGAGGATGAGCTAGTGCCGCACCCACTAGGGGTGGATCTCAAGCGGCTTCTGGAGAGCGTGAAGCAACCCCTCCCTGACTTCAGGAACATGTTGCTGAAGATATAGAAGTTGTGGATGAAGATGGTGAGGCATAGGTCGAGGCAGCACCGGTTCGGGGTGCAGGCCTTCCTGATATGACACCAGAAGCTTTTTAACAAGCTTGGAATATTTGAAGTGGGTTGGTGGGTGCTGGAGCCATACCCGCGACATTTACAAATCAGGCTTTAAATACTCAACCAGCGGTTACTACAGTACCTAGGATGGATGCCACTTCAGGAATGAATGACTTCTTCAGGCCAATGTTAGGCCCAGTGATGACAAGGAATGAGCATGAGATGCTGACCAAGTTTCTCAAGCTGAAACCTTCGATATTTCAGGGCACCGACAAGGAGGATGCCTATGAGTTCATCTTGGATTGCTATGAGAGGTTGCACAAGTTGGGTATTGTATGTCAGCATGGGGTTGAGTTTGTGATATTTCACCTGCAGGGTGATGCTAAGCAGTGGTGGAGGTATCATGTGGAGTGTCGGTCTTCTGTTCTACCCCCACTGACTTGGGAACAATTCCACGCTTTGTTTTTAGAGAAGTCATACCCCATACTTTGAGGGACCGGAAGAAGGATGCGTTCTTGAACTTGGAGCAGGGTAGCATGTCAGTCTCTGGTTACGAGGCTAAGTTACATGCCTTGTCTCATTTTGACACACATATGTTAGGTTCCGAGGAGGAACGGGTCTGGTTGTTTGTGAAAGGTTTGAATACTGAGATACAGGTACTGTCAGTGCATATGACTTCATCAGGGAGGGGATTCAATGAAGTGGTAGATTATGTGAAGAAGTTAGAAGGGGTCAAGCAAGCGGGGCAGGATAAGGCTTTAGCCAAGAAACCTCAGTATGAGGGAAATTTCGGTAGTTCATACTCCAGGGGCCAGAATCAGCAGGCATACCCAGCTCGTCCTATTCAGTCAACTCTGCCATCTACTACAGGTGGTCTTCATGCAGCTCAAAATCAGTCTTTAGATCCTAGAGGCCAAGGAGCATCTTATACATCAGCTAGCAGGCCTACACTTGACCGTGGTTGCTTCCATTGTGGTGATCTGGGACACTATAAGAGGGAGTGCCCACTCAGGCAGAAAGGTAATCAGGGTCAGTAGCAGTCTAGAGCATAGGTCCCGGCAGGTAGAGGCAGTAGTGCTAGAGGTTGTCCACAGGGTTGGCGAGGTAATTCTCAAGGAGGCTAGGGCGATAGAGGGAACGTCGGCGCAAGCAGGGGTGCAGCACAGCTGGCATGGGAAGTTTCCTGGATTGATGATCGAGCTTATTGCTATGCATTTCCAGGGAGAACTGAGGCAGAAGCATCAGATGCAGTGATCATAGGTACCATTCTTGTCTGCGATAAAATGGCTTCGGTATTATTTGACCCAGGTTCTACATATTCTTATGTATCTGTGAGTTTTGCGTTGGGTCTAGAATTGATTTGTGATATCCTTGATTCCCCTATCCATATTTCTACCCCAGTTGGAGAGTCTATGATTGTGACTCATGTTTATCGTGATTGTTCTATTGTGTTTGTGGGGTTGCATACTTGAGTAGACTTGGTAATCCTGGATATTGCTAATTTTGATATTATCTTGGGCATGACATAGTTGTCCCCTTATCATGCTGTGTTGAACTGCAACACCAAGACTGTGGCTCTAGAGATTCTGAGTAAGGATAGACTAGAGTGGGAAGGTGTGTATAGGCCTAAGCCAGTTAAGGTCATATCATTCGTTAGGGCTAGGAAGCTAGTGGGGAGAGGGTGTCTAGCCTTCTTGGCTCATATCTGGGATGATAGTGTGGAGTCCCCATCTATTGAGTCACTTCCAGTGGTTTCTGAGTTTCTAGAGGTATTTCCAGCGGATTTGCCTAGTATGCCTCCGGACAGGGATATAGACTTATGTATTGATCTGGAGCCAGCCACTCAACCCTTTTCCATTCCTCTGTATAGTATGGCTCCAGCAGAGTTAAGGGAACTTAATACTTAGCTACAGGAACTTCTAGATAAGGGATTTATCCATCCCAGTGCATCACCTTAGGGTGCTCCTATTCTGTTTGTAAAGAAAAAGGATGATAGTATGCGGATGTGCATAGATTATAGGCAGTTAAAAAAGGTGACCATCCGGAATAAGTACCCTCTACCCCACATTGATGATTTATTTGACAAGCTTTAGGGTGCATCGGTGTTTTCGAAAATCAACTTGAGGTCGGGGTACCATTAGTTGAGGATTAGGCCTGAGGAAATTCCTAAGATTGCTTTTTAGACTTGGTATGGGCATTACAAGTTCCTAGTAATATTGTTTGGTTTGACCAATATGCCGAAAGCATTCATGAGTTTGATGAATAGGATATTTAAGTCATATTTGGATTCCTTCGTGATTATGTTTATCGATGATATTTTGATCTACTTTAAGATTAGGGAGGAGCATGCTAATCATCTTCATATTATGTTAGACATCTTGAGACGCCAGAAGCTTTATGCGAAGTTCACTAAGTGTGAGTTTTGGTTGACTTCAGTTGCGTTCTTGGGGCATGTAGTGTCAGAACAGGGGGTGATGGTGGATCCCCAGAAGATTGAGGCAGTCAAGAGTTGGGACCGGCCTAGCTCTATGACAGAGGTGAGGAGTTTTGTTGGGCTTGCAGGGTACAACCGGAGGTTTGTTAAGGATTTTGCGTCTATTGCTACTCACCTGACCAGGCTGACATAGAAAGATGTACCATTCTTGTGGTCTGACAAGTGTGAGGAGAGCTTCCAAAGCTCAAGACACCTCTGACCATGGCTCCTATATTGTCCTTGTCGGTTGAAGGTAAGGACTTTATTGTTTACTGTGATGCTTCACATTCTGGTTTGGGTGCTGTGTTGATGCAGGATAGGAATGTGATAGCCTATACATCTAGGAAGTTGAAGGTGCATGAGAGGAACTACCCGACTCACAACTTAGAGTTGGCAGCAGTGGTCCTTGCACTCAAGATTTGGAGACACTATCTCTATGGTGTCAAGTGTGACTATTCAATATCATCCGGGTAAGGCCAATATGATGGCAGACGTATTGAGTCGAAAGACAGTTAGCATGGGTAGTTTGGCTTTTTTGGGGGTGTCCAAATGACCACTAGCAAGGTAAATTCGAGCTTTAGAGGCCAAGTTCTTGCAATTGGGTGTTTCAGAATAGGGTGGGTATTGGCCAGCATTGAGGTCAAAGCCACCTTCATAGAGGAAATAAACGCCAAAAAGTTTCAGGATCCAAAACTGAGTATATTTCCGGCGATTCCAGGGACGTCACGTTAGACTCCTATGGAGTGCTACATTTAAGAGAAAGAATTTGTGTTCCTCGGGTTGATGATATAATTCAAAAAATCTTGACAGAAGCTCATGGTTCGCGGTACTCAATTCATCCGGGTATGACTAAAATGTACAGGAACTTGAGGCAGCATTACTGGTGGCCAGGGATGAAAAGGGACATAGTCGACTTTGTGTCCAAATGTTAGAACTGCCAGCAGGTAAAGTATGAACATCAGAGACCTACAGGACTACTTTAGAGAATGCCAATTCCATAGTGGAAGTGGGAAAGGATAGCCATGGACTATGTGGTGGGTCTTTCCAGGACATTGGGGAAGTATGACTCAATTTGGTCCATTATTGACAGGCTGACCAAGTCCTCTCACTTCATTCCGATCAGGGTAGAATATAATTTGCAGCAATTGGCTAAGATATACATGAAGGAGATTGTGATATTGCATGGGGTGCCACTGTCCATCATTTCAGACAGAGGTATGCAGTTTACCTCTAAATTTTGGAGCAAGCTACATGAAGAGTTGGGTACATAACTCACTTTATCACATCCTTCCATCCTCAAACTGATGGTCAGTCAGAGAGGATGATCCAGGTATTGGAGGACATGCTGAGAGCATATGTGATAGACTTCAGGGCCATTGGGACCAATTCCTACCAATGTGCAAATTCTCGTACAACAATAGGTACCACTCCAGTATTGACATGGCACCATTCGATGCATTGTATGAAATGAGCTGCAGATCATCGGTTGGGTGGTTTGAGGAAGGCAATGTAAAGACTTTGGGCTTGGAATTGGTAAAGAAAGCACAAGAAAAGCTAAGGGGCATTTAGGCCAAATTGTTGGCTGCCCAAAGCAGGCAGAAAGAGTATGCAGATCGCAAGGTCCGGGACATGGAATTTCAGGTTGGTGAATAGGTATTGTTGAAAGTGTCACCAATAAAGGAAGTTATGTGGCTTGGTAAGAAAGGCAAGCTTAGCCCTCGGTTCATTGGTCCATTTGAGGTTCTTGAGATTATGGGGCCAGTGGCTTACTAGTTAGCACTGCCGCCCAGTTTGTCAGGCGTCCATGCGGTATTCCATGTATCCATGTTTAAGCAATACCATGGGGATGGGGACTACATCATCTAGTGGGATAAGGTGATTTTCGATAAGGATGTTCGTTATGAAGAGGAACCAGTCTTGATTCTTGCTTGGGATGTCCAGAGGTTGAGGACAAAGGTGATTGATATGGTAAAGGTTCAGTGGAAGCATCATCCGATTGAGGAAGCCACTTGGGAAACCGATAAGGACATGCGGGATAAGTACCCTCATTTATTTGAGGATTCAGGTACTACACTTTCTTTCCTTTATTTCTGTAAATTCGGGTTTGATCATTCGGGGATGAATGATGGGTAAATTACTATCTATTTTAATGACCCGTTGTTATGGGTAGTCCAATCATGCCATGTTTTAGAGTTAGAAATCTCTGAGTTTGGGAGTTTGAAATTATGGGCTAGGCTAGCCTCGGCCAGTTTTGGAGTGAGGTAGAGTCTAGGTAAATCCGGGTATGGATTGGGTAAGGTGTCTTGTTCTGAGCTATTTTTCCATGTAGCCAAGATATATAGGAGTCCGAGGGACTTTTCAGAATCGAATTCGGGTAAGTAAAACTCTCGGAATCGCAATTGACGTGAAGGGGTTGTTTCAGATCATTGGGGGAAGCAAATGTGTTGTAAAATGGGAAAATTTTAGAGATTTCTGGACATACTATCCATGATGAGTGCAACGGCTCCGCCATAGTAACCTCCACTATAGCGGTGGAAAAGACCGCTATAGAGGAAGTCAAGGCGGTCAACGCCGATCGGAACTGCTATAGCGGAATGCTTCCTCTATAGCGGGACCACTATAGGGGGCTCGACATGAATTAATTCAGAAACATTCCCCAAAACGTTTAGTTTTCACAATTTCATTTTGGGAGAAGGGCAAGGCGATTCCAAGCAATTTTCCTCCGTTTTCCATTATTTTTCTGCCCTAAGGTAAGGTTTCTACTCCCCAAACATCGTACTACTTTTCCTACGCGGTAGAATTTCTAGGAGGGAACTTGGGGAAAGGTTGTAATAACCTAGGGATGGTAGAATCTGGTGAAGAAGGGGGATTCTTGGCATGAAAGTTTTTGGGTATTGTTAAAAACAAGGTTTATTGATCGCATGTTGTTAAATTCTCTATTTTTATCTGTGAAAATGATAGAACTAGGGGAATTAATGGCAGGAAACTCGGGAAAAGGGTAGAATGATCATGGTTGGTCTGGGATTTGGGATATGGTGTAATCCGGGTAATACGCAGGTCTTGTTTGTTAGTTCAAGTACTTGTATGTTGTTTTAGACCAAGAACGAGAAAGGAATCTGGAACACGGGAAAGCCTGGGTTGAGAAGAGCTTGGATCATTTCGAGGTAGGTGATGGCTTACGATTTGTAACACCCCGTACCTTTCAAAACCTATGTGACTAAGTAAATATCGACGAAGGTATTTGAGCTCGAGATTGTGAAGGGGTACTTTGGCCTAGAATTTGAAATGGTCAAATGTATATAAGTGTTAAGTTAAATTATAAGGAGGAGGGTTTTGAAAATGAGATAAAACAAGTGAGGTACTTGCTCGACTTATCTAAGCTCTTAGGTGACAAGTAGGTGCATCACCTACCTACGCTAACGAACTAAGTTCCGAGGGCCGATTACGGGCAGCAACACCATGGATTATTAGACCTAATGGTAGCCCAAATGAAGCTTAAAGTTGGCCCATCAAAGCACAACCAAATCTGGCCCAAACAACTACAAAAGGTAGCCACCAATATTGACCACATTTTGACCCAAGAGAAGCCCAAAATCAGCCCCAAAACTTAACCCTTTTGAGGCCCAAGCAAAGGGTAATTTTGGCCCAAGTTTCTTGACCCATTTTGGCCCAAATATACTCAAAAAAAGTCGGCCAAAAAGGTCCCTTTATATAGGCCATTTGCTGATCAATGTTGATCACAAAAAGCTGGAAAATTCTCTCTTATCTCATTTCCTTTTGTCAGCCCTTCTCTCCCTTTAGGGTTCTAAGAAGACCAAGATTAATTGAAGCTTAAGGTGAGTTAAACAACTTGTTATCTTGGTATTAATCTACTACATATAGCTAGGATATCCTATGGTAAGAAAGACATGAACTATGGCAGCCCCTTTCTTATGATTTAACACATGGAAATTGTGTAACAATTAAGAGATTTCTTCTTCTCTTGTTGGTGTATGTGTAGGGGGTACTTAAGCTTTTAAAGCATCAATAAAAAGAGGATAAAAACACACCTTCAAGTGTGGTAAGTACTCTGCCCATAATAATATTTTTGGATTGAAGTTCGGATGAACAATTGTTGTTGAATTGTTGTTAAGAACTCACGGGACGGCGATCGGAAGCCGTGGGTTCAATGTGTTGCTATTGTATTTCGGCATGGTGGGTTGTGTAGGGGATGTTTGATGTGTTTTGTATTATTGGAGGCAGTAGGTTGGTGTGTGTGTGATGTGTATTGGATAAGGGGAGAAAGGTGTGACGATACACCTTTAATTAATGCAAAATACGTAAATCTGCCCGGAAATGTTTAGCTACTGTTTTGGGAATGTTGCAGCAGGTTTAAGAGCTAATATTAGCTTCATTATACCCTTGTGTTGTAGATTAACTTAATAAGGGAAAGTCCAAGTTGTGGTAAGCGCAATCTTCGGAAGGAACGAGGTATGTTAAGGCTTCTTTATTCCTTATCGGCATGAATCTAGAAATAGAACTCTAAATCTCCGAAAGAAGGAATTTGAGTATTTTGTTGTAAGAGAGCTGATTTGGTAACTCAACAAGTCTTAAGGAACTAATTTATACATTATGGTGATTCAAGTCGCCTTCTTATAAAAATCTGATTCTTTTTGCACGAAATGTAAGTTATCCTTTTGTCAAGTTTCTTCTTTGTATTGTGATCTCTAATCAAGCTTTAGAAAGTATACAAGGAAAGTTAGAAAGTCAAATCCCCATTTATATGTGTTTGGTATGTTGATTCCAACACCTAGTAAGCCAAGGCTAAAGAAGTTATCTAAATGAACCTTCATAAATAACAAGAATAGCTTTGAAGGTCAATCTAGTAATACACTTATTATGTGTGGTTTGCGTGTTAGTGTGCACCAAGGTGCTACTGCCATATTGAGGCTATTATATACATAGTGTGCACCGAGGTGCTACTGCCATATTGAGGCCATTATACACATAGTGTGCACCAAGGTGCTACTGCCATATTGAGGCCATTATATACATAGTGTGCGCCGAGGCGCTACTGCCATATTGAGGCTATTAAATATAGGGTGCGCCGAGGCGCTGTTGTGGTTCAGTGTGGGTTATAAATAGTGAGTTGCAGCGTGAGTTAATGCATGTGTTGTGTTATAAAAAGAATAAAGGAGAAAGAGCTTAACGAGTCTTACCATTACAGTTTACAAGTTTCATATTTTATCTTGTTCAGATTTACTACTTGCGACTTGATTTTATGCTTCTACCTTACATGCCAGTACATTATTGTCGTACTGACGCCCCATTGCCTGGGGGCGCTGCATTCATGCCTGCAGGTCCAGACAGAAACCCAGATAGACCTCTTCAGTAGGAGTTGCGGAGTTCAGCCATTTTGGTAAGCTCCATTCTTCCTGGAGCTGACGAGTCAGAGGTCTAGCTTATATTTTGACCAGGTTATGTATATGTACAGCTTATGGGTAGTCCAGGGCCCTGTCCTGGATATGAGATATTTTACTTACTCCTAGAGGCTTGTAGACGTGTATATGTACATCAGTGTTGGGTATGGCCTTGTCGGCCTTGTTATTAGTTATCTACTATGATAATAGCCTTGTCGGCCTTGAGTTGCTTAACTACTATTGAGCTTTCAGTGTTTCAAATTGTAATTCTTAGAGACCTTGTCGGTCTCAGACCCCCAGCAGGTTCAACAGAGATACACTCTATTTTGGCACCCTCGGCCTTTTGGGGCTCCGGGTGTCGGTCATGCCTCCCATGGTTTGGGGCGTGACAAACTTGGTATCAGAGCACGTCGAATCCCAGGGAGTCTACAAGCCGTGTCTAGTAGAGTCTTTTTTATGGGTGTGTTGTGCACCATACCTATAATCATGAGGCTACGGGACATTTAGGAAATGTTATCCTTCTTTCATTTGCTAGATCGTGCAATAGAGCGAGGTCATAAGATGTTTGAAGTCTAATTCATGTTTTTCTCTTCCTTGTTTACAGAAATGCCTGTGACTAGACAAATGAGTAGCCGACGGGTTGGCACGGATACGGGGGAAGGTACTAGTCGTTCCCCGCCTATCCGATTGGATAGATTTGAGGCTCAAAGTGAATCACCGACACCAGAGATCCTAGTTTATCAAGTACCTGATGAGACTAGAGGGGATCCAGTACCCCTGACCCCACCTGCTCCAGTGGCATCTGAGATAGCTAGAGATGAACCAGCACATGTAGCTCCTCCACCTGAAACAGAGGACCAGGACATCAGGAGTGCTGTTCGATTATTGACCCAGATGGTAGCCACACAACAACAACAAATTGGGGCATCAACGAGTGCTAGGTCAGGTGGCTCAGAAAGTTCTAGGGCTCGAGAGTTTATCAGCCTAAGTCCTCCTATATTTACAGGCTCTGACCCACGTGAGGATCCTCAGGAGTTTATTGATCAGACTTATCGAGTACTTCGAGTCATGCATGCAACAGTAGTGGAGGCAGTGGAGTTTGCATCTTTCAGGTTACGAGATGTGGCCATTTTATGGTTCGAGGCTTGGGATCGGTCTAGGGGATCAAATGTACCCCCAGCTGAATGGGAGGAATTTTCAGAGGCCTTCCTAGCTCACTATCTTCCACAGGAGGTTCGAGAGGCCAGACTTGATCAATTTCTAGCCCTTAGGCAGGGCAATATGAATGTTCGACAGTACAGCCTCAGGTTTAATTCATTAGCCAGGTACGCCCCCGATATTGTGAGTACGATGCGAGCTAGAGTTCATCGATATGTGCGTGGCCTTAAGGATGAATTGATTAAGGGATTAACAATAGCAGCCACACAAGAGGATATGAATATTTCTAAGATACAGGCTATTGCTCAGACTGCAGAGGATCTTGAAGTACAAATTGGAGATAACCAAAGCCGAGAAAGGGATCAGAATAAGAGGGTTAGATCTATTGGGTCCTATGTAGAGCCACGAGGTAATGTTAGGCCACATTTTAATAGGCGATCACCCCACCCTACTAGTGGTGCCCCATATCAGTTGCAAAGGCAGAGGTATGATCGTTTTTCTCAGACTGGACCAGGCCACAGTTCTGGTGCATCCAGTTCCTATTGCCAGGGGAATTCCGGTCAGATGAGGCCACCTTTGCCACCTTGTGTTCAGTGTGGTAGGAAGCATCCTGGGATATGTCGCCTGGGTTCAGATACTTGTTATTCGTGTGGGCATCCTGGTCACTTTATGCGAGACTGTCCGAGTAGAGGTAGGAGTGAGATATCCCAGCCTACAGGGTCGATGGCAGCTTCTTCATCTACTATTCGTCCCCCAAGGACAGGACAACAGGCTACACCAGGTCGTGGTAGAGGTAGAGGAGGAGGAGGAGCATCCAGTTCAGGCAGTGGTCAGAATCGCACTTATGGTCTAGCCGGTCGCCAGGACTTGGAATCGTCACCTGATGTTGTTACAGGTACATTGACTATTTTTACTCATGCTGTTTATGCACTTATAGATCCTGACTCTACTCTTTCATATGTTACCCCGCTCGTTGCTAGTAAGTTGGGGGTAGGCCCTGAGTTATTGCCTAGACCATTTGTTGTATCTACGCCAGTTGGTGAATCTATTATAGCTAGACGAGTTTATCGAGATTGTGCAGTGTGGATTTATGACCATCTCACTTCAGCTGATCTAATCGAATTAGATATGATTGACTTCGATGTAATTATGGGCATGGACTGGTTAGCTGCATGTTATGCTAATATCGATTGTAGAAATAAGGTTGTCAAATTCCATTTTTCGGAAGAAACAATCCTGGAATGGAAAGGTAATGCTGCCACGCCAAGGGGTAGGTTTATTTCCTACCTTAAAGCCCAGAAAATGATTTCTAAAGGCTATATTTATCATTTAGTCCGAGTACAAAGCACAGAAGATGGACCAGTGACTCCTCAATCAGTTCCCGTGGTGAGTCAATTTCTAGATGTATTCCCGGATGAGCTTCCAGGAATCCCTCCAGAAAGGGAAATTGAGTTTGCCATTGATCTACTCCCAGATACTCAGCCAATATCAATTCCCCCTTACAGGATGGCTCCTGCAGAATTAAGAGAGTTAAAGGAACAATTAAAGGATCTACTCGAAAAAGGTTGCATTAGGCCTAGTACATCGCCATGGGGCGCACCAGTTTTGTTTGTTCGTAAGAAGGATGGGTCCTTGAGAATGTGTATCGATTACCGACAACTGAACAAAGTTACAATCAAGAATAAGTATCCGCTTCCAAGGATTGATGACCTTTTTGATCAGTTGCAAGGCGCCAAATGTTTTTCAAAGATTGACTTGCGGTCGGGGTATCACCAGTTACGTGTTAAAGGGGTAGATGTTCCAAAAACAGCCTTTAGGACAAGGTATGGCCACTTTGAATTTCTAGTAATGTCTTTTGGGCTTACTAATGCCCCAGCAGCTTTTATGGACCTAATGAATCGGGTATTCAAGCCATTCCTAGATGTATTCGTGATCGTATTTATTGACGATATCCTGATTTACTCGCGGTCCAAAGCCGAACATGCTGATCATTTACGTGCAGTATTGCAAACACTTCAGAATCATAAATTATATGCGAAGTTCTCCAAATGTGAGTTTTGGTTGACTTTAGTGGCTTTTCTTGGCCATATAATTACAGACGAAGGTATTAGAGTTGACGGCCAAAAGATTGAAGCAGTAAAGAATTGGCCGAGGCCCTTGAATGCTACAGAGATCCGTAGTTTTTTTGGGCTTAGCAGGTTATTACCGAAGGTTTGTAGAAGGGTTTTCTTCTATATCTGCACCATTGACAAAGTTGACTCATAAAGCTGCCAAGTTCCAGTGGTCTGATGCATGTGAGCAGAGTTTTCAGGAGTTGAAGGACAGGCTTACTTCAGCACCTGTCTTAACTCTGCCAGAGGGCACAGAAGGTTATGTTGTTTATTGTGATGCTTCAAGGATTGGGTTGGGTTGCGTTTTAATGCAACATGGTAAAGTTATTGCCTATGCCTCGAGACAACTAAGAAAGCACGAACAAAATTACCCTACTCACGATCTTGAATTGGCAGCAGTTATATTTGCCTTGAAAATTTGGCGCCATTACTTGTTTGGAGTCCATGTAGACGTGTTTTCGGACCACAAAAGTCTACAGTATTTATTCAAACAGAAGGATTTAAACCTAAGGCAAAGAAGGTGGCTAGAGTTACTAAAGGATTATGACGTAGATATTTTGTACCATCCAGGGAAGGCCAATGTAGTGGCCGATGCACTTAGCCGCAAATCCATGGGAAGCTTGAGCCACGTGGAAAATAGAAAGATTGAGATGACAAGAGAACTACATCAGTTAGCTAATTTGCAGGTTCGACTACTAGACCAAGGTAATGAGGGAGTTGTTATTCAAAGCACAGCGGAATCCTCACTTGTGACAGAGGTAAAGGAAAGACAATATGATGATCCAGAATTAGTAAGATTGAGGGAGGAAATTCCACAACAGAAGCAACCACTAATAGAGCTTAAGGAGGATGGGGTTCTGAGATATCAAGGTCGTCTATGTGTACCTAACGTCGGGGAGCTTCGGGAGAAAATTTTGGCAGAAGTTCACTATTCCCGCTATTCAATCCATCCAGGAGCGACGAAGATGTATCATGATCTTCGACAGATTTATTGGTGGAATAATATGAAGAGAAATATTGCAGAGTTTGTAGCCCAATGCCCGAATTGTCAACAGGTAAAAATTGAACACCAGAGACCTGGAGGTCTAACTCAAAGTATAGTGATACCTACCTGGAAATGGGGGGTGATCAACATGGACTTTATTACAGGCTTACCCCGTACTTATCGGAAGTATGATTCCATATGGGTGATTGTAGATAGACTTACAAAATCAGCTCACTTTTTGCCAGTCAGGACAACTTATACTGCTGAAGATTATGCCAAGTTGTATATTAGTGAAATAGTTCGACTTCATGGTGTCCCAATTTCCATCATTTCAGATAGGGGTGCTCAGTTTACAGCAAATTTCTGGAGGTCATTCCAGAGAGGCTTAGGTACTCAAATAAGTCTCAGTACAGCTTTTCATCCACAGACAGATGGACAAGCTGAACGCACTATTCAAACACTCGAAGATATGCTACGAGCTTGTGTACTAGATTTTAAAGGGAGTTGGGATGACCATTTGCCACTAATTGAGTTTGCTTATAATAATAGCTTCCATGCAAGCATTCAAATGGCTCCTTATGAGTCTTTATACGGGCGAAAGTGTAGATCACCAATTGGATGGTTTGAAATTGGAGAAGCAGGATTATTAGGGCCAGACCTAGTTAATCAGGCAATGGAGAAGGTGAAGTTAATTTGAGAAAGATTACTAACAGCCCAGAGTAGGCAGAAATCATATGCAGATGTGCGACGTCGGGATTTGGAATTTAATATTAGTGATTGGGTTTTCCTAAAGGTTTCGCCTATGAAAGGCGTTATGCGATTTAGTAAAAAGGGAAAGCTTAGTCCAAGATATATTGGACCATACAGGATCATTCGGAGGGCAGGAAAAGTGGCATATGAGCTAGATTTACCCACAGAATTGGAGACAGTCCATCCTGTATTTCATGTATCGATGCTACGAAGGTGCATAGGAGATCCTTCACGTATTATGCCTATTAAAGATGTTCAACTTTCTGAAGACTTATCCTATAAGGAAGTACCAATTTCTATCCTAGATCGTCAAGTTAGGAAGCTCAGAACTAAAGAAGTAGCCTCAGTAAAGGTGTTGTGGAGAAATAATAATATTGAAGAAATGACGTGGGAAGCCGAGGAAGAAATGAGGAAAAAACATCCCCAGTTATTTATGACTTGAAGATAGTACATAGGTAAGTCATATTCTTATATTCTTGATACTCTTACTACTATGCAAATATGATCAGGTGTGAACATGTGAAAATGATTACATTTAATTGTATATAGTTGTATAGCCCTGTGAGGCATTGTGCTGGACTTTTGCTGAGTTTCAGGTTTTTGGATAGTCCTAATTATAAAGGAAACTCTGCCGAAATTTCAAAGAAATCCTAAGGGACTAGAGCTCTATACGCATTACCCTCATTCGAGGACGAATGATTCTAAGGGGGGAAGGATGTAACACCCCGTACCATTCAAAACCTATGTGACTAAGTAAATATCGACGAAGGTATTTGAGCTCGAGATTGTGAAGGGGTACTTTGGCCTAGAATTTGAAATGGTCAAATGTATATAAGTGTTAAGTTAAATTATAAGGAGGAGGGTTTTGAAAATGAGATAAAAACAAGTGAGGTACTTGCTCGACTTATCTAAGCTCTTAGGTGACAAGTAGGTGCATCACCTACCTACGCTAACGAACTAAGTTCCGAGGGCCGATTACGGGCAGCAACACCATGGATTATTAGACCTAATGGTAGCCCAAATGAAGCTTAAAGTTGGCCCATCAAAGCACAACCAAATCTGGCCCAAACAACTACAAAAGGTAGCCACCAATATGACCACATTTTGACCCAAGAGAAGCCCAAAATCAGCCCCAAAACTTAACCCTTTTGAGGCCCAAGCAAAGGGTAATTTTGGCACCAAGTTTCTTGACCCATTTTGGCCCAAATATACTCAAAAAAAGTCGGCCAAAAAGGTCCCTTTATATAGGCCATTTGCTGATTAATGTTGATCACAAAAAGCTGGAAAATTCTCTCTTATCTCATTTCCTTTTGGCAGCCCTTCTCTCCCTTTAGGGTTCTAAGAAGACCAATATTAATTGAAGCTTAAGGTGAGTTAAACAACTTGTTATCTTGGTATTAATCTACTACATATAGCTAGGATATCCTATGGTAAGAAAGACATGAACTATGGCAGCCCTTTCTTATGATTTAACACATAGAAATTGTGTAACAATTAAGAGATTTCTTCTTCTCTTGTTGGTGTATGTGTAGGGGTTACTTAAGCTTTTAAAGCATCAATAAAAAGAGGATAAAAACACACCTTTAAGTGTGGTAAGTACTCTGCCCATAATAATATTTTTGGATTGAAGTTCGGATGAACAATTGTTGTTGAATTGTTGTTAAGAACTCACGGGACGGCGATCGGAAGCCGTGGGTTCAATGTGTTGCTATTGTATTTCGGCATGGTGGGTTGTGTAGGGGATGTTTGATGTGTTTTGTATTATTGGAGGAAGTAGGTTGGTGTGTGTGTGATGTGTATTGGATAAGGGGAGAAAGGTGTGACGATACACCTTTAATTAATGCAAAATACGTAAATCTGCCCGGAAAATGTTTAGCTACTGTTTTGGGAATGTTGCAGCAGGTTTAAGAGCTAATATTAGCTTCATTATACCCTTGTGTTGTAGATTAACTTAATAAGGGAAAGTCCAAGTTGTGGTACGCGCAATCTTCGGAAGGAACGAGGTATGTTAAGGCTTCTTTATTCCTTATCGGCATGAATCTAGAAATAGAACTCTAAATCTCCGAAAGAAGGAATTTGAGTATTTTGTTGTAAGAGAGCTGATTTGGTAACTCAACAAGTCTTAAGGAACTAATTTATACATTATGGTGATTCAAGTCGCCTTCTTATAAAAATCTGATTCTTTTTTGCACGAAATGTAAGTTATCCTTTTGTCAAGTTTCTTCTTTGTATTGTGATCTCTAATCAAGCTTTAGAAAGTATACAAGGAAAGTTAGAAAGTCAAATCCCAATTTATATGTGTTTGGTATGTTGATTCCAACACCTAGTAAGCCAAGGCTAAAGAAGTTATCTAAATGAACCTTCATAAATAACAAGAATAGCTTGAAGGTCAATCTAGTAATACACTTATTATGTGTGGTTTGCGTGTTAGTGTGCACCGAAGTGCTACTGCCATATTGAGGCTATTATATACATAGTGTGCACCGAGGTGCTACTGCCATATTGAGGCCATTATACACATAGTGTGCACCAAGGTGCTACTACCATATTGAGGCCATTATATACATAGCGTGCGCCGAGGCGCTACTGCCATATTGAGGCTATTAAATATAGGGTGCGCCGAGGCGCTGTTGTGGTTCAGTGTGGGTTATAAATAGTGAGTTGCAGCGTGAGTTAATGCATGTGTTGTGTTATAAAAAGAATAAAGGAGAAAGAGCTTAACGAGTCTTACCAATTACAGTTTACAAGTTTCATATTTTATCTTGCTCAGATTTACCACTTGCGACTTGATTTTATGCTTCTACCTTACATGCCAGTACATTATTGTCGTACTGACGCCCCATTGCCTGGGGGCGCTGCATTCATGCCTGCAGGTCCAGACAGAAACCCAGATAGACCTCTTCAGTAGGAGTTGCGGAGTTCAGCCATTTTGGTAAGCTCCATTCTTCCTGGAGCTGACGAGTCAGAGGTCTAGCTTATATTTTGATCAGGTTATGTATATGTACAGCTTATGGGTAGTCCAGTGCCCTGTCCTGGATATGAGATATTTTACTTACTCCTAGAGGCTTGTAGACGTGTATATGTACATCAGTGTTGGGTATGGCCTTGTCGGCCTTGTTATTAGTTATCTACTATGATAATAGCCTTGTCGGCCTTGAGTTGCTTAACTACTATTGAGCTTTCAGTGTTTCAAATTGTAATTCTTAGAGACCTTGTCGGTCTCAGACCCCCAGCAGGTTCAACAGAGATACACTATATTTTGGCACCCTCGGCCTTTTGGGGCTCCGGGTGTCGGTCATGCCTCCCATGGTTTGGGGCGTGACACGATTCCTGTGAATGTTGTATATTTTTGTACTCTCATCTAAGTGTTTGTATGAATTATATTGCTTAGAGGAATTGTTCAGAATGTCTAAGGGTCCTGTTTTACAGTCTTTGGATTGAATGGTTTGTTGCTTGTTGGTTTTACAAGTTGTTTGTTCATTATTTGACTGTGGATTAATTGACATTCAGTTAGCTCAAGTACCATACCTGGTACGGTAATACTAACGGTTGGCTCGGGTACCACGTCTGGTACTGGTATAACAAATGGTTGGCTCGGGTACCACGCCTGGTATGGGTTTATTTTATTGCATCATTGCATTGATAATGTTGTATTGCATTGACTGTTATTGGTTCCGTGAGTGGACCGGGCTGTTTTATTGAAATGTGATATTTGTTGGTGGTCCTTGAGTGACCGAGAATCCTGTTTTATCTATTGATTTGGCCTTGGATTAGGCCGGGTTGTCTGTTCAACACTTAGGTGTTATTTAGAGGCATCCCAGGGTGGGTCTGGGTTAGACGAAAAGGGATGGTTTATTGGTTATATGATTGTTGCTTACAGTTAGAAAGGGTGGATTTCATGCGGGAACAAGCTAGGTAGAGACTTATAATCTAGGGGTGCATGTTGACTTGTTGCACGTGTTCCGTACTTATACTTGATATGTTGTACTAATTATACACTATTTTTATATGGAACTGGATGATGATACTACCAGTACACAATGGTGGTTTACTGATACTACACTTGCTTTTCTTTTTGTGAGTACATGCAATCTTCCAGCGGTTGAGACGCGACCTCATCTATAGTACCGGCGTTTCCAAACTTCAAGGGTGAGCTGCTTCGATCGAGCTGCCTTGAATCAATCATTAGATTTGTAGACCACTTATTTCGGGCTTAAACTATTTCCTTATTTTAGGATTGCATCCCCGTATTCTAGACATTGGTAGATTGTTTGGTGCGACTTTCAGATTCTAGGGGGTAATTTCCCCAAGTTTATATTAATAAAGTGGTTTTGTTATTATTGTTTTTCTAGTTTAATTTCCGCACTTTGGTTTTGAGCTGTTAGAATGGTTAAGTTCAGGGAAATGATGGTTCGCTCACCTGAGGGGGTTGGGTGAGTGCCACTCACGGCGGTCTGGGTCGTGATAGAAATGCACCACCGTTGCACACTCTATCATTTTTGCCCAGCTTACTGGTTCCATGTGCGATGGCATGTGCGATGGGCACTTTTCCAGGTGCGAAATGCACAGTTTTCTGGTTTATTTTTGGTGGTTCTCAACCTTTGGTTTCTCTTCTCATCCCCTTTAGCACCTAAAAACACATCAAAAATAAACAAAAGTGAAGTAAAGCATAAAAACAATGGGTTGCCTCCCATCAAGCGCACAATTTAACTTCGCGGTGCAACGCAAGCTACCTCACCATTTGGATCTCCATTTGGAGGATTTAAACATTCAACCCAAACTTGAATCGAATTTTTGATGACACTCCCAGGGTGAAGGTTCGAACATTAGAAGGCCATTCTCTTGATTTCGCATTTCACATTTCGCACGTTTTAGCCTTCAAGTGAGGAAGGACATTTTGCCTTCTTTCCATGACAAACTCAAAACTGGATAGACCTTCATCCACCCTCCTTCCAAGGTCTTCCAAAATCTTGATTACTTTGACTTTTGTCTATTAAATCTAACTTAGAGTCGAAAAATGGTTGGAGAGGGAGGTTGGTGTCTCCACCTTCAAGCTTGCCTCATTCACAACATCCTCACTTTGAGATGTCATGACATCATGACCCACATATGGGGTAGTTGGTTACCACATCCCCTTTGATTCATGATCATCCCTTGTGTCTTCCTCTTTTTTAGCCCTTGCGTCCACAAAGCCTTGCTTTATGGATTGCACACACTCCTCTTGGGTTTCTAGAGAGGCCAAGAGGGTTTGGAGCTTGACACATATGCCTTCTTCGCTTGCTAAGTCATGGTTCCTATTAAGGTCACAAGCACCACTAGCAACATTTTTATCACAAGAGGGGGGATGGGGACGATCATCATTGGGGCATTCGCTCTAATGTCCATCATGACCACCACACAAATAGCAATTGTGCCTATCATAGGAGACGAAGGGGAATACCTCCTTCTCCTAGGGCTAATTCTACACCTTCGCCCAAGGTGGGGTCCTTCATAATAAACACAATAGTCGGGAATATAAACTGGGATACAACTATCAATATTACTAGCATTCAGATATACCATGATGCCAACAACAAAATAAAACTAAACAAAATAAAAACAACTATGCACAAAAATTGAACTAGAGTAAGTAAACTCAAATTCTAAACTAACTCAATACACTAAATTGTTCCCCGGCAATGGTGCCATTTTTGATAACGCTCAAAGTATGCTCCCCAAGTTGGAGGTCACGACGATCGTCAGAGCAAAACACATTTATATTCCCAATGGATGTCGGGGTCGTACCCACATAGAACAATATCGTTACGATCGAGCTAATAAAAAATCCAAGCAACTTATTGAAGTTCAATTAACGAAAAGGAGAAAAGATACCTAAAGGGGGGTTTTAGAATAAAACTAGAGATAAAAGAAAGTAAAATAAAAGATAGATTGATCAATGGCTTTCACCTTGCTCTCTTCAAGCAAGGATAACAAGGGAGACTTGGGAATGGGAGTTCAACTCACAAGACATGCACCCAGTTGACACGTAGGTAGTCTTTGTTAAAGGTATGCCTAACTGTCTTTCGACTAATCGAGCATATATCTCGTGTGTTCTCTCGAACCACAATGAGTAAGCAGTAAACCAACCAAATAACTTGGGTGAGTTGGGTTATCTCTAACCCCAACTCCTAGATGGGAGTTTTCGGCTACCAAACTATCTCTAGCCTTGGTCTAGAGTGGAAACCCCAAATTCCCACTATTGAATCTTCCCGAACATAGGGAAATTCTCTCTCAAGCAACAACCTAAATTAGAAAGCTAAGTCAATATTTGTAATCATTGACTATAAGTTCAAGTATGGAGGATTCAATAGACCCAAATAATCAAACAAGAGCAAAATCTATATATGAATTCAATACCCAAACAAGTATTATCTTTAATACAAACCAAAATCTCAATTCAACAATTACACCAATAAAATAGCAATTAAGAGCAAGAGTTGAAGAATGTAAACTAAAGATTTTACAATAAAGAGCATCCAAATCTTTACCCATATGGTGTTGGTTGCTGAACTTGCTCTTCAAGCTTGCCAAAAGTTGTGTGAATAGCATAAGATACTTCCCAAAATGGATGAGAAGACTTTTATATGGATTGGGGTTTCAAAAAGTGTGAAAAGACTATTTTAGTCCCAGCTCAGCCCGACGTCCACATTTGCGGAGAAAAGGCTGCATTTGCAGTGTTGATTAACTAATTAACTTCCACAATTACGGTCTAACAGCCGCATTTGCCGTGGTTGACTGGTCAATTGACCTCCGCATTTGCGGTCTTTTGGCCATATTTGCGATTGTTGACCGATCAGTTGAAATTCACATTTGTGGTCCTTTGACCGCATTTGTGGTATCTGAGGCATGTTTCTCCCTTCAGCTCATTTTTAGCTTCTTTTGTCAAAATTGCTTCAAAGTCTCTACATGAATAAGAATAACCTGAAATATATAAAAACAAGCTATAAGTGGTCTCATATCACAACTAGAGGATGCAAAAGCCTAAGAAAAGAGATGCAAATAAGTAGTAATTTTACCACTTATTAGTATCCAAGCTCGGAATCACCAAGAACTTGCGGTTTACGATGTCGGCTAGGGCTAAGGTGAGGATTTGCATATGGTTCAAGTGACTACACCTCTCTAATGCTCTTTATTATCAATTTAAACACCGCTCATATTTTTGACTTTTGACTTCACCTTATTTATCCCACGCATAACCCAAGCTTCTCCTTTTCAATCATGATCATTTGAAACTCCTTGTATCACCTTTTGTTTGGTAGCACCTATTCTTTCTTTTCATTTTTGATCATTTGATTGAACTTTTTGGAGCAATTTTCAATTCAGCTTAAGGTGCCACCTTGCACTTGAAGTGCATCCTTTTTCTTCTCCTCATTGAACACATACACCCCCAAACTTAGGCATTTGCCTATGTTGTCTTTTCATCCTCCCCCCTCCGCAAACTTATGCTTTTAGCCTACTTTTCACTTTCAAGCAATTAGGGAGGATGGGTGCCAAGAAAGAGGTTCCAAGAAGGTCAAGGTGTTAAACAAGGTGCCAAAGAATGGTCACAAGCTCAAAGGGGTTCACTAGGATTGATATCGAGGGAAGATATTTGGGTGAAGTGGCTATCAAAAAGGGCCTAAGGTCATTTTCTAAGCTCGTTCACACCTAGAATTTTGCCTTGAATCACATTTAGGGCAAGTTCAAGACGACACATATGCACAAGAATCAAAGTGAAGCCTCACCACACAAGGAAGCATGCCACAAGACTTCTTTCATTAGTCTCAAAATCAATTGGGACAAATGATTTTTGACAAGCTATTTCGAGTTCATTACACACTCATTTGTGAATCGATCAAGACAAAACAAGAGTATGCAAGTTATGACAAGAGAATGCTTTCCTCAAAATTTCATTTCCCTCTTTTCTTTTATTTTCAAAAATATCTTGCCAAGAAAAAAAACTTGGTGGGTCCATTTCGAGACGAGCACACTACGGACTCAATTTAAACTAAAACTTGGCATTTTCCCTTAAGAAAGTTGCCTCTCAATCAATCATAGGGAAACACCAACTCGGTTTGACACAAAAACAACAGAAAAGAAAAAGAAAATAAAGAAATATTTTGCTCCTTGGGAAAGAATCGTGGTATTAAGAAAACACTCAGAGTTTATTGTTAAACTACTATTAACAAGGCGATAACCAATTTGTGCGTTCATGAATTATTTGAAAAACAAGCCTCGGCGTAGGCCTTTAGCGTATTTGCAAAGCACGGGTAGTGGAACAATGGGGCGTGTAAGACTAACCCAGCAACACAATCATCAATAATACAAAATCAAGTCCGGTGAGGGAACAATTAAGCTCAAAAAGATAAACATAAAGGTAAAGGCCCGGCAAGGGCAATGTCATCACAATCATCCAAAATATGCCCGACAAGGGCTAAATCAAATCTAATAAGAGAAACTAAGAATGTCAACAAGGCCCGGCATGGGCAATAGAAATATCTCAAGCCCAATCACGGGCAACCAAAAGCAATAATAATAAAGAGCACCCCCTCCCATAAAAAGAAGCATTGACCTCAATGCCACAAACTCAAATAATGGAAAAGAGGGTGCAACACTCCCTGGAGGACTATGCCTCATCATCATCTATTGGTGCCCCATCAATTGTTGCTTTTACACTAAGACCTGCACCCCTCTTTTGGGAGTGTGCTGTCACTGCGGAATCCCTGAGTGTCTGCTGGAACTCTAGGTCCTGATCATCGTCTAGCAAGTCATCCTCATCACCATGCAGCCCAACCTCATCATCCTCATAGGATGCAAATAAATCATCTATGGGCCCTCACATTGGACGGGGCTTAGGCAAGGAGCTCAAATCTTCCACCTCAATTGGAGCTTTCCCTTTTACTTTGGCCACATCCTTATGGAGTTCTTTGACGGACCCTTCAATTACATCTACCCTTTGGCTGAGTTTGTTCACCTTGTCGACAACCCCACAGATATCTTTCTTGATAGCCTTGTCAATCAACCCCGGTATATCTCTCGCCAAGTCGCTCAACTTCCTCTCATTATTACATATCTTATCAACCATATCCTGCAGGCCACTTTTGGTTAAAGTGCGTGTGGGGGAATGTGCATGTGCCTATGAAGTAGCCCAAGATGGAGATAAAGCATTTTCTTCGGTATCTAACTCATCACTCTCAACATCCACCATTTTCTCTACCCTACTCTTTTTGAATTTAGGGGCATCCCTGTCGGTTTTCTAATCCAAATCTATCACCCCAACTGCATAAATGACCTTATCGCAGCTGAAGTATGGGATATCAGCCTTGGCACACAACTTGCTAATCAGTACTGCGAAAGGTAATGTGTCATTGCCCCTACTTGCTTTCCTCCGGATCATCATGGCTACAATTTCCCCAAATTTCACATGCTCCCCTGTCATAATGGCAGCAACTAGAATGGCTCCCTCTTAAGTTATCTTTTGGTCATTTTGAGAGGGTAGGAATCAGATGTGATCGAGATCATACCACAGATGGGCTTCAAAGTGCAGAGTTCTTCTCAGAATATCACCTCCCACAGTGGCCCACATAGGAGTGGAAGGACCAAGGATAGGAGCGGTCTCACGATATGGCTTTACTTCAACTAACAACTTGGCCATGAGAGCAGGTGCAGGTTCGATTGGGTTTCCCCAATATATGGCATTAATGGCAGTAAGGGTAATGCACACTTTCTTTCCCCTGACTACAACTGAATTCAAGTTGGGAAATTTTTCTGTAGGTCTTTTATAACTTTTTGAATCCTGTGTGGCTTGATAGGCTGCAAAGAACTCCCACATGACCTCCTCATAGTGTCCCCCAGGGATATCCTAAAAAGGGTGCCACTCTCGTTCAGCAAATTTATGTTGCATGTTGGGTAGCTCATCCCCAACTTCCCCCAAATTAAATCTCTGCTCTTCATTGAATTCTCTATTCTTATCTCATTTATACAAAGCCTTCATGCCCTCTACCCCAAAGCAAATCCTTGCTTCTTCTGCAACTGTTATTTTCCTAGGTTGGACTGGGTTTCCCCTGCTAGAAGACATATTCTGAACATGGATATTGTGAGTCCAAAACCTAAAACAAAAATAAAATATTTTTGTATTTTTATAATATGTGAAGAAAAGATCGAAAAGAAGTTAACAAACTAAAAAGGTCAGAATGCAAAGAAGTAGAAAAACAAAGTAGGTGATTTTTAGCACATGCGGACTACGTGCGTACCACACCAGTCGAGGTGTGCATCGCATGAGCTAACAAAAAACTTCAGTGGTTTTAGCTGGGATTTGCGGAGTTGGTGCGGACTATACCAACCAGGATGCGCATCACACCAGTCTTCGCACATTAAAACATTGAATTGGAGGCTTATTTTCACATAGTGTGATGCCTTGTGCGTTCTGCACATCAAGAACTATGAGTTACATGCTAAACGTACAAAGGCACAATTGGATTTTTTGGTTCCCTGTGTTCTTGTGAATTACGTATATGATTCGTAGAGCAAGATTTGCATGAAGCACTTGGCACCAAGCAGTAAACCAACAACCTATAACCAAAGGGGGTAAGGGATATCATGACCACATGATCGTCCGGGTACTCAGACTTCCCTGGACTTCCATTGTCAAAACCAACAAGCAAAAGAAAACTCAACGATTTCCCTTAAGAAGGACGTTACCCCGTCTATCATTGGGAACATCAAGCCCTCGATTACTCAATTGGGCACACAATCAACAACAATAATTATCACCTCTTCGCACAAGATCATACACCCAAAACATATTCAACAAAAATTCATGGGTGCCCTATTAGCACCGATTTTCAGCCCAAACAACAAGCTTCGACCAAACCACATGAAAAATGACAATTTTCCCTTAAGAAAGATGTCACCCTTTCTATCATTGGGCCAGATCATGCATCATTCATAAGTGGGTTACTCAGACTTCACCCCTAAACATAGATTTCAGTACCAATCAATATGTATTATCACAATATCAAGTTGTACCAAGTTGATCCTAAGCAGAACCATAGCATAATTCAAAATTGGGGACCCAAAAATTTTGGATCTCACCCAAGATCAACATGGCAATTCTATTAAGCATGCTTCACAATAAGAGTTCCCAATCAACATAAAAACAAGTATTTATCATCGGAGAACTTACCACAAGTGAAGATTAAGCGGAGAGAAGTAAAAATTGAAGCTTTTTGAGAGTAACAATGGTGACCCAACAACTTTCCCGGAGAGACAAATGTCAGAGATAGGCAGTGAAGCGGTGGAGAGGATTGGGTTAGAGGAGGAAAAGATTTTGGAGAAGTTTGAGGGATTTGTGGGAGGTTTTGGGAGAGAATTTGAGAAGTTTAGGAGAAATTATGGAGAAAGAGGAGAAGGGTGGCGGATTTAAGTGGAAAAGAAGAAGAAAATTGGTCGGGTCGGTCTCCGGGTCAGGTCGATCAATGGGTTAGATCAATTAAAAATTTAAATTTACCTATGGTGCACCGCGACGTGCGGTTCGCACAAGCCCTTGTTCAACCGCATGTCATTTTGTACCTCACCTTTTATGCCCATAATTTGGCCTAGGTCACTGCTTCATCATGGATAGATGTGCGATGCGCACTTGAGCTCGTGTAGACCGCACAGCTCAGTGCACATTACCTTCAACTTTTCTTTTTCTTCCCAGGCTTTTGATTTGGCATTCGTTGGTTCATGCGACATGCACAATGGCTTGTGCGAACCACATGGTCCTCTGCATGTCCCATTTTTCCCTGTTTTGCACTTGTTCATTTTTTTCTTCTCCATGCATTCCTAAAACAAGTCAAAAACAATAACAGATAACCAAAAACAAATTAAAGACACTTGGGTTGCCTCCCAAAAAGCGCTTGGTTTAACATCGTGGCTCGACGATAGTACCTCAACCTTAGTCATTCTTAATATAGGTGATGGTGTCACTTGGAAGTGTTCCCTTCATCATTGGGTTCATTTGGGTAGAAAGAGGGTTCATTTGAGCCTCAGGATGCTTGATTGAGGCTGAGTGAGAGCTCACAGTTTGATAAAGTGTTGAAACTTCACTCTTTAGCTCACTCACTCCGGTATTTATTGTATCCACCTTCTTGAGAACCAAGGACAACATGTAATATATTTTGGAATGACCGGGGTTGCTTATGGCTGGTTGGTAGAGAGAGTCTGCTTTGTTTGGAGGCACATAGGGATTTGAGCTCTAGTGATTGTATCGAACACCATCTTTGTCTTGGTCTCTCTAATTGCCATCTCTTTCCTTATCTCTGATCCAACCTTGATTCTCTTCCCTTGGGAAATAATACCCGGGATGAGAACCCACCGACACAAGGCAAAGTTTACCATCTACTATAGTCATAAGCTCATCATCACATGCTTTTATCTCTGGTGTGCTCACAGTATTCACAGCCTTTAAACCTCAAGCTCCTATCACATGCTTGGCCATCAAGTCAATTTGTGTCATCATTTTCCCTATTATCTCATCCCTCTCTTCATCTTTCTTTCTCATCTTATTTGTTAAGATCGATAAGGGTGTAACCAAGGAATGGACATCTGCCTCCTTGTGTGCCAAGCTTAGTTTGTCTTAGTCATCCTCTCTAGAAAGGCCGAGGCAATAGGAAATTGTAAGTCCATGAAGATACCACTTCTAAGATTGTTAGCCACCAACTTATTCATAGAGTTCAACGATTGATAGAAGCTTTGAAGCAAGATATTGTTTGACAAACCATGGTTAGGGCATAACACAATCTTCATTTTGAATCTCAACCAAGCCTCATGCAAGGTTTCTTCATGTAGTTGGCGTAAGTTGGTTATTTCATCCCTCAATTGCATCATGCGTAAGCGAGGGAAGAATCTACTTCTGAAGGCTTTAACCAATTAGGCCTAAGAAGGGATCGATCTATCTGGCAACTCTTCCAACTATGTCATGACTTCCCCTGTTAGAGAGAAGGGGAATAGGCGTAATCGGATGGATTCTTGTGAGATATTTTGGATATGAATGGTTGACATATCTCCACAAAATTCCTAATATGCCGGTTGGCATCTTCATGTGCTGCTCCTCTAAAGATCCCTTTCATTTGAAACAAATGGAGCATGGTGCTCATTTCATGAAAAACTGCATTTCCCACTGTGGTAGTAGGCGGATTGCACCTACGACCTCTTGCACCACAGTCTCAACAGCTTTTGCGTCCATGAAGCCTCCATTTACACAATCGATGTCACTAGCTTCACTCATGAACTAGCCTGCTCAATCACATTGCAAACAACAACCAAAATAAAAGAAAACAAGCACTCTCAAAGTGATTTCAATTCCAAAATCAAAAAGGCTAATCAACTTAATTCCCCGGCAATGGCGCCATTTTTGATAATGCTCAAACATACTCTTCTATCATGAGGTATCGGCGTTCGTCAGAGAAAAACACATTTATAGTTCCCAATGGATGTCAGGGTCAATCCCATAGAGAATTTAGAGTTTAGCCTAGGTGATTATAAAACAGAGTTCACAACGAGAGTGAGTAATATAAAAAGGGGGAATTGGGAATCTGTCACAATTTTGCAATTCAACAAAATAAAGCAGTGAAGTAAAATGGAGTGTAGACAATAGAGAGGATGACTAGGGATGTGTGTCAAATGGGACTCGAACATAGGATAGGGTGAATACTTATTCATGCAAATTCATACTAACTGACATGGGTAACCTTGGTTTTAAGTATGGTTATTTATCTCTCGATCAACAACCATATATTCAACAGCCTTAAGTCAAGCACTATTGATTCATCAATAAACAACCAAGCTATTGTTTAGGGAGGTCATACTATTTCTAGCTTTAGACCCTTAAATGGGTGATTCCATCGATTTGAGCTATTTCTAGCCTCAATCTAAATGGAAGCCCAAGTTTCTACTAGCAATTTCACGTCCGAAGCTATGATCTACACTTTCAAGCAAAACCATAACCAAGTAAGGAAAATAAATGTTTGCAACCACCAATTTTAGAGTTAAAATATGGTGAAATCACTAGACCCATGTCAATAAAGAAATTAACAACAAGAATTAGCAACACCCACACCCATTTATCAAGTACCCATCATTAACACATCCCTAGATAAGAGGCGTAGCTATTCACGCTTAAAAAAAGAGATATACAAAATGGGTAATTCAATTTCCCTTCCATTCAAGCTAAATTTATCGATATTCAAGCTCAGTTTGTACACAAATGGTGGTTCTAAGAATTCGAAAGAAGGAATTGTGAGAAACCCTCTTCTTGTTCTTAGAAGGGAAAACTTGTTCACAAAGCTAAGAATATTTCTAAAACTCAGTGCTAGCTGAACTTTTTACAATTGTGCCTAAATTGGGTATATAAACATTCCCAAGATGTCATATAATTTTGGACCAAAAATAACCTTCGATCGGTGTGCGGTGCGACGTACGGTTTGCACGTTGTGAGGTGCGCATCACACACCCTGCTTCAGCGATCCAGTGACTCAGCAAATTTGGCAGCTTTATGCGAAGGGGGTGCGGTTCGCATAAGGCATTGTGCACATCGCATAGTGACCGCACCCCTTAACAGATCCTTCAGCAAATTCTGGACTTCATGGGGTGGGAGGTGCATTCCGCACCAAGGCAAGTGCGTGTCGCACGACCACTGTATCTCTCAGCAAAATCTTCGTCTTTTTTTTCTCACTTCACACTTTACTCCTTTTTGGCTCTTTTTTGGTCCATTTCCTTGTTTTCTATCTTTGATCACAAGTACCTGTATATACATCTATAAAGGCCACAAGAACCTCTAAATCTCATCAAAACATAGCAATAATTCATAAATAAAGGTTCAATAAGTTTGTGAATTACTGACTTATCAGTACACAACCACTGTGTACTTGTGTACTGGTAGGATCATCGGCCAGCTCCAATAAATAAGATATGAACAGTAAATCAAAGCTGAGTAAAGCGAAGTAAACATATAACAAGTCAACAATATAACTAGACTACAAGTCTCTTCATTAACTTCTCGACCACATATAACTAATTAACAACCAATGACAAACCAGTGACAATAAGCATATGTACTTTTCATATAACCCAAACCCACCAAGGATCCCTAGGACACCACCTATGTTTTCAACATGTAATCTCGTTCTACGCTAAGACCAACCTTATATTTAAATATAATCACCCGGCCTCTCATGGACCATAAACAGAAATCACAATTCAAGAATACAACCCAGTCCACCCATGGAACCATCGAAAGAATACAATCAATGCAAGTAAATTAATCCATACCAGGCGTGGTACCCGAGCCAATAGAAAAGTATCCCTTACTAAGCGTGGTACCTGAGCCAACCAAAAAGTATCCCGTACCAGGGGTAGTACCTAAGCCAACCAAAAAGTATCCCATACCAGGCGTGGTACCCGAGCCAACCAATAAGTAACCTATACCAGGCATGGTACCCGAGCTAACCGAATGTGACACCAAATCCAATCAATCAACAATCAATGAACAAAGGCATACTTGTAAACCAACAAGCAACAAACCAAGTTCATTTCACAAGACTGATAACCGGATAAGTAGACATTCATAATCTCATTCCCTAAGCATGCAAACTCACACAATACTAAGCGTTAGTACATGAACACATATTGCATATTGGGAAACAATAACCATCACCTACCTCGAATTACTCAAAACCTCTATTGAACCAGAGCCTTCCCATTTTCCAAAGCTCTTGTTTGTTCTTGGTCTAAAAATCATTACAAGGTACTAAAATCAGTCTACCTGGCTTACTAATTACCCGGATTATGCAAAATCCCAAACCCCAAGCCAAACTATGATCGTTCCACCCTTTCCTGGGCTTTTCCACCATTAATTCACCTAAGTCTATTATTTTTACGAATACATTTAGAGAATTATGGTTAATTGATCATAACCCACCAATAATATCAAGACCCAAGAACTTCTACGCCCTAGAATCCCCTTTTTCTCTGAATTCTACCATTCCTAGGTCAATCCAAACTTTACCCCAAGTCCACAACTAACAATTCTACAACATAGGAAAGATAGTACTAAGTTAGGGGAGTAGAATCCTTACCTTTGCGACGAAAAAATGGTGAAAAACAAAGTAAGTTTGCCAAAAATCGCCCTTGCCCTTCTCCAAAATGTTCTTGAGGAAAAACTGAATGTTTTACGGAAATTTTTGCATTAAATATTGACTCAGTCTACTATAGCGATCCGTACACTACTATAGCACCGCCGTCGTAGTGAAACCAATTGATATGGCGGTGTTGACCAAAGTTGACTTTTTCTATAGCAGAAATTATTTCGCTATAGCGGTCGATGTTATCACACACTGACAGCACTCATCACAGACAAAAACTCAGAATTTCCCTAAAAAGTTCCATTTTACTACACACCTAAATTCTTGATATTCCAGAACAACCCCTTCACGATAACCTTCATATCGAAGTTCTACTTACCTGAATTCATTTTTGAAAATTCCCCCGGACTCCTTTATAACTTAGCTAATGGAAAATCTAGCTCAATGCAAGATATATTACCCAATCCTCACCCGGATTGCCCTATACCATCACTCACTCCAAAACCAGCCGAGACTAGCCTATCCCAAAATTTTCAACTCCCAAACCCAGAAGTTTTCTAACTCAAAACTTGGCATGAAGATTTTACCCATAATGATAAACCCGGTCCTTACAACAAATACCAATTTACCCATTGTTCATCCCCAAATGATCAAACCCTAAAATACATAATAAAAAAAGGAAAGTGTATTACATGAATCCTCAAACAAGTAAGGGTACTTGTACCGCATGTCCCTCTTGGTTTCCCAAGTGGCTTCTTCAACTGGATGATGCTTCCATTGAACTTTCCCTGATTTGATCTCATTTTGCCTCAACTTCCAGACATCCCGATCAAGAATCATAATCGGTTCCTCTTTGTACTGAATATCCTTGTCTAGTAATATCTCATCCTATTTTATGATGTATTCCTCATCCATATGGTATCGCTTCAACATGGATACATAGAATACTGGATAGACTCCTGATAAACTTGGCGGTAGTGTTAACCTGTAAGCCACCGGCCCTACAATTTCTAGAACCTAGAATAGACTGATAAATCGAGGGCTAAGCTTGCCCTTCTTGCCAAAACACATAACTCCCTTCATAGATGACACTTTCAGTAATACTTGTTCACCAACCTGAAAATCTATGTCCCTTACCTTGTGATCTGCATACTCTTTCTGCCTGCTTTAGGCTACTAGCAACTTGGTCTGAATGCCCCTTACTTTTTCCTGTGCTTTCCTCACCAAGTCCACGCCCAAAGGCTTCACATCGCCTACCTCAAACCAGCCTATGGGGGATCTACACCCCCTTCCATACAACACCTCAAATTCTGCCATATCGATACTGGAGTGGTAGCTATTGTTGTATGAGAACTCACACAATGGTAGAAACTGGTCCCAATTACCCCCAAAGTCAATCACACATGCTCTCATCATGTCTTCCAATACCTGGATTGTCCTGTCCGAGTGACCGTCTGTTTGAGGATGGAATGTTATACTGAAAGTGAGTTGAGTGCCCAACTTTTCATGTAACTTACCCCAGAACATAGAGGTAAACTGTGTACCTCTGTCTAAAATGATGGATAGTGGCACCCCATATAGTCTGACGATCTCTTTAACATAGATCTTAGCCAACTGTTGCAAAGTATAATCCATTCTGACTAAAATGAAATGAGCTGACTTTGTTATCTTGTCTACAATGACCCAAATAGAGTCATACTTTCCCAAAGTCTTGGGAAGACCCACCACAAAATCCATGGCTGTCCTCTCCGATTTCTACTCGAGAATGGGCATCCTCTGAAGTAATCCTGCAAGCCTTTGGTGCTCGTACTTGACCTGCTAACAATCATGACACTTGGACACAAAATCATCTATGTCCCTTTTCATCCCAGGCCACCAGTAAAGTTGCCTCAAATCCCTGTATATCCTGGTTATGCCCTGATGAATCGAATATCGCGAACCATAAGCCTCTGCCAACAGCTTTTGAATTATGTCATCAACTCGAGGAACACAAATCCTTTCTATGAAATTCATCACCCTACCAGAATCCAATGTGGCATCCCTAGACTCTCTGGATATTACCTTGCTCTGAAGCTTGCTCAATTGTGCATCCTGAAACTACTTGGCCTTTACCTCTTCTATGAAAGTGAATTTGACCTCAATATTGGCCAACACCCTACCCTGTTCTGAGATTCCCAGTTGCATGAACTTAGATTCCAGAGTTCAGATCTCCTTTGCCAATGGTCGTTTGGACAACTCCAAAAGTCAAACTACCCATGCTGATGGTCTTCTGGCTCAATGCGTCTGCGACCATATTAGCCTTACCTAGATGGTACTAGATGGTCACATCATAATCTTTCAACAACTTCATCCACATCCTTTGCCTCAGATTCAAGTCCTTCTGAGTGAATACATTTTGCAGACTGCGATGATCGGTGAACACTTCACACTTGACACCATAAGATACTGTCTCCAAATTTTGAATGCAAAAACCATCGCTGCCAACTCCAAGTCGTGGGTTGGATAATTTTTCTCATGAGCCTTCAACTGCCTAGAGGCATATGCTATAACATTCCTGTCCTGCATTAACACTGCACCCAAACCTGAATGTGAAGCATCACAATATACAATAAAATCCTTACCTTCAACCGGCAAAAATAGAATGGGATATGTGGTAAGAAGTGTCTTAAGCTGTTGGAAGATCTCATCACACTTGTCGGACCACACAAACGGTACTTTTTTTTGAGTCAACCTTGTCAAGTGAGTAGCAATGGAAGCAAAATCCTTGACAAATCTACGATACTACCCTGAAAACCCCACAAAACTACTCACCTCAGTCACAGAGCTAGGCCGGACCTAACTCTTAATTGCCTCAATCCTCTGGGAATCCACCATCACCCCATTTTATGACACCACATTCCCTATGAAGGCGATTGAAGTCAACCAAAATTCACACTTAGAAAACTTTGCATAAAGTTTCTGATGCCTCAAGATATCCAACACAATACGTAGATGTTCGGCATGCTCTTCCCTACTCTTGGAGTAGATCAAAATATCATCTATAAACACAATGACGAACGAATCCAAATATGACTTAAATACCCCATTCATCAAACTCATGAATGCTGCCAGTGCATTGGTCAACCTAAATGACATCACTAGGAACTCGTAATGTCCATATCGAGTCTGAAAAGCAGTCTTAGGGATGTCCTCGGGCCTAATCTTTAACTGATGGTAACTTGACCTTAAGTCAATCTTTAAAAACACAGATGCACCCTATAGCTAATCAAAGAGATCATCTATATGGGGTAAAGGGTACTTGTTTCGAATGGTAAACTTGATCAATTGTTTGTAGTCTATGCACATCCACATACTACCCTCCTTTTTTTCACAAACAAGACTGGAGCACCCTAAGGTGAAGAACTGGGATGGATAAAACCCTTATCAAAGAGTTCCTGAAGCTGAGTCTTAAGTTCCCTCAACTCTGCCGGAGCCATACAATATAGAGGAATGGAAATTTGGCGAGTGCCCGGCACCAAATTTATACAAAAATTAATATCCCTATCCATAGGTATACCTGGCAGGTCTGCCAAAAACACCTCCTAAAACTATGAAACAACCGGAACTGACTCAATCGATGGGGACTCCACATTATCATCCCGGAGATGAGCCAAGAAGGCCAAACAACCTCACCCCACTAGCTTTCTAGCCCAGACAAATGATATGGTTCTAGCCGGCTTAGGCCTGTACACATCTTCCCACTCTAGCCTATCCTTACCCGAAATTTCTAAAGCCACAGCCTTAGTATTACAATTCAATATTACATGATAAGTAGATAACCAAGTCATGCCTAAAATAACATCAAAGTCTAACATGTCCAGAATAACCAAATCTACCCAAGTCTGCAACCCCACAAACACTACAGGATAAGTACGATAAACATGAGTCACTATCACGAACTCTCCAACTAGGGTAGAAATATGGATAGGAAAATCAAGGACATCACAAACAAAATCCAGACCCAAGGCAAAATTCACAGACACATAAGAGTAAGTAGAACCTGGGTCAAATAATAAAAAAGCCATCCTATCACAGACAAGAATGGTACATGTGATCACTGCGTCTGATGCCTCGGCCTTAGATTTCCCTGGAAAGGCATAATAGTAAGCTCGGTCATCAATCCAAGCAACTTCTCTAGCTAGCTGCTCCACTCCCCTGCCCATGCCACCATTTTCTTTGCCTCCTCGACCCCCCTTGAATTTACCTCGCCCACCCTGTGGACGACCTCTAGCATGGATACCTCTACTTGCTGGAACCACAACCTTAGACTGCTACTGAGTCTGATTAACCATCTGTCTATGAGGTCACTCCCTCTTAAAGTGACCCAAATCACTGCAATAGAAACACCCGCTATCAAGAGTAGGCCTATTATTAGATGTGTATGAAGCTCTCTGGCCTCTAGGAGATGAAAACTATTGACTATCTCCCAGATGACCACTTGTGGTAGCTGGCAGATCTGCCTGAATAGGATAGGCAGAGTACACCTGCTGATTCTGGCCCCTGGAGTACGAACCACTGAAATTTCCATCATTCCGAGACTTCTTTGCTAACACTTTATCCTGCCTAACCTGTCTGACCCCTTCTAACTTCTTTACATAGTCTGTGACCTCATTGAAGCTCTTCCCTGCTAAAATCATGTGCACCGACAACACTTGCAATTCAGTATTTAAACCTTTCACAAACAACCAAATCCTATCCTCTTCGGTGCCCAACAACTGAGTAGCAAAACGAGATAAGGCATGAAACTTGGCCTTATATGCTAAAACTGACATGTTACCCTGCTCAAGAAATAGAAACTCGTCCTTCTTACGATCCCTCAAGGTACGGGGCACATACTTCTCTAAGAAGAGAGCATGAAACTCAGTCCAAGTCAGTGGAGGCAAATTCGATGGCCGATATTCCACATGAGACCTCCACCATTGCTTAGCATCACCCTGCAACTGAAAAGTGACGAACTCAACCCCATGTTGTTGCATAATGCCCAGCTTATGCAGCATCTCATAACAGTCCAAGATAAACTCACAAGCATCTTCCTTCTCAGTACCCTGAAACATAGAGGGTTTCAGCTTCAGAAATTTAGTCAGCATTTCATGCTCATTCCCTGTCATAATCGGTCCTAGCATTGGACGGAAGAACTCATCAGTACCCAATGTCGCATCCATCTTCGGAGCCACTGCAATCGCTGGTTGGGTGCCCAGAACCTGATCTGCATTACCCGTGGAGGTGGCTCCCCGCACTAACCAGTCCACTAAGAATGCTCCACACCTGCTGAAATGCTTCGGTCATGATAGAGGGAAGGCTTGCACCTCTAGCTGGTGCCTCTTTCGCATGTTCTGCGCCCTCCCCAACCACAACCTCAACCTCCTCTTTAACATGATTCTGGGGTGGGGGAGGGTGGCCTCTCGTGCACCTTCAGATGCTTGAGATCCACCCCTGGCGGGTGCTGCTCTACCTCGGCCCCTGTCCCTGCCCCTTCCTCTACCTCTGACAGTTGGGTTTGCTGCTGGGACCGCTGCTCTTGCTCTATTGTTTCTCATATTAACCATCTGCGGAAAAAGAGTGAAAGGAGTTGGATACCAATTTGTATCACCAGATACCAATTGGAATCAAGTTATAGCACGAAGGAATAAAGAAGATATAGTTTTCCTAAAGTCCTATAGCCTCTCGAGGAAAAGCACAGACGTCTCCGTACCATTCCGCAAGACTCTACTAGACTTGTTTTGGTACAACGAGATCAATAAACCTATGACTCTGATACCATCTTTGTCATGACCCAACCTACCGTCAGTGGCACCCACCCAACCCCCGGATGAGCTAACTATTTAACAATCCAACACTTAGTGGAATCTAACAGCTCAAAACAAGTTTGCAACAAAAAATTCAATGTCTCAAAATACTAATATAATAGAATCTGCAAAAAACCTCCCTAGAACCTGAAAGTCATCGTACCAAAACATTCTACCAATCGTCTAGAGTACAGGGAAGCAACCCCAAAAGCAAAATGAGAGTTTAAGCCCAAAACAATTGGGCCATAACTAAATGAAGAAGACAAGGTAGCTCAACCTAAGTAGCTCACCCTTGAGATCTGAATGCGCTGGGATTACAAGTGAGATTGTTGTCAGCCGTCGGGTGATGTCCTGTACTTACAAAAAGAAAGGCAAGTGTAAAGTCAGTATACAACTACCGTGAACTGGTAGGATCATCGGCCAACTCCAATAAACAAGATATGAACAGTAAACCAAAGCTGAGAAAAGTGAAGTAAACATATAACAAGTCAACAATATAACTAGACTACAAGTCTCTTCCTTAACTTATCGACCACATGTAAACAATTAACAACAAATGACAAACCAGTGACAGTAAAAATATGTCCTTTTCACATTACCCAGACCCACCAAGGACCCGTAGGGCACTACTTATGTTTTCAACATGCAATCCCGGTCTACAATTAGACCAACCTCACTTTTAAATATAATCACCCAACCTCTCATGGACCATATAAAGAAATCACAATTCAAGAATACAACCCGGTATACTTATGGAACCATCAAAAAAATACAATCAATGCAAGTAAATCAACCTATATCAAGCGTGGTACCCGAGCCAACTGAAAAGTATCTCGTACCAAGCATGGTACCCGAGCCAACCAAAAAGTATCCCATACCAAGCATGGTACCCGAGCCAACCAAAAGGTATCCCATACCAGGCGTGGTACCCAAGCCAACCAATATGTAACCTGTACCAGTCGTGGTACCCGAGCCAACCGAATGTCACACCAAATCCAATCAATGAACAAAGGCATACTTGTAAACCAACAAGCAACAAAACAAGTTCATTTCACAAGACTGATAACCGGATAAGTAGACATTCATAATCTCATTCCCTAAGCATCCAAACTCACACAATACTAAGCGATAGTATATGAACACATATTGCATATTGGGAAACAATAACCATCACCTACCTCGAATTACTCAAAAACTCTATTGAACTGGAGCCTTCCCATTTTCCGAAGCTCTTGCTTGTTCTTGCTCTAAAAATCATTACAAGATACTTAAATCAGTCCACATGGTCTACTAATTACCCGAATTATGAAAAATTCCAAACTCCAGGCCAAACTATGATCATTCCACCCTTTCCCGGGCTTTTCCACCATTAATTCACCTAAGTCTATTATTTTTACGGATACATTTAGAGAATTATGGCTAATTGATCATAACCCACCAATAATATCAAGACCCAAGAACTTCTACGCCCTAGAATCCCTTTTTTTCCCGGATTCTACCATTCGTAGGTCAATCCAAACCTTCCCCCAAGTCCACAACTAACAATTCTACAATGTAGGAAATATAGTTCTAAGTTAGGGGAGTAGAATCCTTACCTTTGGGACGAAAAATGGTGAAAAGCAAAGTAAGTTTGCCCAAAATTTCCCTTTTCCCTTCTCCAAAACATTCCTAAGGAAAGACTGAATGTTTTTGTGAAGTTTTTGTATTAGATCCTGACTCAGTACGCTATAACGGTTTGTACACCGCTATAGCACTGCCGCCATAACCAAACTGACCGCTATGGCGGTGCTGACCAAAGTTGACTTCCGCTATAGCAGTCGCTGCTATCGCACAGTGACGGAACTCATCAAAGACAGAAACTCGAGAATTTCCCCAAAAGGGTCCATTTTACAACACACCTAAATTCCTGATGTTCCAGAACAACCCCTTCACGTCAACCTTCATACCGAGATTTCTACTTACCCGAATTCATTTTTGAAAAGTCCCCCGAACTCCTTTATGACTTAGCTAATGGAAAATCCAGCTCAATGCAAGATACATTACCCAATCCTCATCCAGATTGCCCTAGACCATCACTCACTCCAAAATTGGTCGAGACTAGCCTAGCCTAAAATTTTCAACTCCCAAACCCGAAAGTTTTCTAACTCAAAACTTGGCACGAAGAGTTTACCCATAACGACGAACTCGGTCATTACACATTGCCCCAAAAATATATACTATACAAATTTATGAATAAATCAAATGGAGATACATAATAAGGGAAAGGAGAAATAAATAATATCATTCTCACGCATGGGAACAAGCCTAAATTAAGTCATCTCGAACGTTCTTCATTCTTGAAATTTTTGACACTTTTGAATGCCTTTCGAGTGAAGATTTTCCCTTAATTACAATAAACAAAGCTATCTATAACATAAAAAATAATTATTTTTCAACCCCTAGGGACAATAGTTTGCGCAACTCCACATACATATCCTTCAAATTTATCAAATAGTTGGATGATTGTCTTTTATCGGTCGTGGACCAATTAAACACAAGGTGATCTTCAAATGGACCCAATACACCTTATGTATTGGCCAAACTTAGGCCAATGCGCTAATTAAAAGATTTGATTTCACTTTACGCTAGGTGCTTAGAGTGAGTTTTGAAATAATAGACCAGAAACCCAAGTGAACAACTTGTGGTGGAGAAATGACAATCATTGGATCAGCCAACGATCCAACTACCGCCAGGGTACCCCGAGAAATATTTGGTCTTTTAAGTGATAGAAACGATTGCTACCCGCATAACCTCCCTTTAGAGATCTAAAATAAGATAAATGTTAATTGGCAAAAATATGTCGTGAATGCAATAGCAGTTATATATTTGAAATTTAACAAGTAATTTGCAGAAAGTAACAATTAATAAAAATAAAGTTAGCCAAACAATAAATCTTTTTTATTAGAATCTAGATAAATCCCTGGCAGAGTCGCCATTCTGTTACAATCGTTTTCGAAAACTCAAAAATGTCATAACTTTGTGGCAAAATTATTTGATTTTTTTATTTTTTAAAAAATATTAGAAGAGTCGCCACTTAATTTTTGAAAAATTAAGAAATTATTTAAAAAGTAATTTTAGGGGAAAACCCTTATTAAAAACCAAAGTCTAGGTAAAGGTTCAAGTTAAATTCGAAAGAAGGTATTAGGCACTTTCAAAAATCTATAAAGCATGGTTCCTAACGGATTAAACTTATTTGGATAATTTTAAAAATTCTTGAGTTACTTTATGAAGATCTTATTTTTTTAAAATAAATAAAATTTATTTGATATTTATCCATTTAATTCATTCTAAATGATGAAATAAACTTAATGTCAAAGTTTTAAAGTGATTCTAACTTTAACAATTAATCCGGATAAAGATTTTGAACTAAATAATTAGTCCAACTCCTGAACGTGGATCAAGTTTTTTAATAATTTTGAAATGATATAAATAAATCTTCAAGTTATTCTACGAGCTTAAGTTTTGCGTAAATAAATCGAGTTTTTGGTAATCAAATAATACAAGTAAGCAATTTTGTCTTGTAGCAAAATTAAATAAATAACCAACTCGGAGAGTATTCACCTAAGTTAAAGAAAATATTTGCATTCACAAACAAATATAAGGTAACAATATGGGGGTGAAGCAGCGAAAATTAATAAATAAATAAATAATATAGCAAAACGACTGCTCTTATATATATCTGCTGCAATTGGGCTTATTGCTCAAATATTATTATCCTGATCTACTGTTGCTTAGTTATTTCGCTTAATATCCATCTGGGCTTTGGCTCAAAATTCTTTGAATCTGTTTAGCTGCGGATGAGGTTTGACTCGAGAGAATATCAATGCAAGGAATGGGGAGTTCAATGGACTCATTCAGAATTTCATGCATAGAAGGCAAAGGATAAGAAATTAACATGAATTCATATTAGATAGTTACAAGTTGAATAAGCTAACATTCAATCGAGCAATGCTAGCTAACAATTAGATCAGGTAGTACTTTTTTAAGTCACTAAAGGTTGTTAAGAGTAAATTAGACTAAAGGCAATCAGTAGTAACTAAAATTATTTAACCTTTTCTCTAAACTGTATACAGCACATAAACAGAGACTTTGAAAAATATTGTTTGAGGATTATTTCAAGTCTCAAGCGTGAAACCAGGCCAAGGACATAATTAAATAGCAACAAGCTGATCTTTTTCGAGAAAAGGGAAAGAAATGAAGAAAAAAGCCTGGGATTACGTATGCACTAACTTGTTGATTAAGTTTAACAATATTTTAACAATAGATAAATGCGTTTAACATATCCAATCCCATATCTCTGTGTAGAAATAAAGAAACAATAAAATTTGATTGACGAGAAGGCATAACAGACCAATAAAAATGCAGGGGAAGTATTCTATAACTTGTTTAAAAGATTATTTTCCAGCCTATTTGAACTAAGCATGAGTAAGGTAATTACAAATATAAAATTAGAGCATATAAAAGTATATTCAGATTCACAGAGACATGACAAATACTCATGGACACAGCCTATTTGAACTAAGCCTGAGTAAGGTAATTACAAATATACAATTAGAGCATATAAAGGTATATTCAGATTCACAGAGACATACCAAATACTCATGGACACTCAAGCAATATTGAAATCTTGAAAGCTTCAAGTAAACAATTCCAAAATAGAGCAAACAGATAATAAGCTGTCTATTTTGGATTGGAAAAAAAATCACACATGATCTTGAAAACCGCAAACTCTGTTTGTGGATAGCTTGAGTAATCACAACTCTTAAACCATAAAATTTTCCAACTATGATCATTTTAAGGCAAGAATGGTATTGAACTTTTTAAGACTTGGTTGAAACAAGCATGTCACGTCCCGAGGCTACCCTATAGATGCAACACGGTGCTTAGTGTTACACGTAACCCCAAGCTAACCCATGGTATGGCATGACTAAGCATTTTTTAATAAAGTACTAACTGTGTTGAAGCTAAACTGCTGTAAATAAATAAGTTTGGGAAATAATCCAATAATCATGTAAATATATATATATAAATCTGATAATAGTCTAACTCAACACTGACTGTAAAAGCTAAACTAATACTATGTCTGAAGCCTCTATCTGAAGTGAGCTGCTGGGACAAACCCCCAGCTAACTCTAAAAGTCTGAAAACTAAAAAGTAAAGACTAATTAAGTAAGCATAACTATCATCCTCGAACTATGAAAACTCACCACTGGGCTGCTGAGTAGGGACTGAGGAATCGTACTACGTGCGGTTTGTATACTGAGGGTCTGAACCTACATCATGATAAGATATAGCACAAAAGTATGCGTCAGTACTTGGAATGTACTGAGCATGCAGGATATATGCAAAACTGTATGTATAAATGCTGAACATGGATAATATGTTGAATGTAAAACTGAAGGATAAACTGATGCAATGATCAAGTATTTAACATGAACTGGAATATACTGAGCTGAACTGAAAAATTGAATACAAGGTCAATGAAAATGCTGAATCTGGACTGTGGGAGCTACTGTTAACCGACATGCCCCAAGTTGAGCTAACTATGGGGCCAACCTGTAACCCTAGTTAGAAGGGTGTTCATACCTTGCCAAGGGTATAAACATAATCTGGCGTGGATCCACTAATCTGACTTCCAATAAGGGACTAGGGTGTCAAGCCAAAATTGACGGGTGACGCCTTTAGAAACTACGGTGGCACCGTAGTTCTGTGAATTAGGGACTTCTACAAAAGGTCTCAGCCTAAACTGGTGGGTGAGCCTTGATCCCTTCATCCACTCGGTGCTAAGCCTACTCCCAACTAAATATACAAGTAATGAATACAAGTTGAAATACTAGATAGCTCAAATACTGATATCTCTGAGAATGCAATATAATAATACTAAAAACTAACAGCATTCTAATCCTGAAATATAACTAACTGCAATATTTGTTTAGCATGCACGAATTTAATGTACTGAAATTAGCAACATGCTAGGGTTATACAATTCTGAGTATATGACTATTCTAGGTTTCCAAGAAAACTCATGATGAATCTCATACACAACCATAGAAACTGAATTACAATAAATGCATAGAATTTAGGAACCCTAGGTCTGAAGAACTGACTGAAAAAACTGAAGAACTAGGTTGTATCTAGGGACTCAATGGGTGAAAGGAACCCATTGTGAAATCTCACATACCTGGAGGTAAAATCCACGGAATAATCCTTCGATGTGGGGCCTGGACTTGGGAGAACCTTTTGCTTGTTCTTGAGAGGAAAGAAGCATTTATTTTTCTCCAATTTTGCTAAGTGTCGAATAAGTCTGAGGGAATGAGGAGGTTTGGGTAGTTTTAGGCTTAGAATTAGCCTTAGGCTTAGTAAAATGACATAGCTTAGCTTTTAAAAGGGGTAGGAAAAGTTTGGAATACCCCTGGAAAATTAAAAGAAAGCTGTTGAAATTCTCGGAACATCAAACCACGGATTGGTCGATGGACCGTGGTTCTGAGTGATGGACCATCGACTGAATCTTGTTTCTGTCCTTGAGTTCTGGGGGTTCTCTAATCTGCTGATTCCATGAGTCACGGGACAACCATGGTTCCAAATGATGGTCTGTGGTTTGACTCGTGCTTTTTGGACCTTAAGCTGAGGTTTCTCTGATCAAAAGGAACCACGGATTGACATGATGGACTGTGGTTCTAAACTATGGTCTGTGGTCCCATCC
This sequence comes from Jaltomata sinuosa, assembly GCA_003996215.1. Classification (NCBI taxonomy): domain Eukaryota; kingdom Viridiplantae; phylum Streptophyta; class Magnoliopsida; order Solanales; family Solanaceae; genus Jaltomata; species Jaltomata sinuosa. The sequence continues at coordinate 462,978 of QJPP01000303.1, forward strand.
GTGGTCTTGAGGTGGGAAACTGGCATCTCCATCAAGGCCAAATCCATGAGTGACAAAATGGACGATGGTTTGAAACCACTATCCCTGATATCAACCATGGAATGACCGGGGTCAACACTGGGGTGCAGACCATAGGCCAGATCACGGGTCATGATTCTGAATGACGGTCTATGATCTTGACCATAGTTTCTGGAAACTTGGAATTTTCTAAAAAAAATCCTGCTAAGTGATGTGTAGTAGTTGGTTCAGATTCTGGGTTGTTACAAAGACATGGCCTTCTACCTTCACACAGTATCATAGATTTACACCAATAATTATTAGCTCAGGTTACCTACCCTCTTAACAAGCAGAATTGATTTTCGACAGATTCTAAAACTTAAAACTGCCTAAAGTGACAACCTTTTTCCCATTTGGTTTTTCTCCCTTGAAGAACTAGAAATTAATCCCAAGAGGAAGTCTAATATTCTCTTGATAAGCTTTAAGTAGTATTGTGAACAAAGCAAAGACTAAAAAATATGCTTGAAAATGTTTTGAGGACTGCAAGTTATGGTCTAAACTTTGATATTTTTTCAAAGCTTGATTCTTTAAGAAAGACTAGAGAGTATCCTTAAAGAGACTTGGCCATTTTCCTTTTAAACTCTAAATGATATGTGAGAATCAAGTACAGTTTTTCAAGGATTTTCAATTGTTGACCTTAACAAATGAACTTATGGATAGATAACTGGTCATTGAGAGACTTCATTCCATCCTAAAGTTCTATTCTTTGAGAATAACTAAAAAGTTATCTCAAATAGAACCTCATAGACCTCCTTCCATATTATGAAGCAAGGAAGTCTTAGAGGATGATCAACCAACTTAAAGAACACATAATAGACATTCAATCAAGAGGCAAAATGAAAGAAAGAGCCTCAGAAACTTCAACATTATAATACTGTCAAATTATCATATTAAAAATAAACTCAAAGCTAACAAATAGCAAAACTTTAGAAATAACCTATAGAGGATTCACATGTCTCTCTCATACCACATAAGCATTACATACATCTATAGACATCTTTACCAAAGATTCCAAACAAAAAACATAGTAGAATTTATGAATACTTTTTTCACTCCTATTTCATGAATCAGAAGATAGATCATACAACTACACGATTCATTATGCCGAATTAACACGAGAAAAATAGAGAGTGAAGAATAAGGTTACGATTTTACCTCTTCTGGAATAGTGAACTTGAACGACGAGTTGTCGGAGAAACTTCAAACTTCCAATTTAGATTAGGATTTCTTGATTTTTCAATAGTAAGAGGAAAGGACCCTCCAATACTATGAGAATATCAAGAAAAGGATTCAAAAACCGTCCTCAAATCAATGGGAATAGGAGTATTTATAGGTGAACATAGGGTTCAAATTGGAGGGAAAACGTTTGATAAGATTTTTTTCAAAATTCAAACAGGAAATCCTCCAACCATCCACATATGTACTAATTAGAGTCCAATCGGACGATCTTGAGAAGATTTCACCATGAATTGTGGGATTAGAACATCAGAGAGATACCTTTATATTTCTAAAACCTTCGCAAACTGGTGTTGGGCATATGATGTAGTACGAACGAAGAGAATCCAAGGATCCTTGATCAAAAAAGGGCCTCGTTTGGTGAATTTTTGGTAGAGTTTGCCGTCATTTGGTGAGGATTTGAGCGATTTGGAGTTGTTCTGTGTTGTTCATCAGCGAAGAGGAAGAAGAGAATAAGAGAGAGGGGCATGGGATTTAAGGGTGTGCGTAAGAAATTGGATGCGTCCTTTTGGATAGAAAATTGAACGCGTGGGGTGAGTGAGGAGTGAACATATGGAAAAGAAGTGGGAAATGATGAGAAAAATCATAAGGATTTGATTGATTTTGGAGATCTTGGGCTCATGTCTGTGTATTGGGATCAGAACTTTAGTGTTTTGGACTGAATTGATGGTCCATTAAGAAATAAATTAAAGGACCAGGTTCTTAAGAATTGAGACGAAATTAACTTCTTAATTTATTAATCGAGCTTCTAAATTTAACAATTAGAATAGTCATTTTAATATAAAGTATTAATTATTTCAATAATCAAAAGTCTAATTATGCAATTTAATTAATTTTTAAAAAATAAAAGATTTAATTAATCGCAAGCTGTAACTCGGAGAAATATTCTCTGAATTATTAATTAAAGTAAAAAAGTTCATATAAATCTATATATCATAAATATATAGAGATATATATTATTTATTGAAAATAATAAAGTCGCCTTGGAATTAATTATAAAAATATTCCTTTTAATTTTAAAATAATTATTTTAAGTTATTATAAGTGAAGAAGATCAATAATTAATTCGATTGAGGAGGGTTTTTATTTTAAATTATTATAATTGAAGAAGATCAATAATTTATTCGATTGAGGAGGGTCAAAATTGGGTGTCAACAACATGTTTTTGTACCCTCAACCTTTTAAGACCACAATAATTGATGCAAGTCGAGTTTCCTCAAAACCTTGCACACAAAGTCAAGCTAAGGAGTTTGTAGACTTTTCATCGAGTCACTACTTTGGAGTCTTGGAGTGTGCTTGGAATGATGACTTGAAGGCCAACAACTTACTCAAATAGAAGTACAAGGAGGAAGAAAAAGGGCAATGTATGCAAAAAGGCTATTTTAAAATACAAGTCCTCAATCCTAAGAAGACTAAGAAGACCCTTATTTTATTAAGTATTTTTATAATAATTATCATTAGTCTTCATCCTTAGTCTAGCTTAATATAAATAATATACTTAATCATTTTATTCGGTAGATTATTTTGATTATTGAGTTTATGTGTGAAACTCTTGTGAAAGTTGAGGCTAAGGTCATTGTTGCTTGAAATGTTGATGGGATTGCTTGCTAGAGGACATCATTGCCTCTTGAGGGTTATCTCTATAGGTTGGTGCTTATTTGAACATTCAAAAGAGGTCTTTATTTTAATATAGTATTGGTTGCCTTTGATTTCACTTTAATTCTTTGTTTTTCGCGTATCCGTTATTGTATCAATTGGTATCAAGAGCTTGGATTAGATTTGTTCCTACAAATTTAGTTTTGGAATTTATCTTCGAAAAAAATGTCCAAAAAATTCAAAAAATATCATAATTGTTTTTGTTTATTTTGTTATTTTTTATGCTAGATTCTTGTTTCCTAGTATTATTTTAGTCTAAATTCGATGTTTTTGGGTTGTGGAGAGGATTCTACCATGGAAGAGTTTTGAAGATTTGAAAACTTGAAAAAATTCAAGTGGGTCTTATTGATTTTGGTTGAAATTGACGTTAATATTGATTGGGGTTTGTTCTCTAGGTCGAGGGGGAACTAATCCTAAAATTTAGTGAAGATTTGAAGAAGGGTTTTGTTCTTGGTGTTCTTGAAAGTTTTGAAGATCTTCAAATGTTCTTGAAGAAGTAGAAGCCAAAAGGTTACATTTGATCTTCAAGATTCTTGAATTATTGACAAAAAGTGTTTGTTGGGGTCCACAAGTGGGATTACTAGTTAAAAATAATCCAAATTTCAAAATAAAAATGGAATTTTAAAAGAAAAAAAATCTTTTCCACGTGGACGCATCAGCAGCTACGTCAGCGCTACGTAGGCGCCAGTCAGTTGCCAACACAGTGCAACACATGCGCCAGTCAGCTACTAACACAGTGCCACGCAGATGCCAAGTCAGCTGCCAATGCAGCAACCTGCAAACATCAACCTCACTCACGCTAGCTGGTGCGTGGACCACAACTTCAGAGAGTGGGCTGTTTTTCAGCCTCAAAATTTTTTCTAAATGTCAAATTTCAGCTCCCAATTTTTTTTTCTAAGTGTTAAATTTGGTCTGTTTCTTCTCCTACACTCATTTTTTTTAATTTTCAATTAATCAATAATTAATTATTGATTTTAATTACTTGTTAACTAGTTCTTCATCCTCATCCCATTTATTTAATTCTCTAAAATTAATTAACATCAAGTAATTCCTTCTGCTTGCTTGATAATTAGTTCTTGAGTCCGAAAAAAAGAAATTGTGCCAAATTTTTTTCTTCAATTTTTCTTGCTTATTTTTGTTGAAAATTCTTGAATCCCTTTCATTAGCTTTTGAGCATTCTTTCTCGAGTCAACAAAAATCTATTCTACCCTTAAGATTGATTTGTGACTCTTGGCAAGCGCTTGATCGAATTGAATAACAATTTTGGTCGGATCCTTGAGTGGTAAAAGGATAAAGTGTGTGAGTATATTTGAGTGGTGCTAGCCAAGCACAAAAGAGTGCAAATACGAGTGAAAAAAAGTGAGAAACTTTTATTACTAATCTTGTTTGCTCGTTTTGTAGGTACTTTGAGTTATAAGGAAGTATGTCTACAAATAGAAAGGTGCAAGTTCTCAATTTGCAATGGCCTACCTTATTTATTGAAGCTAGTGGAGAAGAGTATGAAAAATGAGAATTCATGATAGATGAAATCTTTGCTAGCTACAACTATTCACAAGAAAGGAAGATAGATTTGATTTTTGGGACCTTTGAAAGAAAATTTATCATCTATTGAAAGAATTATCGCAATCGAGAAAAGACATTGGAAAGCCCGATTGATATTTCGGATGCATTAAAAGAAAAATTGAGATAGCATTACCCCGAACCTCATGAAAAAGGGTATAGAAGAATCAAAGACACTTCACAAAAGAAGAAGCAAGATTCCTCAAAAAGGATTCTTGATGTTTCTTCCTATGGCAATGAGAGACAAAAGATTGAGAGGAGTAAGAGAGTACAAAGTGGCAACTCTAGAGAGAAAAAAGGAGAGAATGAGTGGAGTGAAGTGAGAAAGTTTGCACAAAATTAATCTAATCTTTTTGTTTGTCCTTCTCTTAGTAAGGATAATTGTGTAGGTACAAGGTTGACAAATGGAGGAGCACAAACTTTCAACAAGGATATTACCCTTAATGATGTGATAAATGTGATAGTCTCATTGGACAAATAGCTTAAAGTGCGTTTCAACACGTTGAGGGGAGTTTCACCCCAAGGTAAAGAAGATTTTTCTTGTAAACTTCAAAGTAAAATAGCAACTTGAGACTTTAAAATTCTTCAATGAACAAAGTGTGAGTGATAGCTTGTCTTCTTGTGAGCTTAATGATTCTTTACCATATTATGATAATGTCTTTGTTCAGATTGTTCTTACACTAGTTGATCCTATTGATGATCAAATTAATCTTAAAAATTCACTCAAATAGCAGTCAATATAACCTTTAAACTCAAAATAATTGTACTTTATTTTGATAACCTTATTATAGCCAGCTTCTACAAGTTGTTTACTTTTATTAACCAGATTAATAATTTGAGTAATTGTAGGATTTTGATTCTAATCCTACAATTTTATAAAGGTGAGGATATTTTTTTGGGTGCTTGGTAAATAGACATTAAATATTCTATGTATATTCATTATATAATTAATGTATAATTATTTTTTCTCATTATATAATTTTTAGGTCAGTAGTTAATGTATAATTACTAAATATTTGATGTATAATCATTGTATAATTAATGTATAATTATCTTTTCTTCTTATATAATATTTATACAAAAGTTATATATTAATTATACATCAATTATAAAGGATAGATATTGAATTGTATATTTAAATCATGTATAAAAAAAATTCTCGCAGCTACAAAAAGTTCATAAATCTGATATGACCACACTTTCTATGACTATTTTTTGTAAACTAATTTTTAGGGCTTCAAAAAGTTATAAGCATTTTGAGTTTGGCTATATAAATTTTTTCCCCTTAAGTTTTCTTGCAAGATCAATTTGTGTCCATCTAGTGTTGACACTTGTACTTTGAATGAGTTGACACTTGTACTTTGAATGATAGTACATTGTCATGTAATTCTTTTTCATATAGTGATAATGTCTTTGTTAAGAGTGTTCATACACTAGTTGATCCTATTGATAATCAAATTGATTCTTCTTGTAAGATCGATTTATGTCTACAAAGTGTTGACACTTGTACTTTGAATGATAGTATATTGTCATGTGATGAAGAAAGTGGAGAGAGTGGTATATTTAAAAAGAAAGATAACATGCTTAAAATTCACTTGTTGACCTATTTCTTGAAATCCATTAAAAATATAGGGTTGGGTGAAGATTGTTCTAACTATCCAATTGTTGATATTGACCTCTCATTTTTTAAAAAGGATGATCCTTTGCGTAAAGATGGCATTGATTTGCTTGATCATTTGAGAAATTCAACTAGTGATTGTCCTTATGATGTTGGTGATAATTGTGACCTTTGTATGACACCCCACCTTTGTTTGATAAAGATAAGGATGAATTACTTATTTCATGTGATGATTTGAGTTATAGCTTCTTTGGTTTAAATGATGGTTTGTGTCAAATTGGGGATTCTTCTTTTAAAAGGGAGGGAGATACTTGTTTAAAATATAGTATTTCTTCTTTGGGTTGTTCTTTCATGATAATATGTTTGATGATATTTTTGAATCTAATAGTGACCTTGTACATGCGGACCCCATGGATGAAGTAATTTTGGGAGACGCCTTTCTTTACAATCTATTTACGTATGATGATGCTCTTACTTGTGTTGAGTGTGCATCTTATGTTGATATGAGTTCCAAGGGAGTAGATGCTTGTTTTCTTGTCCACGGTATTTGGATGCCCTTTCCATTTGATCCCGGTGGTACTTTAAATTTGTGTGATTTGGTCATGATATCACCTTGGAAGTGATTTTATCTTGAAATAGAGGATCAGTTGTGCTTTATGTCTCCTAGAACCAATGTGATATTGACTACTTGGTATTTTAACACCATTAGGACTTCTAGGAAATTCATATTTCATGATCTTTGGAATAGCCAAATATTTTGTGTTTCATTTGAAAGATTGTTTCTTATGAGAATAGTTGATGCTTGGTATATAACAAGTTTGTGTATCCTTGGCATGTTGGAAGGATTGATAGAGCTAACACTAACCCTCATTTCTTGAGGTCCTTATTGTTGTTTGTTTTCCCTATGGTTTTGCTAGATTTGAATTCGAGGACGAATCCTTTTCAAGAAAGGGAGAATGATGCAAACCGAGTTTCCTCAAAACCTTGCACACAAAGTCGATCTAAGGAATTTGTAGAATTTTCATCGAGTCACTACTTTGGAGGTTTGGAGGATGCTTGGGATGATGACTTGAAGGCTAGCAACTTACTCAAATGGAAGTACAAGGAAGGAGGGAGAAAAGGGGCTATGTATGCAAAAAGGCTATTTTTAAAATACAAGTCCTCAAGCCTAAGAAGACTAACAAAACCCTTATTTCATTAAGGGTCTTTTTGTAATAATTATCATTAGTCTTCATCCTTAGTCCAGCTTAGTATAAATACTACACTTAACCATTTTATTAGGTAAACTATTTTGATTATTGAAATTATGTGTGAAACTCTTGTGAGAGTTGAGGCTAAGACCATTGTTGCTGAAATGTTGATGGGATTGCTTGCTAGAGGACATCATTGCCTCTCGAGGGTTATCTCTATAGGCTAAGTGCTTATTTAAACACTCAAAGAGGTCTTTACTTTAATATAATATTGGTTGCCTTTGATTTTACTTTTATGTCTACCTTTCTATCCTTTTTATCTTTAATTCTTTGTTTCTTTGTCTTCCGCGTATCCGTTATTGTATCAGTAATCTCACACATAAAGTCATCTTTCTGATCCAAGATAACATGCAATAAATCACTGGATAAAAGCAGGAGAAAAGTACGATATAATCATAACTCAACTTCGAGAATAGTGATTGTCAACAGTTATGTGGCAAGTGCTTTTGCGTCAACCAAGCAACAATATTTTCCCTCATGTACATGTGGGCAAATGGCAATATTGCTTCTTCAAGTACAGGGAAAGCACAACTCATTATATAAACTATGAAAGTGGAAACCTCTTGAAGATAAATTTTATACAGAAACCAAAGGGTGAAACTTAAGTAACAAAGAAACAACCTATCTTCCAAATAAAACACTCAAGTATTACAGGCTAGACTCTGAATACACCCTCAGTGAACTCGTTATGTCATAACAACTTCTAAAGTGGATGATTTACACATTCCACGTCCGTTTCCTTTCTTTTCTCTCTTATAGATTGACAGTGGAGATCCCTGGTAAAACTTGTAGTGGTATCCAAGAAGTACAGAACGATTGACATTACACAGCAACCTACAAACATCGGTATGGGACCAAATATCCAAAGGAAGAGAGGAAATGACAAATAAAATGCGCGTAGTCCAAGTGACCAAAACATGCTCCCCCGGTTCAAATTCCTTGCGACATACTCTATAGAATCAGATCTGTCTTTGAAGGTAGGCACAGTAGCTAAAAAGCTAACATGGGCGTAGTACCTGATAGATTGAACATTGCAGAGAAATGCAACTAGAAAGCAGAGTAGGATGGTAAAAAACTTTATAGAAGACATCATAGATGTTTTATTCCCAAACAGTAGCTCAGAGTGCGTATAGCTTGATTTATTGCTTACGAATACACTAATGATTGAGCTGAGCGTAATTGCAGTTGTTGCTAAAAGGGTAGATGCCATAATGTTGTTCCGTATAGTTTGAACTGCAAGAACACCATTCTTTATTGGATCCTGGATATAGTTACCTCAAAGTGAATTGAAATTGCATAACTGATTGTCAGTTGCTATTGATTGATTTTCTACCAGAACAGAGCACTAATAATATGCTTCTCAATGTATAGCACATAAGCAGGAAACAAGAATGAAAATGCAAAGCATGGACATGAAGAAAAACATTAAGATAATTGAGATCTTATAAGAATCAATTAAGTTAATCGACATAATACATCCGTGTCCGATAAGTTCTGCAAATCAGACACTGGTTTATTTTTTTCTTCTCATTTTAGACTCTCTTCCTCCCCCTTCTTCCTTTTGGCAGAGAGTAAACCATGCAATGTTCTAACCAAGTTGCTCCTAAATAGCATTCCACATGAACCAGATTACTCATTAACATTAGAAACTTATTTGATGTATACGAATTTATTCCACAACCAAGTTATTTTGATAACTTCCTGCAATCACATAAAAGAACTCCAGAAGTCGATCAAAGAAACAAAGTCATGGTTCAGGGTCGTACTTCGTGACGACAGATAACCTCACTCACTATTGTTGCTCTATCCAGATAAGTAGATTTCTGTGAGTAACATCGTCCTTAGTAAATATAATCAATCAACAGACAACGCTGCAATCAAAAAAATGCAGTTGGCATATGTACACTCTATATGCATTAATCTGTTAAATTCAGACCCTTCCCATTCCAATATTATATAATTTAGTAGCTTCTAAAATCACCCTATATCAGATGTGATCATTCATAATCTTATCTGATCTTGTATGTTGGCACATGGCACATCCATCTTAACATTCGTACTTCTATGATACTCATTTTGCAGATATTTTAGGCGTCTAAGGCCCAACATTAACTCCTATATAATATTGTTTGTCCCATAACTATTCTGTATAACCTGCCTTTCACTTCATATGCCTTTATACGCTTCCTCTAAATTGTGACCATATTGGTTTCATAGAAATCTAGATTTTGCTTAGTGTCAACAGAATCAACAAAAAATAATTTGAAGTTCTTATAGGGTTAGCAAGCTTTGAACCATTTTACATAAAAGTGTGGAGATTTGACCTTCGGCAGAACCCAACAAAGTAGTCATTGCTAGGAAAGCAACGAATATAGTACAAGGCCCAAATTATGCTTGTTATAAGGCCGGGGACAGGTCAAATAGGAATAGATAGATTGTTTCTACTATATTACAATCATAGAGAAATATTTCCAAACACGAATGAGGCAGCAGACCCTTGTGAATCTATGCTACTTCCATTGAAGGCACCACACATTTTATGTACTCAAAATACCAGCCAAACTTTCTTATAAGGGAAAAGGTTAATCACAGCAGCCAAAAATAATTCCATCATAGTAAATTCATTTATTGAAAACTAAAAGATGCAGAATGAAGAACTCTATCTGAGTTGATCAAAGAGCCAATAGTTAGAAAGATTCCTCTTATGTATTTGAATGCATAATTTTCTTTCCAATAATAATTCACTTGCATACTCTTTGATTGTTTAAACAACTTCACATGATTAATTGATTCATCTCTTCAGTTATATTACCAGGAAAAAAAGCATAATAAGTTTTTCCATTTCTTTTTATTTATTTATTTATCTCAATGGTTGATGGAAGATTCTTAATCAGCATCAGAGGAAGTGTAAGTATGTTTAATACTAAATATAACTAAAACTAAAATGGTACACATGAAGATATTAAGGAAAAAAGAGCAATTGCATTAGACTTTTATAATAGATCTTTGACGAGAAAACGAGCTCTTGAGGGAAACTAAAAACTTTTACATTTGGAAGGCAAGCAATTTTACTTGGTAGTAGAAAGCATCATACAACAACAACAACAACAACAACAACATACCCAGTATATTCCCACAGTCATATACTTAACATATATGGTGGCTAATCAAAATTTTAGAGCAAAAAGTGACTGGGATACATATAGGGCTTGAATTCCTATAGCCAGTCCAAGTTAAACATGAGTTATCACACTCGAGAAGAGTTGACATCAGATTACCTTAGGTTCTACTGCTTAGTAACACACAACAAAAGTCAACAAACTAGACATAAAAAAACGCAGTGAAGATAGGCATTTATTAATACCGGCTTCCGAAGATGAGAAACATTGAAGCAATTGATTTATAAAACGTCTCTAAGTCACAAACCAGACATGGATGGAGCTAGGGTACCACAAGCGGGTTCATCTTCCAAAAATTACACTGTATATATAAGAGGCAGGGCTGATTTTCTGTATCTAAAGAACTTGGCGACCTCCTAAAAGAAGAAAGGGAAACGAAGAACCAGAGCCAAACGCTTTCGACATACAATTTTCTCATAACTATCTTCCGCAGCTGCTCAATCTTTTGCTTTGCAAACTAAAACTTGGATATCAAGGACTTCCCACTTGGAAATCCCGAGGGAAACTGGAGCACGGTTTAAAACTGGGTGATTAGCTTGGACTATAACGTTAATGTTGTGGAATTTGAATCAATTCAGAATGCTAAATTAGAGCAACTTTTCAGAGTGTCGAAACCATAATTTCATCAAACATAAAAAGAATTTTGAGAAAGGAGACTAACAGTCATAATGGAGAGGACCCAGTGATGGCGAGATTCGGAATTGATTCCGATGACGGTTCTTCTAGGATTCCGAACAATGGTAAAGAGAAGCCAAGCATGGTATGATAGAAAAATCGCAACCCCAAGAGGCACTAGTGCATAATCAAGTTGTTGTTCCTCCATCATCCTCCCCCAGCTTCTTGTTAATGTGCAGTGTAAGCTATCACAAGAATTATGATCGGAATTTAAATCACTAGTTGCGTACTACTTTACTTTACAGAATTTATTCCTGCATTATATCATGTTAAAGAATATAAACTGTAATAAAAAAATTAGTATTTATTTAGTATTAAAATATTTTGCTCTGCGTGCTTATTAACATAGAAAGATTGTTATACCATGCCTATGGGACGGGTAGACTGTGCCTATGGGCCAGGCAGAACATACCCTTTTGAAGAAGAGGGGTACCCAGACTGGTCATAAATTATAAACCCTTAAATAAAGTTTTGAAATGGATTAGATATCTTATTCCTAATAAAAAAGATTTATTAGATAGACTTCATGAAACTATAATATTTTCAAAATTTGATTTAAAATCTTCCACTAATAATACTAGTATTCCTAAAAATAATACCGCTCATCATAATGCTTATACCATGGCAGAAATAAAGAGACAGTTAAAACTTAGGTCTCAAAGGGATCATATTCCCACTACAATTCAAGACTTGATTGAGGAGATTAATAATCTCAAAAAAGAAATATCTTCTCTGAAGAATCATTATATGGTTCTTGATGAGAGAATTAGTCATATAGGAGAATTTTGTGAGCAATTCGCAATAGACATGCCTGAATCCTCTAAAAAGACTAATAGACATAGAGGAAAAAGAGATTATAAGGAAAAACCTTATAGGCAACACAGGAAAAAGAAACGCTTAGACAAGCGTGAAAAAAGGAAGAAAATTTCAAATGAATTTTTTCAGCCCAAATGGGAATCATTTAGAAAATAATTTTTCAAAAATTTCAATAATGATCAACATACATATTTTCAAGAAGATTTTTATAATGATCTTTCTAAACTAAATAAAGCTATAGCCTAGCAAATAAAGAAAATTTATTATTTAGTTTCAATATTGTACTTGTGTCATTAAGTACCCACACTTTCTGATTATTGTTTTATTGATAGTACTTTAATTATCATTAACAAAGATAATTTAATAAAATAAATGATGAAATAGAGTCCAAAGTTAGAATTATAAAAGAGACGGAGGGAGAAATTACGATTAAATTCATTTCTTTAACAGAAGAACATAACTCTTAAAAAGACAACTAATATAGTTGGGAACAAGTCTTTATTTAATTTTCAAGCTGAAATTAAGGACCCGTTTGACTATAAAAAAAAGTGTATTCACTTTATTCACTTTATTTGGTATTCACTTTAAAGTTGAAAATAGAGTTGGAGTTGTGTTTGATCATAATATTTTCAAAATTATTTTAGACTATTGAGTTGGTATAGTATTTAAAAATAAATTGAGAGGAAAAATAGAATCCAAAAATAATGAATACACCTCAAGAGGTGTTTTCAAAAAGTCAAAATTGTGAAAACATATTTTGAAATACGTTTTTAATTTTCATGACCAAACAAGTATTGTGGAATAAAGTGAAACGTATTTCAGAATATTATGAATAATATTTATGGTCAAACGCCTACTAATAGTTAACAGACTTCAAGGTGTTCACAAAGTGACGAAACCGACGATAGACAACTTTAAAGTGTTGATATAAAGGTGGTGAAGAAAAAAGTGTTCAGACAGCGAGGCAACCCCATATTACAAGGCGGAAAAGGTTATGCCTTATATTGACTAAGACTAGATGGGTCATCCCAAGGACACAAAGGGTTCAACCTGCCAATGGATTTGAAAGAAGAGAAGGAATTTGGGACAAATTTTCTTTGTATTACTCTTCTCTTCTCGTATGAATCGTTGAGTACAATGAGGGTGTATTTATACACCAACAGACCAGACTTCATAGACTCCTAATAGATGTACATACCTATACAATTACTAGTTTAATATAAATACAATTACTAACTATACAAATGCTAGTTTAGTATAAATACAATTCCTAACAATACACGTATAAGGCAAATACTAATTCCCAGCGAATTAGTAGCAATTGAGTTGGGCTGAAATAACATATTGAACTCATTTCTCTTTCAACTTCTCGACTGCTCTATCATTTTTATTCTGTGAGGAGCTCGAGTTAGCTATGATGTCAACACCTGATACGCCCAAATTACACCTCTAAAAGAAGCGCAAGCGGCCGCTGTTCAAATATAGAACCCAACTAAAGGTTGGGGTCAATCCCACAGGGAATATGGTAGGACTAAGGTCGATTTATGTTTACTTCAAGCTTTTAGTCAATTATTTCCTGTAAGTTTTTTTTTTTGTAGTAACAAGTAATTATTGTAACAAAAGTATCAAGTATCCAGTGTCAATATCAAGGATTATTATCAATAAGAGAAGTGACTAGGGCAATGGTCCCCATGAGATCATTACTTAGTAAGGCTTTCGTACTTGGGTCACTAGTTTGGTGCTTAGCATGCATAATCGGTAAGTTGGGCTCTTCTAATTCCTTGGTCAGGCAACTAGGAGAATTTCACCTCACGCCTTGGTCAGGCCGCGGGTGTAGCTTTACTAACCCTTAAACTTGATCCCAGATTAGCTATTCCTGGTAAGGTCAAGCTATTAGACGAGGGTTGGTAGCCTTGAATCTCGTTGTTTACAACCCTTTTCCCATCCGTTACCTCCTTGGTCAGGCAAGTAGGGATAAGGCGAGTTCTAACGTTTGCAACCGTTAAAAAGCAATCAAAACAAAGGGAAGAACAATACATGCATAAACACCTCCCTAGCTTACCTACATACTTAGCCTACTTCATTAATCCTTCATGGTTTCCACAACCCTAGTTGTGGATTTAGCTACTCATATTCATAAGCATGCAATAAATGTTTGTTTGATCAATCATTAAGAGATACTTACAAACAAGAATAGAGAAAACTGAAATCTTGAAGAATAATCCCAAGAACACTTCGAATTATCAAGAACGGTCTTTGAATTCAACACAAAAGTAATGTAGCAAATATCTAAAAAGTAACATGTAATAATGTTCAACGAACATAAATAAAAACCTAGGGGAAATTATTTATAGACAAAAATAAATCCTTTCCAAATCCAACTGGGAAACTGGGTCGGTAGGGACCACGGGTCAGGGTGACGGTCCGTCATTTGGGCGACGGTCCGTGGTCTTGTCAGGTCAACCGTGGTCGTGTTGGTCAAGGTCTTCTGCTCCTTAAAACGACGGCTGGGACCACGAGCCATTCTTTTGAATGACGCTTCGTCTTTTGGACTCGTGGTTCTTGGCCTACAATTGTGCCTCCTCTGCTTCAGTGATGACGAGTCACAATGGCAGACCGTCTTTTAGAAGCACGATCCGTTCTTTCGATCCGTAATCCTAGTTACACTTGTCATCTCCACAGATCTTCGGTCTATGAGTCACACGAAGGGTCCGTCTTTTGGAAAGACGGGTCATCTTTGGAGTCGTCCTTTCATCCATACTTGGCCTGGGTTTTTGATCTTCAAACAACGTGTCATAAAGACGGATCCGTCCTTTGAGAGGACGGACCGTCTTCTCAGCCGTATAATCTCTCCAGCCTTGTACTATTTCAGATCTTTGAACGACGAGTAGCAATGACGGGTCCATCATTTGAGAGCACGGCCCGTCAAGTGAAGTCATCTTCACTGTAGCGACCAAAACAACTTAAATTCCAGAGTTTTCTCAAGGATCCTATTTGCCTGCACACTTAACAAAAAACATCAAATCCACAGATAAAATGCTAAAGAACATGTGGAAATCCTAAGTATTAAGTATCGAAAGTGGTGTATTTATACACCACATCAACACCCTCAACTTAAGATTGTTGCTTGTCCTCAAGCGACACAACAATAACTATTCTATCACGACGCTATAGTAAAAGAAAACTAGGAACTAAGGCAATCATTTGATTTAGCAATTCAACACATAAAAAGTATCCCCCTCCCTTTTCAACACTAAACTAGTGACTATGTCCCGTTCATCAAGACAGCGGAAGAGGATCCATGAATGACATCACATTATCAACAGACGATATAACATACACATACGAGACTCACACCAACAGTTAGCAGTCAACGTTGCTCTAGTGCCCTTACCACAAAGAAGTCCCTATCGCACATTAATAAAATCAAGATCTCAGGGAATGAACTAACACTCGCACTCACAATAGATATTCAAGCAATGCGTGCACAATACCATAGGCTTGCCCTTATTTTCTACGCCTCGGTCTTCGGACAACTTGGTCAAGATCACGATAGGACTTTATTCGGCTTGTAATGTAGGCTCAGGGATGGGCATGGTAGATATGAGATTTAGTGACTAAGCCCTCCTTGGTACTACGCTATCTTTATTCCACTTATCAGGCCAACTTTCTTTATTTCCTCCCTTTTTTCTCCCTCTTTTTTTTTTTTTTTTTTTACATGTGGCGGGTGCGGCCTTTATTTCAAAATCAACTAATTTCCTTTGTTTTCTCTTTTCTCATTCTCTTTTTCTTTTCTTTCTTTTCTCTTTTTTTATTTTTATTTTTTTCTTTCTTTTTCAACACAGCCACCGCACCCGTTATTTCCCTTTTTCTTTACTAGCCTTCTCTTTTCATACCCCTACTCTTCACTCACCTCTACAGTAGCCACCCTCAACTTAGACGATTTGCCTAACTTGAGGTACACGATGTACAAAGAGGTACCAGGGCCAAACTAAAGATTTACGGAAAAATGGAGAAGGTGATAGGGCTAAACAACAAAAGGGGCAATTTATGCTCAAAATTCAGGGATCAAAAAGGGTGTTTACATCATTTGGTCGGTCATTTGGATAAAGTGGACTAGTTCAAAAAGGCCTATGATCCTTTCCTAACCAATCATCCTACAACTTAAGCGAGACTAACCGGCCAAGTTCTAGATTGGCACACAAAGCAATAACCAACAAATTAAGCTCACACACTCATGGCACAAAGTCAACGATTACATGCTACTTATTAGGTTCGTGTCCTAGCTTAAGCTGCTCATCAAGTCGATTCAATTACAATGTCATGCACAGATCCATAGTGGTTAGTCTATCAAGAACAAATACAATCATGTCACACAAAATTCGGAGGGGTTCCATTTTTCAAAATTTTAGTTCCGAAAAAAATCATATCACAGATTGCGCTAAGTTCCCTTTCTTCTTTTACTATCTACAACCTATACTAAACATGCCGGTTCAACAGAAATAAAAATCCTTAGGGAAAGAATACAGGGAAGAAAACCCTAAGGATTCGGGTACCTTGTGAGTAACCTCATGGGTTGCCTCGCATGCAGCGCCTGATTTAACATCGCAGCAAGACGTGGGTCTCTCTCGGCTACTCAGACTTCTCCAAGAGACCCGTCAAAATAGAGAACACCCAATGGTACCCCCACCCCACCAAAAAGATGTGTGCATTATCCTCAATGCACTAATGGAATTAAAAAACATAAAGGGGTGAGAGCATACCTGTGGCGCCTAAGCGCCGGTGCCTGGTGTCGCATCATTCGGGCCCTCAAGATCGGTACCCGTAGCACTAACATCTTTTGAGGCTAACTCCGCAGGCCTCGCCTCAGTAGTAACAGCTGCCCGAGCAGCTCTATCATCAACAGTAATAGCTGCCTCTGTAGCTCTAACATCAGTTACTCCCACACTGGGGTCTGAAGAAGGTACCGTACCACTTACCTGCTGCCAAGAATGATGGCTTCATCGACGGACCGTAGTTCAAACCACGGGTCCGTCTTGATGACACTTCGTTCCTCATCTGAGGCTTACTGTCTTCCCAGAGACCACGACTCAGATCGACGGTCCTTCCTTTCAAAGGACGGTCCGTAAACCTAGTCGTCGTCTCTAGGACTTCTGCAGTGTTGTGCTTTTTCTCCTCACCTGCACAGCCAACAAACTTTTAACCTTGGGTTGCCTCCCAAGCAGCGCTTGATTTAACATCGTGGCACGACACAAGTGTTTTGGCTACTCAGACTTCACCAAAACACTCTATAGTCTTTTACACTACAATTAACATAAAGTAAATTACAACATCATGGGTTGCCTCCCATGTAGCGCCTGATTTAACGTCGCGGCATGACGCAGACTGCTTGACTACTCAGACTTCATCAAGCTCCTCAGGTGGGACGAATTCATCTATGCTCCATGCTTCTATGGTTCTGAGCTCCTCTGCTGTGCCAAAATAAGCCTTTATCCTCTGCCCGTTTTCTTTGAACCTATTCCCCTCTTTGTTCTCGAGTTCAACAGCTCCATAAGGAAAAAATTTGCACCACCTTGAACGGTCCAATCCACTTGGACTTCAACTTGCCAGGAAACAAGTGAAGTTTGGAATTAAAGAGAAGGACCATGTCACCAGGCTGAAAATCTCTCCTTTCTATCCTCTTATCATGGTATAGCTTCATCCTTTCCTTGTACAGTGCTGAACTCTCGTATGCTTTGAGGCGGAACTCCTCTAACTCGTTCAGCTGCCCTAACCTTTGCGAGGATGCTTTACTCCAATCTAGGTTCAGCTTCTTCAAAGCCCACATGGCTTTGTGCTCCAACTCAACTGGAAGATGACAAGCTTTACCAAATATGAGCTGATATGGAGACATGCCTATTGGAGTCTTATATGCAGTCCGGTATGCCCACAATGCATCATCAAGCTTTCGAGACCAATCCTTTAGGTTTGCATTGACTATTTTGGACAGGATTGACTTGATTTCTCTATTGGAGACCTCCACTTGACCACTCGTCTGCGGATGATAAGGGGTTGCAACCCTGTGTTTCACTCCATATTTTTCAAGTAAAGCACGAAACAACTTGTTGCACAAGTGAGAGCCTCCATCACTGATAATGGTCTTAGGCATACCAAAATGGCTAAAGATGTTCTTTTTCATGAACGCTGTGATGCATTTACCTTCATTACTGGGAAGCGCAATAACTTCCACCCACTTAGACACATAGTTAACAGCCACCAATATGTACTTGTTTCCACCAGACAGCACGAATGGGCCCCAAACGTCGAATAGCTCAATCACCAGAATAGGATTCATAGGAAGCTCTTGCCTCCTTGATATGCCGCCTTCCTTCTGACACCTGCTACAAGCCTTTGCAAACTGATGGGAATCTTTATGTATAGTCGTCCAATAATAGCCGCATTGCAAGATTTTATGGGTAGTCCAGATACCACTATGATGACCTCCAATAGGGGAAGAGTGGCATACTTCCAATATCTCAATCATCTCAGCTTTCGGCATGTATCTCCGTATCATGGTATCAACATAAACACGGAACAAGAACGGCTCTTCCCAAAAGTACTTCTTCACATCAGACATGAACTTTCTCCGTTGGTGTACAAACATATCATCAGGCACTAAGTCACTTGCCAAATAGTTGGCAAAATCCGCGAACCATAGGATTAAGTCCTGAGTAGCAGCCAATACCTGTTCGTTAGGAAACCAATCATCAATCTCGAGCTCATCATTCAGCTTCACCATAGCTTCTTCTTCCAACCTGGACAGATGATCTGCTACTTGATTTTCTGTACCCTTACTGTCTTTAACCTCGAAGTCGAACTCTTGAAACAAAAACACCCATCTAATCAACCTTGACTTTGCATCCTTTTTGGCCATGAGGTAGCGAAGAGCTGAATGGTCAGTATGCACCAACACCTTGGTGCCAAGCAAATAAGATCTGAATTTCTCAAAAGCAAAGTCCATAGCAAGAAGTTCCTGTTCGGTCACTGTATAGTTCTTCTGAGCCGGGTTAAGTACCATGCTAGCATAGTAAATAGGATGAAGAATATTCTCGCGCCTTTGGCCTAGGACTACTCCTAGCGCCACCCCACTAGCATCACACATAACCTCAAATGGTTGCGAGCAAGCAGGAGCAATAATGATAGAAGTTGTAACCAACTTATCTTTCAGACACTCAAAGGCCTTGAGAAAAGCATCATCAAAAACAAATTTTACCTCTTTCTCCAACAACTTGCACAATGGATTTGAAATCTTGGAGAAGTCCTTGATAAATTGCCTATAAAACCCTGCATGACCCAAGAAGCTCCGAATACCTTTCACAGAGAGTGGTGGAGGCAACTTTTCAATTACCTCAATCTTCGCTTTGTCGACTTCTATGACCTTCTTCGAAATTCTATGACCAAGAACGATGCCTTCTTTGACCATGAAGTGACACTTCTCCCAATTCAGCACTAGGTTACACTCTTCACACCTCTTCAAAATGCAGCCCAGATGATCTAGACAATCTTCAAATGAGTTACTTACCACCAAAAAGTCATCCATGAATACCTCAATAGTGTCTTCCACCATATCTGAAAATATAGACATCATGCAACGCTGAAATATTGCTGGTGCATTGCAGTGACCGAACGACATCCTCTTGAAAGCAAAAGTCCCATATGGGCATGTGAATGTTGTCTTCTCTTGGTCTTTGGGGGCAATAGAAATATGATTATACCCCGAAATAACCATCAAGAAAATAGTACCAACCTCTACCTGTAAGACGGTCTAGCATTTGATCCATGAATGGCATTGGAAAATGGTCTTTCTGAGTCCATGCATTCAACTTTCTGTAGTCCATGCAAATGCGCCAATCGGTCACTGGCCTCATCGGAATCAACTCATTCTTAGCATTAGGGATAACAGTGATCCCTCCTTTCTTTGGTACGCACTGAACAGGGCTCACCCACTTGATATCGAAAATCGGGTAAACCACACCTGCATCCAACCATTTAATGATTTCCTTCTTTATGACCTTCTGCATAGGCTGATTCAACCTACACTGATGCTCGATAGAAGGAATGCAATCAGGCTCAAGATGGATTTTGTGAGTACAGATCCCACGCAGGATCCCAGTGATGTTTGCGATGGTCCACCCAATAGCTCTCTTAAACTTCCACAATACTGAAACTAGAGCTTCAACCTGCGTTTCACCAAGATCTGTAGCAATGATAACCGATAATGTCTCATTATCTCCCAGAAATGCATACCTAAGGTGGCCTGGCAGTGCTTTGAGCTCCAAGACTGGAGTCTCCTCAATAGAAGGACGAGCTGGTAGTGTTGTCTGATTCTTTAAGTCTAAGTCCAACTTCTTTGGTGCATAAGAGTACGTCCCCAAGCCTGTGACTGCTGCAACCATCTCATCATATTCGTCAATATCATCCCCTTCAAAATTCATAATGACTGCTGCTAGGGCCTCGACACCAAGTCTCTCCTCAATCGGAGCAATAAGTTGATCCTCATCCACAACATCAATAATAGACACTACCCTCATATCATCATGGTGTTTCATTGACTTGCACACATTGAAAATCACCTCTTCATCGTTCAGCCTGAATTTCATCTGACCTATTTCCAAGTCAACTAAAGCACGCCCAGTAGCCAAGAATGGTCTCCCCAAGATGATGGGCACCTCAAAGTCAACCTCACAATCTAGAATGACAAAATCTGCAGGAAATATGAAAGTGTCAACCTTGACCAATACATCATACAGAATACCCACATGCCTCTTCACCGTGAGATCAACCATAAGTAGCCGCATTGTAGTCGGAGAAGGGGCTCCCAAGACCAACTGATTATAAACTGCTAGCGGCATCAGATTGATACTAGCACCCAAATCGCACAAAGCCTTTGCAAAGTAGAAAGCTCCAATAGTGCATGGGATGGTGAAGGCTCCAGGATCTTCCTTCTTCTGTACCATCCAACGGGATGCTATTGCACTACAATGGTGCAAGTTATTTGCTGGTTCAAAACTGATCGTTCTCTTCCTTGTCACCAAGTCCTTCATAAACTTTGCGTAACCAGGCATTTGCTCCAAGGCTTCAACCAACAGAATATTCACTGACAACTGCTTTAGCATGGAGATGAACTTATGGAACTTACCATTCTCAACCTTCTTCTTCAACCTTTGAGGATAAGGTGGAGGAGGCAATGGGATAGGCTTTAAGATTGGTGCAACCTCCTTGCTCTTACCCTTCTGCTAAGATAACTGTCTTTCAGAAGGCTCTTCACCAATATCTTTATCAACAGATTCTGCTACAACCTCAACATCATCCCTCTCAATCTCAGCTGGCTCATCAACAATAACAGGCATGAGAGGATCAACAGTCTGCTTACCGCTCTGAGTAGTCACTACCATCACCTATTGATCGTTTTTTGGATTCTGAATTGTGTTACTTGGCAGCCTACCTTTTTGGTGCAGATTCTGGTTTGCTGACAATTGATGCATCTGGGTCTCAAGTTATTTGATGGAGACAGAGTGAGACTCCAC
The DNA here is from genome assembly GCA_003996215.1 of Jaltomata sinuosa. Lineage (NCBI taxonomy): Eukaryota > Viridiplantae > Streptophyta > Magnoliopsida > Solanales > Solanaceae > Jaltomata > Jaltomata sinuosa. The sequence goes on from QJPP01000303.1 coordinate 484,591, forward strand.
CTTTTGATTAATACTCTAAAGTTCAGCTTTAATCTCTTTCATATTCACCTCTATGGAGTCAACTTTTTGGAACATCTTTTGGATAAACTCTCTCATGCTAGGTGTGCTGTCTTATCATCTCGATTACCTGGGGGAACATACAGACCGCTTATGTCATTCTTCTTCTGCCAGTCACCGTCCATTTATCTGTAACTGGCTCAGTTGTAATAGTCATCTCTGTCTCTATTCCGACCTTGATTCCCTTGGCCATAGGCTCGAAAACCCGCCGCTTAATCATAGAGATAACTAATCTCTTCATCAGAAAACTTCTCCTTCGATCTTGGTGCTTTGTCTACAGCTTTTACTTTCTCTACTCCCTTGTTCAGAAATATCTTTGCCAGCAACCCAAGTGTAGTGTTCATCTCCGCCTGCGTCTGCTTGATGTCTTCTATATCATTCGGGTCTACAGAACTGCCAACTGCATAAGTACTTACTGGCATTTCCGCATCTGTCGTATGCCATGCTCAATTTGTCTTTGCAACTCTGTCTAAAGCCTTAGCTACCTCAGGGTATGTGTTTTCCATGAACGCACCTCCAGTCACAGTATCAGCTATAGCCTTAGTATTTGTATTCAGGGCCTTATAAAATATCTCCATCCGATGTCTGGGTGGGATCCCATGTCTTGGAACCTGCTTCATCTTCTTTTTGAACCTCAGCCACGCCTCATAGAGAGCTTTCGTAGGTACCTGCTTAAAGTTATATATCTCCTGCTTTAGTTGCAACATTCTTGATGGAGGAAATAACCGCTCCAAAAACTGACTCCTCACCTCTTGCCATGTGTAGATAGAGTTGTCAGGCAATTCAGAAAGCCATGCAGTTGCCTCATCAGTCAATGAAAATAGAAATAGTCTGAGTCGGATCGCCTCTTGCCCCACTCCTGGCATGTTGTATGATTTGGCGACACTTACGAAATTATTCACATGAAGAATTGCATCTTCAGTTGGCTTCCCAGAATAGAGTCCTTTCATGTTCAACAGTTGAATCATGGCACTAGTGATGTCGAACCTTGTTCCATCGGCCAGTGGTGGTAGCACTATGGACCCAGTGGTGCCATATTCTTCCTCATCATAATCATTTATGTCATAATATTGAGGAATGTGACTTTGTTGCTGCATCTGTCGACCTTTGTTATATGGAATACGTCGAGGTACTCTCTCATCTCAGATCCTAGGTTGCCTTCCTAGCCAGGCTTGCTCAGATGCAGCGTTTCGAGCTGCCAGATCTTTTGCAATTTGCTCATCTTCTAGGGCAAGGGCAGCTTCTCCTGCCTTTAGGCGCGCAATCGCTTCTTCCTCTTTTTGTTTCGCATTCTCAGCTATAAGCCGAGCTGTAATTTGCTCCTGAGTATCATTCTCTCCTTCTTTAGGCATGTTTCTGAGTGTTTTGGAGAGCTCCGGGTCATAAGGGATCAAGGGTTTGCCTTGACTCCTTGTGCTTGGCATGCACAAGTGTGCAACCTGTGATAAAACAAAAACAACAGAAAAATAAAATCAGAAAATAAGGACTAACAGTGAATTAAACAGAATCTCACTTAATCCTAAACCGTATTCCCCGGCAACGGCACCAAAATTTGATGTGCCCAAATTACATCTCTAAAAGAAGCGCAAACGGTCGCTGTTCAAATATAGAAACCAACTAAAGGTTGGGGTCGATCCCACATGGAATATGGTAAGACTAGGGTCGATTTATGTTTACTTCAAGTTTTTAGTCAATTATTTCCCATAAGTTTTTCTTTGTAGTAACAAGTAATTATTGTAACAAAAGTATCAAGTATCCAATGTCAATATCAAGGATTATTATCAATAAAAGAAGTGACTAGGGCAATGGTCCCCGTGAGATTATTACTTAGTAAGTATTTCGTACTTGGGTCACTAGTTTGGTGCTTAGCATGCAGAATCGGTAAGTTGGGCTCTTCTAATTCCTTGGTCAGGAAACTAGGAGAATTTCACCTCACGCCTTAGTCAGGCCGCGAGTGTCGCTTTACTAACCCTTACCCTTCATCCCAGATTAGCTATTCCTGGTAAGGTCAAGCTATTAGACGAGGGTTGGTAGCCTCGAATCTCGTTGTTTACAACCCATTTCCCATCTATTACCTCCTTGGTCAGGCAAGTAGGGATAAGGCAAGTTCTAACGTTTGCAACCGTTAAAAAGCAATCAAAGCGAAGGGAAGAACAATACATGCATAAACACCTCCATAGCTTACCTACGTACTTAGCCTACTTCGTTAATCCTTCATGGTTTCCACAACCCTAGTTGTGGATTTAGCTACTCATATTCATAAGCATGCAATCAATGTTTGTTTGATCAATCATTAAGAGATACTTACAAAGAAGAATAAAGAAAACCGAAATCTTGAAGAATAATCCCAAGAACACTTCGAATTATCAAGAACTGGTCTTTGAATTCAACACAAAAGTAATGTAGCAAATATCCGAAAATTAACGTGTAATAATGTTCAACGAACTTAAATAAAAACCTAGGGGAAAGTACTTACAGACAAAAAAAATCCTTTCCAAATCCAACTGGGAAATTAGGTCGGCAGGGACCACGGATCAGGGTGACGGTCTATCGTTTGGGCGATGGTCTATGGTCTTCTTAGTTCAACTGTGGTCCTGCTGGTCAAGGTCTTCTGCTACTTAAAATGATGGCTGGGACCACGAGCCATTCTTTTGAATGACACTTCATATTTTGGACTCGTGGTTCTTGGCCTACATTTGTGCCTCCTCTGCTTCAGTGATGACGAGTCACAATGACGGACCATCTTTTAGAAGCACGGTCGGTTCTTTTGATCCGTAATCCTAGTTACACTTGTCATCTCCACAGATCTTCAGTCTATGAAGATCTGTCTATGGGTCATAGGATGGGTCCGTCTTTTGTAAAGACGGGTCGTCTTTGGATTCGTCCTTTCATCCATACTTGGCCTGACTTTCTGATCTTCAAACAACATGTCATAAATACGGATCCTTCCTTTGATAGGATGGACCATCTTCTCAGCCGTGTAATCTCTCCAGCCTTTTACTATTTCAGATCTTTGAATGACGAGTAGCAATGACAGGTCCATCGTTTGAGACCACGGCCTGTCAAGTAAAGTCGTCCTCACTATAGCGACCAAAACAACTTAAATTCCAGAGTTTTCTCAAGGATCCTATTTGCCTGCACACGTAACAAAAAACATCAAATCCACAGATAAAATGCTAAAGAACATGAGGAAATCCTAAGTATTAAGGGTCGAAAGTGGTGTATTTCTACACCACATCAACACCCCCCTCAAGTAGGAGCCCGTGGTTCGTACTCCTAACTTTCCCAAGAAGTGACGATGAAGGGGTCCGGCCAATGCTTTCGTAAAGATATCAGCGATATGGGAAGATGAGGGCATAAATGATAAGGAAATGAGTCCATCAAGCAGTTTTTCTCTGACAAAATGGCAATCCACTTTGATATGTTTCGTCCGTTCATGAAATACAAGGTTCTTAGAAATGTGAATCGTCGCTTAATTTTCATAATTGACACCCACAGGGAGATACACTGAGACAGATAGGTCATTCAAAAGACGAACAACCTATGAAATTTTTGCAACCAACTGACGAAGGGACCGGTATTCTACCTCTGCTGATGATAGGGAAACCACTTGTTGTTTCTTAGATTTCCAAGAAATGGGGCAATCACACATTGTCAGAAACAATCCGCTAACCAAATGATGAGAGTCTGAACACGAGGCCCAATTTGCGTCACAAAATCCTAGCATCTGGAAGGAAGGTGAGGATGATAAGAAAATCCCCAGTCTAGGGTCATTTTTAATGTAGCGAAGGGTATGGAGTGCAACCTGTAAATGACCTTGTGTGGGACTTTGCATATATTGACTCAACGTCTGTACGTCATAAGATATGTCAGGGCGTGTATGGGTCAGAAATTTTAATTTGCACACCAATCATCTATAAATGGTTGGGTCTTGTAGAGACTCTCCACAATCAGATGACAATTTAAGTGTGGGATCGAGAGGGGTGGAAACTGAGGGAAGATCAAGTCTATCATATTCATTAATAAGATCAATAGAAAATTTTTGCTGGGTTAGAACCAGTCCACTAGGTTCGTGCAAAATTTCCATTCCCAAAAAATAGCTGAGCATTCCTAAATCCTTGATGCAGAATTCTGAGTCAAGAAATGATTTTGTTTCAGCAATCTCCTGCTCATGGTTTCCTGTTATTAAGATATCATCGATGTAGACTACAATGACAGTAATTAAAGTGCCAGAGGATTTGAAGAATAGTGAATAGTCATTCAAGGATGAAGTAAAACCTTTAGAACCCAAGGCAGAAGATAATCTCACATACCATTGATGAGAAGCTTGTTTCAACCCATAAAGTGATTTACGAAGTCGACATACATGAGATGGATATGGAGGCATAACACCTAGACAAAATTTCAAGAAGACTTCTTCATCCAGTTCACCATGAAGAAAAGCATTGTTTACATCAAGTTGGTATAAATTCCAGCCTTTCTTAATTGCAACACTTAATATACATCTGATGGTCAGCATTTTTACAACCGATGAAAATGTCTCGGTGTAATTGATTCCTTATCTCTGGATGTCTCCTCTGATTACCAACCGTGCCTTTAAATGCTCTAATGTCCCATCAGATTTAACCTTAACTTTGTACACCCATTTGCAAGGAAGTTCTTTCTTACTGGGAGGTAGTTGAGTCACATCCCATGTGCGATTATAGCTCAATGCTTCAAGTTCATTGTCCATTGCAGTCTGCCAACCTGGGTGTAGTGCTGCCTCTTGGTAAGACCTCGGCTCAGAAATGTAACATATAGAACTAACAAGCTATTAGCTATGTTGTGAAAGAGTATTAAAAGAATAAGAGTGAAATGGGATCACTGGAAGGTTACGAGAAACAACTAAATATGCTGCATCACAGATATAATCAAAAAGATATGAAGGTGCATTGTGTTACCCGGTAGATCTGCGTGGAACATGTACTGGACTTGACTCTATCCTGGGCAAAATAGTATCACCAGAAGAATTAGAATCAGGTGAGTTTATTTCATCTGGTAAAATTTCAGGATTGTTAATCACTTCCTGTTGAGACCAAAAAATAGGCAAACTTGCTTGTGTAGGAAATATAGCTGGAAACAGTTTAGTCATAGGAGCAGAGTGAGAAAAGGGAAAAATGTATTCTGAAAATCTGACATCTCTGGATACTATAACTTTACTTGTTTGAAGATTAAGAACTTTGTATCCTTTTTTATCCAAAGGGTATACTAAAAACACTCATGGTAAAGCTCTAGGCATTAGTTTGTCCCTGTTTCTTGTTAGTGTAGAAACAAAACATAAGCATCCAAAAGGCTTTAGATGAGAATACTTTGGTGTTTTTCCAAATAGGAATTGATATGTAGATGTATTATTCAAAACTTTAGAGGGAAATCTATTTATCAAAGAAGTAGCCATTAGAAAACAATCTCCCCAAAATTTCTTTGGGAGATGTGACTGGTATAACAAGGCTCTACATGTTTCCAGTAAGTGTTTATGCTTCCTTTCGACTACCCCATTTTGTTTTGGGGTTCCAACACAAGAAGTTTGATGTATAATTCCCTTAGAGAAAAAGAAGTCTGATAGATGTATTCCTGCTCCTAGTTCATAGGCATTGTCAGATCAAATTATTTTGACTTTTGCTGAAAATTGCCTTTTAACGAGGGATAGAAAAGACTTCAAGGTGGAAAAGGCACTTGATTTTGTGGACAAAAGATAGGTCCATGTAGCTCTAGATAAATCATCTACAATAGTGAGAAAATATTTCTCTCCCTTGTAGGTAGGAACGTTGTAAGGACCCTATGTATCTATGTGAATTAGTTCAAAAGCTCTTTTAGATGAGATAGTACTTGTTTAAAAAGGCAATTTGCTTTGTCTAGCCATGAGTCAAACATCACATGGAAAATCTTGTTTATCATTTGGTTTAATTGATAATCCCTTAATATTTTTCATAGCCTGGTAAGGTAAGTGTCCCAAACGAAGATGCCAAAGCTTTGTAGAAATAGAAACATTAGAAACCACAATATTATTGATAGATTTGAACTGAGATGGAGAGTTTCCATTTATAGTGGACTGTATTGACTCATAAGATTGCAAAGCTTGACTACTAGACTCTAAATCTAAAGAACTAACTCTATTCTTAGAACATAAAGACTTGACCGAAACTAAAAAAGACTCAGAATTTTGTGACTTGATGCAGGTCTTATCCAGTACATGGAGTCCTCCAACTGCTCTACCAAACACCACTCGCATCTTCAGACAAAAAACCTGTAATATGCAAGCGTATTTGTTAAAGATAACATCACAATTAAGTTTTTTGCACAACTGATTGATTGACAAAAGGTTATGCTTGAAAGAAGGTATATAAAGGACATTTTGTAGTTCAATGTCAGGATTTAGAATTAGTGAACCAACAATGAAAACCTTGACCTTATATGAGTTTGGTAATGTTACATGGATTGGATTTTCTAACCGTTTGATATTATGCAGGAGATTCTTTTCATGAGTCATGGGTTGTGAAGCCCCTGAATCTATTATCCAGATGTTAGAACCAAGAGTAGTAAAACAACATTCAAAAATATCAGAAATTGAGCATTTACCCACACAGTTGGCACTGGGATTGGTCTCAGAAGCTGAAGCACTTGAGTTTCCAACCTGCACAGCTTGTAGCATATGGATTAGTTTTTCACATTGATCAGTAGTAAATCCCTGTGGACTGATTCCTCCAGATGTGTTATTCACAGCAGTCTGTATTATGTTTCCTTCTTCATCAATACTTGTATTTGCTTGTCCACTTCCATAGACGCTCCTTGACTTAGTAAACTTGAAGGATTCTGGATATCCAACTAGTTTATAGCATTTATCTTTTGTGTGACCCTGCTTCTTCCAATAAGAACAAAAGTTGATGTTTCTTTTGATATCTTTATTAGCATATTGATTAAAATTCTGATTCCCTCCTTTGTATTCATTGTTTCCCTTATTATTGTCCCACCTCTGTTGATTAACATTAAAAGAAATAGAGTAAGTTATATTATTAAATTGATGTCTAGATTGTACACCTCTTTGCGTCTCCTCATACAACACAATCGAGTATGCCTGTGCTGTGGTAGGAAGTGGCTTCATCATGAGGATATTTCCCCTTATTCCATAAGAGTTTTCATTCAGACCCATAAGGAACTGAATCAATTGTTGATCTTCATTCATCTTGACATTGTGTGCCTTTGCACCACAATTACATCACAAGTGCATATCATAAGAGTGTTAATTACCTTTGTTTGGTCCCAGATCTTCTTGAGTTTGTTGAAGTAACAAAGTACCCAGCCACATCGTTTGTTCCCAGAGTGATGTTGTTCAGCTCTCTGTGCAATTGGAATATCTTGGTACCATCTGTCTGCCCGTACCTTTGCTCTAGTTCATTCTAAAGCTCTTCAATTGTTTGAGAATAAAACACAGATTCCGCTATCTCCTTATTAATAGAATTCATAAGCCATGCCAATACCATGTCATTACTCCTCCTCCATTGTTCAAACAAAGGTGTGTCCTCTCCTGGCCTCTTACATGCTCCATTGATAAATCCTAACTTATTTTTGGCAGAAAGTGATATTAGCACACTTCTTTTCCAGTTTCTGTAACTTGTTCCATCAAAATTGTCATTGATCAGATTCATTCCGAGGGAATCGGAAGGGGTGAGGAAGTAAGGATGACTGGCTTCAACCATTTTTGAAGAGAGTTGCTCAGGATTCTTAGAGCTTTCACCCTCAGTTATTGTGTAAATCATGATGGATATTTGGTATGTATGAAGAATAAGAAAAAGATAACAAGAGTAAGGGTGTATTTATAGAAGAGAAGAGAATTTGGGACAAATTTCCTTTGTATTACTTTTCTCGTATGAATCGTTGAGTACAATGAGGGTGTATTTATACACCAACAGCCCAGACTTCATAGACTCCTAATAGATGTACATACCTATACAATTACTAGTTTAGTATAAATACAATTACTAACTATACAAATGCTAGTTTAATATAAATACAATTCCTAACAATACACGTATAAGGCAAATACTAATTCCCAGCGAATTAGTAGCAATTGAATTGGGCTGAAATAACTTATTGAACTCATTTCTCTTTCAATTTCTCGACTGCTCTATCATTTTTATTTTGTGAGGAGATAGAGTTAGCTATGATGTCAATAGGATTAAAGTAAAAGTTGTGAACGACATTAAACAGGCATGCATGCTTAATTGTTATTCTAAGAGAAAATACATAAAATCTCACTAAACTTGGTTGCACAATTTACTTTAGCATTTAAACTTTACAGATATTTAAATACCCCCTTAACAACTTTAAAATAATTAAATACCACCTTAAAATTATAATATCCATCTCACAATGGCAAGTGAATTACACACGCGCCACGTCACTGCCAAATCAGCGTCATGTCACTGTTGCATCACTGCTACGTCATTTCCTCATGAAAAATTAGTATTCAAAATAAATAACCCCACTAATATTTATATTATATAATAATCCCCCCACCCCCATCTCTTTCTCCTTCTTCAACACACACACACAGACACACGACGCCCCTCCCCCTCCCCATGAATTTTTTTACCTTTCTACACCAAAAGAAGAGATTGTTCAAACACTTGTTGTCATTCCTATCATAGAGTCCAAAGATTTTTTTTAAATTACTCTTTGAGCTTCATTTTCACAAAAAAATCAGGTGATTCCACCTTTCCCATTACCGGTGACTTACCGGCGAATTCTGCCAGTAGTGCGTCAAAATTGTCTGAGCGTCAGCTTCAATTTCATCCACTCTCTGGCAATATTCATGGTGATTTAAGCACTGTGTTATGTTTGACATTAACATATCTATATCCTCAAAAAAAATTAATTCAAAATGATGGTGAAAACTCCGACGGGCTATTGTTCATCGTCGCTGTCGGAGCTCCGGTCACCCCCTTCGGTGGGGGGTTCTAAAGAAGGAGAAAAGGGTGAGAGAAAGGGGGGTTGAGACTGATGGTTGGGGGTGTTTTTATTTTTATTTTTATTATATAGTTTATATATTTGTGGGATCATTTTGTGCGTGTTTTAAAAAATTATGCGCTTTTAATTTATATTTTTTTATTTTGCCACGTCAGCCATTAGGGTGGTATTTAATTACTTGAAAGTTATTTAGGGGGGTATATAATTATCAGTTAAGTTTAAGTGCTAAATTAAGTTGTCGAGCCAAGTTTAGGGGAGTTTTATGTATTTTCTCTTATTCTAATATTCCTTCTAGACTAGTTTACTTGTCGTTCTTACTAAAAATAAAGAGTCCATAATACTTGTTATTTTAAAAATTAAGACATAATTAATTATTTGTTTTCACATTTAACCTTATTCATAAATATGGAGAGATATTAATGTGGTGTAAGAAAAAAAATATTAAATATTAAATAGTAATAAATAAGAATAATTTAGTCAAATTATCATCTACTTAATGCTTTACTTAAGGGGTGTGCAAAAGAAAAATATGACAAATAAAGTGATCCTTAGGGAGTACTACTTTTTGAAGGATAAAACTAGAGGAATCCTGATTAAATCTAAAGTGTATGAATAACAAGTATCTAGATCACCATCAAAGGTTGTGATAGAGTGGTAACTATTTGTTCATCCTTAATCAGATGACTTGAATCCCTGAATATGAATTGACTTCTGTTTGTATTTTGCATTTTATTATATTGGGAATGAGTCAACTCATAGGATAACAATAGCTAATGTAAGAATGCTTAGAAAATAAAGACAAAAAATAAATGACATTCAGATATTTTTATACTGGTTAAAATTCAATGTGGTTTTTTGTCGAGTTTTCTTGGATTGCAAAGGTGTTCTAGGTATTCTTTTGAAATTTTTCTTGTACAAATTCTTAAAGTGTAGTTCCTACATCTACACTCTATCTATTCACTCTTGATTGATACAATGTCTCATAAATAATATTTTCCCTCTATTCTCTCTTTAGAATACACATTAAATCAAACAGGAAATACAATATTTATTAAGAATCGAACAAATGTGTTTGAGAAGGTTAATTTAGACAACTATATATGTTTCTTGACCTTCAAATTCTTCTTTTATAGGATATTGAGCTAGCTGTTTGAGATCCTTGACAGAAATGGCAACCCAAGATATTTGATCCTTGAAAAGATAAATTGATCTCTTTTCAAGAATAAGTAGAGAGATTTTTTGCTTTTTGTAATAAAAAAAGAGAGTTTCTCCTCGTATTGTCGTTTAAGGAATCTTCAATTTTACTTGTCGATCTTCTAGGATTTTTCCAAAAATCAAAAGCATGGTACTTGTTTCCATAGACGTTTTTGGAATCTTGAACTTTAATGAATGTTGATTCTTCCTTGTCAATCGTGTTCGTGTGTGATTCCTTGAGATGCTTTCTTGCATCTTTAATAGCTATTGACTGATTTCTTTCCAAATGAGAGTACTTGCACACTGTTAGGTGATGTGCCGGGATTTCGCAGCACATTCGACGCTTAAAACTAAGGATTTGGGGAGTTCTTAAGTGTGTTTTGGTTTGATATGATGCTCGTTTATTACTTGTGCAGGGAAAAGAACTTGGAACACAAAAGACATGAAATTCTGCTGCCTCTGGTCTAAAATCAATGCCCCACGGGCATGAGATCCACCACGGCCCATGGGAAGTAGGCATGGAAATGTTCCAGTAAAGAAAAACAAAGATCAAGTACCCAACGACAGCCTGCAATGGGCCATGGAAATTGACATGGGATGTGGGAGCCGACCATTGGAAAGAGAGAGAGCTTTTGGACACTTGGTACCCTGGGTGACGATGGACTCTGACAGGCTGTGGGAACCACAACGGCCTATCAGCTCTGACCGTGGGAACTTGATAGCAAGCCTAACTCAAGAAGAAGAGATCTGGACGGCCAACCACGACAGGCCGTGGGAACCACGACAGCCTGTGGGATCTGCCTGTCGGAGAAGTCACGGCCAACTGTCTCAATTCTTGTACAATTCGGTCTTTTTGTCTATAAAATAGTTTCTCTAGGGTTTATTTTAGTTGTTACTCATTTTTTAGGACAACAAAACAAATTGTTAGCATTATTTTTATATACTCTTGAGAATTCGATCATTGATTTTTGGTTATTGAAGTATTCTTGATAATTAAAGATTCTGAATTTCTTTATTTCATCTTGTAAGTTATAATTATAAATTCTTCATCTGAATCTAATTATTTTGCTTACGATCATGAGTAGCTAAATCTATAACTAGGTTTATGAGAACCATGACAGATTAACAAAGTAGGCAAAGTACGTAGTAATTCTAGAATGGTGTTTATGCATGTATTATTTTTCCCTTTGTTTTGATTGCTTTTTAATGGTGCACAATGTTAGAACTCGCTTTATTCTTACTTTCTTGACTAAAGGGGTAACAAATGGGAAAAGAGATTATACAATGGAGATTTGAGACTATCAACCCTTATCTAATTAGCTTGACCTTTTTTGGAGATAGCTAATCTGGGATCACCGGTAAGGGTTAGTAAAGCAAAAACTCATAGACTGACCAAGTTGCGTGGTGATATTATTCTATCTTAGTAACCATCCATTTGGTTGAACTTAAATTACCGATCTTGCATGCTGAGCACTAAACTAAATTGTTAGTACAACACCTTACTGCGTTATGAACTCATGTGGACCACTACCCTAGTGACTTCTCTCACTGATTAACGATAATTGAAACTGATACTCTATTACTTGTTACACTTTTCTTTACAAACATTACTTGTTACATGAAATCCCCCTATTGGGGAAATAAGATGGCTAAAAGCGCAAATACGGACAATTGACCTAGGCCAAACCATATTTCCTGTGGGATCGATCCTAACCTTGATTAGGTTCTATATTTGAACATTGACCGCTTTATACTTCTTTTGGAGGTGTAATTTGGGAGTATCAAATTTTGGCGCCATTGCCAGGGAATACGATTTAGGATTAGAGCAATTGTGATTATTTGACTGTTAGTCCTTATTTCCTGATTTACTTTTTCTGTTGTTTTTGTTTTGTTTCTTAGGTTGCACACTTGTGCATGCCCAGCATACGGAGTCAAGGCAATCCCCTGATTCTACTTGATCTTGAACTTTAGCAAACTCTGAGAAACATGGTTAAGGACAGGGTTGTTGAGACGCCAGAATAGACCACAACCGAACTATTGGCTGAAGAGAAAGAAAGGCAATGCCAAGAGGAGATAACACAACAACAAGAGTAATAACGCATAGTTGCAGCAGAAGATCAAGCAAGGAAACATGCATCCAGTCAGGCTGCACTGAATGAACAAGCTAGAAGATACGAGGCAGCTCGGCAAAATATGCACCAAGATCAAGCCAGACAAAGGGGAAATAGGGGTCGCCAACAACCCCAACAGATCCCTTATTACAAAATTGATAATGATGTTAATCTTGATAAAGTAGGAGATACAGGTGCCATAGTGCCACCACCAGTTGCCGCTGAAACAAATTTTGATATCACAAGTACCATGATAGCATTGCTGACCATGAAGGGACTGTTCGCAGGCAAACCCACAGATGATTCTAACTTACACTTGGTGAACTTCATAGGGATTTGCAAAGCTTACCAGTTACCTGGGGTGTGTCAGGATGCTATCAGATTATGGCTATTCTTATTTTCTTTGACTGGAGAAGCAACTCTTTGGCTAGCTGAGCTTCCTAATGATTCGATCACCACATGGATGAAAATGAAAGATAATATCTTAGAGAGGTTTTTCCCCCATCAAAAATGTTGCAGCTCCAACAAGAAATCTATAATTTTAGGCAGGCACTCTACGAGACATGGCTGAGGTTTAATAAGAAGCTAAAATAGGTGCTGAATCATCGGATCCCAACTAAGACCTTGATAGTGATCTTCTACAGGGTCCTAAATGGAAACACCAAAGCGGTAGCTGACACTATAACTGGAGGTACATTCATGGACAACACTTATGCAGCTGCATCTGAGGTGTTGGACAAAGTCACAAAGATGAACAGGTCTTGGCACACGAGAGAGTCTAAAGTTTTGGATGGAACTTATATTATTGGCAAGTCTATAGACCAGCAATAGTATAGGAACGTAGTCAAGATATAGCAGAGTTGAAAACAAGCATTGGTATTTTTTCTTAGCATGTCGTAAGTTCCCGAGCTAAAAAGGTAAACATAGTTGGTTCACAAGGTAAAACACCTAGGCATGATGAATCCGAAACTGATGAAGACGCTAACTTTCTAAATGATGAATGGTAGGTTTCTGAGCCAGCAGTCAAGGTTCTAACCAAGACAATTAGAGAGGGTAAGAAAATCAAGGTTGGAACAGAGATAACAACTATAATTGGTCTGGGTACAAAGATAAGAGTTGGGGTAGAAACAAATATGGTGACTGGAATAAAAGGTATGGCTATAAAAATGATAAAAGCGGCTTATACGTCCCTCTTGGTAACAGTGAAGGGGGATCAAGTTTAAATAGGGTGGAAGATATGTTGGCTAAGGTGCTACAGAAGGTGGAGACGATTGATGTTAAAGAAAATTCATTTTGACATCTCAGGCATGAATTAGAAAGTAGAGTCGCATGCTACCATCATCAAGCAAATTGAGCAGCAGTTAGGTCAAATGTCTATAACCTTAAACCAGCACCATAAGGGTACACTTCCTAGTAGTACATCCAGAATCTAAAAAATGATGGGCAATGCATGGCAGTGAATACTCATAGTGGAAATAAGACTGTTGAACCTCCTATCCCTATAGTTGTTAATGAACCGGCCGAGCCTGAGAAAGATGATGCTGAAAGAGTGGTTGATTTGGAGGATAAAGGTGGGCAATGAAAACCCACATAAGAAGAAATCTATAGATACCAAAGGGAAGGAAGAGGAGGTCCCTCGAGTCTTAAAGCCTCTTCCACCTTTCCCACAAATATTGATCAAAAAGGCTGAAAAAGGGAAATATCGCAAGTTTATCTCCATGGTGAAACAACTTTTAGTGAATATTCCTTTGGTCGAAGCACTAGAGCAGATGCTTGGGTATGAAAAGTTTTTGAAGGTTCTGGTGACGAAGAAGAGAATTGTAAGCTTTGAGCCTACTAATAACTTGCACTATTGTAGTGCAATATCTTTCTGTTCTCTTGTACAGAAGAAGAAGGATCCTGGAGCTTTCACTTTTTGTTGCACAATCGGGGCTATCCATTTTGCAAAAGCTTTGTGTGATATGGGTGCTAGTATAAATCTCATGCCATTAGTAGTGTTCAGACAGTTGGGCTTGGAAACCCCCAAATCAACGATAATACGACTTCTTATAGCAGATTGCATAATAAAGAGGCTTGTGTGTATTCTCTATGATATACTTGTGAAAGTTGAGACCTTTATCTTTCCTAAATACTTTGTTATTCTTGACTGTGAGGTGAACTTTAAGGTTCCCATCATCTTGGGACGACCATTCCTTGCCACTAGGCGTGCTTTGGTTGACTTGGAAACTAGATAGATAAAATTCAGGCTTAATAATAAGGTGGTAACCTTTAATGTCTACCTGAAGTATCATAATGACATGTGTGTAGTATCAGTTATTGATGTAGTGGAGGAGGAGAAACTAATAATGCCCATTGAGGAATGACTTGATGATAAAGCACTTGTAGCTGTGATCATGAATTTTGATGGAGAGGGTATTATTGAGTATGATGATATGGTAGAGGTACTTTCTGGTATGGGGTCTTATTCATATGCTCCAAAAAAGCTTGATCTAGACCTGAAGAATCGAGCAACCCCACCAGCTAGACATTTTATTGAGGAGCCTCTAGTCTTGAAGCTCAAGGCTCTTCCATCACACTTGCGGTATGTCTTCTTTGGAGCCAACAATACTTTGCCTATTATTATTGTTGCAGATCTAGGTGAAGGGAAAGTTTAGGCTCTTGTATCTATTTTGAGAAAGTTCAAGAGGGACATTGGTTGGTCCATTGCTAACATCATTGGGACTCCGCCAGGTATATACACGTACAAAATTTAGATTGAGGTAAATTGTATTTTGAGTATTGAGAATCAACATAGGTTGAATCATTATATGCAAGAAGTTGCCAAGAAGGATATCATTAAGTGGTTGGATGCAGGTGTGGTTTATCCTACTGTAGACAGCAAATGGGTGAGCCCGGTTCAGTGTATGCCTAATAAGGGTGGAATCACTATGGTTCCAAATGCTAAGATGAGTTGATTCCTATGAGGCCAGTCACATGCTAATGTGTATGCGGACTAAAGGAATTTAAATGATTGGATCGAGAAAGACCATTTTCCGATGCCATTCATGGATCAGATGTTAGACCATCTTGCTGATAGAGGATGGAATTATTTTTTTGATGGTTATTTGGGATACAATCAGATTTCGATTGCTCCTAAAGACCAAATAAGACCACTTTCACCTATCCATATGGGACATTTACATTTAAGAGGATGTCATTCAGGTTATGTAATGCACCAGTGACCTTTCAATAATGTATGATATTGATTTTCTCAGATATGATGGAGGACACTATTGAGGTGTTCATGGATAATTTTTCTATGTAGGTGACTGCTTTGATGATTGTTTAGCCTATTTGAGTTGTGTGCTGAAGAGATGTGAAAAATGCAACTTGGTGCTAAATTGGGAGAAGTGTCACTTCATGGTTAAAGAAGGTATATTGCTTGGCCACCAGATCTCAAAGAAGGCTATTGTGTTGGCAAAGCAAAGATAGAGGTGATTGAGAAATTGCCTCCTCTAGTTTCTGTGAAGGGTATTTGAAGATTTTTGGGGCATGCTAATTTCTATTGCATGTTCAAAAAAGACTTCTCAAAAATTGCATATCCCCTGTGCAAGTTTCTGGAGAAGGAGGTGAAGTTTATTTTTGATGATACATGTCTGAGGGATTTTGAATGTCTCAAGCAAAAGTTGATCTATGCGCCAATTATTATTATACCTGACTGGTCCCAGTCATTTGAGGTTATGTGTGATGCTAGTGGATTAGCGCTAGGAGTAGTCCTAGGCCAGAGACATGACAAGATTCTTCATCCTATATACTATGCTAGCAAAGCACTGAATGCTGCTCAAAAGAACTACACTGTGATAGAACAAGAGTTGTTGGTTGTGGTCTTTGTGTTTGAAAAGTTCAGGTCTTATTTTCTTGGCACTAAAGTTATTGTGTAGACTGACCATGCAGCTCTTAAGTACCTCATGGCAAAGAAGAATACTAAACCTAGGTTGATTCGGTGGGTACTTCTGTTGCAAGAATTTGACTTTGAGGTTAAAGACCGAAAAGGAACTGAGAATCATGTAGTTAATCACCTATCTAGACTAGAGGAAGAGGCAATGCTGAAGCTGAAGGATGAGCTTGAGATTGATGATACTTTCCCAAATGAGCTAGTGTTGGCTGCCTCTCAAGATTCAATTCTATGGTTTGCACACTTTACTAACTATTTAGCGAGTGAAGTGGTGCCTCCTGATTTATCCATCCATTAGCGAAGGAAGTTTATGTCAGATGTGAAGAATTTCTTCGAGGAGAAGCCTTATTTATTTCGTGTATGTGGTGATACCGTGATTCGTAGATGTGTACCTGAGGCTGAGATGATAGATATATTGTAGGCATGTCATTCATCCCCTGTTGGGGGACATCATAGTGGCATCCGGACAGCCCACAAAATCTTGCAATATGGTTACTATTGGCCTACCCTCCATAAGGATGATCATGAGTATGCTAAGGCTTGCAATCAATGTCAAAGGGAATGTGGTATATCAAGGAAGCATGAGCTTCCTCTCACTCCCATCCTTGTGATTGAACAACTTGATGTGTGGGGTATTGACTTCATAGGCCCTTTTGTAAGTTTGAATGGGATGAAGTACATATTAGTGCCTATTGACTAAGTATCTAAGTGGGTGGAGGAAGTTGCGCTTCCTAATAATGAAGGCAAGATGTCACAGCATTCTTAAAATGGAATATATTTTCCAGATTTGGTACACCGCGGGCGATTATCAGTGATGGAGGCTCTCATTTTTGCAATAGGTTGTTTCGATCTCTATTTGAGAAGTATGGGGTTAGGCACAATGTGGAAACTTCTTATCATCCGCATACGAGTGGGCAAGTTGAGGTCTCCAATCGTGAGATAAAGACAATCCTTGCAAAGAATGTGAATGCACATAGAACAGATTGGTCTAGAAAATTTAATGATGATATGTGAGCGTATAAGACTGCTTACAAGAATCATGTCGCCATATCATCTTGTGTTTTGAAGGGCTTGTCATCTTCTAGTGGACCTTGAGCACAAGGCCATGTGGGCGCTTAAGAAGCTAAACTTGGACTAGTGTGCAGAATCCTATTAATGGCTTGGTCAGTTAAATAAATTGGATGAGTTCCTTCTCAACGCTTATGAGAGTTCAGCACTATACAAGGAGAAGATGAAGATATACCATGACCAAAAGATTGAAAAGAGAGATTTTAAACCAGGCGATTTGGTTTTATTGTTGAACTCAAAGCTTCACTTATTTCCTGGCAAGCTGAAGTATAAGTGGATGGAACCATTTTGAGTGGTACAAGTGTCCCCATATGGTGCGATAGAGCTTGAGAACTGTGAAGGCAAGCGGTTCAAGGAAAATGGTCAGCGTGTTAAAGCCTACTTGGGGATTGCAGAAGAGATAGAGGTTGTTGAAGTTTGGGACCTTGGTGAAGTCTAAGTAACCAAGGAACTTGTGTTGTATCATGACGTTAAATCAAGCGTTGCATGGGAGGCAACCCATGAGGGAAGCTTGATGAAGTCTGAGTAGTCAAGTGACGTGCATCGTGTCGCGATATTAAATCAAGAGCTTCTTGGGAGGCAACCCAAGATTAACATTTGATTAGGAGTATAGGAGCTAATAACTGAAAAAAGGGAGAAATTGTAGAAAAAGAGTGTCCCACGGGCAATTCTGATGGGCCATCACAAGTCCCACGTCCCATGGGAATTGGCTGTGCAAAAGAAATAAGGCGGGAAATCATACTGGAACTAAACGATGGTGAGGGACCATGAGCCATTGCACGCAGCACGGGCCATCCACCCATTTTGGGTCGGTCAAAATCAATTTTTTTAAAAAAGAAACTGACCCGACCTGATCCGGTTTCCCCTTTTTTTCCCTTTTGAGTCGTGATTTGGGGTTAAAAGACCCAATTGAAAAAATTTGGGTCTTCTAATCCCATTCAAACACTCTCTCAAAATTGTTCCACTCCCTCCCACGTCTCTCTCAATATCTCCCACTTTCTCTCCCACAATCATCACCCCCCTCTTAATCTTCCCACACGCAAGGCAACTTTACAAAGCATAAACATTAGGCACTGTCATCAAGTTACTAAAGTTTCATCCTTCAAGAATTTTTGCAAACACAGAGTAGGTTCAATCTCACTCCAAGGTTTTCGATTTATTCATAGAGTAACTAGGTCTATGGGTTCATGTGTTGTGAAAATTACACTATGTCTAATCTGAAGAACCCTAGATATGAACAGTGCGAATGTCTTTACGTATGTTTGTTATTGTGCTTGTAGGAACTAGGGTTAAGAATGCTTATGGTTCAAGTTGTTCATGCTAAAACTTGTGTGGGGTTTTGATTGATGGTGTGTGTTATTCATAGGATGGAATAGGTTAGATTATGAAAATAATATGTGAGGAATGCACTGCCCTGATCTCATGTCCAAACCTAACGGGCCTTGGAGAGCTCCCACGACCGTGGGATTTGGACGTGGGAAATGAAAGCAATGCCTGATAAGCCATTGTCCCTTTCTGACGGCCAAATCTGATGGGCCATCGTATATCCCACGCCCGTGGGATTCCACTATGAAAGGACAAAGTGTTTTAAAAATCATTTTTGTCCCATTCTGATGGCCAATCCAATGGGCCGTCGGACCTCCTATGCTCGTGGGAGGCTAAAATTGAGAAAAAAATTCTATCTGTTTTGTTTTTCTTTTTTTTTGGTTTAGATGTACTAATAGTGCGCGTTCCCGCTGGACTAAACACATGTTAGCTGTAGGAAATATGGTTCCAAAAGTGACTTCGGTTTTCCACCTACATGTACTTATGGCTCTGGTCACACCACTATGGTGAGGGGGTCCTCGCAAAGCTAAGGACAAATCTATTATGTCTCGCCTAAAAGATCAACCTTCTGAATCTAAGGGTGAGAGAGAGTGCCTGAAGAAACCCCCCTCGTACGGAAAATAAAAAGAAAGCTAGTTTTATCACCTTCCCCCCACTTTGAAGATGGGGCAGGTACATCACTGGTAAATGACCAAGCGTCAGAAAACACTTTCCCACAATACGAAAAGGGGGAAGAGTCATCATCCATATCGATAAGTTCAGAGAAGGAGGGTGGTGAGGCTGTGTTGCCCAAAAAGGATTGTCAATACATCAGCCATTCCAGTCTCAAGTGGTAAAGACACAAAGTCTGGATTCGGGTTGGATTCAAAAAGTGGTACACATAAAAGTGAACGGACTCCGTCCACTCCCAAGGAACCTGGAACCACTCTTGTGATCACAACCAAGGATATGGACCTCCGAGAATGGACTAGGTGGAGCATCAAAGGGGCCAAGGAAATCAATGAGTATGTCTTGGAATTGATAGAAAAGGGGCATATCAAATGCCCTATTGCAGAAGAATAGAGAATAGCAACAACTGAGCTCAAAGGATTACCTAAGCTAGATGAATACTTCCGCCATTAAATCTAGATTTGACCAGCAATCCTTTTCCGAAATACTAGCCTACCATAGTGAGAGAATTCTACGTCAATTATCAGGCCCTACAAGAGAGTTACTACAAAAAGGGTCCAAAAGCCAAGTATCTGTCCACTCTTGAGAGGGTACCAGTTAGAGGAGTTCATGTTGATATATCATCCCGAACAATCAACTGGTTCATCTATGGACTTCAGTATGTAGATCCATCTGACACTAGTGAGTATGATTATAAGTATAAGAGCCAGGACGAGCAGTTGAAGTGGATGGAAAAAGTTCTAACTGAAGGAGGCATCTCGACATGGCTACATTAGGAAAAGCCTAAAATCGTAAAGTCGTCCTTAAGCTTTGAAGCTAAATTTTTGTAGGTGGTAGTTCATCTCTGGCTCATGCCGAGTGGGGGCGACAATCTGTTGATGATAGAGAGAGTAGTACTAGTTGAAAGTCTGATGTTGCAGTATAAGATCTACTTTGGCCAAATTATTGCAGAGGAGATCAGAGATCAGGTCACAAAAGTTGTAACTTTTTATCCTTTTCCTTGTTTGATCACTGAGCTGTGTCATGAGGCTGCAGTACTGCGATATTCTGGAATTAATCGTGTTGTTTTATCCATAAGGACTCATCATCTGGAGTGGTCAAAAGATGAGAAAATTCCACTTTTGCATGGCAAAGGATCTATCTCAGGCTTGATTGAGCAACCTACTACTCATGATGCTTGGTTGTCACGCTCCGAGACTGCCCCTAGGCGTAACATGGGACCTGGGACCATAAGTGCCCCAAGTTAGCACTTGGTCATAGCATACTCAAATATTCATAAGAACATAAATATAAAGCTAGACAACCCAATCCATAAATGATAAAGTCAAGATGAAACATAATCTGGAAGACAGACCCTAATACTATCTATGTTTGAAAGCCTCTAAACTGTCATAAAGAGTTAATGGAACAATAACCCAACTAACTTAGAAATCCAAAGAAAGAACATGAAAGTAACTAGCATAGCTAAGGTCCCCGAATGATGAGGACTCACCAACTAAATCTGTACAACCGACGACGTCTAGCCACGAGCCAGGAGGAAGGAGCCTGAATCTGCATCATCAAGAGGATGCAGCACAAAATATGCGTCGATGTACTGAGTATGTGAGTTATGCATAAATAAGGTAAAACATGCTTGAAACATAATTGAAACCAAGATCATGCATAAAAGAGAAGTCGTAAGAAATATCATAATTTAAGCATAAGCTAAGAGATATCATAATCTAAGACTTAAAAATGTTCATACAGGAGTGTCTCTTAACTGACATAACCCATGATGAGTTACATGGAGTCCAATGTCATACACCCACACCGAAAAAGGCTGTACTAATTGGCCAATGTTAGAACCTTATCTATCAGGATCCTGTCATAAGCCATAGAGGGCAACCTACGGTGGCAACGTAATTCTGGGACTTAAGAATATGCTAAACCCTCTAATTCGGTGCTAAATACTACTCCCAAAACATACATATAGCTCAACTTATACTTATGACATATCTAATGCCAAATCTATTTGAAAAGCATAAAGACATATCTAATGTCATGCAATTCAAAATCATAAGTCTTAAAGCTTAGCATAGCCATAATTCCAAAGCATTTGTTTCTTTCTAAGATCATAACTTGAAGAATTAGGCATGCAAGTTTCATAAATACATAGGTCATGTTATCTAAACATGCCAATTTTAACTTAAAAACATGTAATTCAATGGAATTATGCTAGAAATTATCTTTAATGCATGGGCTTTTAGAATCAATTAAGGAACCTCAAATAAATCATAGATAAGTAATGAGAAACCATGAATTGATGCTTAAAAAGAAGACCCATAACCTTTCCCCAATTTGAGTAAGAACCCTAATTTCACCATTTCATAAATCAAAGTAAAACATGGGTTTTGGGCATAAGAGTGAAGGGAATCCCTTATTGAATACCCACTTACCTTATTGAAGCTTTCTTGATCTTAAGTTGAGAATAAATGGAGGCTTTAACTTAGAGCTTGAGACTTGGAGCTTGAAGGAGTTCCTTTCCTCTTTTGGTAGATGAATGAGGAGTAATGAAAGACTTAGGCTAATAGGAGTAGAAACCCTACTAAAAGTGGCCAAAATGACCTCACTTAAGAGTTAAAACGATGGGTAATTATAGAAATACCCCTGGGATTTAATTAGAGAAAAGCTATTAAAAATCCCGGCTTCAGGTTCCACGGGTCCTTTCTATGAGCCGTAGAAGTAATCATGGTTCATGGATTGGAGTCATGGTTTTTGAGACAAAAGATAGGCTACATAAGAGGTTCCACGAGTTAACAGGATGACTCGTGGAAACTTCCACCGGTCGTAGACACCTCTCATGGTTTCTGGGGGACTTGACCACCCTCAGCCTGAGTTCTATGAGTTGGTTCCACAACATGTAGAACCATCCAAGGACAGTGAACCTGACTCGTGGTTGTCAGACCTGAGGTTGATCTGCAGGACTAGTTTCATGAGTTACTTCCATGACTCGTGGTTCTATCATGGATCGTGGACTTGACTCGTGATTCTTGGAAGTTCAAAATTTTCAGAAATTTCTAAGTTTAAAAGCTAGATAGAATTCTGGGGTTTTAAAAAATCTCCCTCTTGGGATCATTCGTCCTCGAATAAAGGCTAAGCAAGGAAAACTAGAGAGTAAACAGCCCAACCAAGCAACAAAACATAAAACTCAAGGATAAACATGAAAACTGAGCTTTTTAACTTAAAACATGATTGAACTAACTTCGAAAAACATGAATGCATGCTAGGATCATGAGAGAAACTGATGGAATAGAATCGGAGGGACATACTAAGATGGAAACTATTACCTCAAGATGAAACTGAATTGGAAGGAAAGAGGTGAGGGTACTTGGCTTTCATGGTTGCTTCTGCTTCCCAGGTAGCTCCCTCAACTAGCTGATTTCTCCAAAGGACCTCACCAAAGCGACTTCTTTCTTTCTCAACCTCCGAATCTGAAGATCAAGAATCTCCATGAGAACTTTCTCATAAGTAAGGCTATCCTTCACACTCACATCTTTCAAAGGAACAATCAAGGTCGGATCACCAACACACTTCTACAACAAGGAAACATGGAAAACCGAAGAACCACTTCTAAATCTAATGGCAAATCCAACTCATAAGCAATACTAACAACTCTCTTCGAAATCTGAAAAGGAGCCACATAACAGGTACTAAGCTTCCCTTTCTTACAAAATCTCATCACACCCTTCATGGGTGACACTTTCAGAAACACTCGATCATCAACCTCAAACTCCAATTCTCTTCTCCTCACATCTGCATATGATTTCTTTTGACTCTGAGCGGTGTTCAAAATCTCCCTTATATTCTGAACTTTCTCCGTAGTCTCATGAACTAAATCTGGACCAATCAAAGCTGCCTGACCTACCTCAAACCAACCGATAGGAGATCTACATCTCTGACCATAAAGTGCCTCATAAGGAGCCATCTGGATTCTAGAATGAAAGCTGTTGTTGTAGGAAAACTCAATAAGAAGTACGTGATCATCCCAATTATATTTGAAATCAATCACACAAGCTCTCAACATATCCTCTAAAGTCTGAATAGTACGCTCTGCCTGGCCATCCATCTTTGGGTGAAAAGTTGTGCTAAGCTTAACCTGAGTACCAAGACCTTT
Source organism: Jaltomata sinuosa (assembly GCA_003996215.1). Classification (NCBI taxonomy): domain Eukaryota; kingdom Viridiplantae; phylum Streptophyta; class Magnoliopsida; order Solanales; family Solanaceae; genus Jaltomata; species Jaltomata sinuosa. Next base: position 508,106 of record QJPP01000303.1, read on the forward strand.
CTGAAATGACTTCTAAAACTGGGATATAAACTGAGTACCCCTATCTGAAATGATAGACAATGGAACACCATGCAATCGAACTATCTCCTGCATGTAGAGTCTGGCATAATCATCTGCTGAATCCATAGTCTTAACAGCCAAGAAGTGGGATGACTTAGTCATCCTCTCAACAATCACCCAAATAGAATCATGTTGTCTGCGAGTACGAGGAAAACCAATAATGAAATCCATATTGATCACTTTCCACTTCTAAGTAGGAAGATCAATATCCAGAGTCATACCACCCATTTGCTGATTCTCTACTTTCACTTTTTGATAGTTGGGACACTTAGCCACAAAACCTGCTATGTCCCTCTTCATTCCATTCCACCAATAGACTTCCCGTAGGTTACGGTACATCTTGGTGGCACCGGGGTGAATTAATACCTGGAGCTATGAGCCTCTGTAAAAATATGCTCTCTCAACCCATCTATGTAAGGAACACACAATCGACCATGATATTGAAGCATACTATCTCCCCCTTGGGAGAAAACTATACTCTTTGCTAATGGACTGCACCCTTCAACTGGTGTAAAATAGGATCACCGGCTTGCTTTTCTTTCACTTCAGCTCCCAAAGATGATTCGGAACCATTTTGAACAATAACACCACCTTTTGTCGAATTCATAAGGCAAACTCCTAATCAAGTAAGTTGATAACCATCCTTGGCCAATTTCTTCTTCCCATTCTCAATCTAAGACACACTACCCATAGAAACCCTACTAAGTGCATCCGCCACGACATTGGCCTTACCCAGATGGTAAATCACACTCATTCATAATCCTTAAGGAGCTCAAGCCATCTCCTTTTATGAAGATTCAATTCCTTTTGAGTGAACATATATTAAAGACTCTTATGATCGGTGAATACATCCACATGAGCACCATACAAGTAGTGTCTCCAAATCTTCAAAGAAAAACCACGGACGCCAACTCAAGATCATGAGTAGGGTAGTTCTTCTCATGAATCTTAAGCTGTCTAAAAGCATAAAAAATCAACTTGCCACGTTGCATCAAAACACAACCCAAACCAATCCTAGAGGCATCACAATACACCACAAAGTCATCTAGGCCATTGGATAGAGCCAACACTGGAGTTGTGGTCAATCTAGTCTTCAATTCCTGAAAGTTCTTCTAACATAGATCTGACCACTGAAATTTCACCTTCTTCTGAGTCAATAGAGTCAATGGGACAATAAAAAGCTCCTAATATCGACTGGGAAGTGGGTCAAGGCCAGTTCTTTACTGCCTCAATCTTTTGAGAATCAACTCGAATACCGTCTTTAGTCATAATATGACCCAGAAAAGCAACAGACTACATCCAAAACTCATACTTGCTAAGCTTAGCAAATAACTTCCGGTCCTTGAGAGTTTGCCACACCACTCTCAAATGGTCTTCATGCTCCTCCTTGCTCTGAGAATAAATAATAATATCATAAATGAACACAATCACAAATATATCCAAATACTGCTTGAACATATGGTTCATGAAATCTATAAGGGCTGCAGGAGCATTCGTTAGTCCAAAAGACATAACCACAAATTCATAATGACCATACCGAGTTCTGAAGGATGTCTTCAGAATGTCACACTCTCGAACATGGAGCTGATGATAACAAAATCTAAGGTTGATCTTGGAGAAGTAACTGACACCCTGAAACTGATTGAACAAGTCATTAATCCTAGGAATGGGATACTTATTCTTGATTGTGACCTCGTTCAACTGACGGTAGTGATAACGCTCAAACTACACCTCAATTTAAGAAGCGTATGCGATCGTTGTCAAATATATAACCCAACAAGGTTGGGGTCGAATCCCACAGAGAATATGGTGATGATTAAGACTTTAGTGAAGTATGTGACTAGTTGTCAATCGTTTCCAGTAACTAAAAGGGGGGGTTTTGTAATCAAATTGTAAACAAAACAATAATAAACGTAGGAGAAATAATCAGTAGGAGAGAATGCGAACGAGGGACGTGGTTACCATGGCGTTGTAACAATGTCGATTCTAGGCTTAACCGGGTTCTTTCTATATGAATGTCACGATGTGATTGCGTCAATTGTATCGTCTAAACGTCTCTCGACCAAATAAACAAATTTCCTTTTATCTTCTCTCGATCTCAAAAGATGTGCTTTTTAGCTCTCAATCCTAACATCAAGTAGATTAATCCAGTTACGGCATTAATCTTTAAGACGAGAGTTGGTAGTCTCGAATCCTTGTTGTTAATCAAGTTTCCCGGTTTTAATCTCTTTCTCAAGAAAATTAAACCTAGGCATGTTCTAATGTTTGCAACCCACTAGAAAACGTGACATAATGTATGATTAACAACGTGACAATACATAAATCGAACCCAACGCTACCCGGAATCTATATTGCTACGTTTGCCATGGCTCCCCCAACCCTAGTTGCGGGAGTTTTAGTTAATCATGCTATAAAGAAAAGAGAAGAGAATTGAATTCATAATAAGGAGAAGAAGTTCTTACAATATAATGAAAACCAATCTTCAATAATCCAATAACAAGAAAAACCAAGAACTCCACGAACACGAATTCAAGAATCCGAAAACGTGTTGTTGCTCTCAAAAATTGACTAAAAACTATTCTAAAACTATTGGTTGAATTCTAATTACATAAACCTATCATAGGGTATTTATAGGAGTCAACGAAACCAAATCCAAAACGGGCTAGGAATCCCCAAAACGCGGGTCGCCGCCTCACGCCACTGCCTAAGCTTGACGGTCAGGCTGACGGACCGTCAAGGCAGTGACGGACCGTCGCCTGGACCGTCACTGCTAGGCAGTGGTGTCGCCTCCTTTGCTGCCTCCACGCGACGGTCTATGTGACGGACCGTCACACATGTGACGGACCGTCACTCCAACCGTCACCCTTAGGCAGAACTTCGTTTTTCTCGTATTTTCTTCCGTTTTCGTGTTTGCTTCCATTTCCTACAAATACAACATAAAAACATCAAAAACAACAATGGTTGCTTGAAAACGTACGATTGTTCTTAGTAAAAAAGGAGTCGAAAGTGACGTAAATTAGCGTCACATCAACACCCTCAACTTAAAACGTTCGCTTGTCCTCAAGCAACATAACATAGAACAATAATACGACTCAACTAAGAACACGAACTCATGTCTATAGCACTTCATGGTCATTCAAAACTTATTCACTTAAATCAAGCTCCCTCGTAGCACACGTATGTATGAAACACTAACTTGCAAGGATCCAAACATGTCATTCCGATATGATAGAACATTATGCATACACACGCGTAGCTATCCTAACAATCAATAGACAATATAGATATCTTGGTGCCCTCACCACAAAGAAATCCCACACACAAGATTTGGGACTAGGTAAGCGCTCACCCTCACAAACGATTTCAAACAATGCTCATGCGATACCATAGGCTTGCCCTTACTATTCTATTTCGGTTCTTCAGAAAGCTACTCAGGATCACTACAGGACTTGTTTCGGCTTGTAATGAGGCTTCGGGTGAAGGTATGATACATTTAGGGGTTAGTGACTAAGCCCTCCTTGGAACCATTTACATCTTATCACCACATAACTTCACTTTATCCATCCTCATTCACCTTTTTATTTCCTTGATTCTAGATACAGGTGCGGCCTCCTTTTTGTCAATTCTTTTTGTTTCTTTTTCGATCTTTTTCATCATTCTTTATTTTTTCCTTTTCTTTTCTTAGGCGCACACCCGGCAGTTTCATTCTATCAAAAACAATCATCCCCATCCTCTTTTTTTCTCCTTTTACTACGTAAGTAGCCACCCTCAACTTAGCTGTTGCCTACGTCAAGTGTGCACAATGTCCATTGGTAGGACCTAGGGCCATAAACAGGGTTTACCTCTATAGTAGCCCCCCTCAACTTAGGTTGTTTGCCTACGTTGAGGTGCACGATGTCCAAGGAAGGACCAGGGCCAAAATAGGGATTCAAAGTTAAACATGAATGGTGACAGGTTATTGAAAGAACAAGGTCAATTATGGCTCAAACAGGGATCAAAGGGGTTATTTATATTTGGACGGTCTTTTAGGTTAAGTGGACTGCACACAAAAAGGGCCTGTGATCCTTTCCTAAGCAACCAAACCTCAAACTTAACAAAATAGACCGGGCAAGTTCTAGATGCATGCACAGAGTAAGAATTTATGACAATTAATCTCACACACTCTTAGCACCAAGAAACTATATCGCTACCAACTATCAAACAACCGCTCGGCTTAAGCATACTCATTCTATCATATTCACACAATGACATACAAAGATCCAGACAGTCAATCGTTTCAAGGGGCCTCGTTTTTAGACAAGATCAACGCCTGCTTGCTATAGACACTAAAAAAAAAATTTAAAACAACCTAAACATGCCGGTTCTACTAGATAGCACACCGGAGGGAAAAGAAATCGGCAACAAAAACCCTCGGTGGTGACTCACAGGTTTCCCAACAACCTCAACTTAGACTCATGCATTGTCCCCAATGCATATATGCGAAAGCTAAAAACTGTGAGAATAAAGGAATACCTGTGAAGTCGATATGACTCAGATTCTGTAACGATGTCCGCCAGGGTCTCCAAAACAAGAGAATTCGATGGAGTGTTTGCACGCGCTGCTGATTCGATGTTGCTGTCCAACTTCTTCTTTTGTTGGCTCCGCAGCTAGTCGTGACCGCTTCTTCGCTCTTTCTTTGCAGATTCTCTTGTGGTGTTTTCGTTTCTTTGATCTATTTTCACCGCCTTTTTCTGCCTGTCTCACCACCCCATTCGATCCCAACTTCATAGCAGCTCGGGTCTCAACCAAACACTTCTCCTCAAGGTGCACATCCGCAGGCTCTTCCTCAATAGCATTGATGACCGCGACCGCCCTCATGTCACTTGGTTGCTTCATCAATTTAGACACATCGAACTTGACCATTTCATTGTTCAATCGGAAGGTCAGTTCGTTTTTCTCCATGTCAACCAAAACTCTCGCCGTAGCTAACAATGGTCGTCCCAAGATTATGGGAACTTCGAAGTCCACTTCGCAATCCAAAATTACAAAGTCAACTGGGAAGATAAGCTTACCGATCTTTATTAGCACATCAGACAAGATCCCTACGGGTCGCTTTACCGAACGGTCAGCCATCCTCACTCTCATGGACGTTGGTTTAGGAGCTCCCAAACCCAATTTGTTATACACTGCTAGCGGCATCAAATTGATACTAGCACCAAGATCACACATAGCTCTTCCGAAGTTGAGCTTTCCGATAGTACATGGAACAGTGAACGCACCTGGATCTCCTTTCTTTTTCACTAATGATCTAGAGGAAATAGCGCTGCAGTGATGGAGGTTGTCTTCCGGCTCAAAACTTACCGTCCTCTTCTTTGTGATCAAGTCCTTCATGAACTTGGCATAACCGGGCATTTGTTCCAGAGCTTCCCCCAATGGTATGTTTATTGAAATCTGTTTTAACATGGTCATGAAGTTCAGGAACTTACTATCGTCAGCTTTCTTCTTCAACCTCTGGGGGAAAGGGGGTGGGTGTCGAAACATCATAGTTGGAAGCTTTTCAGCTTCCGTGCGTTTCTCTGCGGGCTTTGGCGTTTCCTCCTCTACCGCCTCTTTATCATCAGCACTATCATCTTGAGCATGAATTACCGGATGTGATTCCGGTAATACTTTTCCGCTTCTTGTGGTGATCGCCATACAGCTTGCATCATTCTGCGGATGAGTGGTGTCGCTCGGCAAAGTACCTATTTTCCTTGGGTTTAGAGATGCCGAGATGTGACCCACTTGCTGCTCTAGTTGCTTGATCGCGGTTGAGTGTGACTCCACTACCAGACTCAATGTTGATAACTCATTCCGTATTGCCTTTACCCCAGAGTCCGTTGATTCCACCTTAAGCAGTATCTTTGCCATCATGTTCTCAAGTTTGGACGTCTCAGTTTCGCTGCCAGTTTTGTCCCGATTGCCAGGTGGTATATACAACCCACCTCTATCGGTGTTGTTCCTCCAGCTTCCTTGGTCGCGATTTTTGTAGCCACCATTCTCATAGTGGTTTGGATAGTTCCGACCTTGGTTTCCTTGGCCATTGGCCTGGAAACCCCCCACGTAATTCGCGTCCTCAGTCTCCATACCTTGGGAACCCACAGCTTGTACCTTCTCTATATTTCCTGACGTCAAGTGCCTTGTCACGAGGTCCAACTGTGTCTTTAGATGCGCCATGTCTTGGTCGCGCTCCTCCTCTTTCCTACGCTGCTCAGCCGACATACCAACTGTATAGGTGCTAGCTGCAACCTCTGAATCTCGTGTGTGCCAGGCCCTGTTGGTCTTGGTGAGCCTGTCTAGAATAGCTGTGGCGTCGGCAAAAGTGCGACCCATAAACGCTCCACCTGCTGCGTTATCCAATGTCGGCTTGGTAGCCGAATTTAGTGCCCGGTAGAATGTCTGCATCAAGAATTCATTGTTCAGCTGATGGTTGGGGCACTGTGTCAGTTTCTTCTTAAATCGCAACCAGGTCTCGTGCAGTGCTTCGTGCGGTTGCTGCCTGAAGTTGCTGATTTCGTCCCTCAACTGTATCATCCGAGAGGGAGGAAAGAACCTTTCTAGGAAAGCTCCTCTCAACTCTCCCCACGTTGCGATAGAGTCGGGGGTCAATTCTGTCAACCACAACGCTGCCTCATCAGACAGAGACAACGGAAATAACCTAAGCCTGATCGCAGTCTGACTCACTCCTGGCAGTTCGAACGACTTGCAGATGCCCACGAAATTCATTAAGTGCTGGTTTGGATCATCCCTAGCGACACCTCGGAACACTCCTCTCCAGTTCAACAGCTGGATCATCGTGCTAGTGATGTTGAACTTGGCTCCGGGCGGTAGCGATGGAACAATAATGGCGCCAGTAGCGCCAGTTCCATCTAATTCGAGATCCTCATCCTGCAGACCACCAGCATTCAGATTTTGTTGGGCCTGCAGTTCGGCAGCGAGCCTTGCTGCCTCTAGTTCTGTGGCCATATTCCGCCTCAAAGTTCTAGCAAGCTCGGGATCGTAAGGTAGTATTGTTTCACCCGAGCTTCGGGTACTATGCATGCACAACTTTGTACCCTGTCAAAACAAAAACAACAAACAAACGTAAAGCAGGAAATTATAACAAAAAGTCAAATAGACACACCAGACTTAATCAAAACCCGTATTCCCCGGCAACGGCGCCATTTTTGATAACGCTCAAACTACACCTCAATTTAAGAAGCGTATGCGATCGTTGTCAAATATATAACCCAACAAGGTTGGGGTCGAATCCCACAGAGAATATGGTGATGATTAAGACTTTAGTGAAGTATGTGACTAGTTGTCAATCGTTTTCAGTAACTAAAAGGGGGGGGGTTTTGTAATCAAATTGTAAACAAAACAATAATAAACGTAGGAGAAATAATCAGTAGGAGAGAATGCGAACTAGGGACGTGGTTACCATGGCGTTGTAACAATGTCGATTCTAGGCTTAACCGGGTTCTTTCTATATGAATGTCACGATGTGATTGCGTCAATGGTATCATCTAAACGTCTCTCGACCAAATAAACAAATTTCCTTTTATCTTCTCTCGATCTCAAAAAGATGTGCTTTTTAGCTCTCAATCCTAACATCAAGTAGATTAATCCAGTTACGGCATTAATCTTTAAGACGAGAGTTGGTAGTCTCGAATCCTTGTTGTTAATCAAGTTTCCCGTTTTTAATCTCTTTCTCAAGCAAATTAAACCTAGGCATGTTCTAATGTTTGCAACCCACTAGAAAACGTGACATAATGTATGATTAACAATGTGACAATACATAAATCGAACCCAACGCTCCCCGGAATCTATATTGCTACGTTTGCCATGGCTCCCACAACCCTAGTTGCGGGAGTTTTAGTTAATCATGCTATAAAGAAAAGAGAAGAGAATTGAATTCATAATAAGGAGAAGAAGTTCTTACAATATAATGAAAACCAATCTTCAATAATCCAATAACAAGAAAAACCAAGAACTCCATGAACACGAATTCAAGAATCCGAAAACGTGTTGTTGCTCTCAAAAATTGACTAAAAACTATTCTAAAACTATTGGTTGAATTCTAATTACATAAACCTATCATAGGGTATTTATAGGAGTCAACGAAACCAAATCCAAAACGGGCTAGGAATCCCCAAAACGCGGGTCGCCGCCTCACGCCACTGCCTAAGCTTGACGGTCAGGCTGACGGACCGTCAAGGCAGTGACGGACCGTCGCCTGGACCGTCAATGCTAGGCAGTGGTGTCGCCTCCTTTGCTGCCTCCACGCGACGGTCTATGTGACGGACCGTCACACATGTGACGGACCGTCACTCAAACCGTCACCCTTAGGCAGAACTTCGTTTTTCTCGTATTTTCTTCCGTTTTCGTGTTTGCTTCCATTTCCTACAAATACAACATAAAAACATCAAAAACAACAATGGTTGCTTGAAAACGTACGATTGTTCTTAGTAAAAAGGAGTCGAAAGTGACGTAAATTAGCGTCACATCAGGTAGTCGATACACATTCTAAGGGAACTGATAAGTTGGTAATTTTCCAACTTATTGAGCCTTTATCCATGAATTATTGCTATGTTTTGAATAGATTTAGAGGTTCTTATGGCCTTTATTGATTTCTATGCAGGTACTTATGATCAATGATGGAAAACAAGGAAATAGACCCAAAAATAGCTTAAAAGGAGTAAAGTGTGAAGTGATCAAAAAAGATAGAGATTCTGCTCTGAGAAGCGATGCCCGTGCGACACGCATAAGCTATGGTGCAAAACGCACCTCCACCCACATAAAGCTTAGGATTTCCTGAAGGATCTGTCATTGGGTACATTCATTGTGCGATGCGCACAACCCATAGTGCAAACCACACCAACTTTTCATGATGCCTCCCAAGTTGGATGTGTCGCTGGTTCAAATGAAAAAGGTGTGCAAGGCATACATCACGAAGGGAAATTTTATCCAAAAAATTAGTGATGTTTTGGAAAAGTATAAAAGGCCAATTTAGGCACAATTGTAAATAACATTCTTCAGTCCAAAATATTCTGAAGAGCTTTTTACTTTAAGAACAAGTTTTCCTCTCTAAGAAGAAGAGGGTTTCAATCTATTCTCTCTTCCAAATCTTGGTTAACCATTTGTGTACTCATATGTTCTTAGAACTTGAAATTAAGCTTGAATAAAGAGGATTGTGACTTATCCATTTGGTATATCTATCTCCTTTGTTATGAGTAATTTCATTTGTCTAGGGATGTGTTGATAATGGGTGCTTGACAAATGGGTGTGGGTGTTGTTTATTCTTGCTTATAATTGCTTTTTTTTCATGGGTCTAGTAGTTTCACCAAGTTTTAATCCTAAAATTGGTGGTTGCAAATATTAATTTTCATTACTTGACTATGTTGTTGCTTGAAAGAGAATTTCATGGTTTTGGATGTGAGATTACTAGTGGGAACTTGGGACTCCATTCAGATTTGAGGCTAGAAATAACTCATATCGATGGAATCACCCATTTAAGGGTCTAAGCTAGAGATAGTGTGACCTCCCCAAGCTAGTTATTGGTTGCTTGTTGATTTAATCGATGATTCTCTAACTCGGATTATCGAATATATAGTTGTTGATCGAGAGATAAACAACCATACCTATGTCCAATGCTACTTGTGTCAATAAGCGCGAATAAGTGTGAATTGATAAACACCCTATCCCACATTAAAGCCCCATTGGATACATATCCCTAGTCTCCTACTCAATTTGGTACACCCATTTTACTTATTTTCTTTAAATTCGAATTGTGATTGTTGTGATAGAATCCCAATTCCCCCAACCTTTTACTTTCATGTTTTTAAACAATTACTCTCCTAGTGAAGTCATTTCAATACAATCTTCATATAGCTAGCATCAAGTCTCTGTGGGTATGACCTTGACACCTGTTGGGTACTTATAAATGTATTTTGCTTGACGATCGTCGTGCCTCCATCTTTGGGGTGTACAATTTGAGAGTTTATCAAAAATGGCGCCTTTGCCGAAGACTTGAATTGATAGCTATTTTTGATTGTTGATTTGAAATCACTTTGAGAGTTCTTGTTTCTTTTACTTTTATTTGTTGTTTGAGTTGTGATTAAGCAGGCTAGCCTATGAACTAGGCTGATGACAATGAGAGCATTGATAGCTTCATAGAGGCCGACGAGGCTGAGCCTATGATTCAAGAGGGTGTGGGTGCAATCCGCCTACCCCCCACGGTGGGAAATACTATCTTTCATGTGACTAGCACCATACTCCACTTAATCCAAATGAAGGGCCTATATGGTGGAGCAGCACATGAAGATGCCAACCGGAATATTCACAATTTTGTGGAGATTTTCCAACCACTCATTTTTCAACATATCTCCCAAGAGTCCATTCGATTATGCCTATTCCCTTTTTCCTTGACAGGGGAAACCACAGTGTGGTTGGAAGAGTTGTCGGATGACTCTATCACATCTTGAGCCGAGTTGGTTGAGGCATTTACATCAAGATTCGTTCCTCCATATCAAATGATGAAGCTAAGAGATGAGATCACCAACTTTAGGCAACTCCCGGATGAGCCTCTACATGAGGTTTGGTTAAGGTTCAAAAAGAAGCTTCTCTTGTGTCCAAACCATGAGTTATCGAACAACGTATTACTACAAAGCATCTATCAGTCGTTGAACTCTCTAAATAAGTCAGTGGCTGACAACCTTGGAGGTGGTGACTTCGTGGACTTAAAATTTCCCATCACCTTGACTTTGTTAAAGCAAATGACCAAAACCAACCAAGCTTGGCATACGAGAGAAGCGGATGTTCCAACTTTGGGAAAACCAACCAAGCTTGGCATACACCCTTATCCATATTGACTAATGAAATGAGAAAAAGAGATGCGGAGCAGTATGAGTCAATTGCCAAGATGATGACACAGATTACATGATGTCCAGGCATGTAATGGGAGTAGGTGGTGCGAAAGTGGTGAATGATGTGAGTACACCAAAAATCAAAGCGAGTGATGATGATATGATGGCAGTTGTCGATGGTAAACTGTGTTTTGTGTCGACGGGTTGACATCCTGGGTATTATCGCCCGAGGGAGGAGAACCAAGGTTGGATAAGAGATAAGGAATGGGACGGAAATTGGAGGAATAGAGACAAAGATGGTGATCGCTTCAATCACCAGAGCTCAAATCCCTATATACCTCCGAAAAAGGTGGACTCTCTCTACCAACTGGGCATAAGCAACTCCGGTCATTCCAAGCTACAGGACATGTTGTCCTTGGTTCTCAAGAAGGTGGATACAATAAATACGGGAGTGAGTGAGCTAAAGAGTGAAGTTTCTACACTTCACCAAACTGTGAGCTCTCACTCAGCCTCGATCAAGCATCTTGAGGCACAAATGAACCACCTCTCAAGCCAAATGAACCCAAGGATGAAGGGAATAATGCCCAATGATACCATCACCAACCCAAAGAATGAGTGATTTGAGGTAGTATCGTCGATCCGTGATGTTAAATCAAGCTCTGCTTGGGAGGCAACCCAAGTTTCTTTACTTTGTTTTTGGTTATCTTTTGTTGTTTTTGGTGTATTTGTAGGGAATGCATGGAGTAAAACATGGACAAGTGATAACATGGGTTGTGCAGAGGACTATGTAGACCGTACAAGAAATTGTGCATATTGCACAACTCATCGCATGCCAAGACAGAGTGCCTGGAAGAAAGTTGAAAAATTAGAGGTGAAGTGCGCTGGGCCGTGCGGTCTGCACGAGCCCAAGTGCGCGTCACACCTCTGTCGCATGACAAACTAGAAGCCTGAGAAAAATTAGGGGAGAAATGCCATGCAGTACACACCAAGGCTGTTGCAAATCACATGTCGCGGTGCACAACATGTAAAATTAAATTTTAATTGACCTAACCCGTTGACCGACCCGACCCGAATATGACCCGACCGACTTTTATTCTTTTTTTTCTTCTTAAAACTGCCTCTTTCACCAGCTTTACCATATTTTCTCTCCAACTTATAAATTTCTCTCTCAAAATTCTATCTAAATCCCTCAAACTTCCCCAAAATCTTCTCCTTCTCTCACCCAACCATCTCCACTGCTCTTCCATTGTCGCTACCGCTAGTCTCTCCGGGCGAGTTGATTGGGTCACCATTGTTGCCCTATAAAAAGCTTCAATTTTCACTCCTCTCCATCTAATCTTCATGTATGGTAAGTTTCTTGATGTTAAATACTGGTTTTTATGAAGTTTGGGAACTCATATTGTGAAGCATGCTTAGTAGAATTACCATGTTGAGTTTGAATGACATTCGAAAATTTTAGGTCCCCAATTTTGAGTTGTATTGATGATTTTGCTTACTTTCAACTTGGTAGAACTTGAATTTTGTTAATGAATGTTGATTGGTAGTGAATTTTGGCCTTGAGATCTGGGTTTGGGGTAAAGTCTGAGTAACTCACTTGTGATTGATGAATGGTTTGGCCTGATGATAGATTGAATGACGTCGTTCTTAAGGGAAAATGGTCGTTAGTCATAAGGTTTTGTCGAAAATCGATTATGAAGGCTGAATTTTGCTACTTGTATGCCCATGATTCGTGGTTACAAATTATATTTGGGTGTATGAGGGGTTCATTATGGCTAAAATTTGTTGGTGCCCATTGTTGCAAGTAAGGGCTTGATGTTCCCGATGATAGATGGGATAACACTCATCTTAAGGGAAGTCGTTAAGTCCTTCTCTTGCTTGATGTTGTTAATGGAAATACGGGGAAGTCTGAGTACCCAGAAGTTGTGGTCAGAATATCCCCTGCCTCCCTTATTTTATGTTGATTGGTTTGTTGAGTGGTGCCTAGTGCCTAAGCACATCTTGCTCTACGTATCACATGCGTAATTCACAAGAACACAAGGAGCCAAAAATTCCAATTCTGCCTTTGTGCATTTTGCATGCGATGCATAGATCTTGATGTATGGGTTGCACAAGGCATCACACTATGTTAAAAAATATAGCCAGCTCACTGTTTTGAGGGGCCAAGCATAGTGCGGTACACACTTTGGATGGTGCATTCCGCACCAACTTTGCACCTCGATGGAAAAATCCTTGTAGGATTCTGTAAGTTTGTGCGATAGCACATGTGACGCGCACTCCTTCTAGTGTATTTTTCATGTGGTCCGCACAAGACTTCAATCAACTACTTTATTTTTCTAGTCCGTTGCATTCCAACCTTTTTAGTTGTTAACTTCTTTTTAGATTTTTGTTTTTATTTGGCTCACAATCTATGGATGCAGAACATGTCTTCTAGCAGGAGAAACATGGGAGGCCAACCAAGGCAAATGTCTACCGCAGAAGAAGCAAGGCTCTGATTCAAGGTGGAAGGCATGAAAGCCCATTATAAGCGGGACAAGAATAGAACCTTTAACGTGGAGCATAATTTTAACCTGGGGGAAGTTAGGGATGAGCTGCCCAACTAGCACTGTCAATTTGCCGATCGAAAGTGGAAACCATTCCAAGATGTGCTTGGTGGGAATTATGAGGAGATAGTTCAAGAATTCTTTGCAGCCTATCAAGCCACACAGGATTCCAAGGGCTATAAAGGGAACAAAGATAAGTTCCCAAACTTGGATTTACTTTTCGTTCGGGGCAAGAAAGTTTTTGTCACTCCCGCTACCATTAATGCCATCTACTAGAGTCACCCAATTGCACCTGCCCCAACACTCTTAGCTAGGTTGGTTGCGGAGCCAAAGCCTTATCGTGAGACAACCCATGTCATTGCTCAGGGTGCCCCTATTTTGTCCACTATGGGGGAGACATTCCAAGGAAGTCCCTGATCTTGGAAGCTCGTCTTTGGTATGATCTTGTTTGCAATTGCTTATTGCCTTCCCAAAATGATCAAAAAATAACTCAAGATGGGGCCATTCTGATTGCGGTTATTATGACGGGGGAGCCTGTTAATTTTGGGGAGTTGGCAGCTATGGTGATAAGGAGAAAAGCTCATCGAGGAAATTATTCTTTCCCCTTTATGGTGCTAATTACTAAGCTTTATTCTAAGGCTGATGTCCCCACCCTCAGTTGTGATGAGTTCACTTATGCTATTGGGGCTATCGACCTTGACAAAAAAACAGACATGGACGCCCCCAGGTTTAAGAGGAAAAGGACTGAGCAGTTGGGGGAAGTTGATAGTGATGATCTTGATGCTAGAGTCGATACTTCATCTCCCTCCCTGAGGCTACTTCTGAGGCACGTACACATGCCCCCGCTCCTTCGATGACCAAAAGTGACCTTCAAGACATGGTGGACAAAACCCATAGCCATGAGTTGCAGCTTGCTAACCTAGCCACCAAACTACCCGGTATGATAAATAGAGCTATCAAGACTGCAGTACAAGGGGTAGTGGAAAGATTGAACACACCATGCAATAGGGTAGATTTCATTGAAGAGGAAATCACCATACTTTGGGTAGATATTGGCAAGGCCAAAGGTAAAGCTCCAGCAGAAGGAGCAGATTTGACCATCTTGCCTCCACCTCATTCCATTCCCGCCCCCCTGGACAATTTGTTTATAGCCTATGTGGATGATGATGATATGCAGCCTGGAAATAAGGATCAAGAGTTGGATGATGATCAAAATCCTGACTTTCAGAGGGTTCTCCGAGACTCCACACTTACTGCGCACTCCTGAAAGGGTGGTGCTGGCCCAAGTGAAAGATCCTCAGATGAGGAGACAACTACAAATGATGATGATGATGAGGCCTAGTCCTCCAAGGAGTTCCACCTTCTTTCTCTTGAGCTATTAGCATGAGGGCAATGCTCCTTTTATGGAGAGGGGGTGACTTTACTTGCTTTTTGTTGGGTGCCCGTGATTGGGCTTGAGATATTATTTTTATTGCCCTTGCGGCGCCTTTTTGACATTCCTGCTAGATTTGATTTGGCCCTTGTTGGGAATATTTTGGATGATTGTGATGCTTATTGACCTTGCCGGGCATTTTGCTTATGATTTTGTTTTAAGATTATTTGCGCCCTCGCCGGGCTTGATTTTTGTTGTTGAAATTGTGTTGTTGGGTTGATCTTACATGCCGCATTGTCTTACTACCCGTTCTTTGCAAATGTGCTAAAGGACTACGCCGAGGCTTGTTCTTACTAAATCACGAGCGCACAATTTGGTTATCGCCTTGTTAATAGTAGTCGAGCAATAAACTCCGAGGGTTTTCTTAATACCACGGTGCTTTCCCAAGGAATAAAGTTTTCTTTATATTTCTTTTTCTTTTGTTTTTGTGTCAAACCGAGTTGGTGTTTCCCTATGATAGATTGAGAGGTGACTTTCTTAAGGGAAAATGCCAAGTTTTAGTTTAAAATTGAGTCCGTAGTTGCTTGTCTCGAAATAGGCCCACAAAAAATTTCCTTGGCAAGTTGGTTTTGAAAATAAAAGGAAGAAGGGAAATTAATTTTTGAGAAAAGCATTCTCTTGTCATGACTTGCACACTCTCTCTTTGGCTTGATTGACTCACAAATGAGTGTGTAATAAACTCGGAATAGCTTGTCAAAATTCATCTGTCCCAATTGATTTTAAGACTAATGAAAGAAGTCTTGTGACATGATGCCTTGTGTGGTGAGGCTTTACCTTGATTCTTGTACATGTGTGTCATCTAGCACTTGCCCCGAATATGATTCAAGGTGAAATTATAGGTCTGACCGAGCTTGGAAGATGACCTTAGTCCCTTTTTGATAGCCACTTTACCCAAATGACTTCTAATGACATCAATCCTAGTAAACCCCTTTTGAGCTTGTAACCGTTCTTTTGCACCTTGTTAACACCTTGGCCTTTTTGAATCTCTATCTTGGCACCCATCCTCCCTAATTGCTTGAAAGTGAAATGTAGGCTAAAGCCTAAGTTTTGGGGGGGGGAATGAAAGGACAACATAGGCAAACACCTAAGTTTGGGGGTGTATGTGATCAAATGAAGAGAAGAAGAAGAATGCACTTCAAATGCAAGGTAGCACCTTAGGGTTTAATTGAAAAATGCTCCAAAAGTCAATCCAATGAGTGAAAATGCAAAGCAAAAATAGGTGCTACCAAATAAGGCGATACAAAGAGTCGAATGATCATGATTGAAAAGGAGAAGCTTGGGATGTGTGAGGGTGAAATAAGGTGAAGTTGAAATTTGAAAATGTGAGCGGTGTTTAAAATGAGAACAAAGAGCATTAGGGAGGTGTAGTCACTTGAACCAAATGAAATCCTCACCTTATCCCTAGCCAACATCGTAACCCGCAAGTCCTTGGTGATTCTGAGCTTGGTTACCCTATATTAGTAGCGATTTACATGAAGGGCAAGCCTATGGTTTGACACGTATGCACTTGAACTTTCTTGAAAGAGTGAGAGTTTTCTTGGTTCTCCTACGATCCCATTGTTTTGAGAATTGATTGATTGTGAATGGGATTTTCTCTTGTGGTGAGTGGCATCATGCACTCGAATTGAACCTGAAGTCTCTATCTCAATTGAGGGAATGAATGAGATAAGTTGTGTGGCGAATCTCGAGGCAAACCTTGACGGTCCATGCCAATAACTTGAGAAGCTTAAATGTCTTCTTTTGAATGACAAAATTCCCTTGATTTTGAATGAGAAATAAAGTCCTTTTGGAAAAGGTTTTGAAATGGACAAATGCCTTGAGTTTGTGGTGGTTCAAATTGAGATAAGCATCGTAGTTGAGTCTTTTGTTTGAGTATTTTGTTTATTCTTTTTCTTAATTTTAGTATAGATCAGTCCTTTGTTCCTTGATAGAATCTAGAGGATAATTCATTCCTTGCCTTGTGAGTATCTTGCTTGAGGACAAGCAATAATTCAAGTTTGGGGGTTTGATAAGTCAGTAATCTACCAACTTATTGAGCCTTTATCCATGAATTATTACTATATTTTGAATAGATTTAGAAGTTCTTATGGCCTTTATTGATGTCTATGCAGGTACTTATGATCAATGATGAAAAACAAGGAAATGGACCCAAAAAGAGCTTAAAAGGAGTGAAGTGTGAAGTGATCAGAAAAGATGGAGATTCTACTCTAAGATCTGGTGCCCGTGCGACACGCACAAGCTATGGTGCAGAACGCACCTCCACCCGCATAAAGCTTAATATTTCCTGAAGGATCTGTCATAGGGTGCGGTCATTGTGCGATGCACACAACCCATAGTTCAAACTGCACCCACTTCGCATGATGCCTCCCAAGTCAGCTGAGTCACTGGTTCAACTGAAGAAAGTGTGCGACGCCCACATCACGATGTGCAAACCGCACGTCGCACCGCATACCACCCAAAGGGAAGTTTTGTCCAGAAAAATAGTGATGTTTTGGGAATGTATAAAAGGCCAATTTAGGCACAACTGTAAAGAACATTCTTCAGTCCAAAACATTCTGAAGAGCGTTTTACTTTGAGAACAAGTTTTCCTCTCCAAGAAGAAGCGAATTTCAATCTATTCTCTCTTCCAAATCTTGGTCAACCATTTGTGTACTCAAATTAAGCTTAGAACTTGAAATTAAGCTTGAATAAAGAGGATTGTGACTTACCCATTTGGTATATCTCTCTCTTTTGTTATGAGTGGCTAATTTCATTTGTCTAGGGATGTGTTGATAATGGGTGCTTGACAAATGGGTATGGGTGTTGTTTATTCTTGCTTATAATTGCTTATTTGACATGGGTCTAGTAGTTTCACCAAGTTTTAATCCTAAAATTAGTGGTTGCAAACATTAATTTTTATTACTTGACTATGTTGTTGCTTGAAAGAGAATTTCATGGTTTCGGATGTAAGATTACTAGTGGGAACTTGGGACTCCATTCAGATTTGAGGCTAGAAATATTTCATATCGGCAGAATCACCCATTTAAGGGTCTAAGCTAGAGATAGTGTGACCTCCCCAAGCTAGATATTTATTGCTTGTTGATTTAACCGATGATGCTCTAACTGGAATTATCGGATATATGGTTGTTGATCAATAGATAAACAACCATACCCATGACCAATGCTACTTATGTCAATAAGAGAGAATAAGTGTGAATTGATTAACACCCTATCCCACATTAAAGCCCCATTTGATACACATCCCTAGTCTCCTACTCAATTTGGTACACCCGTTTTACTTATTTGCTTTAAATTCAAATGGTTATTGTTGTGACAGAATCCCAATTCCCCCAACCTTTTATTTTTGTGTTTTAAAATAATTTCTCTCTTAGTGAAGTCATTTCGATACAATCTTCATATAGATAGCATCCAGTCTCTGTGGGTATGACCCCGACACCTGTTGGGTACTTATAAATGTGTTTTTCTTGACAATCGACATGCCTCCATCTTTGGGGAGTATGATTTGAGCGTTTATAAAAAACGGGGCCGTTGCCGGGGACTTGAATAGATAGCTATATTTGATTCATGATTTCAAGTCACTTTGAGAGTGCTTGTTTCTTTTACTTTTATTTGTTGTTTGTGTTGTGATTAAGCAGGCTAGCCTATGAATGACGCCGATGACAACAAGAGTGTTGATAGCTTTATGGAGGCCGATGAGGCTGAGCCTATGATGCAAGGGAGTGTGGGTGCAATCAGCCTACCCCCCATGGTGGGAAATGTTGTCTTGCATGTGACTAGCACCATGCTCCACTTAATCCAAATGAAAGGCCTATTTGATGGAGCAACACATGAAGATGCCAACTGGCATATTCAGAATTTTGTGGAGATTTTCCAAACATTCATTTTTCAACATATCTCCCAAGAGTCCATCCGATTATGCCTATTCCCTTTTCCTTGATGGGGGAAGCCACGGTGTGGTTGGAAGAGTTGCCGAATGACTCTATCACATCTTGGGATGAGTTGGTTGAGGCATTTACATAGAGATTCTTTCATCTATCTCGAATGATGAAGCTAAGAGACGAGATCACCAACTTTAGGCAACTCTCGAATGAGCCTCTACATGAGGTTTGGTTAAGGTTCAAAAAGAAGCTTCTCTTGTGTCTGAACTTATGGAATAATGTATTGCTACAAAGCTTCTATCGATCGTTGAACTCTCTAAATAAGTCGGTGGCTGACAACCTTGGAGGTGGCACCTTCATGAACTTAGAATTTCCCATCGCCTCGACTTTGTTAGAGCAAATGACCAAAACCAACCAAGCTTGGCATACGAGAGAAGCGGATGTGCCAACTTAGGAAACGCCCTCATCCATCTTGACCAATGAAATGAGAAAAAGAGATAAGGAGCGGGATGAGTCAATGTCCAAGATGATGACACAAATTGAATTGATATCCAAGCAAGTAATGAGAGTATGTGGTGCGAAAGTGGTGAATGCTGTGAGTACATCGAAAATCAAAGTGAGTGATGATGAGCTGATGATAGTTGTCGATGGTAAACTATGCTTTATATCGGTGGGTTCTCATCCTGGTATTATTGTTCGAGGGAGAGATAAGGAAAGGAACGGAAAATGGAGGGATAGAGACAAAGAAGTAGTGCCCTACTGGTTCTGTCGACCTCCTGGAGCTGCTGGAGCAGACTGAGTTCTACTACCTTCTTGTCCCTTCTTAGATGAAGGGCAATCCATAATATTGTGTCCAACCTGACCACATCTAAAGCATCCATCTGAATTAGCTAAACATTCACCAATATGACTCTTACCATACTTGTTGCAAGAAGGGTAAGGGGTCCCTTTTGCAATACTCCCATGCGAATAGAAACCAGATCCTCTACCAGTCTGATCATGATGAAGCCTGGTGTCCTGGGTTGGATCACTAGCTGAAGAATGAATGTGCCTTGATGATTTCTTCTGAAATGAAAAGTGATGTCCGCCTCCGGACCACCGATGGCCATAACCTGAACTCTCCAACGTAACCCTTTTGTTCTCCCTTGCCTTTCCCCTCAACTTTTATCCCTTAATCTGATGGGCATGAGTCATAAGTCAAGAAATATCCATGTCACCCAAAAGCATCACGAACCTACACTCCTTTACCAAATCTGATACTTTATAAATGTACTTACTCATCTCATCCCATGATTCATCCATCATGGAAGGAGCATACCTAGAAAGCTAGGTGAACTTCAATCCATACTCCTGAATCGACATTGAACCTTGACTCAAATTCACGAACTCTTCGACCTTAGCTTGCCTCAAATCTCTCGGGAAGAACAGGTCAAGAAAAGACCTCTCAAAGCATTCCCAAGTCATAGGGACCACATCCCTATCCCTATCATCCCTTCATTGAGTGAACCAAATGTGAGCCACGTCCTTGAGTTGGTAGGAAGCTACCTCAATACCATCAACACCACCCACTTGCATTGCACCAAAGATCTTCTTTACCTCATCCAAGAAATTTTATGGATCCTCACCAACTTTTGAAAACCAGAACTCAGGTGGGTTCATACGAATGAAATATCAAACTTGGGCCGCTACTATACCTTGGGGGTGGACAGGGATAGGAGCCTGCTGATTAGCCTGAGCGGCCATAATCTGAGCTAGCATATGAATGGCATTATTGAACTCTACATTTGTGACCTCGGGGTCTAGAATCAGAGGGTCAATATTTTGGGTGGCTCGATGAGGCATGGCACGGCGAGGAGGCATAATCTGAAATGCATAAATAATGGATTAGATGGGTAATAGAGTTAAACTCTATCGCACGATATTAATCATGAAAGAAGTGAAGTTTTCCTAAGACACCTCATAGCTTCCCTCTCATAAGTGTGGTTCACTTCACACACATGAAAGAGACTCTACCTCAATGTGGCTTTCAGACACCCTAGGACTCTTAGTCTGAGGCTCTGATACCAAGTTTGTCATGCCCTGAGACTACCCCCTAGGCATAACATGAAACCCGAGACCCGGGACAATAAGTTACCCAAGTTAAACCTTGGTCATAGAATACTCAGATATTCATAAGAAAATATAATGGAAGCACAAATAGAAAGCTAGGAAACCCAATCCATAAATGATAAAGTCAAGATGAAATATAATCTGAAAGAGAGACCCAAATGCTATCTTTGTCTGAAAGCCTCTAAACTGTCATAAAGAATTGATGGGACAATACCCCAAATTACTCAAAAATACAAAGAAAGAACATGAAAGTAACTAGCATAGCTAAGGTCCCCGAATGATGAGGACTTACCAACCAAATCTGGACAACCGACGATGTCTAGCCATGAGCTAAAGGGACGGAACCTGAATCTCCATCATCAAGAGGATGCAACGCAAAATATGCATCAGTACTATAGGATGTACTGAGTATGTCAGATATGCATAAATAAGGTAAAACATGCTTAAAACATAATTTAAACCTAGATCATGCATAAAAGACAAGTCGTAAGAAATATCATCACTTAAGCATAAGGTAAGAGGTATCATAACATAAGACTTAAAAACGTTCATATGGGAATTTCTCTTAACCGACATAAATCATGATGAGCAACATGGAGTCCAGTGTCATACACCCATACCAAAAAAGGTTGTTCTAACCAGCCAAGGTTAAAACCTTATCTATCAGGATCCTGTCATAAGACACAGAGGGCAACCTACTGTAGAAACGTAGTTCTGGTACTTAAGGGTACACTAAAACTTAGTCCAACTCAGTGCTAAATACTACTCCCAAAATATACATATAGCTCAACTTATACTTATGACATATCTAATGTCAAATCTGTTTGAAAAGCATAAAGACATATCTAATGTCATGCAACTCTAAAGCATAAGTCTTAAAGCTTAGCATAGCCATGATTCCAAAGCATACTTTTCTTTCTAAATTCATAACTTGAAGAATTAGGCATACAAATTTCATAAATACATAAATGCATGTTATCTAAACATGCCAATTTTCACTTGAAAACATGCAATTCAATGGAGTCATGCTATAATCATCTTTAATGCATGGACTTTTGAAATAAATTAAGGAACCTCAAATAAATCATGGATAAGTAATGAGAAACTATGAATTGATGCTTGAAAAGAAGACCCATAACTTTTCCCTATTTTTAGTAAGAACCCTAATTTCACCATTTCATAAATCAAAGTAAAACATGCATTTTGGGCATAAGCGTGAAGGGAATACCTTATTGAATACCCACATACCTTATTAAAGCTTGCTTGATCTTAAGATGAGAAGAAATAGGGGCTTGAACTTGGAGATTAAGACTTGGAGCTTGAAGGAGCTCCTTTCCTCTTTTGGTAGAAAAATGAGGAGTAATGAAAGACTTAGGCTAATAGGAGTAGAAATCCTACTAAAAGTGGCCAAAACAACCTCACCTAAGATTTAAAAGGGTGGGTAATTATAGAAATACCCCAGGAATTTTATTAGAGAAAAGTTGTTAAAATATCGGCTTCAGGTTCCACGGGTCCTTTCAACGAGCCATAGAAGTAACCACAGTGCGTGGATTAGAGTTGTGGTTTCTGAGCTAAAAGACAGGCTGCAGAAGAGATTCCATGAGTTAACAGAATGACTCGTGGAAACTTCCACGGGTCGTAGACACCTCTCGTGGTTTCTGGGGGAGTTGACTACCCTCAGTATGAGTTCTACGAGTTGGATCCATGACTCATGAAAATATCCACGGATTATGAACCTGGCTTGTGGTTGTCAGAACTGAGGTTAATCTGTAAGACTGGTTTCATGAGTTACTTCCACGACTCGTGGTTCTATCCACTGCTAATGGACTTGACTCGTGATTCTTGAAAGTTTAGAATTTTCAGAAATTTCTAAGTTTAAAAGTTGGATCAAATTCTAGGGTGTTACAATATCTCCCCTTGGGATTATTCATTCTCGAATGAAGGATAAGCAAGGAAAACTGGAGAGGAAACAACCCAACCAAGCAACAAAACATAAAACTCAAGGATAAACATGAAAACTAAGCTTTTTAACTTAAAACATGATTGAACTAACTTCGAAAAATATGAGTGCATGCTAGGATCATGAGAGAAACTAATGGAATAGAATCGGAGGGACATACTAAGGAGAAAACTATTACCTCAAGTTGAAACTGAATCGAAAGGAAAGAGGTGAGGGCACTTGGCTTTTATGGCTGATTTTGCTTCCCAAGTAGCTACCTCAACTAGCTGATTTCTCCAAAGGACCTTCACCGAAGTGACATCTTTGTTTCTCAACCTTCAAATCTGACAATCAAAAATCTCTACAGGAACTTCCTCATAAGTAAGGATATCCTTCGAACTCACATCTTTCAAAGGAATAATCAAGGTCGGATCACCAACACACTTCTTCAACAAGGAAACATGGAAAACTACATGAACCACTTCTAAATCTGAAGGAAAATCCAACACACCTTTCATGGGTGACACCTTCAGAAACACCCAATCATCAACCTCAAACTCCAATTCTCTTCTCCTCACATCTGCATATGATTTCTATCAACTTTGAGTGGTCTTCAACCTCTCTCTAATGGTCTGAACTTTGTCCATAGTGTTATGAACTAAATCTGGACCAATCAAAGCTGCCTTACCTATTTC
Source organism: Jaltomata sinuosa (assembly GCA_003996215.1). Lineage (NCBI taxonomy): Eukaryota > Viridiplantae > Streptophyta > Magnoliopsida > Solanales > Solanaceae > Jaltomata > Jaltomata sinuosa. Next base: position 531,618 of record QJPP01000303.1, read on the forward strand.
AAACCAACCGATAGGACATCTACACCTCCGAGCATAAAGTGCCTCATAAGGAGCCATCTAGATGCTATAATAAAAGTTGTTATTGTAGGCAAACTTGACAAGAGGTAAGTGATCATCCCAATTATCTTTGAAATCAATAACACAAGCTCTCAACATATCCTCCAAAGTTTGAATAGTACGCTCTGCCTGGCCATCCATCTGTGGGTGAAAAGTTGTGCTAAGCTTAACATGAGTACCAAGACCTTTCGAAAATGACTTCCAAAACTAGGATGTAAACTGAGTACCCCTATCTAAATTGATAGACAATGGAGCACCATGCAATCGGACTATCTCCGAAATATAGAGTCAAGCATAATCATCTGCTGAATCCGTAGTCTTAACAGCCAAGAAGTGGGATGACTTAGTCATCCTGTCAACAATTACCCAAATAGAATCATGCTGTCTGTGAGTACGAGGCAAACCAGTAATGAAATCCATATTGATTGCTTCCCACTTCCAAGTAGGAAGATCAATATCCTGAGTCATACCACCTGGTCGCTGATGCTCTAATTTCACTTGTTGACAGTTGGGACACTTAGCCACAAAACCTGCTATGTCCCTCTTCATGCCATTCCACCAATAGACTTCTCGTAGGTCACGGTATATCTTGGTGGCACCGGGGTGAATTGAATACCTAGAGCTATGAGCCTCTGTCAAAATTTACTTTCTCAACCCATCTATGTCAGGAACACACAATCGACCCTGATATCGAAGCACACTATCTCCCTCTTGGGAGAAAACCTCTACTCTTTGCTGATGGACTGCACCCTTCAACTAGTGCAAAATAGGATCACCGTCTTGCTTCTCTTTCACTTCAGCTACCAAAGATGATTCAGAACCATTCTGAACAATAACACTACCTTCTGTCAAATCCATAAGGCAAACTCTTAATCAAGCAAGTCGATGAACATCCTTGGACAATTCCATCTTCCCGTCCTCAACCAAAGACATACTACCCATAGACAACCTACTAAGGGCATGCGCCATGACATTGGCCTTACCCGGATGGTAAAGCATACTCATATCATAATCCTTAAGGAGCTCAAGCCATCTCATTTGATGAAGATTCAATTCCTTTTGAGTGAACACATACTGAAGACTCTTATTATCGGTGAATACATCCACATAAGCACCATACAGGTTGTGTCTCCAAATCTTCAAAGAAAAAACCACGACCGCCAACTCAAGATCATGAGCAGGGTAGTTCTTCTCATGAATTTTAAGTTGTCTAGAAGCATAAGCAATCACCTTGCCATATTACATCAAAACACAACCCGAACCAATCCTAGAAGCATCACAATACACCATAAAGTCATCTAGGCCCCCGGGTAGAGCCAACACCGGAGCTGTGATCAATCTAGTCTTCAATTCCTGAAAGTTCTTCTCACATAGATCTGACCACTGAAATTTCACTTTCTTCTTAGTCAACTGAGTCAATGGGGACGCAATGGAAGAAAATCCTTCCACGAGTCTCCTCTAGTAACCAGCTAAACTTAAAAAGCTCATAATATCGGACTGGGAGGTGGGTCTAGGCCAGTTCTTTACTGCCTCAATATTTTGAGAATCAAATCGAATACCATATCTAGTTCATCAAATCAATAAAGGCTGCAGGAGCATTCGTTAGTCCAAAAGACATAACCATAAATTCATAATGACCATACCGAGTTCTGAAGGCTATCTTCAGAATGTCACACTCTCGAACACGGAGCTGATGATAACCGAATCTAAGGTCAATCTTGGAGAAGTAACTGGCACCCTAAAACTGATTGAACAAGTCATCAATCCTAGGAATGGGATACTTATTTTTGATTGTGTCCTTGTTCAACTGACGGTAGTCGATACACATTCTGAGGGAACCATCTTTTTTTTTGTATGAATAAGATGGGAGCACCCTATGGAGAGATGTTGGGTCAAACAAAACCCTTATCAAGGAGGTGTTTCAACTGATCCTTCAATTTCTTAAGCTCCACAGGAGCCATTCTATAGGGAGGAATAGAGATAGATTGTGTATCTTGAAGAAGATCTATTCCAAAGTCAATCTCCCACTCGGGAGGGACTCTGGGCAAATCTTTGAGAAACACTTCTGGAAACTTATTCAGAACAGGAATTTAATGGAGAGGTGGGGTTTTGGATTCCGTGTCCATAACCCAAACTATATGATAAACATAACTCTTAGAAATCAACTTCTTAGCCTTAAGATAATATATGAAATGACCCTTCGAGGATGGAGGACTACCTTGCCACTTTAAGACAGGTTCATTTAGAAACTTGAAACTGACAACTCAGGTACGACAATCAAACGAGGTATAACATGCATACAACCAATCCATACCAAGAATAACATCAAAATCAGTCATCTCCAACTCTACTAGATCCACTGAAGTAACTCTATGAAGGACTGAGATAGGGAAATTTGGATAGATTCTCTTAACTAGGACTGACTCACCAATAGGAGTAAAAATACAAAAGGGTTCTAAGAGTTGATCAGGACTAATCTCAAACTTGCAAGCCATATAAGGGGTCACAAAAGATAAAAAGGCACCCGAATCCAATAAAACATACATATCGAGAGAGAACACTTTTAACATACCAGTAATAATGTCTTGTGAACTCTCCTAGTCCTGGCAAGAGGACATGGCATAAAGGCAGTTCTAGCACGGACCACTAAAACTAGAAGTAGTGCCCTATTGGGCCGATCGACCTCCTGGGGATTCTAGAGCAGACTGAGTCCTACTACCTCCTTATTCCTTCTTAGCTGAAGGGCAATCCTTAATCTTATTTCCAACCTGACCACATCCAAAACATCCACCTGAACCAGCTAACACTCACCAAGATGACTCTTACCACACTTGTTGCAAGAAGGGTAAGGGGTCCTTTTGGCAACATTCCCCTGTGAATAGGAACCAGATCCTCTTTCAGTCTGATCATGATGAGGCCTGGGGGGCTGGGTAGGAGCACTAGCTGAAGAATGAATAGGCCCTGATGATTTCTTCAAAAATGAATAGCGATGTCTGTCTCTGGACCTCTAATGGACAAAATCTAAACTCTTCGATCTAACCCACTTGTTCTTCCTTGCTTTTCCCCTAACCTTGTCTCCCTCAATATGATGGGCATGAGTCATAAGTCGAGAAATATCTATAGTCGATAAATATCTATGTCGACCAAAAGCATCATGGACCTACACTCCTTCTTTACCAAATTTGATACTCTCTAAACATACTTACTCATCTAATCCCACCGGTCAGCCACTATGGAAGGAGCATACCTAGAAAGCTGGGTGAACTTCAATTTGTACTCCTGAACTGACATAGAACCTTGCCTTAAATTTATGAACTCTTTGACCTTAGCTTGCCTTAACTCCCTCGGGAAGAACCGTTCAAAAAAATCCCTCTCAAAATATTCCCAAGTCATAGGGACCACATCCCTATCCCTAGCATCCCTCCATTGAGTGAACCAAATGTGAGCCACGTCCTTGAGTTGGTAAGAAGATAGGTCAATACCATCAACTACACCCACTTGCATGACACCAAAGATCTTCTTTACCTTATTCAAGAAATTTTATGGATCTTTACCAACTTTTAAACCCCAGAACTCAGGTGGGTTCATGCGAATGAAATCTCGAACTCAGGCCGCTACTCCACCTTGGGGGTGGACAGGGATAGGAGTATGCTGATTAGCCTGAGCGGCCATAGTTCGAGCTAGAATATGAATGGCATTCCTAAACTCCATATTTGTGACCTCGGGGTCTAGAATCATAGGGTCAACATTTTGGGTGGCTCGGTGAGGCATGTCACCGTGAGGAGGCATAATTTGAAATGCATAAAGAAAGGATTAGAGGGTTAATAGAGTTAAACTTTATCGCATGATATTAATCATGAAAGAAGAGAAGTTTTTCCTAAGACAACTTGTAGCTTCCCTCTCATAAGTGTGGCACGCTTCACACACATGAAAGAGACTCTACTCGATGCGACTTTTAGACACCCTGGGACTCTTAAACCTGAGGCTCTGATACTAAGTTTGTCACTCTCCGAGACTACCCCCTAGGTGTAACACGGGACTTGGGATCACCAGTACCACAAGTTAACCCTTGGTCATAGCATACTAAGATATTCATAAGAAAAATAGAGTAAGCATAAATAGAAATCTAGGCAACCCAATCCATAAATGATAAAGTCAAGATAAAACATAAACTGAAAGAGAGACCCAAATACTATCTATGCCTGAAAGCCTCTAAACTATCATATAGAGTTGATGGGAAAATACCCCAACTAACTCATAAATCCAAAGAAAGAACATAAAAGTAACTAGCATAGCTAAGGTCCCCGAATGATGAGGACTCACCAACCAAATTTGGATAACCGATGACGTCTAGCCATGATCTGGAGGGAAGGAGCCTGAATCTGCATCATTAAGAGGATGAAGCAAAAAATATGTGTCAGTACTATCGGATGTACGGAGTATGTGAGATATACATAAATAAGGTAAAACATGCTTGAAATATATTTGAAACCGAGATCATGCATAAAAGAGAAGTCGTAAGAAATATCATAATTTAAGCATAAGGTAAGAGATATCGTAACGTAAGATTTAAAAATGTTCATACGGGAGTTTCTCTTAACCAACATAAACCATGATGAGATATATGGAGTCCAGTGTCATACACCCACACCGAAAAAGGTTGTCCTAACCGGCCAAGGTTAGAACCTTATCTATCAGGATCCTGTCATAAGCCACAGAGGGAAACCTACATTAGCAACGTAGTTCTTGGACTTAAGGGTACTCTAAATCCTAGGCCAAATTGGTGCTAAATACTACTCCCAAAACATACATATAGCTCAACTTATACTTATGATATATCTAATGCCAAATCTATTTGAAAAGCATAAAGACATATCTAATGTCATGCAATTCAAAATCATAAGTCTTAAAGCTTAGCATAGCCATAATTCCAAAGAAAACTTTTCTTTCTAAATTCATAACTTGAATAATTAGGCATGAAAATTTCATAAATACATAAATGCATGTTATCTATACATGCCAATTTTCACTTGAAAACATGCAATTCAATGGAATCATGCTAGGAATCATCTTTAATGCATGGGCTTTTGAAATCAATTAAGGAACCTCAAATAAATCATAGATAAGTAATAAGAAACTATGAATTGATACTTAAAAAGAAGACCCATAACTTTTCCCCAATTTGAGTAAGAACCCTAATTTTACCATTTCATAAATCAAAGTAAAACATGAGTTTTGGGCATAAGGATGAAGGGAATCCCTTATTGAATACCCATATATCTTATTGAAGCTTTCTTGATCTTAAGATGAAAATAAATAGAGTCTTGAACTTGGAGCTTTTGGCTTGGAGCTAGAAAGAGTTCCTTTCCTCTTTTTGTAGATGAATGAGGAGTAATGAAATACTTAGACTAATAGGAGTAGAAACCCTACTAAAAGTGGCCTAAATGACCTCACTTAAGAGTTAAAAGGGTGGGTAATTATAGAGATACCCTTGGGATTTAATTAGAGAAAATTTGTTAAAACTCTTACCTTCAGGTTCCATGGGTCCTTTTCATGAGCCTTAGAAGTAACCACGGTTCATGGATTGGAGTTGTGGTTTCTGAGCCAAAAGATAGATTGTAGAAGGGTTTTAATGAGTTAACAGGATGACTCGTGGAAACTTCCACGGGTCGTAGAAACCTCTCATGCTTTATGGGGGACTTGACTACCCTCAGTCTCAGTTCTACGAGTAGGTTCCATGACTCATGGTACCATCCATGGACCATGAACCTGACTCGTGGTTGTCAGACCTGAGGTTGATCTGCAAGACTGGTTTCATGAGTTACTTCCACGAATCGTGGTTCTATCCATGGCTCATGGACTTGACTCGTGATTCCTAGAAGTTCAATTTTTTTAGAAATTTCTAAGTTTAAAAGCTGGATCAAATTCCAGAGTGTTACAATATCTCCCCCTTGGGATCATTCGTCCTCGAATGAAGGCTAAGCAAGGAAAACTGGAGAGGAAAGCCACAAAACATAAAACTCAAGGATAAACATGAAAACTGAGCTTTTTAACTTAAAACATGATTGAACTAACTTCGAAAAACATAAATGCATGCTAGGATCATGATAGAAACTGATGAAATAGAATCGGAGGGACATACTAAGGAGGAAACTATTACCTACAGATGAAACTAAATTAGAAGGAAAGAGGTGAGGGTACTTGGATTTCATGGCTGCTTCTATTTCTGCTTCTGATGCACCCAAATTACACCTCTAAAAGAAGTGCAAGTGGTCACTGTTCAAATATAGAACCCAACTAAAGGTTGGGGTCGATCCCACAGGGAATATGGAAGGACTATGGTCGATTAGTGTTTACTTCAAGCTTTTAGTCAATTATTTACGGTAAGGGGGGGGGGTTGTAGTAACAAGTAATTATTGTAACAAGAACGTATCAAGTAACCAGTGTCAATTTCAAGAGTTAATATCAATAAGAGAAGTGACTAGGGCAATGGTCACTATGAGATCATAACTTAGTAAGACTTTCGTACTTGGTTCACTAGTTTGGTGCTTAGCATGCAAAATCGGTAAGTTAGGTTCACATAATTCCTTGGTCCAACAACTAGGTGAATTTCACCACACGCCTTTGTCCGGCCGCGGGTGTTGCTTTACTAACCCTTACCCTTGATCCCAGATTAGCTATTCTCGGACAAGGTCAAGCTATTAGACGAGGGTTGATAGTTTTGAATCTCGTTGTTTACAACCTTTTTCCCATCCGTTACCTCTTTGGTTTGGCAAGTAAGGATAAGGCGAGTTCTAACATTGCAACCATTTAAAAGTAATCAAAGCGAAGGGAAGAACAATACATGCGTGAACACCTCCCTAGATTACCTAAGTACTTAGCCTTCTTCGTTAATCCTTCATGGTTTCCATAACCTTAGTTTTGGATTTAGCTACTCATGTTCCTAAGCATGAAATCAATGTTTGTTTGAGCAATCATCAGGAGATACTTACAAAGAAGAATAAATAAAACCAGAATCTTGAAGAGTAATCTCAAGAACACTTCAAATTACCAAGAACTAGTCTTCAAATTCAACACAAAAGTAACATAACAAATATCAAAAAGTAACTCCAAAATATCATGTAACAACCGGAAATAAAAACCTAAGGGAATTTATTTATAGAAAAAAAAAATCCTTTCCTAATATAACTAGGAAACGGGCTCGAAAGGGACCACGGGTCGGATTGATGGTCCGTCGTTTGAAATAATGGTCCATAGACTTCTCAGGTCAACCGTGCTCCTGTTGGTCAATGTCTTGGAACCACAAGTCGTTCTTCTGAATGACGGCTCATCCTTGGACTCGTGTTTTCTTAGCCCACTTTGGTACCTTCTTTGCTTCAGTGATGACGAGTCACAAAGACGGACCGTCATTTGGAAGTACGGTCCGTTCTTTAGAGTTGTCTTTTCATCCACACTTAGCACAGTTTTCTAAACTTTTGTTGATGTGTCACAGAGACAGTTCCGTCCTTTAGGAGTACTGACCGTTAATGCAGTCGTGCCTTCTTTCTAGCCTTGCACCATTTCAGGACTTGAGAGTACGAGTGGCAATGACGGGTCTGTCATTTGAATGCACGACCCGTCATCTTGACTCGTCTTCACTGTAATGACCAGTTTTCAGCTCAACTTCCACATTTTGCTCAAGGAATCTTTTTGCCTGCACACTTAACCAAAAGCATCAAATCCACAGATAAATGCTAAAGAACTTGCGAAAATCCTAAGTATTAAGCGTCAAAAGTGGCGTATTTCTACGCCACATCAACACCCTCAACTTAAGACTGTTGCTTGTCCTCAAGCGACACACAAAAACTATTCTACAACTACGCTATAGCAAAAGGAGACTAGGAACTATGGCAGTCATATGTTTAGTAATTTAGCTCATAACACGTATCCCCCTCCCCTTTTCAATACAAAATCAGTGCATGTGTTCCAACTATCAAGACAACACCAGAGGATCCACGGATGACATTAGACTATCAACAGATGACGTAGCATACACATACGAGACTCACACTAATAGTTAGCAGTCAAAGTTGCTCTAGTGCCCTCACCACAAAGAAGTCCCAATCACACAATAATATAATCAAGAATTTGGGGACTGAACAAAGATACTCGCACTCACAATAGACATTCAAGCAATGCGTTCACAATACCATAGGCTTGCCCTTATTTTCTATGCCTCGGCTTTTGGACAATTGGATTAGGATCACTATAGGACTTCTCTTGGCTTGTAACGTAGGCTTGGGCACGGGTATGGTAGATATGGAAATCAGTGACTAAGACCTCCTTGACACTATGCTATTTTTTTCTCTCCACTTATAGGACCAACTTTATTTTTTTCCTCCCTTTTTTTTCTCCCTTTTTATTTTTCAACAAGTGACGGATGCGGCTTTTGGTTCAAAGTCAACTCTTTTTCACATTTTCTTTTTCTTTCTTTCTTTCTTTTCTTTTCTTTTTCTTTGTTTTTCTCTTTCTTTAACATGCCCGCCGCACCCGTTATTTCCCTTTTTATTACTAACCTGCTCTTTTCATACCCCTACTCCTCACTCACCTCTACAGTAGCCACCCTCAACTTAGGCGATTTTCCTGAGTTGAGGTACATGATGTCCAAGGAGGGACCAGGGCCAAACTAAAGATTTTGCAAAAAGATGGGGAAGTTGATTCGGCTAGACAACAAAATGGGTCAATTTAGGCTCAAAATCAGGGATCAAAGGGTATTTACTTCATTTGGTCGGTCATTTGGATAAAGTGGACTAATTCAAAAATGGCCTATGATCCTTTCCTAACCACCATCCTAGAACCTAAGCAAGACTAATCGGGCAAGTTCTAGATTGGTACACAACGCAAGAACAAGTCAAAATAAGCTTACACACTCATGGCACAAAGTTAAAAAACTACATGCTAACTATCAAGTTCATGCTCTAGCTTAAGCCATTCATCAAGTCGATTAAATCCTAATGTCATGCACGGATCCATAGAGGTCAGTCTATCAAGAACAGATACAATCATGTCACACAAAAACATGGGGGGGTCTCCATTTTTCAATCAAAATTTCAGTTCCAAAAATCATATCACAGACTGTGCTAAGTTCCTTTTCTTCTTTTACTATATACACCCTATACTACACGTGCCAGTTCAACAGAAAATAAAAATTCTTAGGAAAAAGAACACAGGCAAGAAAACCCTAAGTATTCGGGTACCATCATGGGTTGCCTCCCATGCAGTGCCTGATTTAATTATCGCGACACGACACAGGTTTCTCGGCTACTCAGACTTCGCTAAGAACCCATCAAAAACAGCAAACACCCCATGCTGCCCCCACCCCACCAAAAGAGATGTGCATTGTCCTCAATGCACTGATGAAAATACAAAACATAGAGGGGCGATAACATACATGTGGCACCTAAGCACCGATGTCCGATGTCGCATCCTTCGGGCCCTCAGGATCTGTGCCCGTAGTAGTTTCTCTAACAATTGAGGCTGCCTCTGCAGTTCTCTCATTAATGGTAACAGCTGCTCGAGAAACTCCCCCATTAACCACTCCCACACTGGGGTCTACTGAACCGCTCCCTGAGCCACCTCGGCCAATGCCATCCACCTCTATATGTTGTGTAGCCAAGGACTCTTGCCATGCTTTCCTCAGCTCTCTTTGTGCCTTCTTCGCAGCCCTGTCTTCTTTCTTCTTCTGAGATTTAGTACTAAGCTAGGCATCATCACCAACAACATTTTTGTCCTTTCTCTTTCTTTTTTTTTCAGGTGCGGGGTCTGCAACAGTCTTACGAGGTGGGAAGTGTGCCAACAGGTCAATAAAATCATCCTCCACGGTCACAACCTACGGTAGCTGAATGTCTGGCACCTGCCTCTTCTTGATTGTATCCACCTCTGCCCGGACCTTTGCAAGCTCAGTAAGAAGGGCGGTGAGGTCAGGAATGGTCAAGTCTCGGAGCCTATCATTGACTCTAATCTTAATGGTGTCCAGTCTTGCGTTCAGACTGTCAAGAAATTTCTGAACTGGAACCATAGCATCAGCTATCTCTCTTCGGATCAGCAGCTTCACCGAGTTTGAAAACCTCTTTATTTGTTCATCTTCATGGAAGGCCGCGTAGGCGACCTTGCTAAATACCTTGCTGGTGAAGACATGTGGCTGACCCTGGCTATTGGATGGCCTGGACTGAGCTGATGAAAATGGACCAGCTGTTGATGATGGTCTGGAATCTGGTCTAGTCTGCTCATCAAATACTACCAACGCATCCAGTGGCACCTCACCACAAGGCTCTGGAAAGTCGGCTGCTATGTCATAAGCTCTAGTCCGTGCCACTGGGTTGGCAGCGTCTCGAATCAAAGCTACATCTTGAAAGTTGGAAGCATGAATGGTCCGCTCAACGCCCGGTATCTTGGGCTCCTCTGTAGCCTAGCACATCTGAGTGATAAGGCATGGAAAAGGAATGGTGGTGGACAGCCTTAATGCCCGCTCTCTGATCTCTTTCACAATAATACGGGAAATAATAATATCATATCAGGCCATGAACACAGTAACTAAAATAGCCCGGTCAGGATTAAGAGTGTTATCAGCTGTCGTCGGTACTAACCGGTGTCTAACCATGACCCACCAAAATATTCCCACTACATTCAGTGTTGCCTTGCCAATCTTTGGTATACCCCCTATCAACCAAGGTGGATTTCCATCTGTGATAAGTGAGGCAATCCACCGATTAGAAACCTTCTTTTGTCTCACCTGCTCCATACGAGCATCCAAGTCTGGCTGGGAAGCTGGAGCTACAATGTTTGGGACATAGAGAAAGCGCTGAATGGTGAGCTCTGAGATATCGACCTGTACCCCCCGAATTTGTACTCTCTGAATAGCTGGCTCTGAACTAGGATTTTTTCCTTTCTCGCACTGGTTCATCAATGTAGCTGCGTAGACAACATAGAACTCACGGACAATGATCAGGTTGTATGGGCCACCCGGCCATCTCATCCACTGCAAGCTGTAGTGATCATACAAAGCCTTGACGTCTGCCATATCATCAAGACCTACCGATCGGATCTCAACCTCCTCGTGAATACTCCACTGGTTGTGCCCTTTGTCATTCAGTGCCCGATCCTCATGATAGAGCCTAGATGCACTGTCAATGGCGCAGCGAACCTGATCATGTACTCCGGTATTCTTACATCTGAAGGTGGGTGGATCTACAAGAACAACCTCATCAACATGTTGTTCTTCAGTGGTCGGATCCTCTTCAACGGACTTGCTAGCAGCCTCACTGTGGCTCGAGCTCGCACTTTCAGATTCTGAGCCTGACCCCTCTCCATGCTAACTATCGAATCCTGAAACTTCTCTAGATTCTGACCCATCGGACCCACTTGCTTCCAGAGTTTCTCTAGACTCACCCTCTCCCTCTTCAGACTAGGGAGGAGTGGTTTTTGATTGGACCTTAGCTTACTACCTTGTGGTCCTGGGAATGGCCTCCGGATCAGATTCGATCTCATAAACTTCTTCTGAGCCGCTCTCCTCTGACTCAGTGGCCTCATTTTGGATTTGTCTATGTTTTCGGATGATAGCCTCTGAGTCTTTGGCTTTGGTCTTCTTAGGTGTGTTTTTAGGAGGCATGGTACCTGCGGAGTAGACCTTATTAGTACAAAGCATGATCACAAAAATAAACAGAAGAAAAATTATTTCAGCATTGTTTACAGTACATGGATGACGGCTCGAAAGACGGTCCATCATTTGGAATGACGGATCCGTCTTGTGAGTCGTCTTCTAGTTTCAGACTTCAGCAACTTCTTCTTTATCTTTTCAGTGACTACGAGTCCAACGACGAGTCGTAGTTCAGAACTACGATCCATCCTGTTGACTCATCGTTTGAATTCAGAGATTATAAATGCACAGTGGTTTCTACGAGTCAATTCTATGGTACGTAAAAAGGAATTACGGTCCGTAGATTGACCCGTAAAACCTGGGCAACCATTTTTATGATCAAAACTCCCTCCTACTTCGTTTTCACTGTGTTAACTCAATTTCCACAACATCAACCTCCCACATTGATTCAAAATTAAATACACCCCACCACACAGATGCATTACACAGTGTTCTAGGGTCTTAAAATTAAATTTTCGAATTTAAATCCCTACCCTAATGATGGTTTTGCTTGAATAACAAGAATAACACAAGAAGAACTTACCCTTGATGATTCTAGTTTTGTTCTTTTGTGAGTATGTCTGTATGATGGACTTGATGCGTGTAGGAGGTGTGCAAAATTTCTTGTGGAATTTATTATTATTATTATTATTTTTTGGGAATTCGAGTCGGTTTAGGAGAGAAAGAGGGAGTAATTTGATCTTTTCCTTTTGAAAATGGCAGTTACCCATTTGGAAGGGGAGAAGTAGGTGGCAGCCGAGTCAGGTTCTAAAAATTTAAAATTGGGCTGACCCGGCTGTGTTACTGTACCTGGGACCTACGAGTCCAAACGATGGTCTGTCATTTGAAAGACGGTCTGTTGTTGGACTCGTGGTCTGCTATTTTTGACTCATCAACTGCCAAGGATGACGGCTTCATCGACGGACCATGGTTCAAACCACGGGTCCATCCTGATGACACATCGTTCCTCATCTGAGACCTAGTTTCTTCCCAGGAACCACGACTTCTATCGACGGTCCATCTTTCAAAGGACGATCTATAAACCAAATCGTAATTTTTGGGAACTCCTGCAGTGTTGTACTTTTCCTCCTCAACTGCACAGACAACAAACTTTAGCCTTGGGTTGCCTCCTAAGCAGGGCTTGATTTAACATCACGGCATGACGCAAGTGTTTTGGTTACTCAGACTTCACCAAAACACTCCATAGTCTTTACACTACAACTAACATAAAGTAAATATCAAAATCATGGGTTGCCTCCCATGTAGAGCCTGATTTAACGTTGCGGCATGACGCAGGCTGCTTGGTTACTAAGATTTCATCAAGCTCCTTGGGTGGGACAAACTCATCTATGCTCCAAGCTTCAATAGTCTTGATCTCCTCTGCTGTGCCGAAATAAGTTTTGATCCACTGCCCATTTGCTTTGAATCTTTTTCCATCTAGGTTTTCAAGTTCAATAACCCCGTGAGGGAAAACTTGCACCACCTTGAAGGGTCCAATCCACTTAGACTTCAACTTGCCAGAAAACAAGCGAAGTTTAGAATTGAAGAGCAGGACAAAGTCACCCGGTTGAAAATCTCTGTTCTCTATCTTCCGGTCATGGTACAACTTCATTCTCTCCTTCTATAAAGCTGAACTTTTGTATGCATTTAGTCGGAACTCTTCCAAATCATTCAGCTGCCCTAGACTTTCCAATGATGTGGTACCCCAATCTAAGTTTAGCTTCTTCAGAGCCCACATGGCCTTGTGCTCTAACTCAACCGGAAGATGGCATGCCTTCCCAGACACAAGCTGATATGGAGACATGCCTATTGGAGTCTTGTATGCTGTCCGGTACCCCCACAATGCATCCTCAAGTTTCTGTGACTAATCCTTTCTATTTTCATTAACAGTCTTAGACAGGATTGACTTGATTTCTCTATTGGAGACCTCCACTTGCCCACTCGTCTGAGGATGATAAGGGGTTGCAACTCTGTGTTTCACTCCATATTTCTCAAGCAAAGTACGAAACAACTTGTTACAAAAGTGAGAGCGTCCATCACTAATAATGGCCCTTGGCGCACCAAATCTGGAGAAGATGTTCTTTTTCAAGAACGATGTGATGCATTTACCTTCATTGCTTGGAAGCGCAACCACCTCCACCCACTTAGACACATAGTCAACAGCCACCACTATATACCGGTTCCCATCAGACAGCACGAACAATCCCATAAAGTCAATGCCCCAAGCATCAAATAGCTCAATCACAAGGATGGGGTTCATAGGAAGCTCATGCCTCCTTGATATGCCTCCTTCCCTCTGACATCTGCTGCAAGCTTTAGCAAATTCATGGGCATCTTTATGAATAGTCGGCCAATAATAGCCGCATTGAAAGATCTTATGGGCCATTTGGATACCACTATGATGACCTCAAACAGGGGAGGAATGGCATGCTTCCAATATCTCCATCATCTCATCTTTTAGTACACATCTTTGGATCATAGTGTCCGCACACACACGGAACAAGAATGTGTCTTCCCAAAAATATTTCTTCACATCAGAAATGAACTTTCTCCTTTAGTGAACGGACATATCATCAGGCGCTAAATCACTTGCCAAGTAGTTGGCAATGTCTACGAACAATGGGATTAAGTCCTGAGAAGCACCCAATACCTATTCGTCAGGAAACCAATCATCAATCTCTAACTCATCATTCAGCTTCAACATAGCTTCTTCTTCCAACCTAGAAAAACGGGTTGCCACCTAATTTTCAGTACCCTTGCGGTCCTTAACTTCAAAGTCAAACTCCTGCAGCAGCAAAACCCATCTAATCAACCTTGGTTTAGCATCTTTTTTTGCCATGAGATAGCGAAGAGCTGAATGGTCAGTATGCACCAACACCTTGGTGCCAAGCAAATAAGATCTGTATTTCTCAAAGGCAAAAACCACAGCAAGGAGTTCATGTTTAGTCACTGTATAGTTTTTCTGACCCGGGTTAAGTGCCTTGCTAGCATAGTAAATAAGATGAAGAATCTTCTCGCGCCTTGGCCTAGGATTGCTCCTAGCGCCACCCCACTAGCATCACACATAACCTCAAACGGTTGTGACCAATCAGGAGCAGTAATAATAGGAGTTGTAACCAACTTCTCTTTCAGGCACTCGAATGCCTTGAGACAAGCATCATCAAATACAAATTTTAACTCTTTCTCCAATAACTTGCACAACGGATTTGCAATTTTGGAGAAGTCCTTGATAAATCACCGATAAAACCCTGCATGACCCAAGAAACTTTGGATACCTTTCACAGAAACTGGTGGGGGGGAATTTTCAATCACCTCAATCTTTGCTCTATCAACTTCTATGCCCTTCTTCAAAATTTGGTGACCAAGTACGATGCCTTCTTTGACCATGAAGTGACATTTTTCCTAATAAAGCACTAGGTTACACTCTTCACACCATTTCAACACACAACCCAGATGATCTAGACAATCTTCGAATGAGTCACCTACCACCGAAAAGTCATCCATAAATACCTCTATAGTTTCCTCCACCATATCTGAAAATATAGACATCATACATAGCTGAAAAGTTGCTAGCGGATTGCAAAGACCGAATGGCATCCTCTTGAAGGCAAACGTCCCATATGGGCATGTGAATGTGGTTTTCTCTTGGTCTTCGAGGGCAATAGAGATCTGATTATACCCCGAATAACCATCAAGAAAATATTACCAACCTCTACCTGCAAGACGGTCTAGCATCTGATCCATGAATGGAATTGGAAAATGGTCATTCTCAGTCCACACATTCAACTTTCTGTAATCCATGCATATGTGCCAGCCTGTCACTGGCCTCATCGGAATCATCTCATTCTTAGCATTAGGAACCACAGTAATCCCTCCTTTCTTTGGTACGCACTGAACCGGGCTCACCTACTTGCTGTCAGAAATCGGGTAAACCACACCTGTATCCAACCACTTTATGATCTCTTTCTTGACGACTTCTTGCATAGGCTGATTCAACCTACACTGATGCTCAATAGATGGAACATAATCAGGCTCGAGTTTGATTTTGTGAGTACAGATTCTAGGAAGAATCCCAATAATGTCTGCGATGGTCCACCCATTAGCTCTCTTAAACTTTCTCAATACTGCAACCAAAGCCTCAACCTGCACTTCACCCAAATCTCCAGCAATGATTACCGAAAAAGTCTCATTATCTCCCAAAAATACATACCAAAGATGAGCTGGCAGTGCTTTGAGCTCTAAGACTGGAGGCTCCTCAATAGATGGATAAGCCGATAGTGTTGTCCTATTCTTCGAATCCAAATCCAACTTCTTTGGTGCACAAGTGTAAGATCCCAAACCTGTATGTGCTACAACCATCTCATCATATTCATCAATGTTGTCACTTTCAAAATTCATGATGATTGATGCAAGGGCTTCTACACCAAGTCACTCCTCAATAGGTACAACCTGCTGGTCCTCATCAACTACATCAATCACTGACACCACTCTCATATCATCATGGTGCTTCATCGACTTGCACACATTGAAGGTCACATCTTCATCATTTAGCCTGAATTTCATCTGACCTATTTCCAAGTCAACTAAAGCATGCCCAGTAGCCAAGAATGGTCACCCCAAGATAATGGGCACCTCAAAGTCAACCTCGCAATCTAGGATAACAAAATCTACAGGAAAGATGAAAGTGTCAACATTTACCAATATGTTGTACAGAATTTCCACAGGCCTTTTCACCGTGCGGTCAGCCATAAGTAGCAGCATTGTAGTTGTAGAGGGGGCTCCCAAGCCCAAATGATTGTAAACTGCAAGCGGCATCTGATTTATACTAGCACCCAGATAACACAAAGCTTTGGCGAAATAGAATGCTCCAACAGTACATGGAATGGTGAAGGCTCCATGATCTTCCTTCTTTTGTACCATAGAACGGGATGCTATTGCACTGCAGTGGTGCAAATTATTTACTGGCTCAAAACGGACCGTTCTCTTCCTCGTCACCAGATCCTTCATAAATTTTGCATAACCAGGCATTTGTTCCAATGCTTCGACCAAAGGAATATTGACTGACAACTGCTTCAGCATGGAGATAAACTTGTGAAATTTTCCATCCTCCATCTTTTTCTTCAACCTCTAGGGGTAAGGAGAAGGAGGTAGTGGCATGGGTTTTAGGATTGGTGCAACTTCTTTTCTCTTCTCCTTCTTTTCAGAAGGCTATTTTTTAGATGACCCTTCACCACTATCTTTCTCCTAAGACTCGGCTATAATCTCATCATCATCCTTTTCATCTTTGGCTGGCTCATCAACAATAATAGGCATGGGAGGATCAACAATCTGCTTACCACTTTGAGTAGTCACTGCCATAACCTATCGATCATTTTTTGGATTCTGAATGGTGTCACTTGGGAGATAACCCTTTTGGCGAGGATTTATAGTTGCTGAAAACTGATGCATCTGTGTCTTAAGCTGCTTTATAGAGACAACATGGGACTCCACCTTCTGATTAATCATTGAAATTTCCACTTTTATCTCCTTCATACTCGCGTCCGTTGAGTCAGCCTTTTGGAACACTTTATTAATCAGCTCTCTCATGGTGTGTTGTCCAGCCCGCTCTTCACGAGTTGCAGGAGGAATGTACAGGTTACTTCTATCATTCTTGTACCCATCCTTCTTCTGCCAGTCACTATCTGCTCTATCTCTGTAATCAGACCGATTGTAGTCGTCATCCCTATCTCTGTTCCGACCTTGATTTCCTTGGCCAGAGGACCAGAAACCCGCCCCTTGATCATTCAGATAACCAATTTCTTCTTCAGATGAGTACCCGTCTGACCTTGGTGTTTTGCCTTGAGAACCTACTGCTTTCACTTTCTCTACTCCCTCCGCCAGGAATTTCTTTGCCAGCAACCCAAGTGTTGTGTTCATCTCATCCTGTGTCTGCTTAATGTCTTCTATCTCATTACGATCCATAGACTTGCCAACTGCATAAGTACCTACTGATGTTTCTGCATCTCTCGTATGCCATGCTTGATTTGTATTTGCGACCCTATCCAAACTCTCTGCAGCTTCAGGGTATGTGTTTTCCATGAATGCACCTCCAGTCACAGTATCAGCTACAACTTTAGTATTTGCATTCAGGGCCTTATAGAATATCTCCATCAGATGCCTGGGAGGGATTCCGTGTCTCAGAACTTGCTTCATCTTCTTCTTGAACCTCAGCCACACCTCATATAGAGCTTCTGTAGGTAGCTACCTAAAATTATATATCTCCTGCTTTAACTGCAACATCCTTGATGGAGGAATGAACCGCCCCATGAACTGAGTCTTCAGCTCATACCATGAGTATATGGAACTATCAGGCAGTTCTGAAAGCTATGCAGTTGCCTCATCAGTCAATGAAAATGGGAACAACCTCATTCTGATAGCCTCTTGACCCACTCCTGGCATGTTATATGATTTGCTGATGCTCACAAAGTTATTCAGATGTAGAATTACATCTTCAGTGGGCTTTCCTGAATAGAGTCCTTTCATGTTCAACAGTTGAATCATGGCACTAGTAATGTCAAATTTCATCCCGTTAGCCAATGGTGGTATCACTATAGGCCCAGTGGAGCCATATTCCTCCTCATCATAATCATCAACATCATAATAAAGAGGAGCCTGCCTTTGCTGTTGCATCTGTCGACCCCTATTATATAGTGCGCGATGAGGTAGTGCCTCATCCTGGACCACTTGATGCTTTCCATGTCTTGCTCGCTCAGCTGCAGCGTTTCAAGCTGCAAGATCTTGTGCAATTTTCTCATCTTCGGCAGCAAGGGCATCTTCGCCTTCCTTCTGGCGTGCTGCTTCATCCTTTTTCTATTGCTTGGTTTAAGCAATTAACCGAGTTTAATCTGCTCCTGAGTTTCGTGCTCTCCATCTTTAGCCATGTTTCTCAGTGATTTGGAAAGCTCCGGATCGTAAGGGATCAAGGGATTTCCTTGACTCCTTGTACTTGGCATGCACAAGTGTGCTACTTGTGATCAAAACAAAAACAACAGAAAAAGTAAAATCACGAAATAAGGACTAATAGTGAATTAAACACAATCTCACTTAATCCTAAACCATATTCCCCGGCAATGGCGCCAAAATTTGATGCGCCCAAATTACACCTCTAAAAGAAGCGCAATCAGTTGTTGTTCAAATATAGAACCCAACTAAAGGTTTGGGTCGATCCCACAGGGAATATGGAAGGACTATGGTTGATTAGTGTTTACTTCAAGATTTTAGTCAATTATTTCCCGTAAAGGGGGGGGTTGTAGTAACAAGTAATTATTGACAAGAACGTATCAAGTAACTAGTGTCAATTTCAAGAGTTAATATCAATAAGAGCAGTGACTAGGGCAATGGTCCCCATGAGATCATAACTTAGTAAGGCTTTCGTACTTGGTTCACTATTTTGGTGCTTAGCATGCAGAATCGGTAAGTTAGGTTCACCTAATTCCTTGGTCCGGCAACTATGTGAATTTCACCACACGCCTTGGTCTAGCCGCGGGTGTCGCTTTACTAACCCTTACCCTTGATCCCAGATTAGCTATTCTCGGACAAAGTCAAGCTATTAGACGAGGGTTGATATCCGCGAATATCATTGTTTACAACCCTTTTCCCATCCGTTACCTCCTTGGTCCGGCAAGTAAGGATAAGGCGAGTTCTAACGTTTGCAACCGTTAAAAAGCAATCAAAGCGAAGGGAAAAACAATACATGCGTGAACACCTCTCTAGATCACCTAAGTACTTAGCCTACTTCGTTAATCCTTCATGGTTTCCACAACCCTAGTTGTGGATTTAGCTACTCATGTTCCTAAGCATGCAATCAATGTTTGTTTGAGCAATAATCAGGAGATACTTACAAATAAGAATAAAGAAAACCAGAATCTTGAAGAATAATCTCAAGAACACTTCAAATTATCAAGAACTAGTCTTTGAATTCAACACAAAAGTAACGTAAGAAATATCCAAAAGTGACTCCAAAATATCGTGTAACAACCGGAAATAAAAACCTAAGGGAAAGTATTTATAGACAAAAAGAAATCCTTTCCTAATATAACTAGGAAACTGGCTCGGCAGGGACCACGGGTCGGATTGAGGTCCGTCGTTTGGAACGACGGTCCATAGTCTTCTCAGGTCAGCTGTGCTCCTGCTGGTCAATGTCTTCTGGTATAAAAACCTCGATTGAAACCACGAGTCATTCTTTTGAATGATGGCTCGTCCTTGGACTCATGGTTTCTTGGCCCACTTTGGTACCTTCTCTGCTTCAGTGATGGCGAGTCACAAAGATGAACCATCTTTTGGAAGTACGGTCCATTCTTCAGAGTCGTCTTTTCATCAACACTTATCACAGTTCTCAAAAACTTTGGTTGATATGTCACAGAGATGGGTCCATCCTTTAGGAGTACTGACTGTTAACACAGTCGTTCCTTTTTTCCAGCCTTGCACCATTTCAGGACATGAGAGTACGAGTGTCAATGACTAGTCCGTCATTTGAAAGCACAGCCCATCATCTTGACTCGTCTTCACTATAATGACCATTTTTCAGCTCAACTTCCACATTTCGCTCAAGGAATCTTTTTTCCTGCACACTTAACCAAAAGCATCAAATCCACAGATAAAATGCTAAAGAACTTGCAAAAATCCTAAGTATTAAGAATCAAAAATGGCATATTTCTACGCCACATCAGCTTCCCAAGTAGCTCCCTCAACTAGCTGATTTCTCCAAAGGACCTTCACCAAAGCGACTTCTTTGTTTCTCAACCTCTGAATCTGATGATCAAGAATCTCCATCTGAACTTACTCATAAGTAAGGCTATCCTTCACACTCACATCTTCCAAAGGAAAAATCAAGGTCGGATCAGCAACACACTTCTTCAACAAGGAAACATGGAAAACTGGATGAACTGCTTCTAAATCTGATGGAAAATCCAACTCATAAGAAACACTACCAACTCTCCTTAGAATTCGATAAGGACCCATATAATGGGGACTAAGTTTTCCTTTCTTACCAAATCTCATCACACCTTCATAGGTGACACCTTCATAAATACCCAATTATAAACCTTAAACTCCAATTCTCTTCTCCTCACATCTGCATATGATTTTTGTCGACTTTGAGTGGTCTTCAACCTCTCCCTAATGGTCTGAACTTTCTCCATAGTTTCATGAATTGAATTTGGACTAATCAAAGCTGCCTCACCTACCTCAAACCAATTGATAGGAGATCTACACCTGCGACCATAACGTGCCTCATAAGGAGCCATCTGGATGCTAGAATGAAAGCTATTGTTATAGGAAAACTCGATAAGAGGTAAGTGATCATCCCAATTACCTTTGATATCAATCACATAAGCTCTCAACATATCCTGTAAAGTCTAAATAGTATGCTCTGCCTTGCCATCCAAGTGTGGGTGAAAAGTTATGCTAAGCATAACCTGATTACCAAGACCTTTCTGAAATAACTTCCAAAACTGGGATTCAAAATGAATACCCCTATTTGGAATGATAGATAATGGAACACCATGCAATCAGACTATCTCCCGAATGTAGAGTCTGGCATAATCATCTGTTGAATCCATAGTCTAAATAGCTAAGAACTGAGATGACTTAGTCATCCTATCAACAATCACCCAAATAGAATCATGTTGTCTGGGAGTATGAGGCAAACCAGTAATGAAATCCATATTGATCGCTTCCCACTTCCAAGTAGGAAGATCAATATACTGAGTCATACTACCCGATCGATGATGCTCTACTTTCATTTGTTGACAATTGGGACACTTAGCCACAAAACTTGATATGTCCCTATTCATGCCATTCCACCAATAGACTTCTCGTAGGTCACGGTACATCTTGGTGGCACAAAGGTGAATAGAATACTTGGAGCTATGAGTCTTTGTCAAAATCTGATGTCTTAACCAATCTATGTCAGGAAAATACAATTGACCCTGATATCGAAGCACACTATCTCCCTCTTGGGAGAAAACCTCTACTCTTTGCTGATGGAATGCACCCTTCAACTAGTGCAAAAGAGGATCATCGTCTTGCTTTTCTTTCACTTCAGCTACCAAAGATTATTCAAAACCATTCTGAAGAATAACACCACCTTCTGTTGAATCCATAAGGAAAACTCCTAATTGAGCAAGTCAATGAACATCCTTGGCCAATTCCTTCTTCCCATCCTCAACCAAAGACACACTACCCATAAATAACCTACTAAGTGTATCTGCCACGACATTGGCTTGACCCGGATGGTAAAGCACACTCATATCATAATCCTTAAGGAGCTCAAGCCATCTTCTTTGACGAATATTCAATACCCTTTGAGTAAACACATACTTAATACTCTTATGATTAGTGAATACATCTACATGAGCACCATACAGGTAGTGTCTCCAAATATTCAAAGCAAAAACCATGACCGCCAACTCAAGATCATGAGTAGGGTAGTTCTTCTCATGAATCTTAAGCTGTCTAGAAGCATAAGCAACCACCTTGTCACATTGCATCAAAACACAACCCAAACCAATCCTAAAAGTATCATAATACACCACAAAGTCATCTAGGACCTTGGTTAGAGCCAATATTAGAGTTGTGGTCAATCTAGGCTTCAATTCCTGAAAGTTTTTCTCTCATAGATCCGACCACTGAAATTTCACCTTCTTCTCAGTTAGCCGAGTCAATGGGGTAGCAATGGAAGAAAACCCTTCCACGAATCTCCTGTAGTAACCAGCCAAACCCAAAAAGCTCCTACTTTCAGACAGGGAACTAGGTCTAGGCCAGGTCTTTACTGCCTCAATCTTTTGAGAATCAACTCAAATACCATCTCTGGTCACAATATGACCCAGAAAAGCAACAGACTGCATCCAAAACTCACACTTGCTAAACTTAGCAAATAACTATCGGTCCTTGAGAGTTTGCAACACCACTCTCAAATGGTATGCATGCTCCTCCTTACTCTGAGAATAGATAAGAATATCATCAATGAACACAATCGCAAACATATCCAAATACTGCTTGAACACACGATTCATCAAATTAATAAAGGCTGCAGGAGCATTCGTTAGTCCAAAAGACATAACCATAAATTCATAATGACCATACCAAGTTTTGAAGTTTGTCTTTGGAATGTCACACTCTCAAACACGGAGCTGATAATAACTGGATCTATGGTCAATCTTGGAGAATTAACTGGCACCCTGAAGCTGATCGAACAAGTCATCAATCCTAGAAATGAGATACTTATTCTTGATTGTGACCTTGTTCAACTGACGATAGTCGATACACATTCTGA
Source organism: Jaltomata sinuosa (assembly GCA_003996215.1). Classification (NCBI taxonomy): domain Eukaryota; kingdom Viridiplantae; phylum Streptophyta; class Magnoliopsida; order Solanales; family Solanaceae; genus Jaltomata; species Jaltomata sinuosa. The sequence continues at coordinate 554,663 of QJPP01000303.1, forward strand.
GGGAACCATCTTTATTTTGCATGAATAAGACAGGAGCACCCCATGGAGATATGTTGGGTCAAATAAAACCCTTATTAAGGAGGTCTTTCAACTGATTCTTTAATTTCTTAAGCTCTGCAGGTGACATTGTATAGGAAGGAATAGAGATAGGTTGCGTATCTAGAAGAAGATCTATTCCAAAGTCAATCTCCCAATCGGGAGGGACTCCAGGCAAATCTTCGGGAAACACTTCTGGAAACTCATTCACAACAGGAACTTACTGGAGAGGTAGGGTTTCAGACTCTGTGTCCATAACCCAAACTATATGATAAATATAACCCTTAGAAATAATCTTCCTAGCCTTAAGATAAGATATGAAATAACCCTTCGAGGATGGAGGACTACCTTGCCACTCTAAGACAAGTTCATTTGGAAACTTGAAATTGACGACTTAGGTACGATAACCAACCGAGGCATAACATGCATAAAACAAATCCATACCAAGAATAACATCAAAATCAGTCATCTCCAACTCTACTAGATCTGCTGAAGTGACTCTATAAAGGACTAAGATAGGGAAATTATGGAAGATTCTTTTGGCTAGGACTGACTCGCCAACATGAGTAGAAACACAAAAGGGTTCTAAGAGCTTATCAGGACTAATCTCGAACTTTCAAGCCACATAAGGAGTCACAAAAGATAAGAAGGCACCCGGATCTAATAAAGCATACACATTAAGAGAGAAAACTTTCAACACACCAGTAACAATATTCGGTGAACTCTCCTGGTCCTGGCGAGAGGACATGGCATAAAGGCAGTTCTGGCACTGACCACCAGAACTAGAAGCAGTGCCCTGCTGGGCCGGTCGACCTCCTGCGGCTGCTGGAGCAGCGTGAGTCCTACTACCTCTCTATCCCTTCTTAGCTAAAGGGCAATCCTTAATCTTGTGTCCAACCTGACCACATCCAAAGCATCCACCTAAATTAGCTAAACACTCACCAAGATAACGCTTACCACACTTGTTGCAAGAAGGGTAAAGGGGTCCCCTTTGCAACACTCCCCTATGAATAGGAACCAAATCCTCTACTAGTCTAATCATGATGAGGCCTGGGGGCCTGGGTAGGAGCACTAGCTGAAGAATGAACGGGCCCTGATGATTTCTTCTGAAACGAAAAGCAATGTCCACCTCTGAACCTCTGATGGCCAAACCTTGACCCCCCGGATCTAACCCTCTTGTTATCCCTTGCATTTTCCCTCAACTTGTCTCCCTCAATCTGATGGGCATAAGTCATACATAGAAAAATACCCATATCACCCAAAAGCATCCCCGACCTACACTCCTTTTTTACCAAATCTGATACTCCATAAACGTACTTACTCATCTCATCCCACAGGTCAGCCACCATGGAAGGAGCATACCTAGAAAGCTGGGTGAACTTCAATCCATACTCCTGAACCGACATAGCACCTTGCCTCAAATTCATGAACTCTTCGACCTTAGATTTCCTCAACTCCCTCGAGAAGAACCGATCAATAAAAGCCCTCTCAAAGTATTCCCAAGTCATAGGGACCACATCCCTATCCCTAGCATCCCTCTATTGAGTGAACCAAATGTGAGCCACGTCCTTGAGTTGGTAGGAAGCTAGCTTAATACCATCAACTCCACCCTCTTGCATGACACCAAAGATGTTCTTTACCTCATCTAAGAAAGTTTGTGAATCTTCACCAAATTTTGAACCCCAGAACTTAGGTGGGTTCATGCGAATGAAATCTTGAACTCGGGCCGCTACTCCACCTTGAGGGTGGACAAGGATAGGAGCCTGCTGATTGGCTTGAGCAGCCATAGTCTGAGCTAGCATATGAATGGAATTCTTGAACTTCGAATTTGTGACCTCGGGGTCTCAAATTAGAGGGTCAACATTTTAGGCGGCTCGGCGAGGCATGTCACAGCGAGGAGGCATAATCTGAAATGCATAAAGAATGGATTAGAGAGGTAATAGAGTAAACTCTATTGCATGATATTGATCATGAAATAAGTGAAGTTTTTCCTAAGACACCTCGTAGTTTCCCTCTCATAAGTGTGGCATGCTTCACACATATGAAAGAGACTCTACTTGTTGTGGCTTTCAGAGACCCTAGGACTCTTGAACCTGAGGTTCTGATACCAATTTTGTCATGCCCCGAGACTACCCCCTAGGTGTAACATGGGACTCAGGACCACAAGTACCCCAAGTTAACTCTTGCTCATAGCATACTCAGATATTCATAAGAAAACATAGCAGAAGCATAAATTGAAAGCTAAATAATAAAGTCAAGATGAAACATAATTCGAAAGAGAGACCTGAATACTATCTATGTCTGAAAGCCTCTAAACTGTCATAAAGAGTTGATGGGACAATATCCCAACTAACTCAAAAATCCAAACAAATAACATGAAAGTAACTAGCATAGCTAAGGTCCCTGAATGATGAGGACTCACCAACCAAATCTGGACAACCGACAACGTCTAGCCACAAACCAGAGGGAAGGAGCCTGAATCTGTATCATCAAGAGGATGCAACACAAAATATGTGTCAATACTATAAGATGTATTGAGTATGTGAGATATGAATAAATAAGGTAAAAACATGCTTGAAACATAATTGAAACTGAGATCATGCATAAAAGAGAAGTCGTAAGAAATATCATAATTTAAGCATAAGGTAAGAGATATCATAATATCAAACTTAAAAATATTCATACAGGAGTTTCTCTTAACCAACATAAACCATGATGAGCTACATGGAGTCCAGTGTCATACACCCACACTAAAAAAGGTTATCCTAACCCGCCAAGGTTAGAACCTTATCTATCAGGATCCTGTCATAAGCCACAGAGGGCAACCTATGGTGGCAATATAGTTCTGGGACTTAAGGGTATGCTAAACCCTAGTCTAACTTGGTGCTAAATACTACTCCCAAAATATATATATAGCTCAACTTATGCTTATGACATATCTAATTCCAAATTTGTTTGAAAAGAATAAAGACATATCTAATGTCATGAAATTCAAAATCATAAGTCTTAAAGCTTAGCATAGACATAATTCCAAAGCATACTTTTCTTTCTAAATTCATAACTTGAAGAATTAGGCATGTAAATTTCATAAATACATAAGGTCATGTAATCTAAACATGCCAATTTTCACTTAAAACATGCAATTCAATGGAATCATGCTAGAAATTATCTTTAATGCATGGGCTTTTAAAATCAATTAAGGAACCTCAAATAAATCATAGATAATTAATGAGAAACCATGAATTGATGCTTAAAAATAAGACCCATAACTATTTTTCAATTTGAGTAAGAACCCTAATTTCACCATTTCATAAATCAAAGTAAAACATGGGTTTTGGGAAAAAGGGTGAAGGGAATCCCTTATTGAATACCCACATACCTTATTGAAGCTTGCTTGTTCTTAATATGAGAAGAAATGGAGGCTTGAACTTGGAGCTTGAGACTTGGAGCTTGAAGGAGTTCCTTTCCTCTTTTGGTAGATAAATGAGGAGTAATGAAAGACTTAGGCTAATAGGAGTAGAAACCCTACTAAAAGTGGCCAAAACAACCTCACTTAACACTTAAAAGGGTGGGTAATTATAGAAATACCCCTGGGATTTAATTAGAGAAAAGTTGTTAAAAATCTTGGCTTCAAGTTCCATGGGTCCTATCAATGAGCCGTAGAAATAACCACAGTTCATGGATTAGATTCATGGTTTCTGAGCCAAAAGATAGGCTGCAAAAGAGATTATACGAGTAAAAATGATGACTCATGGAAACTTCCACGAGTCGTAGACATCTCTCGTGGTTTCTGGAGGACTTGACTTTCCTCAGACTGAGCTCCACAAGTTGGTTCTATGACTCGTGAAACCATCCATGGACCATGAACATAACTCGTGGTTATTAGACTTGAGGTTGATCTGCATGACTGGTTTCATGAGTTACTTCCGTGACTCGTGGTTCTATCCACGGCTCGTGGACTTGACTCGTGAATCCTGGAAGTTCAGAATTTTTAGAATTTTCTAAGTTTAAAAGCAAGATCGTATTCCGGGGTGTTACAATGGTCCTTGCCTCTAGAAGCTGCTCTATATATTGTTGGGTTGGCATCACCATATGGTATCCTGAATAAAGCTACCCCTGCACCCGAGGGTGACGAATTTGCGATCATTTCTGGCCAACCTCGTAGGGTTGAGGGGTTGATATCTCCTTTACTACCACTTCTACATCTCCAGCCACCTCTATCGACCTCTTTTGTGCCTACACTTCCACTTTTGGAGCTGACCTCCGTATATGCTTTCCATCCGATAAACTTTGCCAATACTATTCAGAAAATACATTAGCTGGAGAAGAAGATGCATCAGTTGGTTAAGAAACTCTAGTCTATCATAGATGCCTCTATTACGTGAGCCATTGAGCCTTTCACCAATGTGCATGCCCAAATTAATGTGATGGAGGAAAGGATAAACTAGCGACTGGATGATATGGGGGACGCAAATCTGACATAGGTAAAAGAGAAATTGGTCGGGTTGTGAGCCAAAGTAACTGAGCTTAAAGTGAGGCCTGCACTGCGTACACTAATATTCCGACAGTGCTTCCACAAGTGAAGCCTTCACCTCTACTTAATTTATAGGATTTTGCAAATCCAGAGGTTAGTAAGAGGGCTAGGGATGCTATAGAGGAGACGGCTAGTCCTTAGGATGAAAAGAGGAAAAAGAGAAAAAAAGAAAAGAAAGTTTGCAAAGAGGGGAATGACGCCGAGTTAAGTCCAAAATCACTAGTTTGAAAGCTAGAAAGGGCTAAAACGAAACACAAGAAAGAGCTAGCAAAGACACGGAAAGCGTCCCTGACTGAGCATCAGATTCGGATGGAAGGGATTGGTATAGGTGCATCTGGTAGTGGTGTAGAGGGCGCTACAGAGGAAACTTCTTTAGACCCCATTGTGGGAGATATTAGTGATATTGTGAGAGCTGAAGAGGAACCTAGTGTTGATAAAGGTGGTATGGGGGCTGATCCATTGGCCCCGTCTTCTACACCAGGCACCAATACTTAGGCGCCATAGATTTATTCTCACCTCCCGCGCTTTACATTTGTAGTGCATTGAGGGCAATGCACATTCTTTTTGGTTGGGGTGGGGGAATCTGCCTGAGTGCTTTTTGATGGGAATCTTGGCAACGTCTGAGTAGTCCAGATGCCCACGTCATGCCACGATGTTAAATCAGGCGTTGTATGAGAGGCAACCCATGAGGGTACCTTAAGGGTACCCGTGTCTTTGGGTTTTTTTTACTGTGTTCTTTCCTCGAGGACTTTTATTTCTATTGAACCAATATGTTTAGATATGTTATATGTCTGTGAAAGAAGAATAGGAACTTAGCTTGGTCTATGGCTTAATTTTGAAATTAATTTTGACTGAAAAATGAATACCTCTCTAAATTTTGTGTGACATATTGGCCATTTTGGATAGACTAACCGCTATGGATCTGTGCATGACATTATGTATATGGTTATGATAAATAGCTTAAGCTAGGGCATGAACCTGATAGTTAGCAAATCAATAGTATGACTCTATACCATGTGTGTGTGAGCTGCTATTGTATTTTTCTTACTTTGCGTGCCAATTCAGAACTTACCCGATTAGTTTTGCCTATGTTCTAGGATAGTTGGTTAGGACATGATCTTAGGCCATTTTTCAATTTAGTTTACTAAGCCTAAATTACCATCCAAATAATATTCATATCCCTCGATCCCTGATTTTGAGCCTACATTGACCTTTTTTGTTGATTAGCCTATTCACATTTCCCGTCTTTTTGTGAACCTTTAGTTTAGCACTGGTCCCTCTTTGGACATTGTGCACCTCAACTCAGAAAAATCGCCTAAGTTGAGGGTGGCTACTATAGAGGTAAATACGAAGGAATGGAGTATGAAAAGAGCAGGTTAGTGATAAGAAAAGGGAAAATAACTGGTGGGGCATATGTTCTAAAAAAGAAAAGGAAAAATATATATGAGAAAAAAAAGTTGAGTTTGAAATAAACTCCGCACCCGTCGCTTGATGAAACAAAAAGAGAAATAATGGAAAGGGAGGAAAGAGTTTTTCTGAAAGTGGAAGAAAAATAGCAGTCTCAAGGAGGGCATAGTCACTACTCTCAAATATACCATACCCATCCCCAAGCCTACATTACAAGTCGAGTAAATTCTTATAGTGATCCTAGTCCAACTATTTAGAAACCAAGGCATAGAAAATAAGGGCAAGCCTATAGTATTGTGCATGTACTTCTTGAACTTCTTTGCGTGAGTGAGTGCTTTATTCCAGTCCCAGTTGTTGAATGAATTTTTATGTTAGTGAGACTTCTTTGTTGTGAGGGCACTATAGTAACTTTGATTGTTGATTGTTAGGGTAAGTGTCATTTGTGTATGCTAGCTTGTTTATTGATATCGTGATATCATCCGTGGATCCTTTATGTGTTGTCTTGATTAATGGTATATGTGCACTGGTTTTATACTAAAAAGTAAGGGGGTGTTAAAGTTATGAGGTGAATTGTTTGAATCATATGATTGGCGTAGTTCCTAGGTTTCTTTTGCTTAAGTGTCATTATTGGATAGTTTTGTTTAGTTTCTTAAGAACAAACAAATATTCTAAGTTGAGGGTGTTGATATGCCGGGATTTCATAGCACTATCGATACTTAAAACTAAGGATTTTGAGATTTCTTAAGTGTGTTTTATTAGATATGATGCTCGTTTATTACTTGTGCAGGGAAAAGAACTTGGAACACAAAAGACATAGAATTTTTCTGCGTCTGGTCTAAAATTAATGCTCCATGAGCATGAGATCCACTACGGCACATGGGAAGTGGGCATAAGAATGTTCCTGTGAAGAAAAGCAAAGAGCAAGTACCCGACGGAAGCCTGCGATGGGCCATGGGAATTGACATGGGACGTGGGAGCTGACTATCGAAAAGAGGCAGAGCTTTTGGAAACTTGGTACCCAGGCCGATGACGGACTCTGAAAGGCCATGAAAACCACGATGTCCCATAAGCTCTGACTGTGGGAACTTGATAACAAGCCTGACTCAAGAAAAAAAGATCCAGACGGCCATCCATGATGGGTTGTGGGAACCACTATGGCCCGTGGGATCTACCCATCAGAGAAGTCGTGATCAGCTGTCCCAGTTTTTGTAGGATTCAGTCTTTTTATCTATAAATAATTTCCCTAGGATATTTTTAGCTGTTACTCATTTTTTAGGATAAAAAAACATGTAGTTAACATTGTTCTTACATACTTTTGAGAATTCGATCATTGATTTTTGGTTATTGAAGTGTTCTTGATATTTCAAGATTTCAGATTTCTTTATTTCATCGTGTAAGTTATAATTATGATTTCTTCATCTGAATCTAATTATTTTCTTAGGATAATGAGTAGCTAAATCCACAACTAGGGTTGTAAAAACCATGGAAGATTGATAAAGTAGGCAAAGTATATAATAATTCTATAATGGTGTTCATGCATGTATTATTTTTTTCTTTGCTTTGATTACTTTTTAACATTGTGCAATATTAGAACTCTCATTATTCTTACTTGGTTGACGAAAGAGGTAATGAATAGGAAAAGAAATTATACAACGGAGATTTGAGGCTATCAACACTCATCTAATTAGCTTGACCTTGTCCAGGGATAGCTAATTTGAGATCACCAGTAAGGATTAATAAAGCAAACACCCATAGACTGACCAAGTTACGTGGTGACATTCCTCTATCTTGCTAACCATCCGTTTAGTTGAGCTTAACTTACTAATCTTGCATGTTGAGCACTAGACTAGCTTGCTTCTACAATGCCTTACTGCGTTATGAACTCATGGAGAACACTATCCCTGTCACTTTTTTCACTGATTAATGATAATTGAAATTGATACTCTGTAACTTGTTACACTTTTCTTTACAAACATTACTTGTTACATTGAATCCCCCCCTTGGGGAAATAAGAAGGCTAAGAGCGCAAATACACATAGTTGACCTAGGTTCAACTATATTCCCTATAGGATCGACCCTAACCTTGATTAGATTTTATATTTGAACATCAACCACTTTATACTTCTTTTCGAGGTATAATTTTGGCATATCATTAGGTTTATTTGTCTTTCTCTTGAGATGTTTGTTTGGTAAGCTGACTTTTCTTAGAGAATCTTGCATACATAATACACATTCATCAATTTTGTCATCATTAAAATTGAACCCTAAGACCCACCTTACCCCCAAAAGAAGGATTTTTCTGATGCGAATATGATTTATTTAAGAAAGTCAAATAGGTAGATTGTGCTATATTTAGGCATGTTAAAATTGGCCAAGTTAATAAACGAATAATATTGCAATCCCTCTAATATTTACTTGGGTTAGGCTGGGCGGATCAATTTGTGCTAAATATGTGACAATTCAACCTATTTAACTCAAAATTTATGGTGATCATATCGATCATACCAAATATAAGAAATTAGTTTTTCTATGTTTTGATAAGTTATCTTATGGATCAATTTTGGTTTATTACATAAGCAATTCAAATTGTTCCAAGCTTTTAGATGACCTAACTTGACCTAGTCTTGATCAGCCAATAGCTCGAGGTGGAAGAATTAGGGTTTTTCTTTTTTGGGGTAAATTCAAACTTTCTTCTTAGTTTATACATGTCTCGGGCAGGTATATTGATGGATTTTAACTTGGAAATATGGGTTATCACTAGAGGCATATCCAAGTTTTAAATTTTATGCGTTCAATTTTAAGGTTTTTAGCATTAATTTTTTTTTTCAAGGATGGTTACCAATATATATCATTCAGCCATCTAGGTTGCCAAAAATGGCTGAAGTATACACTACGTATACACTCGGTTGTATGTACTATTTATATATTGTGTTTATGATGTGTATATTATATGTATAAGTATGTATATATATGTATATTATATGTATAGGTATGTATATTAGTACAAAGTATACAAAGTATACACTATCTATACACTGTGTATATATTTTGTAAACTAGATGGTCCAAAAGTATTGGACTGTAATTTTATTTTTTTAAGTTATTAGTTCATATCTACTATTGTTGAAATTTAGTAAATTTTTGCACATAATTAATATTCCATGTTAAAAATACTAGGTTCAAATAAATCCGGTACTATAAGGGTGGATCCTCTCCTGGTTATCACGTAGTTGTCATGAAATTACTGAAGTATTCAATTGTAAAGTTATTTTGAGTTAAACTGGATGAAATTAGCTGGTTTAGTTTAATTGAGGAAGTCTAATGGTTGAACGGGTATTGTCGGAGGTTGACAATGACCAGAGGGCTTCGTAGTTTGTCGATTGACTTGTGGGTTTGTGGTTAGACCTATAAATCCTTCAAAATGAAAGTAAACATGAATATAGTTCCCTATAGGTGTTCGACAAAATGTCCTAGTGATCTGATTCTTTAAATTTAATTTTTATTTGATCGTGACGTAACTGATCTATATGTGGTAGATTAACCTTCATTAAGTCGTGTAGGACTCGTGGGCTACTGTTAACTCAGAAAGAGCAAGGTATATTAGCTAAACTCTCTTCCATAAGATCGTTTCCATCACAAAAATTCCATGTCTTCCGAATGTGGTCACATGTCTTTCTAGATTTTCAAATGATAGTGTATAATTGTGGGCGGCAAACAGCTATATGCTATCCATTGTATTGTTTTACCTAATTTAAAATTAAATTGCCATATTTTGTAAAACTATATTCAATATATAAATGTTTATTAGCTTTTGAACCATATATTGTATATAACAAATTTATTATTAGAACAGATAATACGCAGGTAAAATGGTGGTTGACAAAGAAAGTACAAGATTCAGTTACAACCAAGGAGATACGAAGACTCGTATTAAATATATTGAACTTCACATTTACAATTGAAGTAATTTGTACTGACAAAAATGTAATTGCAGATTACATATCAAGACAAAGCTACTCAGACTGAGGAAACTACCACTATGGAAGATTTACTCAAAGTTATGACGACTCTTTGTAAAGAAGTCGATAGTATAAATAAAGAGATACAACAAATCAAAGCTAGTCAGCAGCATGACAATAAGAATGCGGAGCTATGTCGATCGGAAGACATAAAAAATCCAGAGCTACAAGGTGACGTTGGGAAACACCTAAAAACCCATAATAATTTACTTCATGCAGGTGGCGCATCTACAAGCAGATCATCTACAAAAGAAGAAAGAAGATATGTTAACACAAATTTAAATAAACTATTCGAAACACCATATACTCCAAAAACCCAAAAAACCCCATTTATACCACCACAAGTAAATACATACAAAGATAGTTTGAACCAAGACAAAAAGACCTACAACCATATTACCAGAGCATATATAGAAAATATCTACAAAATACAAGCCTTTTTAAATAAAAACCCCAGATCAAAAACTACTACTAATGCAGAAGAAGATTATATTACCCAAAGTCTACAAGGATACAATAAGCTAATTGCATTGCCAAGAACAAATGCAAATCTAGTAGCGACATGCTATAATTATGGATTACTAAATACGGTATATACAAAAACAGGAGACGAGATAGCTACACTGCCAGAGTTACATAAATCATTTATGCAATATAAGAGAATAACTAAAGGAACATTATTTTATATAAGAGTATATTCAGCACCAGCGGAGATATTATATGATGAAATTAAGCCAGTGATTCAAGTCATAAAGATAGGATTAACAAGGGATATGATCATCCCAGAAAAGATAGAGGAACAGGAAGAGATAACCAGAGCTGAGATACCAGAATTTTATGCAGGGAAAAGAATTATTGGAATAGCTACAATTTTGAATGAGTTATCATCAAATTATTTAAATAAAAATCCTATTTGGAGCTATTATGCAAGGGAGCAAACAATGATCTACTCAACTTGCAGAGAAGAACGATTAGCAGATATGGAAGAAATAAGACAATGGGCACTTAGCCTATTAAGACCGGAACAGCAACCACTAACAAGAGCTATTAGAAGAGATTTTATATCAACCGAACTAATGACAAGATATTGCAAAATAATCAATCACAAATATCCAGATCATCAATGTTCAAGATGCCAAGGAGAAGATAATGTGATCCCAGAAGTACAGTTGGAGTAAAGAGATAAGGCCGACCAAAGACAAGAAAGAAAAAGCTATGTAAAGTTGATTGCCTAAAGTATTTTGTTTTTTATAAATCTGTAAAGTAGCAATAGTAGAATAGGACGTCCACTAATAAAAGTGAACGGCCACTAATAAAGATAGAAATAGTAAAGGACAGATGTAAAGTAAAGTAGTTTGTCCATTAGTAGTGCTGTAAAGTAAGATGTAAAGTTTTTTAAACTTTTGTAAAAGATAGGATAGTGGATGAAAGAAAAGAGGATTAGGACATGTTAGCATCCTCTTATAAATAGATAATAAGGAAGCAGATAGAGGGTAAGACTTTCTACACGGAGAGCAACCTTCTTTTGTAAACAAAAATATTTTCAGAAATAAGATAAGAAATTTCAGCAATATTGAGCAAGAAGATACTGGAAAGGTATATCTATTCATAATTATGCATAGCTAAAATTGTTAATTCCTTAGTATCATAGCATAAGTAAATAAGTTTATATTTGTTATTATTTGCTAGAATTATTTGAATCATAATTTCGAGTTTGTTAACATGAGGAAAAAGGGGAAACAATCCGAAAATAATGTCCAGAGGTTGAAACCAAGGCAAGGAAGCCGTAAGGGGAGTAGACAGCGTGGCATTATCTAGGAGGGGAAAGTACCTTTGAAAGTACGGTGTTAACTAACAAGAGAATATGGTTTAAAATAATCTAGTCTATAATAATCGAATATAATGTTATTTGCATGCTATGGTATGAGGGAATTAATTGATAAAAAGCACAGCATAAAAAATGAATATGAATAATAATAATATGCTTACTTACTTTACCTATTTACATGATGAAATGATTTATGATTATAAGATATTAATTTTACATGTGCTCAAAGATATAGAGATAATAGAATTAAGAAAATTAATATGGGAAAAAATATTCAGTACTGAAGATCTAGAACTAATAAATCAAGAATGGTATCAAATAGGATTACATGAGCTAGACTCAGAATTAGGAAAGATGGATATTAACGAACTAGAATTAGGTTCCGATTAATGAACAAATACTTTGAAATTTGGCAGAAAAGAAGTAAGTATAGTTATAAGATAAAGGTTATCAGAAACCCAACTAAATTAAGTAAACTTTTTAAAATTTTGTATGTACGAAATTCAAGATATAGGATACCTAAAAAATATATTGGATATAGCTAGTATGTTAAGAAGAAATAATAATAATAGGACCCCCCCCCCCCAGTTTGGTATCAGAGCTATGGATGATTTGAAACATACTAGAAAGAAGTTAAGAAAACTAAAAAGAAAATTAAAAAATTTATATCCCGAATATAAACAACTTAGTATTACAAGAACTAATAATGACAAATTAAATAAGTTAATAGAAACTATATCTAAATTGGAATACAAATATATAAAATACTTAAAGAAACAATTAAATGGATAAATACAAGGAAGAACTAACAGAAAAGATTAAACAAACAAGACAAGAAATTACACATAGAGAACAAAGACTTAATGAAAACATATTTGCAGGAGTATGCCATAGATCAATATTGGCACAAAGAAAGGAAATATTCTACTTGTACATAGAATTACAAAAATTAGAATATAAATTACAACATAACTTATAAAATGAATAAAGAAGAATTTGCTATAGACGAAAAAACATATGAAAATCAAGACGGATTAAAAATAAAAATCATATTTTCAAATTTAGGAAGAAGATATAAGAAAATAGGAGATAATTTAAGTCTAATGTTAGAGAAAGAATCCTTAAGACTAGAAGATAGTTTGACGGCAATGGTAAGACTTGCTAGAGAAAATGAAGAAATAGACCGAAAAAATGAAATAACTATCATTAAACAACAAGCAAAACAAGAAATACAACATATTGAAGAAGTAAAAAATGACAAAATAATAGCATTAGAAAAAGAATTAGCTAAGTTAAAAGAATTATATGCGACAAAACAAAAAGAAAAAGAAATTGAGACAAAATTAAAAACTGAAATAGAAAATTTTAAAGAAAAACTACAAATAGAAGAACCAATTGAAGAAGAATTAGGTATAAACGAAATAAATGATAATCAGACAGAACAGAATTCAGAAATAAGCGAAACTTATACAGAAATGATAACAAATATAGAAAAAATAGAAGAGGATATTGAAATAAATGCAGGAGATGTTGAAAAAGAAAAAGAACAAGAAGCTAGTACATCAGGAGTTAAAAATCCAAAAATATTAAATCCAATATACTATACAGTAAGTTATGAGCAATCCGATAGACAAAACAGTTTATGGGATAAAAGACTAAATAGAAAATGGACTCCAAAACCGACCAACCAGAATAGTAATTTCTTAGAATTAGACTGTGTAACAGACATAAACAAAGCAATCCAACTATGGATAGGATATATAGCAAAACAATTAATAGACAATAAAATAAGCATAGCAGAAACACCAGGATATATAGAACGAACACTTTTAGGAACAGTAAAATTATGGTTACTCAATTTATCAGAAGATTATATAAATACACTAAGAAACAGCAAAACCATAGATGACAAAACAGCAACTACACCCATTGATATTTTAAAAAAATATGAAGTAGCAATACGAAATGAGTTTAGCAGCACAACCACAGAAACAGAAGAACAAAATAAGGATAAACAACTAAACAGAAATTTAATGCTAAAATTAACAATATGTAATATGTGTTATATAGACGAATATACATGTGTATTTAGAGAATATTATTACAAAGGAAAATATACGCCAGAAGAAGCAAAAGAAGTAAGAAAACTATATTTTACGAAATTACCAGAACCATTTAGTTCTAGAATAATAAAGGATTGGAATGAAGCAGGAATACAAGATACACTAGGAGCAATGGTAAGATTTTTACAAAAATGGTATTCAGATATATGTGAGAAACGTAGAGAAAAAATGAAAATGGAAAAATCTATAATGGAAAACCTATCATGTTGTAAAGATAAAGTAGCACCCCAATTTGGATGTAGAGATAATTACTATAAAAAGAATAGAAAGAAAGGAAAATTCAAAAGATATAAATCCCAATACAGAAATAGAAGACCTAGACGAAGATACTATGTAAAAAATTATAACAATAAAAGACCATTTAAACCAAGAAAGAAAATAACAGAATGTACATGTTATAATTGTGGAAAATTAGGACATTTAGCTAGAGATTGTAGATTACCTAAAAATCCTAAAAGAAAGCAAATAGCAGAAATAATAATAAATAATGAAGAATACATGCAACTAGAATATCTAGACTATGACCTAAGCGATGACGATAGCATATATGAATTATCTGAAAATGAACTAAATGAAGAATTAGGAAAAGAAGAATCAGACGATAATGTCTGAAGCAGGAGTACAAATAATAAATAAAGAAGAACATATAAATGAAGAATCCTCAGAAAAGAAAGTTATATTTGATGTAAATATATTTGAACAAATAAAAGGGAAAGAATTAGATCTAAGTGTAGAAAAAATATTTAAAATACCAATGCTAAGAAATATATTTAAACGACAAAAAGAAGAGTATTATGTGGTAAGTCAGAAAGAGCATATAATAGACTATAAATACACTAAAGGAAAAGCAAGAATTCCTATAATAAATAAGAGAATAATAAACAAAGAAATACAAGCAATTCAGGCTAGAGAACCGATAAGATATGTACATCTAGGAGGAACAGAAATATTAATAAAAGCATGTTTCAGAGAAGGTATAGACACACCTATAGAAATATATTTAGCAGATGACAGAATAATTGAACCTATAGAAAAAAGCATAATAAGTGCAGTAAAAGGAAATTTAATATACCAAAAGTTTAAATTCATAATAAGCGTTAACTATTCAGTAGCAATAAATGACAGTAATATAGATAAATCATTAGTACTATATTGGAAAATGACAGGTATTGAATTAACCCCAGGTAGTAAAATATTCACAGCAAGATGTAAAAATTTATATGTCTTAACAACAAAACATAAAATAACAGCAAAGAATAAAATTAATAGAATAAAAATAGAAAATCCATTTGAACAAATTATCTCAGTAATAGATAACAATGATTATAGCTACAAGGAAATAGACATAGAAGAAAACCTAGAAATAGTAAGTGATAGAATAAGCACTTCCAAAAGAAAGAGTTTTAGTGACACACCCCAGTCATCAAGAAATTCAGTAACAATAAAAGAGATAGAGCCAAATTACTATTATATAACTGGAATATTAGAACAAAGAAAATTTATTATAACAATAAATACAGGACAAGAAGAAAATTATATAACAAGAGAATTAGTAACAGAAGAAGAAATAAATTCTATAGAACACCCGGAATTACCAAAAGAATTTACAGCATTCAGAGAATCAGTAGAAAAAGAATTGATCATTGGCGGAATACCAATGGTAATAAATTTCAAAATATACCACGGAAATAAAAATATAATATTAGGAATAAAATGGTTAGAAGGCATGAAACCATATAATTTAGAAAACACTCAGTTAACTGTTACATATAAAAATAAGAAAGTCACAATAAAACGAACAATGTAAGATAAAAATGAAAATCTACATACTTGCCAAAATAATAGTAGAAAATTACTACAATAGATATTACACACCGATGATAGATACAGGAGCAGAAGCTAATATGTGTAAACATAATTGCCTACCAGAAGAAAAATGGGAAAAATTAACTACACCAATAGTAGTAACAGGATTTAATAATGAAGGAAGCATGATAAATCATAAAGCAAGAAATGTAAAATTACAAATATGGGATAAGATATTAACTATAGAAGAAATATATAGTTATGAGTTCACAAACAAGGATATACTTCTAGGAATGCCGTTTCTAGAAAAACTATATCCACATATAATCACAAAAACACACTGGTGGTTTACGACACCATGCAAACATAAAGTAGGAGCTAAAAGAGTATACAATAAAAACAGAAAACCTGCCCCATGGATAAGAGGAAGTGAGAAAATCACTCAGAAATTAGAAAATATAAAAACAAATGAGCATAAAATAGAATTAATTATATTTGCTATAGACAAACTAAAAATCATCCAAGATCAATTAGAACCATTATATAGTGAAAATCCCTTAAAAGGATGGGAAAAACATAAAACTAAAGTAAAAATAGAATTAATAGATGAAAATAGTATAATTACTCAAAAACCTCTAAAATATAATTTTGATGATTTAAGTGAATTCAAAATGCACATAAAAGAATTGTTAGAAAACAAATATATACAAGAAAGCAATAGTAAACATACCAGCCCAGCATTTATAGTAAATAAACATAGTGAACAAAAAAGAGGGAAAAGTAGAATGGTTATTGACTATAGAAATTTAAATGCCAAAACTAAGACATACAATTATCCAATACCTAATAAAATATTAAAAATAAGACAAGTCCAAGGATATAATTATTTTAGTAAGTTTGATTGTAAATCAGGCTTTTACCATCTTAAGTTAGAAGAAGAATCTAAAAAACTAACAACATTCACGGTACCTCAAGGATTTTATGAATGGAATGTATTACCTTTTGGATATAAAAATGCACCAGGTAGATACCAGCATTTTATGGATAATTACTTTAACCAATTAGAAAATTGCATAGTATATATAGATGATATACTATTGTATTCAAGAACGCAAGATGAACATATAAAACTACTAGAAAAATTCATACATATTGTTACATATTCAGGAATTAGCTTAAGTAAGAAAAAAGCTGAAATAATGAAAGCCCAAATAGAATTCTTAGGAATAGAAATAGATAAAAATGGCATAAAAATACAGCCACATATAGTACAAAAAATAATAAATTCTGATGAACAAATAGATACAAAGAAAAAATTACAATCATTTTTAGGATTAGTAAATCAAGTAAGAGAATATATACCAAAATTGGCAGAAAATTTAAAACCATTACACAAGAAATTGAAAAAGGATGTAGAATATTACTTTGATAATAAGGACCAGGAACAGATAAGAAAAATAAAATTACTATGTAAGAATTTACCAAAACTATGTTTTCCAGAAGAAAATAGAAAATTTGTCTATATAGTAGAATCCGATGCAAGCGAAATTAGCTATGGAGGAGTACTAAAATACAGGTATAATAAAGAAAAAATAGAGCATCATTGTAGATATTATTCAGGTACATTTACAAATCCCGAAATAAAATGGGAAATAAATAGGAAAGAACTATATTCAATATATATTTTGTAAAATAATATCAATACTATTAAATATCGTTTTGAATAAAAATTAAACAAGAAAAAAGAAAGTACAAAGTTTTGTGAATGATCAATGTGGATGTTGTATGGTAACTTATTTGTTGCGATCAAGATAATTGGATACCGTTTGAAGATAAAGAATCAACATTATTTAGATACATGTGATCCTTTTGCTTATTTTGATTTTATGAGATACAAGAAACGTATCACACCTAATAATTTTCTTATAGATGATATTCATGTTGTATTCATTTCATTTGTTTTTGTTGCTCTATCAATATCATTTATCAGGACTTTTATTGTCGATATCAATATCTCTCTTGAAAGTGTAATATAAAGTTGGTTATGTGATAAAGATGTTTATGTAAATACCATCCAACATTGAAGTTGTTTGACCCTACGATTTAGTTATCGCCATTACCAAATATAAACTTGCATAAAAATATCTTGTGCTGAAAAGATCAGCTTATACACTCTTGTTTGGTTCCTTTTGGTCCAAGAACACATTCATTATCTTTGAGGCATTCATACGGTACTTAAAATGATTCCAAACAATCTCACAGGAATAACTACATTTTCCAATATGACATCATGTTACACATTAGCAAAAATTCTGCTACAGAGCCACTGAACATCTGAACGCTTCTAGGGAGGTCTCGTTATCTTTCGGGTCACACTAAAATTTTCAGTGATCAAATTTTGGATTCATTTCCTTTTAACCATCGAAACTGAAATTGTTTAACTTTTTTTTATACTAATTACATCTACAATTATTCTGAGATAGTATCTGGATACAAATTCATTGAGTAAATAGAATGAAATTACTCAAACATAGAAATAAAAGTCTATTAAAATATGTGACTAATGGTAACTGAAAAAGATAAAAGTATATGTTGTTTTCTCATGTGCAAATGCAGCGTCTTCATCTAAAAATTTCACTCTTGAAACACTTTTTGCACCTTTCTGTACCTCCTTATCAAAAGGATGTCAAGAAGTCTTTCATTAACTTTGTGGCATTATTGTTCCGTGCTAACTGCATTGATGGATAGACATCAATTGGGGAAAAAGAAAGAAATTGATAGAAAAAAAATGAAAGAGGAGAAAATACATGTAAATGATTTTCTTTTCAGTTGGATGCGTTTTTTTATTTTTTTCACAATTCTTTAATTCTAGTTTTTCACATAACATGTTTAAGACTATAAAATTAAAGAATATTTTAGTATATTTTACGTATTTTTAGTTTATGACCACAAGATTCAAAAATCTTATCTACTTTCTTAAATTCCGTATCAAGTCAAAATCAGACAAATAAATTAAAACAGAGAAAATAATTATTACATAATCATTAACACGAATAAAGTTTAAGAAAATAAAATAAACATATGCTCTATGTATGCCAATACAAAAGGGTAATAATAAAGCTTAAATACTTGAGCATAAAAGAATCACTTTATAGGAAAAGAAATATGATTCCGAAGAAGTTTGGTCAATTTTCCTTCATTTTTTTTTTCAAATACCGATTTGATGACCATAATTTTTATTTTATTCCTCCTCTTTTGGGGTAACATGAATAGTCCTTCATTTTAAAGGATCGTTTGGTATAATGTATTAGGAAAAATAATACATGTATTAAGAGTAGTATTATTTAATACTTTATTTAGTAAAAATTTTAAGGTTGTGTATAACTAATACATGTATTAATTATACATCCTATTTGATATTATATGGTGTATAATTAATATATTTTAATCCATGATATTAATAATACTAGAGTCTTAATACCTGAGATAAATACGAGTAAGGACAAAAATGCCCTAAAATCTCTTTAAACCTTTTATATATCCTTTCTAATAAGTTTTTGTTTATTATCTTGATTTTCATGCTTTATGTTTATACTAGTTTAGCACCCGCACTTTGCATTGGAAATATTTTTTTTAAAATTATCTTTAAATTTTTTTTATATTTATGGATGCTCAATAAATTTTCAATTATAACCATGCCACAAGGTCGAAAATAATTACCGAGAATGAAATTTTTTATTGCTAATTTTTTTTTCTTAATGCATGATAAGAAGACATGCATTTTCATCCTTTTGCTAACATATAGCAAAGTTTCATTCAAATAAGTCTAAAATAATTACCAGTTATGACTCCATTTTTTTCCATATATTCACGCTCATTTTTTTTAGCCCACTTGATCATCATTTATTATTAAATTTTTTAAACTTAGGAAAAGAAACTTAATCATTAACCTACTTTAATTATCGTAGAATGTATAAGCTTAGAAAATTATCACTATAAGAAATTGTATAAAAAAATTAACCACAACTCAAAAAAAATTAATTTTTATTTGAAAACACCAATAAAATTCTGAATCTCAATAATAAAAATTTATGAATAGTTTCTTTCCAATTTATCAATACAATTTCCTTCAAATAATTTAAGTGAGAATATAAAAAAAATCATTTTAAAGAATGAATAATAAAGCTTTTGTAAAGAAAATATACAAATTAAAGCTATAGAAAGTGGACGGATATTTTTGTAAACAAATAATATCTTTTTAGAAATATAGCAATGCATGCTATTTTTAATACATCAATCAAACACTGAATAAAAAATAAGCTCAGCATAACTAATCACAGCACTACAAATCTCAGCACTACTAATCTCAGCATTACTCAGCATTACTAATACACCCTAGTAATAGTAGATGAAGTAAATTTGAGCGTGAAAATTGAATTAAATGGTGTAGGGTATGAGCTAAGCAATGGGCCGGGGCAGGTCATTTTAATTAGGAGATCTGGATTATGGGTTGGTCTTTTTAGATTAATTTAATTAATTATATGGTGACCGATGAGGGAGCTCCACGTTATTAATAAAAAAAATTAGGTTTAGTATGAGGTTCATTAAAATGAAGAGCAATATAGAGTCTGAAAATGGGTGTCAGGGGTATTAGGGGAATAATAGGTGGATGGAGGATAGTTTCGTACCATTTTCAATAGGTGAGGGGTAATTTAAGTTATTTTTCATCATTTTTTTATATTTATCCTCAACATTAATTACTTATTTCTCAAAACCTAAAACTATACATCAATTAATATAAATATTATAATAAACTACTCATATTAATCATTACTCAAATTCATAAATCTACATGCACTTACAAATAACATAAATAATAGAGATAGTAAAGCCACAAAGAAAGACTTAAAATAGTGAAACTCTAATCGTAACCAAAACCCATAAAATGCAAATTTGTCGTCATTATTCTTATCATGCAAAATAAAGTGCAATGCTTTGATCTTTTAGAAATAAACAGGATATTAACATAATATTAAGACGTCAAACTTTATATATGAAGTCAATCGGTATAATTTAAAATGAATTAGTCATAAAATTCAAATGATGTTATCTTAGAATGCGTTGAAGTATGACCCCTGCCTAACTACCTTTGTTGGCTGAAGTGTAGCCCCTATCTAATTAATTATACTCCAAATGTTTGTTCTTACTTGTCCACGATATTGTACACTTCTTTAAAATAATAAATAAAGAGCATATTTTTGTAACACTTTGAACTTTTAAGCTAAGATTTGAATCGTTCTATGTATGTAATTAGACTCGAACCCGGTGAATTCTATTGAACCTAGGTGTTAAGATCAATTCATAAGTGTGAGAAGTGCATTGGATAGAAATTAGTGTCTTACGAAACCTCTAGAATAAGTTGAGTTGAAAGCTTCTCTATCGATTGAGTTTTTGTACAAGTTCATACAAGGGTCAACTTCAAAGGAGCATTCCTCCTTGAATATGAAGAGTTACCTGGCCCGTTACCTGGCCCATTACCCACCAAATTAAAGATTTTTGAGTCTTCTTTCCAAGCATCAAACCGTTTGTCAAACCAAGGTCAGAGTCAAAGGTTATGGTCTTTTTGCTTTTGACCGACTTTCTAGAACGGTGAGAGGATCGATATGTGGGCCGCATACCAGTTTGCTGAAGGGTAGACAGGAAGCTAATTTTGACCAAATTTCAAGAATGGTGTGTGGATCAATGTGCGGCTGCACATCATGATGTGTGTGACCCATACTAGTCTGTATAAGGGCCGATGAGATTTAATTTAAGCCGGTTTATTTCAAAAATAAATTATTCTTTAGCCATTCCTTCAAGCCCTAGGCTAGTTTCTCTCCTCTACTCAACCCTCTACACTAAGGCAAAGCTTTTCCCATGATTATTTTCTAAGTATTTCTATCATGCGAATACGAATTGTTAATGAAATCCTGTGCCATAAACCTAGGGTTTTCAAGAAAACTCAACCAAGATTTCAAGAACTGAATTCTTAGAGCTCTTCCTCAAGCTAAGGTTCTTCCTCGGATACTTTGGGAGTGATTAAGAGGTATAAGGTTATTCAACATCATGAATCCCTTGAATTATAACCTCCTTATGTTCGTTTAACTTCTTTTTTGATGATCTAGGGTTAGAATCCTATTCCTTTTAAATTTAGTAAGTTTTTCGATTCATTAATTGTACTCATGAACGCTCTTTACTCTTATCCTTATCTCATGAATTAACCTGGAATATGAACTTCTTTGATTTTTTATTATGAACTTAAGTAAATCATGCACCATACAAAATGATTACTATGATCTCTTCCAAGACGTTATGAAGTTATGAATTTCAATGGTAAAAACACATGATTTTCTTTATCCAAAATGGCATATTGCTATTGTTTCAAGTAAGTATTTTGAGCTACTTTTTCATAAATTTTCTAAGTACCATAATTTTACCTAATGGCCTGAATATTTCTACAATCATCCATAAGGTTATTTATGCTATGAATTCATGAACTTGCAAGTATAGTATAACGGTACCAATCTTATATGAACATTTATAAAGATAATAAATGGTTGTTGGCATGAATATGAATATAATATGAGTTTAAGAAAATTAGATGGATAATCGAGAAAATGTGAATCAAAAGGGACTCATTACCCAAAACTGCATTTACCGACATAGGTATGATTCATTTCGTAGATTCAGACGACTTTTCAGGTCCCCTTAATGAGGTTGATTTGGCAAGCCTTGACGCTGTTATATACAAATGATACTAATTCATGCATCGAATATGGATTGGTGCTCAGCTAATTGGGTGTTGATTGAACCCACATAGTTCGTGGTGTATTATGTATTTATGTCAGTTATACCATCTAGTTCAACAGTTGATTAATTGTGCTAATGTATATCCTACCTTCCCAGTTTATGATTCATGCCTATGTCTGTTTTATGCCTTATTATTACAAGTCCATTGTTTCAGTTATTATATAAAATGTATCATGTTATTTCCTCCCTTCCCCAGTTTTACATACCATATATTTAATTGTATTGACACTTTTGGCGCTGCATCATGAAATGATGCAGATTCAGGAACGTACGATCATAGTTTGGCGCACTCTTAAGTCCACTCAGTTCAACTATTGGTGAGCCTTTCATTCTTCCTGGAGGCTTACTTTAGTATGCTCAGTCTAGTTCAGTTAATAAGGTATGCCAGGGCCTTATCCCGGTAGACATTGTTCATCTGTTTAGAGGTTTCATAGATAGTTGAAGTTTTCAGACTCATGACTCTTCAGTGTACTTTGTAGGTCGTTGGATTACAAAACATGTCTTTTAAATTCTAGTTTATAAAATGGGTCCTCTATGTCATATCCCTATGATTTATAAGCTTCTTCCGCACTTTATAGTTGAATACTCATGATGTATGCTAGGCGGTTCGCTTGGGCTAGTGATGATCTCGGGTGTCAGTTACGCCCAGGGTCTCAGCTCGTAGCTTGACAATTTTATCGTGCTTTTTATATTAATTGATGTATAATTTTTAATGGACTTGAGAAATTATTTATTATGAATAAATAATGCTAAGAGTAAAATAGAAAACAAAATTCTTTCTCTTGATATGCTAAAGTGAACAAGTAAAAATAAAAAATTATTTTTAGTATAGGCACAAATAAAAATGAATAGAGGGCCTATTTGTGAAGCTCTTTCTACAATCAAGATCATGCAGTCGTTCATTTCTTTTTTTCTTAGCATGATTACTACTCCCTCCATTCACTTTTATTTATTAATTATTATACTAAAAATGAATGTTTCTTTTTTATTTATTTCTAAAATCAAAAGATAATTTACCATTTTATACCAATTTCACCCTAATTATTAATGCTTTAATTATTTTCAATTTATTTTTTAACATTAGATGACTTATAATAATTAGGGGTGATATACTAAAGTTATTATTTTATTTATGTAACGATCCTAAAATATGATGGGTCCGTGCGGGCACCTACTCTAACCTATCCAAGTAGGGAAACCCTAAAACCATCCAACCCTTAACATGCAAAATTCTTTTAAGCAATTTCATATGTAATGATATACAAACAACTGCATAAATCTCAATACTGGTTAAGCAGTTAATGTACATGGACTGTCAAACATTCAAAATATAATAATTTTCCCCAAGATCTAGTCTAAGCATGTACGCGAGCTACTAAAGAAATGACATGACACAGTGTAGAGACACAACTCTCGCCTAAGAAATAGAGAAACAGAAGTTGCTAGTGGAGACTCTTCAATCTGAGCTCGAACTTCAGCTAACCTGTCACACATCTACACCAAAGGTGTCACGACCCAGACCGCCGCGAGTGGAACCCACCCAACCCCCGGATGAGCGAACCATCCTTAGCATAGCCTAACAACTTAAAACCAGTGTGCAAGAAAATAAACTAGAGATAATTAACCAAAATCAAACCAACTATAATAAATGACCTGCGGAAAAAATCCCCTAGGACCTGGAAGTCATCGTACCAAAATGCTACCAAATCTAGAGTACGGGAATGCAACCCCAAAATAAGTAATCGTCTAAGCCCAAAACAAGTGGGCTACAACCAATAAGAAAGAAACCAAGGCAGCTCGATCGAACAGCTCACCCTTGATGTCTTGAAGTGTCAGACCTACAGGTGAGGTCGTGCGTCAACCGCCGAAAGATTTCCTGTACTTACAAAAAAAAATACAAGTGCAGTATCAGTACACAACCACTGTGTACTGGTAAGATCATCATCCAGTTCAAAATAAATAGTATATGAACAGTACAAAAGTCAAGTAATAGTACATGAAACATGTAAACAAGCCAACAGGTAATTCTAGACTACAAGTCTCTCCCTAGCTTGTCCCCACATTTAATCCATTTTCACAGCTATGATCAACAATACGCAATAAACAATAATTATACCACATTTTATATCCCTGACCCACCCTGGATCCCATCTAGACAACACCTAAGTGTCAAACATACAACCCAGTCTACACCAAGACCAACTCATAAATCAATATGATGATAACCCGGCCTCTCAAGGAACATATGCACAATCACAAATCATAAACACAACCTGGTCCACTCAGGGAACCATTAGTAAAAATGTAATAATATAATAAAGTAAACCCGTACCAGGCGTGATACCCGAGTCAACCAGTCAGTATTTCTCATACCAAGCATGGTACCCGAGCCAACTATTAGTATATCCTATACCAGGTGTGGTAACCGAGTCAACCATTAGTATACCCGTACCAGGTGTGGTACCCGAGAAAACCAAATATCACATAAATCCACAGTCACAAACAATGAACAATCAGCACTTGTAAACCAACAAGCAATAACACCTAGTTCATTTCACAAGACTGAAAATATGACTTTTGGATATGCCTAAATCATTTCCTAAGCAATGCAAACCATACAATTACTTAGACAAAGGTATACAAACATATAATGCATACAAGAATTAATAACCATCACCTACCTCGAATAATCAAGCTCTACAGTGCCGGAGCTTTCCCTTTTTCAGGATCCCTTGCTTGTTCTTGGTCTAGAAACAAACACATAAACACTATAACTAATTAACTAGCCTAAATTACTCAGATTATACAAAATCCTAATCCCTAGGCCAAACCATGATCATCCCAACCCTTTCCACGCCTTCCCGCTATTAATTCACCTAAGATTATCATTTATACCGATACATTTAGAGAATTTAAGCTTGGTGATCATTACCCATTAACTATAAATAATACCCAAGAACTCTAGCACCCTAGAATTCCCTTTATTTCTGGATTCTACAATCCTAGGTTATCCCAAACCTTTTCCCAAGTCCACCCCTAGCAATTCTATAGCGTAGGAAAGATATTACAGAGTTTGGGGAGTAGAATCCTTACCTTTAGAATGAAAACTGATAAAAATGGATGGAAATCACCTAAAATCACCCCCTTCTTCTCCCAAAACTTTATGAAGAAAAACTCAACTATTTTGGAGAAGTTTCTGTATTAAATCACATCGGGCTCCGCTATAGTGGTCCACTCCGCTATAGCGGTACCACCGTGTGGAGTCATCCGCTATGGCGAAGGCTGACCGACATTGACTTTCGCTGTAGTGGTATTTTCTACGCTATGGCGGAGGTTGATATGGAAGAGTGTCAACCTCTACGGCAGTTGACATGGGACAGAAAGTCATAAAGTCTCCAAAATTGGTCTATTTTACAACACACTTATTTTCTCGACGTCCCAGAACAACCCATTTACATCAACCTTGATTTTGGGAGTTCTACTTACCCAAATTCGATTCCAAAAAGTCCCCCGGACTCCTTTATGTCTTTGCTAATTGGAAAACTAGCTCAAATAAAGACATTTAACCCAATCCTTACCCGAATTGCGCTAGACCATACCTCACTCCAAAACTAGTTGAGACTAGCCTAGCCCAGAATTTCAAACTCCCAAACCAGAAGTTTTCTCACTCTAAGAATTGGCACGAATGGTTCACCCATAACAACGGACCCAATCGTTACAACAAATACCAATTTACCCATCGTTCATCCCTGAATGATTAAACCCAAAAATATGGAAAGTAAAGAGCGAAAAAAGTAGTACCTGTATCCTCAAACAGGTGAGGGTACTTGTCCCGCATGTCCTTCTCGGTTTCTCAAGTGGCTTTCTTAACTGGATGATGCTTCCATTGAACCTTTACCATACTGATCAACTTTGTCCTCAATTTTTGGACATCCTGATCAAGAATCAAAACTGGTTCCTCTTTATAGCAAAGATCCTTATCAAATAACACCTCATCCCAGTTGATGATATAGTCCCCATCCTCATGGTATCGCTTCAGCATAGATATATGAAATACCAGATAGACACCCGACAGACTGGGTGGCAGTGCTAATCTGTAAGCCACTGGCCCTACGATCTCAAGAACTTCAAACGGTCCGATGAACCAAGGGCTGATCTTTCCCTTCTTACCAAAATGCATAACTCACTTTATTGGTGACACTTTCAACAATACCTGCTCACCAATTTGAAATTCCATGTCCCTTACCTTGCGATCCACATATTCCTTCTACCTGCTTTGGGCAGCTAGTAACTTGGTTTGAATGCCTCTTACCTTTTCTTATGCATCTTACGAAGTCTATGCACAAAGGCTTTACATCGCCTTCCTCAAACCACCCTATAGGTGACCTGCAACTCCTCCCATAAAGAGCCTCAAACAGTGTCGTGTGGATACTAGAGTGGTAGTTATTGTTGTATGAGAACTCACATAATGGTAAAAACTAGTCCCAATGACCTCCGAAGTCAGTCACATATGCTCTCAGCATGTCCTTCAATACCTGAATTATCCTCTCCAACTGACCATCAGTCTGAGAATGGAAGGCTGTACTAAAGGTGAGTTGAGTGCCCAACTCCTCATGCAACTTACCCCAAAACTAGGAGGTAAACTGCGTACCCCTGTCTGAAATAATGGACAGTGGCACCCTATGCAATTTCACAACCTCTTTCACGTAGATCTTATCCAATTGCTGTGAATTGTAATCCACCCTAACTGGAATGAAGTGAGATGAATTGGTCAGCCTATCAACATTAATGACCCAAATAGAGTAATACTTCCTCAAAGTCTTGGGGAGACCCACCACAAAATCCATGGCTATCCCTTCCCACTTTCACTCTGGAATGGGCATTCTTTGAAGTAGTCCTGCAAGCCTTTGGTGTTCATACTTGACCTGCTGGTAATTATGACACTTGGACACAAAATCCGCTATGTCCCTTTTCATCCCAGGCCACCAATAAAGTTGCCTCAAATTTTTGTACATCTTGGTTATACCCAAATGAATCGAATACCACGAACCATGAGCCTCTGCCAACACCTTCTGAATCATGTCAACAACCCGAGGAATACAAATCTTTCCTCTGAAATTTAACACACCACCATAATCCAATGTGGCATCCCTAAACTCTTCGAATATTGCCTTGCTCCGAACCCTACTCAACTGTGAATCCTGAAAATGTTTGGCCTTTATCTCCTCTATGAAAGTGGATTTGACCTCAATACTGGCCAATACCCCACCTTGACTCGAAATATCCAAGTGCATGAACTTAGATTCCAATGCCCGAATCTCCTTAGCAAGTGGTCATTTTGACACCCCCAAACAAGCCAAACTGCCCATGCTAACTGTCTTCTGGCTCAATGTGTTTGCCACCACATTAGCCTTACTCAAATGGTACTGAATGGCCATATCATAGTCCTTTAACATCTCCATCCACCTTCGATGCCTCAGGTTCAAGTCTTTCTGAGTAAAGACATGTTGTACACTGCAATGGTCGGTGCACACCTCACACTTGACACCATAAAGATAGTGTCTCCAAATCTTGAGTGCAAACACCACCGCTGCCAACTCCAAATTGTGAGTCAGATAGTTTCTCTCACGCACCTTCAACTTCCTAGAAGCATAGTCTATCACATTCCAATCCTGCATCAACACAGCACCCAAACCAGAATATGAAGCGTCACAATAAATAATAAAGTCCTTACTTTCAACCGGCAAAGAAAAAATAGGAGCCGTGGTCAGAAGTTTCTTGAGCTTTTGGAAGCTCTCTTCACACTTGTCGGACCACACAAATGGTACGACTTTCTGTGTTAGCTTTGTCAGGTGAGTAGCAATATGTAATGACCTATTCCATCGTTACTAAAAAATATCTGCTATCAAGGCAGGTTCCTCTCATTCATAATAAGAGTTAGGATTAATTCTTTAGTATAATAGTACATTTGGTATGTAATAAGGTCATACAATACTCCTAGCACAAAGTTAAGTTGAAAGCTTCCTTACCGATATAGTTCTGAGCTAAGTTCAAACTAGGGTCAACTTTAAACGTACATTTATCCTAGAATATAAAGAGTTCGGGGTCCCAATACCCACCAAATTAAAGATATCTGAGTCCTTTTTCCAATGCCACTGACCGTTTGTTAATCCGCTTCCCGAGTAAAAAGTTATGACTATTTTACTGAAGACTCTCCGTGCTGAAAAGTTGAGTTTGCCATAGTGGGATTTAGGTCGCTATAGCGGTACCGCCATAGTGGTTGGCCATCCGCTATAGCGGAATGACGGAACCAGAAAGCCCAGAAACGGGTTTTATAATCCCATTCTCCCTTTTTTAGTCAAAAATAGACGAGGGTTGCTCCAAAAACCCTCCTAGACTGCTCCAAAGCTTGGGAGCCATGGGGAGGAGGGATTCTAGCTAAAGGGACGCAAGAACCACAAATTCAGGCCTGTAGAATCGACAGAACCTTCATGGAGCCAGAAAAGGCATAGATTAGCTGCTCGGCATCCAGGTAGGCTAGGTTTCTTCCAGAGAGTAGATTGACCGCTTTTATTTTTTTATTATTGTGTAGAATGAAAGGGAGAATCCATGGTTAGGCCTTCGGGAACAGAGTCTGAGGGAAATTATTGATTTGTTGGAAATGGTAGAATTGGGATAGTGTGTTATGATATTCTAGGCATTGCTTAATTTGTGTGATTTTGCTAATAAATGCGGGAACTAGAATATCAGAAGGTTCGGAGAATTGAAAAGGCATTAGTAATTAACTAATGTGCAAGGAACGGAAGTTTTGGAAACTAATTGGTATAATTAGGGTATTCGTTGGCTGTGGTCTAAGGCTGGGAAAGGTTTTCCCAAGTTGTATTTGGTCCTAGGAAGAGGGCAAGGAATAAATATAATTAATTTCATGTTTAAAGGGGTGAACTGGGGTTAGTCTTCGGACGGGATTTGATGATTCATAGTGTACACTAAATGGGGTAGGTGATGTGTTGATTTCCGTATGCATTATATGTTTTGTGTACTTTGGTCTAAGTATTGTATGTGTTGCATACTTAAGAAATGACTAGGAATTTCTAAGAGTCAGGTTATCAGTCTTGTGAAATGAACTTGGTGTATTTGCTTGCTGGTTTACAAATGTTGATTGTTCTTTTTGTTACTGTGGATTGTTTGACATTTAGTTGGCTCGGGTACTATGCCTAGTAAGAAATATACTAATGGTTGACTCGGGTACCACGCCTGGTATGGGTTAATACTAACGGTCGGCTCGGGTACCATGCCTGGTATGGGATAATGCTAATGGTTGGCTCAGGTACCACTCCTAGTACGGGATAATAATCATGGTTGGCTCAGGTATCACACCTGGTACTAGTTTACTTTATTATGTTGATTGCATCTTTATTTTTTGGTTCCATGAGTGGACCGAGTTGTGTTTATAAATTATGATATTGCAGTTTTGTCTTGGTGTAGGCTGGGTTGTTATATTATCTTATTAGTTGGTCTTGGTGTAGACCGGGTTACTATGTTGGTTATTAATTTGGTCTTGGTGAAGACCAGGTTATTATGTTAATTATTAGTTGGTCTTGGTGTAGACCCGGTTATTAGTTTGGTCTTGGTGTAGACCGGGTTATTATGTTAATTATTAGTTGGTCTTGGTGTAGACTGGGTTATTATATTGGTTATTAGTTTCGTCTTGGTGTAGAATGGGTTATTATGTTAAATATTAGTTGGTCTGGGTGTAGGCCGGGTTATTATGTTGATTATTAGTTGGTCTTCGTGTAGACCTGGTTTGTCATGTTAACACCTAGATGTGTTAGGGGGATCCGGGTGAGTCTGGACTATTTAAAAGAGGTTATGTGCTCATAAGTTGATGTCATTAAGTGTACTAATGATGATCATAAATTATTGTGGTTAATAAGCTAAGGGTGGCTCTTGGTTTAGACCGAGGTAGTCTGTTGAACACTTAGGTGTGGATGGAGGATCCTTGGAGGGTACGGGTTATGTGATCTAAGAAGTGATTTAGATATAGCTCTATGGTGGTTATTGAAGGTGTCAATGGTTATTGGTGAATTGCATGTGGTTGGTAAATATAGTGGAAGACTGAGAGTCTGGTGTGGTTGTTGGTTAATATAACCAGGTGGTAAAGTTATCCCAGAGGTCCTGGAAGGTCTGGAAAATAGTAGGTAACACTTTAGGTATAAGTGGTTTAGTTGGCAGTTGGCCAGATTTAGTCTGGATATTTGGTCAAGGTTGTTAACTAGGGTAAAGGTTAAAGGTGACTTGGGAAGTCTAGGTGTCAAGGTGACTTAGGAAGTCTAGGTGTCAAGGTGACTTGGGAAGTCTGGGTGACAAGGAAATTTTGAGAAATCTAGTTGTGAGTGAGACTTGGGAAGTCCTAGATGTCACGGTCAAGACTAGGGTGGTGGAGTTGGCAGCGAAAGGTTAGGAAGGCCGGTTCCAAAAGAGGGGATTGATAAAAGCGATGTTTAAAAAGGTGAAGCATTTACCTTGTGAATTTTATCTTGATTTTTATATGATGGTAGGAGTGAATTCGGGTCAGCTGATGATGCCTACCAGTATGTGTGTTTGTACTGATTCTACTCTTGCTATACCTTTTTGGGTATAGTCTGGTTGCAGGGTTGGTGATGTTTCATAGGTTCAGGATTGCGGTGATGTTCCAGCAGCTCCTACTTCCTCCTATGGTGGGAGTTGTGTCCATCTTATGTTATAAGCTCATCTTGTAGAAGCTCTTGTACTGGCTTAGACTAGGTTATGGGGAGGTTGTTTATATTGTTAGTAAATTTTTGCAAGTTATAAAGGTTGTGTAATTTCAAAAGTTATTTTATAAAGATTTTCCAAATATTTTGTAAAAGGATTTCTCTTGTATTAATGGACTTATTTAATGGTTTATTCTCCTTTCCACATTGCATATTGGTTGGGGTGGTAAGGGTTCTCCTATCTAGGTGGATTAGAGTAGGTGCTCGGTAGTTGGGTCATGAAAAATGGTATCAGAGCCTAGGTTATCGGTCTCCCAGTACAGGAGCAAAATGTCGAATAGAGTTCCGCGGATTGGTGTGTTGACGTCCACATCTAATCCTAGGGAAGCTATGAAGCATTCTAGGAAACACTTCTTTTCTTTCATTCTTTTTCATGCGGTTTTGTTACTTGCTTGTATGGGTTGAGTCCAATTGGTATCTCTCGATTCCAATTGGTATCTCAAGAAGGTGAAGGATGTCATTGGACTCCGGGTATGACAAACAAGCAAGAAGGATTGGAACCAGGAATGTTCCAGTTGGTATCTGGCCTGAGAGGCTGTGGTAAGGCATGTGTGATTGGCTAAGGGTCATCCATGGGCCGAATATAGAGTAATTGTTGTGGTGTGATTTTTGTGTATCTTGAAACTGAAGTGTTTGTGTATTACAATGCTGGCATGATTTACTGATTCGTATATGATTGTTGCCTGGTTATGAAAGTATGAGTCTTAAGGAAATGGTAATTAATTCTTGGTATGATTGAGTATGAGTAAGTACTGAGTGTGCTTGGAGTTAGAATAACATGTAATTTTTTCAAGGAAAGGGCTCATCATTGGTTAAGATGGTGAGGAAAAATGATTATGATTGTAGGAAAACTTCGGTTTTAGGACAGTGGGGACTTGGTTGGGAACCAAGGGAACTAGGGGATTATTCGTGCTTGATAGCGGAAGTGTATTGTTAAGAATAATTGCTTGCATAATCCTCTTGTTGATTTGTGATAATTGATGCTAAGTTTCAGTCTGTATAGTGCCTGGAATGGTATTGAGGGTTGTTTAAGACCTTGGCGGGATTAACGGGATTAAACAATGTTAACAGGGAAGGGGAATAAGAGATTTATTTTTAGATAATGGTAAATTTTCTGGGCTAGTACTTTTGGGGGTTGCCATAGCAGTGTGGAAGTCGCTATTGTGGGATGGGAAGGGAATAATCCCTATCCTATTTTTCCCCTGTTCTGTCTTTCATTCCCGGGTCTTTTTAAATCGCTATTTGAGCTGTGAGCTATTGCAGGAATTATTTAGCATCCATGCACAATAAGAGGAAAAGGTAGATATGATAGCCTGGGGTATTGGTGAAATTTTGATTTACCACTGGTGGAAATAGTCACCTATGTAGAATTTGGCAAAATAACCCATAATTGACTAAGTAGTGTTGGACATTGCTCATAGGCTTATGTCATGAGGGTGATTTGGCTGGTTTATTATTGATGATCCTTACTGGTAGGGTCAGTTGAGGGAGTAGGGTTATTTAATGGATTCTTGAACATTGTTATCCCTCTGGTCGATTATGATATTACCAATATTACTACTCATTAAGTGGTGAGGGTGTGCTCGCCATAGTATTGGTTAGGGTGTAAGTGCCCGGGTAGAAATTCCCCCTAAGACGAGAGTTGACGAAAACCTCAAGCTAGGATGAGTTCCAATGAAATTTTTGCTATTGCGTGGTTTAGAGATACTTGGTGTTTTAGGGCATAGTGTTGAAAGGTTAAGATGATATTATGATATGTGAGGGGCTTAGTACCCTAAAGAAGCTTCCGAGATGGGGTTCGGGTTAGAAAACTTCCGATTGAGGAGTTAGAAATATCGGGCTAGGCTAGTCTCGGATGAATTCTAAGCAAGGTAAGGTCTAGGGAAATATGGGTGCGGATCGGGTGTTATATCTTGGATCGAGCTATTTTTCTGTTACCCAAGACCTTAAGGAGTCCGGAGGACTTTTTGAAATCAAATTCGGGTAAGTAGAACTCTCGATATGTGGGTTGACGTGAACGGGTTGTTCCGGAACGTCAGGAAATTAAGTGTTGTAAAATGGGAACTTTTGGGGAACTTTACGACATTCTGTCCCATGTGAACTGCTATAGTGGTTGACACATCGCTATTGTGACCTTCGCTATAGCAGAGAAATTACCGCTATAGCGGAAGTCAATGAATGTCAGTACCGTAGTAAAGGAATTAAGTTTTGATCCATAATGTTTGAAATTATTTCGCTTCAGTATTTCAACGATGCACCAGATTTCTTGGGCACTCGAGGAGGAGTAATCTAACTGGTCTCGTATAGCTCGAAAGAAGAAATTCCTTGACAAGGAAGAATCGAATTCAATTTTGGTTGAACTGGGGTACACCCAGGGGATTTGAGAGTTTGGTTGTTCATGTAAGGCTATTTGTATGCTTTCATAGTATAGCATTATGTTTCTAAGGGCTGGTTCATTCTTTTCCTTCTGCCTTAGAGATCGTTGAGGGACGAACGATGGGTAAATTGGTATCTGTTGTAACGACTTGTTCTGTCGTTACTGAAAATATCTGCAATCAAGGCAGGTGCCTCTCATTTGTAATAAGAGTTAGGATTAATTCTTTAGTATAAGAGTACGTTTGGTATGTACTAAGGTTATACAATACTCCTAGCACAAAGTTAAGTTGAAAGCTTCCTTACCGATTTAGTTCCGAGCTAAGTTCAAACTAGGGTCAACTTCAAACATGCATTTCTCCTAGAATATAATGAGTTAGGGGTCCCAATATCCACCAAATTAAAGATCTCTGAGTCCTTTTTCCAACGCCACTGACCGTTTGTTAATCCGCTTCCCGAGTAAAAAGTTATGAATGTTTTACTGAAGACTGTCTGTGCTGAAAAGTTGAGTCCGCCGTAGCGGGATTTAGGTCGCTATAGCGATACTGCCGTAGTGGTTGGCCGTCCGCCATAGTGGAATGACAGAACCAGAAAGCCCAGAAACAGGTTTTATAATCCCATTCTCCCTTCTTTAGTCAAAAACAAATGAGGGTTGCTCCAAAAACCCTCCTAGGCTGTTGCGAAGCTTGGGAGCCATGGGGAGGAGGGATTCCGGCTAAAGGGACGCAAAAACCATGGATTCAGGCCTGTAGAATCGATAGGGAAGGCCTTCACGGAGCCAAAAAGGGCATGGAACAGCTGCTCAGCATCCATGTAGGCTAGGTTTTTTCCAAAGTGTAGATTGACCGCTCATTTTCTTATTATTGCGTAGAATGAAAGGGAGAATCCATGGTTAGGCCTTCGGGAATGGAGTCTGGAGGAAATTGTTGATTTGTTGGAAATGGTAGAATTGGGCTAGTGTGTTGTGATATTCTAGGCATTGCTTAATTTGTGTGATTTTACTAATAAATGCCGGAACTAGAATATCAGAAGGTTCGGGGAATCGAAAAAGGGTTAGTAATTAACTAATGTGCAAGGAACGGAGTTTCGGAAACTAATTGGTATAATTAGGATATTCGTTGGCTGTGTTCTAAGGCTGAGAAAGATTTTCCCAAGTTGTATTTGGTCATAGGAAGAGGGTCAGGAATAAATGTAATTAATTTCATGTTTAAAGGGGCAAACCGGGGTTAGTCTTCAGACGGGATTTGACGGTTCATAGTGTACCCAGAATGGTGTAGGTGATGTGTTAATTTTCGTATGCATGATATGTTTTGTGTACTTTGGTCTAAGTTTTGTATGTGTTGCATGCTTAGGGAATGACTAGGAATGTCTAAGAGTCAGGTTATCAGTTTTGTGAAATGAACTTGGTGTATTTGCTTGCTGGTTTACAAATGTTGATTGTTCCTTTTGTGACTGAGGATTGTTTGACATTCGGTTGGCTCAGGTACCATGCCTGGTACGAAATATACTAACGGTTGGCTCGAGTACCATGGCTGGTATGGGATAATACTAACGGTTGGCTCGGGTACCACGCCTGGTATGAGATAATACTAACGGTTGGCTCGGGTACCACGCCTGGTATGAGATAATACTAACGGTTGGCTCGAATACTATGCCTGGTATAGTTTTACTTTATTGTGTTGATTGCATCTTTATTTTTTGGTTCCATGAGTAGACCGGGTTGTGTTTATAAATTATGATATTGCAGTTCTGTCTTGGTGTAGGCCAGGTTGTTATATTATGTTATAAGTTGGTCTTGGTGTAGACTGGGTTATTATGTTGGTTATTAGTTTGATCTTGGTGTAGACCAGGTTATTATGTTAATTATTAGTTGGTCTTGGTGTAGACCGGGTTATTATGTTTGTTATTAGTTTGGTCTTGGTGTAGATCGGGTTATTATGTTAATTATTAGTTGGTCTTGGTGTAGACCGGATTATTATTTTGGTTATTAGTTTTGTCTTGGTGTAGACTGGGTTATTATATTAATTATTAGTTGGTCTGGGTGTAGGCCGGGTTATTATGTTGATTATTAGTTGGTCTTGGTGTAGACCAGGTTTGTCATGTTAACACCTAGATGTGTTAGGGGGATCCGAGTGGGTCCAGACTATTTAAAAGAGGTTATGTGATCATAAATTGATGTCATTAAGTGTACTAATATGGTCATGAATTATCGTGGTTAATAAGCTAAGGGTGAGTCTTGGTGTTGACCGGGGTAGTCTGTTGAACACTTAGGTGTGGATGGAGGATCCTTGGAGGGTTCGGGTTATATGATCTAAGAAGGGATTTATATGTAGCTCTATGGTGGTCATTGAAGGTGTCAATGGTTGTTGGTGAATTTCATATGGTTGGTAAATATAGAGGAAGACTGAGAGTCTGGGTGTGGTTATTGGTTAATACAACCAGGTGGTAAAGTTGTCCTAGAGGTCCTGGAAGGTCCAGAAAATAGTAGGTAATACTTTGGGTATAAGTGGTTTGGTTGGACAGGTGGCCAGATTTAGTCTGGATATTTGGTCAAGGTAGTTGACTTGGGTAAGTTTAATGGTGACTTGGGAAGTCTAAGTGTCAAGGTGACTTAGGAAGTCTAGGTGTCAAGGTGACTTGGGAAGTCTGGTTGACAAGGTGATTTTGAGAAGTCTAGTTATGAGTGAGACTTGGGAAGTCCAAGATGTCAGGGTCAAGACTAGGGTGGTGGAGTTGGCAGCGAAAGGTTAGGAAGGCCGATTCCGAAAGAGGGGATTGATAAAAGCGTTGTTGAAAGAGGTGAAGAATTTACGTTATGCATTTTATCTTGATTTTTAAATGATGGTAGGAGTAAATTTGGGTCAGCCGATGATGCCTACCAGTACGTGTGTTTGTACTGATTCTACTCTTGCTATTCCTTTTTTAGTATAGTCTGGTTGCAGGATTGGTGATCTTTCTCAGGTTCAGGATTGCAGTGATCTTCCAGCAGCTCCTACTTCCTTCTATGGTGGGAGTTGTGTCCATCTTATGTTATAAGCTCATCTTGTAGAAGCTCTTGTACCAGCTTAGACTAGGTTCTGGGGAGGTTGTTTATATTGTTTGTAAATTTCTGCAAGTTCTAAAGGTTGTGTAATTTCGAAAGTTGTTGTATAAAGATTTTCCAAATATTTTGTAAAAGGATTTCTCATGTATTAAGGAAATTATTTAATGGTTTATTTTCCTTTCCGCATTGCCTGTTAGTTCGGATGGTAAGGGTTATCCTATCTAGGTGGATTAGAGTAGGTGCCCGCATGGCCTGGTAGTTGGGTCGTGATACAATAGATGCAAAATCCTTGATGAACCTACGATAGTAGCCTGCAAGTCCCGCTAAACTTCTCACCTCATTCACCGAGCTAGGCCGGACCCAACTCTTATCTACCATCACCCCCTGTTCTGACACTACATGCCCTAAGAATGCGACCGAAGTGAACCAAAACTCACACTTGGGGAACTTCGCATAAAGCTTTTGACATCTCAAAATGTCTAACATTATACGGAGATGTTCAGTATGCTCCTCCCCACTCTTGGAGTAGATCAAAATATCATCAATAAAAATGATGATGAACGAATCCAAGTAAGGTTTAAACACCCCATTCATCAAACTCATGAATGTTGCCGTTGCATTGGTCAACTCAAACGACATCACTAAGAACTCGTAATATCCATATCGAGTCTGAAAAGCATTCTTAGGAATGTCCTCAGACCTAATCTTTAACTGATGATATCCCGACCTCAAGTCAATTTTTGAAAACATAGATGCACCTTGTAACTATTCAAAAAGATCATCAATACAGGGTAAAGGGTACTTATTCCAGATGGTGACCTTGTTCAGTTGCCTATAATCTATGCACATCTGCATACTACCATCCTTCTTTTTTACAAACAAGAACAGAGCACCCCAAGGCGAAGCATTGGAACGGATAAATCCCTTATCTAGGAGTTCCTAAAGATGAGACTTAAGCTATCTTAACTCTGCCGGAGCCATACGATAAGAAGGGATGGAAATTGGGCGAGTGCCCAGCTCCAAGTCAATATAGAAATCGATATCCCTGTCCGGAGGCATACCAAGCAAATCCGCTGGAAACACCTCTCGAAACTCTGAAACAACTGGAACTGACTCAATAGATGGGGACTCCACACTATCATCCTGGAGATGAGCCAAAAAGGCTAGACACCTCTTCCCTACTATTTTTCTAGCCCAAACAAAAAATATCACCTTGACCGGCTTGGCCCTGTACACTCCTTCCCACAAACTTGGTGTTACAATTCAACACAGCGTGATAAGGGGATAACCAGGTCATGCCCAAAATGACGTTGAAGTCTGCCATATCTAAAATTACAAAGTCTAGCCCAGTATGCAACCTCACAGGCACAACAAAACAATTATGATAAACATGAGTCATAATCACCAACTCTCCAACCGAGGTAGAAAAATGGATAGGGTAATCAAGGATATCACAAGTCAAATCTAGACCCATAGAAAATTTCACAGACATATATGAATATGTAGAACCTGGGTCAAAAAGTACCGAAGCCATCCTATCACAGATAAGAATAGTACCTGTGATCACTGCGTCTGATGCCTCAGCCTCGGAACTTCCTAGAAACGCATAACAGTGAGCCATATTATCAATCCAGGCAACTTTCTTGGCCGGCTGCGATGCACCCCTGCTCGCACTACCGTTCCCTCTGTCTCCCCGGCCTCCCTAAAAGTTACCTCACCCACCCTGTGGATGACCTCTGGCATGACCACCTCTACCTGCCGGGAGCACAACCTTAGACTGCTGCTGAACCTGATTACCAGTCTGCTTGTGAGGGCACTCCCTCTTAAAGTGTCCCAGATCACCACAATGGAAGCAACCACGATCAAGTGCAGGCCAGTTGGCAGATGTGTAAGAGGCTCCCTGGCCTCTAGGAGCTGAAAACTGTTGATTAGCTCCCGGACGACTAACTATAGTAGCTGGCAGAGCTGACTGAATAGGACGGGCTGAGTATATCTGCTGATTCTGGCCCCTAGAGTACGAACCACTGTAATTTCCCTCATTCTGGTGCTTCTTGGCTAACACTTTAGCCTGCCCCACTTGCTTGACTCCCTCAAGTTTCTTTACATAATATGCCATTTCATTGAAGCCTTTCCCTGATGAAGTCATGTTCACAGACAATACCTGAAGCTCAGTATTCAAACCCTTCACAAACAATCAAACCCGCTCCTTCTCGGAACCCAACAACTGTGTAGCAAAACGAGACAAAATGTGAAACTTAACCTCATAAGCAGAGACCAAC
The DNA here is from genome assembly GCA_003996215.1 of Jaltomata sinuosa. Taxonomy (NCBI): domain Eukaryota; kingdom Viridiplantae; phylum Streptophyta; class Magnoliopsida; order Solanales; family Solanaceae; genus Jaltomata; species Jaltomata sinuosa. Next base: position 593,751 of record QJPP01000303.1, read on the forward strand.
ATCCTACCCTGTTCCAAATTCAAGAACTCATCTTTTTCCTATCTCTCAGAGTAAGGGGTACATACTTCTCTAAGAAGAGAGTGTGAAACTGCTCCTAAGTCAGTGGGGGTAAAAGAGAAGATCAACATTCCACATGAGATCTCCACCACTTCTTGGCATTACTCTGCAACTGAAATGTGACGAACTCAACCCCATGCTATTGCATAATGCCCAGCTTGTGCAGCCTCTCATAGCATTCCAATATGAACTCATAAGCATCTTCCCTATCAGTACCCTGAAATGTGGGAGGTTTCAGCTTGAGAAACTTGGTCAGCATCTCATGTGCACTTCCTATCATTACCGGGCCTAGCATTAGCCAGAAGAAATCACCAGTGCCTGAAGCTGCATCCATCCGAGGAGCCATAGTGACTGTTGGCTGAGTGCCCAGAGCCTGATTTGCAACACCTACAGGGGTGGCTCCGGCACCAACCAAACTACTCAAGAAGTTCTAAGCCTGCTGAAATGCTTCGGGCGTCATATAGGGAAGGCTTGCACCTCCAGCTGGTGTTGCCTCCGTTTGCACCCCATCATCCTTCACAACAACTTACACATCTTCGACAACCAATTCTTGAGGTTGGGAAGGGGTTGCTTCTCGCGCTCCTGTAGTATCTTGAGCTCCACCCATGGAGGGTGTGGCCCTACCTCAACCTATGCCCCTACCCTTGCCTCTACCTCTGACAGTCGGGCCCGTCTCTGGGACCACTTCTCTAGCTACGCCATTTCTAGTGTTAACCATATACGGACAGAAGAGTGAAGAAAGTCAGATACCAATTTGTATCACCAGATACCATTTGAAATCAAGTTATAGCACGAAGAACAAAGAAGAAATTGTTTTTCCTAGAGTCCCATAGCTTCTCAAAGAAAAGTACGAACGTCTCTGCACCGTTCCGCAAGACTCTAATAGACCTGTTTTGGTACGACGAGATCAACGAACCTAGGGCTTTGATACCATCTTTGTCACAATCTAGATCACTGCGAGTGGCACCCACTCAACCCTCGGTTAAGCGAACCAATAGAACTCAATCCTTAGCATAGATTAACAACTTAAAACCAGTGTGCAAGAAAATAAACTAGTGATAATTAACCAAAATCAAACCAACTATAATAAATATCCTGCAGAAAAAATCCCCTAGGACCTGAAAGTCATCATACCAAAACACTACCAAATCTAGAGTATGGGGATGCAACCCCAAAATAAGCAATAGTCTAAGCTCGAAACAAGTGGGCTACAACCAATAAGAGAGAAACCAAGGCAGATCGATCGAACAACTCACCCTTGATGTCTTGAAGTGTCAGGCCTACAGGTTAGGTCGTGCGTCAACCGCCGAAAGATTTCCTGTACTAATAAAAACAATACAAGTACAGTATCAGTACACAACAACCGTGTACTGGTAGGATCATCATCCAGTTCCAAATAAACAGTATATGAACAGTACAAAAGTCAAGTAATAGTACAGGAAACATGTAAACAAGCCAACAGGTAATTCTAGACTACAAGTCTCTCCCTAGCTTGTCCCCACATGTAATCCACTTTCACAGCTATGATCACCAATCCACAATAAACAATAATTATACCACATTTCATATCCCGGACCAACTCTCGATCCCCTCTAGACAATACCTAAGTGTCAAACATACAACCCGATCTACACCAAGACCAACTTACAAATCAATATGATGATAACCCGGCCTCTCAAGGACCATATGCACAATCAAAAATCATAAACACAACCCGGTCCACTCAGGGAACCATTAGTAAAAATGCAATAATATAATAAAGTAAACCCGTACCAGGCGTGGTACTCGAGCCAACTAGTCAGTATTTCCCGTACCAGGCGTGGTACTCGAGCCAATCATTAGTATATCCCGTACCATGCATGGTACCTGATCCAACCATTAGTATACCCGCACCAGGCGTGGTACACGAGCCAACCAAATGTCACATAAATCCACAGTCACAAACAATGAACAATCAACACTTGTAAACCAACAAGCAATAACACCTAGTTCATTTCACAAGACTGAAAACAGGACCTTTGGACATTCCTAAATCATTCCCTAAGCAATCCAAACTATACAATTACTTAGACAAAGGTACACAAACATACAATGCATACAGGAATTAATAACCACCACCTACCTTGAATAATCAAGCTCTACAGTGACGGAGCTTTCCGTTTTTCAAGATCCCTTGCTTGTTCTTGGTCTAGAAATAAACACATAAACACTATAATTAATTAACTAGCCTAAATTACCCGGATTATACAAAATTCTAATCCCCAGGCCAAACCATGATCATCCCAACCCTTTCCGGGCCTTTAACCCATTAATTCACCTAAGATTATCATTTATACCGATACATTTAGAGAATTTTAAGCTCGGTGATCATTACCCATTAACTACAAACAATACCCAAGAACTCTACAATCCTAGTTTATCCCAAACCTTTCCCCAAGTCCACCCCTAGCAATTCTATAGCGTAGAAAAGATATTACGGAGTTTGCGGAGTAGAACCCTTACCTTTATGACAAAAAATGGTGAAAAACGGATGGAAATCACCTAAAATCTCTCCCTTCTTCTCCTAAAACATTTTGAAGAAAAATTCAACTGTTTTGGGGAAGTTTCTACATTAAATCCTATCGCGCTCCACTATAGCGGTCCACTCCACTATAGCGGTACCACCGTAGCAGAGGCTGACCGATGTTGACTTCCGTTATAGCAGTATTTTCTCCGGTACGACGGAGGTCTCTATGGCAGAGGGTCAACCGCTAAGGCAGTTGACATGGGACATAAAGTAATAAAGTCCCCAAAATTGGTCCATTTTACAGCACACTTATTTTCCCAATGTCCCAGAATAACCCCTTTACGTCAACCTCAATTCTGGGAGTTCTACTTACCCTAATTCGATTTCAAAAAGTCCCCTGGACTCCTTTTTGTCTTAGCTAAATGGAAAACTAGCTCAAATCAAGACATTTAACCCAATCCTTACTCGGATTGCCCTAGACCATACCTCGCTCCAAAACCGGCTGAGACTAGTCTAGCCCAGAATTTCAAACTTCCAAACCCAAAGTTTTCTCACTCAAAGAATTGGCACGAATGGTTCACCCATAACGACGGACCCGGTCATTACAAAAGGCGTAGAAAGAGTAGCATCAGTACAATCACACGTACTGGTAGGTATCATCAGCCGACTAGGATTAGTTCACATAAATCATAGATATAGAAAATAATACTAAACAAATACTACTATTTAAACATATAACAAGGTAAAAGAGTGTGAATGGTCATCTATAAGAACTTCTCACCCATCCCCGGCCCTCTACCCTTCCTCTCTGCAGAAGAGTGACTCTAATCCCTACTAACTTCCTCTTACTCATGTCTGAGAGTACTTACACGACTATGCTTAGTGGTAAGGCATTACCCACTACCCAGTTCATCCAACAATTATCAACCTAATAGGTAATTAGATCTAGGTCCACATAAAATACCCGTCTACATCTAAATCATGGAAAGTCCCTGTAGACAACTACCAGAATGCCTCCAAAAAGAAGCTAGTTTATCTACCGCCCACACATCAACATACTCAGTACTCACAGATTTTGCTCTTAGCTATGCTACCACCTCATACAACTGACCACAAGGCAAATACACTGGAACATGTAATAATAGTGCCATAACATTTGTAGTGATATATGTAAGAATGTGTACATACATGATATGGGTCTTATTTTTTCCCACTAGCCATGACCTGCAGGGGACCCTAGGTGTTTATGCACCATACCGATGTGGCATCCGCTCTATAATAATCATACTTGCACCTGATAAATGCATGCATATGTGTATGAATAACCACGATGTCCAAAACACTACTCATACTTAACCATTTTAGCCCACTTATCGCTTTCTGTCCATTTAGCCTATTCATATAAGCACAACAGGGAAGCATATATATACAAGCATGTCTGAAGACCAATCACGAGTTACACAATTTCACTATAATATGCAAGAAGGTGAGTCTTAACTCCAATTCAACACAGTACCTACAGGCCCTTACCAATCTCGCCTGCAACACTGGTGAGTTCTACACTTCTATTTAGGTCTTACCAACCATCCCCTCCCTCTTGCGGCACTAGCATAAGGTTCATATTTCTAAATGCAAGATCACCACTAATCTTAACTTCATTACTACCCTACTTCCCATAACTATAGGGCCTCTACGTAAGTAATTCTTATTAGTCCATATTTTAGTCCCCATCCCGGGACATACTCATTTGGTCAATCTACTAAGGGTGACCAAACTATTATGATAGGGCTTCAACAACCCCAACTAGACATCTGAACTTATCACAATTAATTTAAGAATCGTTCTAAAGTTATTATTCTTTACCGGCTATATTCTATATGGCTTAGACATCACCCAGTTGTTAAATGCAAGATTTAACTCTCAAGCATTACACCTTAAGCAACGTCCACGCGTACAACTCTCCACACATGAAATCAATCACAATCTAGGATTATTAACTAAATCTAACTATTATCGTCCAGACTCTATGTTCGAAGGCCTAAGCATATTATCTCCATTAATTTTTATACAAGAAATATGCTTACTAATGAAGTCTTGCTATTATTTTACCATAAACTACCTTAAATATCGAGTTGCTGCCATGATGTGTGCAACTTGCATGTTATTCTCATTCGAAGAAATCTGGAGGAATGGTCACCATGATGGAGAGGGGAATCCAACCATTTTTCTGAGAGCTCCCCTTCTCTTTTCTTTCTTTTCTAGAGTTAGGAGAGAGCTGGGGCATTTTTAGCAGAAGAACTCCTTTTGGAAAAGGGTTTAAAGACTGAACAGAATAAATCCCAGATTTTGTCCCGTGTCCTTATAGTGATGAGGGATGCTCCATCATGGTAATCCATTGCGATGAGCTCTAGCTCATCCTGATTAAGGACACTGATAGCTTGTCCTAGACTGCATTTCATGCCTAAGGTTTTGTTTAAACACCCTTAAAGTCAAACCCACAATTTTAACACATACGATCTTGTTCCAAGAATATTAATTCGATAAATTTATCGCAACTTTCTAATAACAATGGGATGAGTCATTACAATAGATACCAACTTACCAACTGTTCATCCCCGAACAGACTTGGACCTAGTGAGGCAAAAGTTTGCTAATAATCAGTGTAAGTTAATTCAATTATCACCTTAGAATACCTCGTATACACTGGCTTCCTTGTTGAGGCCTTAAGATGGAATTAAGGCGACCCGGATATTAGACACGAGCTAAGTACCATGCTTCCTTCTCACAATCACGAGGGAATGAACCACTTAAGGGAGTTTACAGTTTCCCCCGAGGTAAAAAGGCAAAAAGGATTTTTGTAAACCAAAGATTTCTAACCCCAAAGTAATTGGCATGCCTAGTGTAATAGGGTCAACTCCCTATGGTTTGACTCCACTCGGCATCCATGCACCTATGGCTATAGACCTTAATTCTTTGTCTCAACACTTTGTTTGCCTAGGTATATGAAATGAACCACACAAGCAATTACATGAAAATCACTTTCCAATTTTATATTAAACTCGTGCCACAAAGAAGCACATAACTCAGCCTTACAAAAATTATCCAACACAGCCAATCTGCCTTGTGACTGGCCTGCTAGTGCTTATTAATAGACTGCATGCTCCAGTCATATGCCTGACACATGTCCCTATCCTAAAACAGTTGACATACCCAACTGCTAGGCCAATTCAAATTTCAAATTACAAAATTCAAACAACAAGTTCAACTGATGCTGCTGACTCAGCCAAAACGGCTGGAAATAAGGAAACTGTTGATGCATGTGTTAGGCATACGCGTGCAACCTTCAATTCTAGCATGAAACACCCATTCTGGTGCCCAGCTTGTCGCTCTGCCTACGTGCAAGTTCTTTCCCGCACAGCTTGCCATTGGTGCCCATTTCCTTAGCCCATTTTCCTTGCTCAGCACATAGACCACGAACTTGCCTTAGCCATGATTCTTCTCAACCATAGCCTTGCCTTGCCTTAGCTTGTCCAGCCCTTGTCATGCTTAGCCATGCCTTGCCTTGCATGCCTTAGCCACGCCATTGCTAAGGTCTTGCCATGCCCTGCTGAAACATGTCACATATGTGTTGACACCCAATTTTGACCTCCATATACCTCTCTTGGACTATTATTTTACTAGTTATAATTATTTTAAAAAAATTACTTTTCTTTACATTTTACTTTTGTTTACTAAATAAATTACGTATTTTATCATCGTCATGGCACTTTCTAACTCGTAATAATTTAAATATATATATTTTTATTTTTAATTATCGTGATTTTCGTATAATTTTACATATCGTTAAATTTTACGTAATTTATTTACAATTTTATAATAATATATACATATTTTTTGATTTATCTACTAAATCATATATATGTAGTAATGCGTTTATTAGTTATCATTAATTATTATTTTATCTATCAAATTATATATATGTAGTATGTTATTTATTAAATAGCAATCTGAATTCAATTTCGATCTAGAATTATTTAAATTCTAGCCATTTTCTACCTATTTAATGTCAATTGTAGCCTCAATTGAGTTCAATTGGCCAGATTTTAAAATTCCAACTCAATTTTCCAATGCTTTTAATCTCCATTGTTCATTCCATCACATTTGACGGCCAGGATTAATTCTAAATTTTGTTTCCTTATTAGTCAGTTATCCCAAAATTCCCAATTCATTTTCACATCTTCTTCTCTGCTGCTCTCCACCGCCGCCCAATGCCGGCACCACCATCAACCGCCCCATCTCCCTCCTCCCCAACTTGTTTTCCTCCTACGTAGGGAGTGATCTATAGATACACTTATAGCTCGATAGTCATTGCACTTTGACTAAGAGGTCTTTTAGTATTCAGTTTATTCAGTTTAGTTTAGCATGTTACAGTTCATGTTAAATACTTGGTGATTGCATCAATTTATGTTTCAGTTTCATGTTCAGTATATTATTCATGTTCAGTACTTATACATACAACTTTTCATATATCTTCCATGCTCAGTACATTCCACGTACTGACGCATACTTTTGTGCTACATCTTATCATGATATAGGTTCAGCTGTTCAGTATCCAGACCATGCTTAGTGCGATCCTCCAGTCCTTACTCAACAGTCCAGTGGTGAGTCCTCATAGTCCGAGGACATAGTCATGCTTACTTATTCAGTCTTTATTTTTAGTATTCAGACTTTTGGAGTTAGCTGGGGGCTTGTCCCAGCAACTCACTTCAGTTAGAGGCATTCAGACATAATATTAGTTTCAGCTTTTATAGTTAGTGGTTGTTTCAGACTTTTGTGATATTCTCTTATATTTAGATAAATATTGGATTATTTTCCCATACTTGTATATTTAAACCAGTTTAGCTTCTACACAGTTTACATTTGTATCAAAAATGTTTAGTTATGTCAGACTATGGGTTAGCTTGGGGGTCACTTTTGACACTAAGAACCATGTTGCATCTAGGGGTAGACTCGGGGAATGACAAACTTGGTATCTGAGCATCAGGTTCAAGTGTCCTAGGGTGTCTAAAAGCTGCGTCGAGTAGAGTTTTTTTCATAGGTGTGAAGTGTGCCACACTTATGAGGGAGAGTCTATGAGATGTCATTAGGAAAAACTTCCCTTGTTTCTTTTCCATCTCATGCTATAGAGTATGAACTCTATTTAATCTTGTTCTAACTCATGTTCTACGCATTACAGAAAATGCCTCCCAGAAGAGCGAATGGATGGAGAAATGAAAAAAGAAACGGGAATCATCAAGCACCACCAGCTCCAACAGACCCTCTGAATGATCAAGTCACTCATGTAGAGTTCAGGGCTGACTTTCAGGTTCTTTCTCAGGCAATGACCACTCAGGTTAACTAGCAGGTTGTGGCACCAGCCCCACCTCAGAATAACTTCACAATAGCTAGAGTCCGAGATTTCACTCAGATGAATCCTCTAGAGTTTCATGGTTCCAAGTCTGAGGAGGATCCACAGGAATTTCGTGAGGATATTCAGAAGGTGATAAAGATTATGGGTGTCATGACGGTCGAGAGTGAAGACTTAGCCACTTACCAACTGAATGGAGTGTCTCAAATCTGGTATCAACAGTGAAAGGAGTCTCGAAGTGCTAATGCAGGCCCAGTGGATTTGAATCATTTTAAGACTACATTTTTAGACAGGTTCTTCCCACTTTATCTCAGGGAAGCCAAGGTTCAAGAGTTTATCAACTTATGGCAGAATGATATGAGCATGAAAGAGTAGTCTCTTAAGTTTACTCGATTGTCTAAGTATGCTCCAGCGATGGTAGCTGATTCCAGAGCCTGTATGAGTAAGTTTGTATTTGGTGTGTTCGATAATATGGTCAAGAAGTGCAGGACCTCTATGCTGATAAAGGTAATGGATATCTCCAGATTGATGACTCATGACCAGCAGATTGAATTGGAGAAAATCAAAGAGCAAGATGGAGACAACAAGAGAGATAAAATAGGTAACTTCAGTTACTCTCAACAAAGGTCAGATAGTGGTAATTGCTCTCAATTCTACCATAAGTCTTTAGCTCAAGCCCATCTTCTGATAGTTCCCCAATGACTAAGTTCAGATAGGATCGATAAGATAGGGTGCCAGGCTCTAAGTCCCAAGGTAGTATCACTAGTGGGCACACTCATCCAGTTTGCAGAAAAGGTGGTAGGAACCACCAGGGTGAGTGTATGACAGGTAGTGGAAATTGTTTTGGGTATGGTAAGCCAGGCCAAAGAATAAAAAATTTTCTAGTGGCTTCTCAGAAGGCAAGGATACCCGCCCACATAATTAGGATAATTCTACAGCAACTCCAGCAGGTCACCAAACTTAGCAGGGTGCCTCTTCTAGTGCAAGTAGTGGTCAGCACCAAAATAGGCTCTATGCTCTTCAGACTCTACAGGACCAGGAGGATTCTCATGATGTGGTCATGGGTATGTTATTAGTCTTTCATGTTGATGTATATGTATTATTGGATCCTGGAACTACACTTTCTTTTGTGACTCCCTATATAGCAGTAGACTTTGGTGTCAGTCATGAAATCTTCCCAGAAACCTTCTTAGTCTCTACTCTTATTGGTGACCCAGTTATAGCTAGATGGGTATACAAAAAATTACACCATCACAGTTTCCCAAAAAGTCACCTCAGCCGATCTTGTAGAGTTAGAAATTACTGACTTCGATATTATTCTAGGAATGAATTGGTTACATTCTTGTTATCCCTCAGTTGATTATAGAACTAGGACTATTTGGTTTTAGTTTCCTAACGAACCAGTCTTAGAGTGGAAGGGTAATACCTCAGTGCCCGTAGATCGATTCATCTCTTACTTTAAGGCCAAAAAATAATTTCCAAAGGGTATATCTATCATCTTGTTTGGGTTAAGGAATCAGATTCTGAGACCCCAACTCTTGAGTCAGTACCAATGGTTAACGAATTCTTAGAAATATTTCCAGAAGATCTTCCCAGAGTTTCTCCTGAAAGGAAAATCAACTTCGAAATAGATCTCCTTCAAGATTCCCAGCCTCTCTCAATTCTACCTTACAGAATGGCTCCAGCTGAGTTTAAGGAATTAAAGGAACAATTGAAAAACCTTCTAGATAAGGGCTTCATCATACCCAACATCTCTCCATGGGATGCTCTAGTACTTTTCGTGCATAAGAAAGATGATTCTCTTAGGATGTGCATCGACTACCGTTAGTTCAACAAGGTACAATCAAGAATAAGTATCCCATTCCCAGGATTGATGACTTGTTTGACCAACTTCAGAGTTCCAGTTGCTTTTAAAAGATTGACCTCAGATCCAGTTATCATCAGCTCAGAGTCAGAGATTGTGACATTCCAAAAACAACCTTCAGAACTTGGTATAGTCACTATGAATTTATAGTTATGTCATTTGGACTAATGAATGCTCCTACAAATTTTATGGATTTGATGAACAGGGTGTTTAAGCAGTATTTAGACATATTTTTCATTGTCTTCATTGATGATATACTTGTATATTCTCAAAGCAAGGAAGAGCATGTAGATCATTTGAGAATGGTGCTCCAAACTCTCAAGGATCGCCAGTTGTTCGCCAAGTTCAGTAAGTATGAATTATGGATGAGATCAGTTGCTTTCCTTGGTCATGTGATGTCTAGTAAGGGCATCCGAGTTGATTCTCAAAAGATTGAGGTAGTGAAGAACTGGCCTAGACCCACCTCTTCGACAGACATCAAGAGCTTCTTGGGTTTGGCTGGTTACAATAGGAGGTTTAATAGAGGATTTTCATCCATAGGTGCCCCATTGACCGGATTGACCCAGAAATAGGTTAAGTTTAAATGGTCAGATGAATGTGAGAAGAAATTCCTAGAGGTTAAGACTAGGTTGACTACAACTCCCATTTTAACTCTGCCAGAGGGTTTAGATGATTTTATGGTATATTGTGATGCATGCACAATTGTCTTGGGTTGTGTCTTAATGCAGCATGGTAAGGTCATAGCTTATGCCTCCAGACAACTTAAGATTCATGAGAAGAACTACCCGACTCATGACCTTGAGCTTGAAGTAGTTGTTTTTGCCTTAATGATTTGGAGACACTATTTGTATAGTGTCTATGTAGACGTGTTGACAAACCATAAGAGCTTCCAGTAGGTGTTCACCCAGAAAGAGTTAAATCTTCATCAAAGAAGGTGGCTCGAGTTCCTTAAAGACTATGATATGATTGTGCTCTACCATCTGGGTAAGGCCATATAATGGAAGATGCACTTAGTAGATTATCCATGGGTAGTGTTTCGCATGTTGAGAAAGGAAGGAAAGAATTGGCTAGGGATGTTCATAGGCTCGATCAGTTGGGAGTTTGCCTTGCAGACATAGCAGATGGTGGTGTGATAGTCTAGAATGGGTCAGAATCTTTGTTAGTAGTTGAGGTGAAAGAGAAACAAGACAGTAATCCTATCCTACTTAAGTTAAAGAGTGCAACGAATTTCCTAGCACTTCAGTTAAGATGAAACTATACTCAGACGTATTTGTGTCATACTCATGGCTAAGTTCATGCACTCCATAAAGATTCACATCCATACTTAGCTCCTAGAATAAACAGAAATTGCTCCAGATATCGATTCTAGTCTTACTCTTTGATTCTATGAATCCCAACTTTATGCCATGAGACTCATTATATATGTAAACTCATGTCTCACTGTATGCTTAGTTCTATGTAGTTAGTTCACTCCTCAGACATGCCTTAATTTCTAATGCAATCATGCTACATCATATATATGCTTAGACCAGATTTCTTGAATAGTTCATGCTTATGATTTCCTTACTCTAACCATGCTTCATATGTCCAGAATGTGAGACACTCAGGCCTTTGCACTTGACTTTTTAGACCTTATTGAGTGGCTAGATCATGCTAAGTGTAAGTTAAGACTGATAAGTATTCCTTCATGAGTGATGCACATGATCCCACTCTATTTCTTCAGTGATCTTGGCTTATGTTGTCATAGGTTTTAGTTGAGGGATGTAAGTAGTAGCTTACATGGGAAGTAGTAGATTTTCTCTTTTGATGTACTGGTTCCACCTAAGCTTATAGTGGTGGATGAAAGATGAGGTAAAGAATAATTATGTATAATAGTTAGATGAGAAATTTTAGTGTGTCTCATTATTGAAGTTCTTGTAGTTACAATTTCTATATATGCTAGGGAAGAAGAGAGAAGTCTCAAATAGTGTCAGCTACAAAGAAGCCATAAGATGATCATAGTAATAGCCTTGAATGTTGTAAAGAAATACATGTGGGCCTTTGCCTTGTGAAACTAGTTACCCCTTGATTAGAGCTCAGGGTTCATTGACTTTTGTGATAAGAAGGAACAATATTCATGGGAGACAACTCTAGACGCAAGAGATTTAGTCAGGATAGGTTTGAACATGGTGAAATCAAGTAGTTAAACTCATACCTTAGCATATTTATGTGTGCTGGTGAGTATTTTAGTTGCAAATGGTATGTGTGGTATTCATAGAAGTTAGTAAAGTTAAAAAGGTGTTCCTAAGCTTAAAAGGTAGTCAACTGTGTTGTTTAAGGTGGGAATAGTCTTGTTCTTACTCGCTGCCCAGGGTGCTCATACCTTATGTCCAGTAGCTTCAGCTAGCAAGATAGTATACTCCTCATATCAGATCAGTTCATACCTATCAATAATCATTCCTAAGGCCAGAAGTCCCTACCTTAAGTTCAATCCTTGGTGGTAAGTTCAGTTTTGAAGAGAATAGCATTCTCGTATAGCTACTTCTCTCAATTTTATGTTCATTTAAATTAACCTTGATTTCCAAGAATGTGTTTATTCCTTATAAGTTTCAGTCGAGTTCCTACTCCTTATACAGACCAGTTATCATGTTGGATATTATGTTTCATGTCCCATCAGTGTTCTTATGCTCTAAGTATGCATACAAGTCTCACAAACCCAACTCAGTACATATTTTAGTCATAAATCAGTTACCATGGCAATACATCATCTTTAGAAGTCAATTGGTGGGATTGCAGACCTTTCCCCACAACCTCATCCTAGTTAGTCTTTATTCGAGGATGAATAATCCCAAGGGGGAGATATTGTAACACCCCAAAAGTACTAAGTTAAGACCCAAAACATTTCCATGAGTGTAATGTTCATTTTCCTAGTGTGGTGAGTGCTTTTGATGCGAACCATGGTCTTATGAAACTTCTATCATCAAGTTAAGTTGAAAGCACCTCAACCAATTAAGTTCTTATGTGAGATTCTACAAGTGTCAACTTCAAATGATCAAACCTCTTAAAATATGAAGAGTTAGGTGGCCTAGTACACACAAAATTAAAGATTTTTGAGACTTCTTTCCAACGCCTACCAACCATTCATTAATCATAGTCCAGAGTAAAACGTTATGCATATTTTACTGTAGCATTGTCAATTTCCATGGACGGGATGACGACCCATGAAATAGAACCACCGTCAGTGGTTTTACCTGTGAAACAGACCTGAGATTAAAAATTTTCACCCAAACACCACTGATTGTTCCACGACCACTCATTCAAAACCACGGTCAGTGGAATGACCCGGGGTTTGTCAATTTTCAGTCTGTCTTCCCAGATTTCCATGAGTGACTTGACTGGTCATCATTTTGAATGATGATCCATCCTGTCACCTGTAAAATTACCTTCAGAGAATTATCAAGTCCTCTAAATTCCATGAGTGGGTTGATGACCAGTCAACCCATCCCACGACCAGTGAACCCATCAGTGGAACCTTTGATTTCAGTTTTTCTAATTCATTCATTGGAGGTAAATTAGTCTTTTCTCTCATTTTTTAAGACCTGTACTAAGTCATTTTAGCCTATTTTAGATGGGATTAAAGGAGAATTAGTCGACTAAGTTCCCTCATTCTCTCAATTAGAAATTCTAAGTCAGGAAAGAAAAGAAAGAAAAGCGTTCTCCCAGGCTTCCAACTAGGGTTCTTCTCCAGAGCTTCCAAATGCTCAAGATAGTTCTAGATTCTTCAACAACAAGGTATGTGGGATTTCAATGAGGGGTTCCTTTCACCCTCATGCCTAAAGTTTTAGATATCAATATGATTTTACAAGTTGTGATTCTAGGGTTCTTACCCAAACATGTATTTCACTACGAATTCAATTTCTTGATGATTCTACATAACTACTACCCTTGTTAGAATGATTTTTACATGAATTCTTTCAAATAGATTTCAAAACCCAAGATTTTTGGGAGAAGCAAGTTTTAGCCTGATTTTACAATATTTTCAATCTAACTTTTCCTTCAGATTTCAGTTCAGCTTGTCAGCATCAGTCTAAACAAGTTTAAGATTTCTCACGATGAATTTTGACTATGGATTTGTCCTCAAACCCTCAACATGTTGCCTAATCCATGACTTTGAACTATGATTTTAAATTTGCATATTTATTTCAGATTTTAGAATCATTAACAGTAATTCAATTTCTTAGGATGGTGGGTTATGAATACCTGATCAGTTTATGTTTCATGCATTTTCAGATAGATGCCTGTTATTCAGAATTACATGATTTAAATGCTTTCAATCTCAATATTCCTTCACATTCTCGGAAAGTTAGTATTTTGAGCTATCTAGTATGTCAGTTTATTTATATATTCAGTTGAAAGTAGACTTAGCACCGAACGGACAAAGGGATGAAGGCTCACCCATAAGTTTAGGCTAAGTCCTTTAGTAGAAGTCCTTGAGTCCCAGAACTACGACAACATTGTAGGTTCTAATGGGGTCACCTGCCAGATCCAGCGCAATATCCTAGTCCTTTTGGACATCAGATTAGTGGATCCACGCTAGTATATGTTAGTACCCTTGGAAAGGTATGAACACCCTTCCAGCCAGGGTTATAGGTTGACCCCATAGTGAGCTCAGCTTGGGGTATGTCGATTAACAATACCTCCCACAGTTCAGATTCAGTATTGCATTGACCTTGTATTCAGTTCAGTTCAGCATTATACAGTTACATGTTTAATACCTGGTCATTGCATCAGTTTATCTTTTTGTTTCATGTTTCATCTTATCCTCCATGTCCAGTATTTATGTTTATAGATTTGAATATATCCCGCATGCTCAGTACATTCCAAGTACTGACGCATACTTTTATGCTACATCCTATTATGATGTAGGTTCAGGCGCTAGCATCCACACCGCATTTAGTGCAATTCTTCAGTCTCTTTTCAGCAATTCAGTGGTGAGTCCTCCTAGTTCGAGGACAAGATTTATGCTCTCTTTATTCAGTATTCATTTACAATTTTTAGACTTTTAGAGTTAGCTGGGGGCTTGTACAAGCAACTCACATTAGATAGAGAATTTCAGACATAGTGTTAGATTCAGCTTTTGCAGTCAGTGTTTATCTCAGACTTATTACATTTTATATATTTTCAGAGATGTTTGAATTATTTTTCCAAACTTATTTTATTAAACCAGTTTAGCTTCTGTATAGATATCATTATACTTAGACTTGCATAGTATATTCCAGACCATGGGTTAGCTTGGGGTCACTTGTGACTTCGAGCACCATGTTACGTCTAGAGGGCAGCCTCGGGGCATGACAATTATGGGAAATAAACTCTAAAAATGCACTTAAATCAGGTATCTACCTTGTCCCTCATCACGGCGGGCCGCTCCTCGCTACACCAAGCCACTGTGGCAGGATTAGGCTCGCTATAGTGGTCTCTGAAGATTTGTCAGGATCACTATGGTGGAAATTAGTTTGCTACAGTGGACTTTCTACGGAGGGAGTCCACCTTGCTACAGTGAGTGCAAAAATAGAACATCGAAAACTCTCCCAAAACCCCTAATTTCATAACACAACTACAGTTTTTAGACATCATGAATTAATTTTGATTTAATAGCCACTATAACTGGAGTTCTATGAAGCTGATTTCTATCTCGAAACTCTCTATGGGACCCTACATTAGTCGACTATACCTAAATAGACACCGCAACATAAAACTTTGAATCACGAATCAAGAATTTCCATATAAGTACATAATACCAGATTTTTCTTAAAACTCACCCTAGCCTGAGATTTTATGAACTTTAATCTTAGGGACTTTTCTAGACGAGTACTTACAATATAACTTACTATAATGATATAACATGTTGTTATACATCTGCACCTAAAAGGTACGAAGTCACTCGACTAAAAAGAAAGGGATGAAGTTAGCGCTTAAAGCTTCTTTTGCTCAAAGATTGATTGGCGAGCTCTGATTTGCTACATTTAATATAATAATGGAAAGAGTTGTGTCTAAGGTCATTACCTTTAGCTCAAGCACTTCCTATGTGAGAAACTAAATACAACCACACAAAAGAGGAGGGGGCATAGGGTATATCGTACCTATGCAACTAGACACCGCCAGAAATAGGCAATCAAGTCTATGGGCCGACAAGAAAAATGAAAATAACATCAAGGCCTACTTGCTCATTCTTAATGACTTAGCTACTGGGATGAAAATAGATTCTCAATTTGAATTCA
Source organism: Jaltomata sinuosa (assembly GCA_003996215.1). NCBI lineage: Eukaryota > Viridiplantae > Streptophyta > Magnoliopsida > Solanales > Solanaceae > Jaltomata > Jaltomata sinuosa. The sequence goes on from QJPP01000303.1 coordinate 609,842, forward strand.
AACCATCGATTTTCACCCTCTTAAACCTATGAAAAAAACCCCAAATCTCTACTTCAAAATCATGATTTAGGGTTAATTATAGCATGAATTCATGTAACGCTAATAGAAATTAACAAAGATTCATTACCTCGGCATTATATGATGTTTCCCCTTCGATTCCCTCTCTAAATTGTATCCCTCTTCCGTCTAAATTGAGTTAGAAAGAAGAAAATTTCATAATAAGCCACCTTTATTCTACTTAATCATCCCATTTGCAGTGGTCAGCCTCGCACTTGCGAACTTGGCCACTTAATTGTGGCAAGACTTCAAATAGAAACCTTCAGCAAAATGACCCCAACCCTTGCAATTGCGACCAACACAAAAGCGGCTTTCACCAGAAAAAATAAAATTTGCGACAACCCATTATGTGATTTCTTGCACAAAACTTACCTGAACACTTTGGCTCCCAAATAGAATAATTTCAACATGTCTCAAAATACTATATGGACCTATAGAAAGTCTCAATTTAAGAAACATAATTCAAACACTCAAATTTAAGGTTGAGATGTTACATTGGCTCAAGCCCATGATGACCCTGAATCATCTTGACTACTTCATGTATGCTCCACTAGGCTGGGCGATAGCTCAATGATACTTGTTCATTTAAACTAATAATAATCATTCAAGAGTTTGTCAATCCGCTCTATATACTTTAAATATAGGACCTGAAATCATGTTACCTGTTAGTTACCATTGCCTATTTGTCCATTAATTTGAAAATTTTGGTGATGAGTTGGGAGATGATTTTAAGTAGCAAACATTAATTGTAACATGTGTTACGATCATTTTTCAAAACTCAAAAACTTCATAACTTTGTGGAAAAATTATTTAATTTTTTATTTTTTGAAAAATATTAGAAGAATCGTCAATTAATTTTTGAAAAATTAAGAAACCATTTAAAAAGTAATTTTAGAGAAAAACATATATTGAAAACAAGAGTCTAGGTAAGGGTTCAAGTTAAATTCGAAAGAAGGTATTAGGCACTTTCAAAAATCTACAAAGCGTGGTTCCCCACGTATTAAACTTATTTGGCTAATTTTAAAAAAATTTGAATTACTTTATGAATATCTTATTTTTAAAAGAATGAATAGAATTTCTTTGATATTTATCCATTTAATTCATTCTAAATGATGAAATAAACTAAATGTCAAAGTTTCAAAATGATTCTAAATGTTAGAATTCACAAACAAATATAGGGTAACAATATGGGGGTGAAGCAGCAAAAACAAGTAATAATAATAATAATAATAATAATAATAATAATAATATAGCAAACCGGTTGTTGTTGCATATTACTACAATTTGGGCTTATTGCTCAAATATTCTTCTCATGATCTGTTGTTTCTTACTTATTTGACTTAATAACTGGCTTTGGCTCAAAATTCCTTGAATCTGTTTAGCTGACGGATGAAATTTGACTCGAGAGGATATCAATGCAAGGGACGGGGAGTCCAATGGACTCCTTCAGGAATTCATATCTGATAGTAACAAGTTGAATGAGCTCTAAAATTCAATCAAGCAATGCTAGATAAAACCTGCATCAGGTAGTACTTTTTTTAAGTCACTAAGGGTTGTTGTTAAGAGTAAACTATATTAAAAGAAATCAGTAGTAACTAAAATTTAAACTAAAATTATTCAACCTCTTCTCTAAATTGTATACAACACATAAACAGAGACTCTAGAAGACATGTGTTTGAGTATTATTTCAAGTCTAAAGCATGAAATCAGGCCAAGGACATAATCAAATAGCAACAAGTTGATCATTTTTGACACAAAGGGCAGATATAAAAAAGTGAGCCTGAGACTACATATGAACAAAATCATTGATTAAGTTTAACAACATTTTAATAGTAGATAAATGAGTTTAACAGATCAAATTCCATAGCTATGTGTAGAAATAAAGAAACAATAAAATTTGGCCAACGAGAAGGCATAACATACCAGTAAAAATACAGGGGAAGTATTGAATAACTAGTTTAAAAGATTATTTCAGAGCCTATTAGAACTAAGCTTGAGTAAGGTAATTACAAAAATACAATTAGAGATTGTAAAGGCATATTAAGATTCACAGAGACATACCAAATACTCATGGACACTCAAGCAATATTGATTTAATGAAAGCTTCAACTAATCATTGTTCCAAAATAGAGCAAACAGATAATAAGCTTGTCTATTTAGGATTGCAAAAAAACCTCACATGATCTTGAAAATCACAAACTCTGTTTTTGGATAGCTTGAGTAATCACAATTTTGTTTAGGAAAGAATGGTCTTGAACTTTTTAAGACATGCTTGAAACAAGCCATGGCCTTCTACCCTCACACAGTATCATAGATATACACCAATAGTTATTAGATCAGGTTAGAAATCATCATAGCAAGCATAATTGATTTTTAACAGATTCTAAAACTTAAAACTGGCTAAAGGGACAACCTTTTCCTATTTCGCTTTTCTCCCTGGAAGAACTAGAAAGTAATACCAAGAGAAAGTTCAATATTCTCTTGATAATCCTTGAGTAGTATTATGAACTAAGAAATGACTAAAAATTAAGCTTTACACTATTTTGAGGACTGAAACCTGTGGTCAAAACTTTGATCTTTGTTCAAAGCTTGATTCTTTAAGAAAGACTAAGAGTATCCTTAAAGAGATGCCATTTTCCTTTTAAACTCTAAATTATATGTGAGAATCAAGTAGTTTTTATGTATTTTCAATTGTTTACCTTAACAAATGAACTTATGGGATAGATAACAGGTCATTGAGAGACTTCATTCCATCCTAAGGTTCAATTCCTTGAAAATAACTAAAAAGTTATCTCAAATAGCACCTCTTAGACCTTGTTTCGTAATATGAACTAACGAAGTCTTAGAGGATGATCTACCAACTTAAAGAAAACATAATGGACATTCAATAAAGAGGCAAAATGAAGGAAACAGCCTCAGAAACATCAATATTATACTACTGTCAGATCATCATATTAAAAATAAACTCAAAGGTAACATATAACACATTGTCTTTGAAACTTAAACTTCTGAAATCACGTATCAAGGCTTCACATCTCCCTCTCCGATCACATAAGCATTACATACATCTAGAGACATATTTACTAGAGATTCCAAATGGAAAACATAGTAGAATTTAAGAATACTTTTGTCAGTCCTATTTCATGAACTACAAAACATATCATACAACTGCATAATTCATTATGACAATTTAACATGAGAAAAGCAGAGAGTGAAGAATAAGGTTACGAGTTCACCTCCTTCAGAGCAGGGAACCTAAATGATGAGTTTCAGGAGAAACTTTGAACTTCCAATTAAGTTAGGATTTCTTGATTTTTTAATAGTAAGAGGAAAGGACCCTTTAATACTATAAAAATATTAAGAAAAGGAGTCAGGAATCGTCCTCAAATCAATGAGAAGATGGGTATTTATAGGTGAATATAGGGTTCAAATTGGAGGGAAACCATTTGTTAAGATTGTTTCCAAAATTCAAATGGGAAATCCTCCAAGCATCCATGTATGTACTAATTGGATTCCAGTAGGATAATATTAAGAGGATTCTATCGTGAATCACATGATTAGAACATTAGAGGGACACTTGGATGTTTCTAGAACCTTTGCGAACTCGTGATAGGCATATGACGTAGTACGAACTGAGAGAATCCAAGGATCCTTGAGGAAAAAACAGCCTCGTTTGGTGAATTTTTGGTAGAGTTTGTCATCATTTGGTGATGATTCAGAGTTGTTCTGCGTTGTTCATCGATGAAGGGGGAAAAAGAATAAGAGAGAGGGGTGTGGGGTTTAAGGGTGCACGTTAGAAACTGGTGCATCCTTATGGATAGAAAATTGGACTTGTGGGGCGAGTGAGGAGTGAACATGTGGAAAAGAAGTGGGAAAGGATGAAGGAAATTATAAGGATTTGATTGATTTTGGAGACCTTGCGCTCAATTTTGTGTATTGGGATCAGAAATTGAGTATTTTGTACTGAATTGATGGTCTATTAAGAAACAAACTAAAGGAAAATGTTCTTAACAATTGAGATGAAATTAACTTCTTAATTAATTAATCGAGCTTCTAAATTTAATAATTACAATAGTCATTTTAATATAAAGTATTAATTATTTCAAAATCAAAAGACTAATTATGCAATTTATTTGATTTAAAAAAAAGATTTAATTAATCTCAGGCGCTAACTCAAAAAAATATTCTCTGAATTATTTATTAAAGTAAAAAGTTCATATAAATTTATATATTATGAATATATAGAGATCTCATTATTTATTAAAACTGATAAAGTTGCCTTGGAATTAATTATAAAAATATTTCTTTTAATTTTAAGATAATTTTTTTAAATTATTTAATTGAAGAAGCTCAATAATTAATTTGATTGAGGCGGGTCAAAATTGGGTGTCAACAACTTTCCCTCTTATTGAGTAGGGTGAATTCAAGGAACCCTGAGCAAAGACAATTGATGATACTAATTTTATCTTACTATAAATTCATCTCTTGGAAGTGGTTGGGTTTTATCATGAATTTCAAGGAATTATTACCGGACCCAAGTATTAGATTTCCTACATATCTCAGGTTACATGAGAATATAGGCCACTTGTAGTTCAAGAGGCTTAATTTTAAGCACGACTTCAAAATTTCAAAAACTACCCAGTGTTGAATTTTTTAGAGATTAGGGAGTCTAAAATGAAATTGAGGAGAGTTTGGAATACAACTGAGTTTTCAGTATTGAGCGCGCCTACATATCTCGGGACATAGGGAATCATGCTGCTTGTAGTTTGACTCAATTGGTTGAAAATATTATTTTTGTGCTAAGATAATATTTTAGCTAAGGATGAGTGGCAGATGAATCAAGTTATGGGAAAGAGTTTTACAACCTCTCAACCATGAATGTGGAGCTCTTTACATTCATAGGTAAAAATTTACCCGGACATAATTTTCAAAGCTCTAGGTGCATTATCACCAGGATTTGAAAAGAGGGATATTGCTTCCAATGTGAGTCAAAGGTTACCTTTGGAAGCAAAACTAAAAACTTTAGAGTTGTTAAAACAAAAGGATAACCCACATGCTTCCTCACAGGGGTGTCATTTGATTGTGGTGGAAGTCAATCCTCAACTCACATCTAAAGAGTATGATATTTCTCTTCAAACTATGTTCCAGTTTGTTGCTAAGAAAAAGTTCCCCATTGTGTTGTGTCCTTTTTGATGTAGTTCACATTTATGTTTCACAAAATTTGAGGGAATATTATTAATAGCAAATGCAACATATACATAATTTTTTTTTGTTCAAACCTACTTTAACATGTCACACTGAAAGAGGTAACAATCCAAGTGTACTTCTCTTAAACAAAGTAATGATCCAAAGTGATGTGTCACTTTGAATAAGGTGATGACCCAACATGTTTGCTTAAGAGGACTACGAGCTAACTTGAATTCCACAGGTCACTTATCTTTTTTATGGTAATTAGGTTGAATCACTAGATTATAAGCTCACAGAATCTCCTTATCATGTAAAATCACATAATTCACATTACAATCCACCATGGAGTCATACAAACACAAAACACCCATCAAGGATTCATATATTAAAATATCAACACATAATTAGATCCTTATTATATTAATCACCTATTTTATCCATTCAAACTTCGTACCCACATGCCTAAGCATGATTTCTCCCATCAAATCTGTATTATGAGTATAATTTTTAACCACAGTCTACTACTCATAAACCATAACCTACCTGGGAACCAAGCTGCTGCAACAAATAAGATATGCCACTAATGATCTTCCTTCTTCTTCACATTTCCGAAGGCTAGATCATCTAATAATAACAATTATACGAGTAATTAATATACTACTCTTCAAACAATTACTTTGGAAATTCAAACCCACTAGTTCTTACCTTATTTACGATCTACATAATTACCCAAGGGTCAATTAATCATCAAATTAGTTCTATCAAACTCAACCCAACTCCATTAATGGAGTTTTGAAGCTAAAGGTCCCACCTTTATTGAACTCAAGATCCCCAACTATCAATGTCCATGTTTTTGAAGGACAATTTCATACTAGAAAGAGTTAATTACAATCTAAAATCAGTTCTAGGTGAAAATACTCATACCCATAGGTTTTCCCTAAAATTTCATGAACCTAGGGTTCTAAACCTCAAGAATTTCACCATAATTTCCCCATTCTAATGATTCTAGAAGAAGAACGGATTAATCAATGTTAAAAGAGAGTAAAAATCTTATATCAGCGAAGGATTTCCACCCCAACCATGAGCAAATTGCCTCTCTAGGGCTTAGGAATAAAATTTTGGAGTTTATGGGCTGAAACTCATCAAAATAAGCTTATAAATTGTAGTTGTCCTGCTATAGCGACCTAAACCCGCTATGGCAGCCTCAGCTTTTTAGCATAGATAGTCTTTAGTAAAATAGTAATAACTTTTACTTGGGAAGAGGATTAAAAAATGATCAGTTACATTGGAAAGAAGACTCGTAGATCTATAGGCCCCATAACTCCTTATATTCTAGGAGGAGTGCTCATTTAAAGTTGATGTTAGTTTAAACTTTGCTCGAAACTAAATCGGTAAGGACACTTTCAACTTAACTTTGTGCTAGGGGTATGATATGACTATAATTCATAATTAATCTACTCACATACCAAGAAATTGATCCTAACACCTATGATGAATGAGATTCGTGTATCTTTACTGCAAAAATTTTTAGTAACGATAAAATAGGTCATTATAGTTCAGCTGGAGCTATTCTATAAAGACGAATGGATATGCGATGTGTATCTGGGAGGAGGTATATCCCAAATTCAATTTCCCTCTCAGGAGGTACTCCCGGCAGATCCTCAAGAAATACATCTGGAAACTCATTCACTACGAGAACTGACTAGAGGGATGGGGTATCAGACTCAGAATCCTTGACCCAAACTATATGGTAGATGCACCATTTATAAATTATTTTCCTAGCCTTGAGATAAGATATGAAATTGTAATGACCCTCAGGGTCATTTTCATTTTTCATTCTTTTTCTACGTTACGAGCTTTTCCTCAGTGGCTACAGGTCATTTATGGCTTGCCGGGACTGATGGTTCGGTGCCCAGGCCGTTCGTTAGGTCATTATGACCATTTCTCTATTTTAGAACTTGAACTTAGAAATTCTTTGACTTTGGTTAACTTTCTTGGTAAACATACTCAGAATCAAATTCTGACAGTTCTATTGGCTCCAGAATGGAGATTTGGGTCTAGTAGGACCATTGGTATGGGTCTGAGTGCTTTCGGTTTGGTTTTATGTTGCTTTCTATGTTTTCAAGCAAGTTTGGTTGGTAGGGTTGACTTTTGTCAACATTCGGAGAAGAAGGCCTCAGATGGAAATTCCGTCAGCACCGTTATCTCCCGAATTCCATGTTTGGGTTAGGTAGGTGGTTGGTTTGGGCCTCGGGTGAGCTGGGCTCATTTTGGATGCTTGGTTGGTTGTGATAAGTGTTGACTTGGGTAAAAATTTCTCTGAGACGACCTCGTATGGAACTTTTGTTGATTCTATTAAGTCCAGAACGTCGTTTTCACTCTAATAGCTCTATTGGTTTTTGGGTATCGGGTTCCAATTATGCCCGGAATACCCCGGGGGAGTTTGGAGTTTTGTTTGTTTTTGTTGCAGGCCGGGCCTTCATCGCCAATGGCGCCCAGGTAGCGCGATCACGCTAGCCTGTGCGTGCTATCAGCGCTGATGGCGCCATGCCAACGCGATAGTACTCCAGCGCCCACCCGCATGCCATCATGTTGGCGCCTTTCTAACGCGATAGCACCGAGGCGCCGAGCCTCCCACCTGCGCAATGGCGCCATTTTAGCGCCAATGGCGCTGCCTTGCGGCCATCAGCTATAAGTTGCTGTCTCCTTCATTTTTCTTGCATTCTTTTAGCATTTTCCCAACACTAATTTGGAAATTCTCTCTACTAAAGTGCTCCATTTTAGTACTAGCCTTGGGGAGGTCAATTGTTCATTGATAATTCGCGACCCTTCGATTATTGGTAGGTCCTCTTCTTCCCAAAACTAATTTCCTCCATTGTTGCATAAACCTCCATTGATGCTCATGACCTAAGCTTGGAATATTGTGTAGATTCTGCTTCTCCAGCTTGTGCATACTAGTAGGCTTGAAGGATTACCCGTGTTGGCCTCAATTTCCGTTCTTTGAGTAAGCTTTCTTGCCCAATTTCTGGTTATTTCTTGAAAATTTCCATCTTTAATTCTTGATTAAAGCGAGATGTTTTGAGCCCCAATTGTGGTCCGTTTCCGCTAAAATTTTGAGCATGTGCTCCGGGAAGGTAAGGAACACGTGTTTATTTTTGTTTCTAGTTTTGAGTTACAGGGCCCATGGGCCAATTTATGGCCCGGATTTTGACCCGGCTAAATGATTAGCAATATGGGTACCGTTAGCTTCATTTGATGTGTAGAACATTGTAATGATAGTGGCGCAGCTTGTGGATACTTTTCGGGGGAGATAGGCTCCGATCTTGTGGATTGGATTGTACGCGCGTGCTCGGCTTTTTTGGTAGGTTATGGTTTATTATTTTCTAGACTTTGCTCATATGAGGTATGAATTTAATAACTTGATAATGGTTGGTGGGATCATGTGGTTTTGATACGGTTATGAGTAGGCTTATTGATCCTTATAGGTGATTTAGGTGCTCTAGAGTAAGATTTTGGCTAGAAATCCTAGGTATAGGCTGTAGCTCTTCCTTAAGACTTGGCATAGGCGGTATAATATCCTTGGGATTAGGGACAGATTCCTTAGTTTCATTTAGACTACTTGTGGTTGAGATTATTAGATTAGGGAGCCTTAGCCTAGAATTAGATAAAGGTTTGTGGTAGAGTAAATGTTATCATTGCTTTGCTATTATTACTATTATTATTCTTGTTTGTTTGGTGTTCTATTTATCATGTAATTGTGGGCCTGAGGCCGTGGAGATGGGACTTGTAGGAGCCAGGTCAATATGGTTGTGCTTTTCTTAAGTTTCTATTTATCGTACGCTTTATCCTTAGTTCCGGTTAGTTATTTTCCTTGGGCGGGTCCCTTGGGGCTTGGTAGATAGTGTAGTGTTCCCTTTTAGTATTTGTACTAGAATAGACAACCTTAGCATCCGATGGGTATAGTTCCTGGTAGGGTAGTTTCTTACTTGGTTTTCTGGTTGTTCTTATCGTGTTATATTCTTATAGTTGGGTTTGGTATGTGGATCTGTGGGCTTAAGGCCATGGTGTTGGGCTGGCTGGAGTCCAGGTTAGTACGATATTGTTATGAAGGGTGAAATGACCTATCTTGGTTTATCTGTGTACATCATATGCATACATATACACATTTGAATTGATTCGTGTTCATCGATTTTTCATATATGATTGGGTTATGGTATGTATTGAAGGGAACTGAATGGTACGAATTTACAGGAATCGATTGGTTTAGTGGTTTGATAAGGGAATCTTCTTTTAACAAATGGTTTTCAAATTAAGGATTTTTTTTACCGATTTAAGCTGACCGCTAATGTTTAAAACCTGAAACACTTCTTTTTTAAATGATTGGTGCTCCAGGGAGAGCGTCCTACTTTTATAAATGTTTTTGGTTGATAAAGGGGGCAAAATGGTTTCTTTTCTATAAACTTGTGTGCTTAAGGAGAAATCGAACATCACTATTTTACTGACTTTGAAATGCGAAAGTACTTCTATTTTATGCACTTGGTTTGAGAGATGATTTTAACCTTGCTTTCCATTGGTTATGGGATTATATTGATAAGCTTCGGCGACCTCCTTTGTATATATACTGGGTTTTACCTGTGGAAATTGTTATATTGGTAAGCTCCGGCGGCCCATGAGAATACTCTGGGTTTTCTTGATTATACGTGGATATTGTGGCATTGATTATTGTATTGATAAGCTACGACAACCTGAAGGAACATTCCAGGTATTATGGTGTGGTATTGGTTGGTAAGTTCCGGCAGCCCTTGAGGTGACTCACGGTTCTCATTCATTATTGCATTGGCCATATTTCATTTCATTTCATCCATTCCATATCGCATTTTTCATGGTATTCCTTGCGTATCTTAATATTGAAATATGTGTGTAGTTGGCTGTCTTTATCGAGTGTATTTCTAGGACTCGGGAAGTACGAATTGGTTGTTGTTGGTTTATTGTTTAAGCTTTTCATATTATGGCAGTTTTCCCCGTTCTTATTTAGGTTTTAACCATTATATTTCCTTCTGACTCATCTTTCTTACCCTTGGGTTATATTTGCTTTTTGTTATATTTATATTTTGTTTAAGCTTAGCCGGCCGATGATGCCTACTGGGTACCGCGTGTTTTGGTATTCATACTACACATCTGCATCATTTTGTTGATGCAGATCCTAGTATAGTTTATCGCCATTGATTGCAGTCCTCGTGCAGAGTTGTTGACTAAAGACATTGGGTGAGCTCTTGGCAATCAGAGTTGATCCATCTCCCTTTACTTTTGGACTAGTCTCCTACTATACTTTCAGAGATTGTCCGTATTTTATTATTTTATCTAAAACATTTAAGTTGTAGTAGCACTTGTACCGACTGACACCAGGTCTTGGGGGATTCTTTCGGATTTTATTCTCTTCCCTTCCCTATTTACTTTTATTGGTTTATCGTACCTTCTGCTATTATTATTGTTTTCTTCCGCTTTTGGGTTCTTTCTTGATTTAGCCCGTTACTTGTAGTTCCAAGCTAAGGGTTGGCTTACCTACTGGTGGGTTATAGTAGTTGCCATCACGAATTAGAGTTTTCGGGTCGTGACAGAGTGGTATTAGAGCTCTGGGTTCACTGGTGTCATTGGTACAAGGGCAGGTGTCTAGTAGAGTCTCGCGGATAGGTACAATGACGTCCGTATCCTATCTTCGGGAGGATATTGGGCATCCTTAGGAAAAGTTCCATCTTGTTGATTCCTTATCGTGCGTTCTTCTCTCTATAAAAGTCTAAACTTTAGTTGTTCTTTTCCTTCTCAGATGGTTATGATGAGTTCGACAAAGGGATTGGGCGAGGCTCATGCGCCTGCTTCTGGAGTGCGATTACTAGAGTTAGTGGTTGAGGGTGTTCAGTTTCAGTCAGAGGACATGGGGTCAGCCCAGCCTCCAGCAGGATTTGTAGCTTCACCGGCCCTTTAGGGTATTCTAGCCAGGATTCTTAGCTTATTGGAGAGTATGTCACGGTTTAGGACTCTACTTAGTGCACCTGATAGTTCACAGATCAGAGTTGAGACACAGACTTCAGCCCAGGAAGCGGCACGTAGTAGTCAGGGATTAGGAGCATAGCCAGCTGTTGTGGCTCCCTATTTAGGTATTTTGCCAATTCCATTGGTTACTCAGCCTATTGCAGCTAGGCAAGTTATGTCGATTGAGGAGCAGAAGATGCTGGGCAAGTTCATCAGATTGGGTCCTCCGAGGTTTTCTAATGCCCCAGGGGAGGATTCTTATGAGTTCTTGATTAGTTTCCAGGAGAGGTTACATAAACTTGAGTTAGTTGAGTCTCACAGAGCTGATTACACTTCATTTCAGATGAATGGTTTGGCAAAATAGTGGTGGCAATCTTACACTTCTTGCAGACCAGCCGAGTCACCTCCGATGTCTTGGACTAAGTTCTCTGAGGCTTTCTTGGAGAAGTTTGTACCTCATAGCTTAAGGGAGAGGTTGAGGGATCAGTTCACCAGGTTAGAGCAGGGCTCTATGTCAATTTCTGAGTATGAGGTACGGTTCCATGAGTTGTCTAGGCATGCTACTATGATTCTTTCTACAGAGCACGAGCGGGTTCGCCAGTTTGTCAGAGGGTTAGATCTACCACTTCGTTTGGCTACAAAGCAACTAGTGGCATCAAGGGCTACATTTCTTGCGGTTGTTGATCATGCATGGGTTATTGAAGGTATATGTCTTGAGGTTGGTGGAGACAGTGGTAAGAGGCTTCGCCATTGGGGTAGTTTTAGTGATTTTCAGTTTTGAGGTAGAGGTTTCTCCCGTGGGGGTCACCCATGACATTTCCAGTTTTGCTGGCCAGTTCATGCCATATTTCATGTTTCAGGGAGCAGTTGTTCGAGGCACAGTGGGCCGAGTAGTCGGTGTTCAGGTCAGACTTCTCGAGGTTTACATTATGGGTATCCAGGTCATGGTGTCGAGTCAAGTTCAGCCAGATTTTATCAACGGGGAACTTCTAGTAGGGGTTGCTATGTTTATGGTGAACATGGACACTTTTCTAGGACTTGTATAAGATTAAGAGAGTTTCACCCTCTCCGAGTTCCAACATCATCGGCCAGGGGCAGTGCACATATTAGTAGGGATGGTTCCCATGTTGTTAGTGATGGTTCTCAGCCATATCGGTCGACTAGTCATGGCAGATGGAGTCACACAGTTGCTTTTATCATAGGTACAATTTTATTATCATCAGTGAGCTTTTGGTATTGTTTGTTATGGGGTTTGAGTGTCCTTATATATAAATCTTTTACATTACTTCTCATCCGGACTCGCATGGTGAGATTGTGGTACTTGTGCATATAGCTACCCTGTAGAAGAATTCTTTTAGTAGTGGATTGAGTATGTTGGCTTTTGGGTAGTAACTATATTGGGTTGTCTTGATTTTGTTTATGGTGGTGGTTTTGATGTTCTTCCTTTGGGTTAGTCTCTGTGGTTGATGAAGGTTCAGGTTGCGGAAGTGTTTTCTAAAGTCAGAGTTTGAGATTTGGGTTATCTTGTGTTAAGCGTCAGGTTGGTGGTCATTCCAAGGAATACCTCAGGAATCATTCCGTTATAAGTTCCCAGGTATGTCCTTTGGTTTGACCCATGCCCCATTAGCGGTTGCAAATTACTGAGCATCGTATTCAGATCCTTTTCGGGTTCCAGTTACTACAGTATTCTTAGGTGGCAGTTGGGCCTACCGGAGGAGTAGGGAGGAAATAGATTAAGATTTGATTGTGTTTCAAACTTTGTGGGTTAGCAGACTATTTCAAGAGGGTTGTGGAAGACTTCCTCTATTCGCAGCACTTTTGAATAGATCGATTCAGGAGACCGTTCCCTTGTAGTGGTTATACCAGTGTGTTATGGGTTCCCCATGGGTTGGAGGATTGACTTTAGGATTTGTCACTTACTTTCTACATTTCTTGCTTTGTTCTGGTGTCCTTGGGTTCTGCTCGAGACCTAGCCTAGTCCCTTTTTGCCAGATCAGACATTGTGTGGTTCAGAAAGTTTTGTTCAGAATCTATGTTCGGAAGGATGTCCTTCAGTATGGGTTTCCTGGTTACTCTCTTTTTCAAATATCGGTGTTTTCTTTTCAGTTTGTTATTTCTGATAAGTTTGGGTTATTTAGGTGATCTTATCGCAGTTATCCATCTGCGGACCGGTAATCAGTCAGGGTAGTCTAATCCGATCATAGTGGGTGTGTCTCAGGAAGGTGTTCATGTTTCTAAGGTTAGTAGCACTAGTGTGTTTGGTTTTGTTGAGATCGAGTTTTTAGACTGCTTCGGGGAGGTAGAGTATGGTAGGAGTCCTAGCCTTATGATGGGTTTGTGGATGTTTTTTTTTGAGTTTAACTCGAGTGTTTAACTTTATGGTTTGAATGTTGATGTTTCAGGATAGACGGAAGGGTCTTCGGACCCAGGATTCTTTGGTAAGAATATTGGAGAAAGTGGGTTTTGTGCTTTGTGTTAGCATGATTTTTGGTTCTGTGTGATGATTGCCTTGGTCTTCATGGTTCTTATGTTGTGTTGGTCCTTTTCGAATGTTTTCTTTTGGGGTTCTGTTTAAGTTATTTTACCGGTTAGCTTTTGAGTTAGAGGTTGTGGTTTTTCCTATTTTGGCTGGCTTTGAGTTAAGGGTTTAGTAAGCTTTCTTTGGTTATCTTCCTGTTGTCCATTGTTCGATCGAGGAGGCTCCTTGAGAGGCCTAGCTCAACTCATAGACCTGATATCTTTCCTTTCTGAGCCTTCAAGTACTTTTTGTTTCTTAACTTTCGAGGATGAAAGTTCTTTTAGTAGTGGATGTTGTAATAACCCTCTGGGTCATTTTCTATTTTTCGTTCTTTTTGTGCATTCCGAGCTTTCCCACATCGGATACAAGTCATTTATGGCTTACCGGGATTGACAGTTTGATTCCCAGGCCATTCGTTAGGTCATTATGACCATTTCTCTATTTTAGAACTTAAACTTAGAAAATCTTTGACTTTGTTCAATATTCTTGGTAAACGTGCTCATAATCAAATTCTGATAGTTCCGTTGGCTCCGAAACGTTGATTTTCGTCTAGTAGAACCATTGGTCTGGGTCTGAGTGCTTTCGGTTTGGTTTTATGTTGCATTCTGTGTTTTTAAGCTAGTTTGGCTGGTAGGGTTGACTTTTGTCAACATTCGGAGAAAATGACCTCGGATGGAAATTCCATCACCGCTGTTAGCTCTAAAATGCCGAGTTTGGGTTAGGTAGGTGGTTGGTTTGGGCCCCGAGTGAGCCGGGCTCATTTTGGGTGCTTTGTTGGTTGTGATAAGTGTTCACTTGGGTCAACATTTCTCCGAGAAGACCTTGTATGGAAGTTTTATCGATTCCGTTGAGTTTGGAAAGTCGTTTTCACTCTAATAGCTCTATTGGTTTTTGGGTATCGGGTTCCGATTGTGCCCTGAATGCCCCGGGGGAGTTTGGAGTTTTGCTAGTTTTTGTTGCAAGCCGGGCCTTCAGTGCCAATGGTGCCCAGGCAGTGCGATCGCGCTAGCCTGTGTGTGCCATCAGCGTAGATGGCGCCGTGCATGCACGATAGCACTCTAGCGCCCGCCCGCATTCCAGTAGGATATCGCCCTTCTGGTGCAATAGCGCCGAGGCGCCAGGCCTCCCTCCTACGCGATGGTGCCATTTTAGTGCCAATGGCGCTGCCTTGCGGCCAACAGCTATATGTTGCTGTCTCCTTCATTTTTCTTGCATTCTTTTAGCATTTTCCCAACTCCAATTCGGAAATTCTCTCTACCAAAGTGCTCTATTTCAGTCCTAGCCTTGGGGAGGTCAATTGTTCATGGATAATTCGCGACCCTTTGATTATTGGTAGGTCCTCTTCTTCCAAAAACCAATTTCCTCCATTGTTGCATAAACCTCCATTGATGCTCATGACCCAAGCTTGAAATATTGTGTAGTTTCTGCCCCTCCAGCTTGTGCATGCTAGTGGGCTTGAAGGATTACCTGGGTTGGCCATAATTTCCGTTCTTTCGGTAAGCTTTCTTTCCCAATTTCCGGTTATTTCTTGAAAGTTTTTATATTTAATTCTTGACTTGAGCGGGCTGTTTTGAGCCCCAATTGTGGTCCATTTCTGCTCAAATTTTGATCATATGCTCCCGGGAAGGTAAGGAACACGTGTGTATTTTTCGTTTCTGGTATCGGGTTGTGGGGCCCACAGGTCCATTTGTGGCCCATATTTTTACCCGACTAAATTATTAGCAATATGGGTACCGTTAGCTTCGTATTGACATGTAGAACATTGTTATGATAGTGGGGCAGCTTGTGGATACTTTTTGGGGGAGATAGGCTCCGGTCTTATGGTTTGGATATGGTTATGAGTAGGCTTATTGATCCTTATAGGTGATTTGGGTGCTCTAGAGTAAGATTTTGGATAGCAATCCTTAGTATAGCCTGTAGATCTTCCTTAAGACTTGGCATAGGCGGTGTAATATCATTGGGATTAGGGTCAGATGCCTTAGTTTCATTTAGACTGCTTGTGGTTGAGATTATTAGATTAGGGAGCCTTAGCCTAGAATTAGATAAAGGTTCGGGGTAGAGTAGATGTTATCGTTGCTTTGCTATTATTACTATTATTATTCTTGTTGGTTTCGGGTTCTATTTATCATGTAATTGTGGGCCAGAGGCCATGGAGATGGGACTTGCAGGAGCCAGGTCAGTATGGTTGTGCTTTGCTTAAGTTTCTATTTGTCGTACACTTTATGCTTAGTTCCGGTTAGTTGTTTTCCTTGGGCGGGTCCCTTGGGGCTTGGTAGATAGTGTAGTGTTCCCTTTTAGTATTTGTACTAGAATAGACAGCCTTAGCATCCGATGGGTATAGTTCCTGGTAGGGTAGTTTCTTACTTGGTTTTCTGGTTGTTCTTATCGTGTTATATTCTTATAGTTGGGTTTGGTATGCGGATCTGTGGGCCTAAGGCCATGGTGTTGGGCTGGCTGGAGTCCAGGTTAGTACGATATTGTTATGAAGGGTGAAATGACCTATCTTGGTTTATCTGTGTGCATCATATGCATACATATACACATTTGAATTGATTCGTGTTCATCTATTTTTCATATCTGATTGGGTTATGTTATGGATTGAAGGGAACTGAATGGTACGAATTTATAGGAATCGATATGCTCAGTGGTTTGATAAGGGAATCTTCTTTTAACAAATGGTTTTCAAATTAAGGAATTTTTTTACCGATTTAAGTTGACCGCTAATGTTTAAAACCTGAAACACTTCCTTTTTAAATGATTGGTGCTCTAGGGAGAGCGTCCTACTTTTATAAATGTTTTTGGTTGATAAAGGGGGTAAAATGGTTTGTTTTCTATAAATTTGTGTTGTTAAGGAGAAATCGTATATCACTATTTTACTGACTTCGAAATGGGAAAGTACTTCTATTTTATGCACTTGGTTTAAGAGATGATTTTAACCTTGCTTTCCATTGGTTATGGGATTATATTGATAAGCTTCGGCGACTTTCTTTGTATATATATTGGGTTTTACTTGTGGAAATTGTTATATTGGTAAGCTCCGACGGCCCATGAGAATACTCTGCGTTTTCTTGATTATACGTGGATATTGTGGCATTGATTATTGTATTGATAAGCTACGACAACCTGAAGGGACATTCCAGGTATTATGGTGTGGTATTGGTTGGTAAGTTCCGGCGGCCCTTGAGGTGACTCAGGGTTCTCATTCATTATTGCATTGGCCACATTTTATTTCATTTCATTTCATCCATTCCATATCGCATTTTTCATGGTATTCCTTGCGTATCTTTACTATCAGAATCTGTGTGTAGTTGGCTATCTTTATCGAGTGTATTTCCTGGACTCGGGAAGTCCGAATTGGTTGTTGTTGGTTTATTGTTTAAGCTTTTAATATTATGGCAGTTTTCCCCCTTTTTATTTAGGTTTTGACCATTATATTTCCTTCTGACTCATCTTTCTTACCCTTGGGTTATATTCGCTTTTTGTTATATTTATATCTTGTTTGAGCTCAGTCAACCGATGATGCCTACTAGGTACCGCGTGTTTTGGTACTCATACTACACTTCTACATCTTTTTGTTGATGCTGATCCTAGTATGGTTTATCGCTGTTGATTATAGTCCTCGTGCAAAGTTATTGACTGGAGATTTTGGCTGAGCTCTTGGCGATCAGAGTTGATCCATCTCCCTCTACTTTTGGACTACTCTCCTACTGTACTTTCAGAGATTATCCATATTTTGTTATATCTATCTAGAACATCGAAGTTGTAGTAGCACCTATACCGACTGACACCAAGTCTTGGGGGATTCTTGTGTATTTTATTCTCTTTCCTTCCCTATTTATTTTTATTAGTTTATCATACCTTCAGCTGTTATTATTGTTTTCTTTTTCTTTTGGGTTCTTTCTTGAGGTAGCCCATTACTTATAGTTTCGACCTAAGGGTTGGCTTACCTACAGGTGGGTTATAGTAGGTGCCATCACGACTTAGAGTTTTGGGGTCGTGACAGAAACAACCCCATGACATAGGAGGACTGCCTTACCATTCTAAGACAGGATCATTCAGAAACTGGAACTTGACCACTCTAGTTAGGAAATCAACAGTGGCATAACATGTATGTAACTTGTCCATACCAAAAATAACATCAAAATTAGTTATCTCTAACTCTACCAGATAGGCTAAGGTGACTCTATGGAGGACGGTGGCTGGATAGTCTCTGTATACTCTCTTGGCTAGGACCGACTCACAAACTGGAGTGGAGACATGAAAGGGTTCTAAGAGTTGTTCAGGACTGACTACAAACTTACAAGCAACATATGGGTTACAAAGGTCAAAGAAGCTCTAGGATCTAACAAATCATAAATGTCAAGAGAGAAGACTTGTGACATACCAGTGACTATATCTGGGGAACCCTCCTCATTGGATGACATAACATAGAGGCGGTTCTGACGCTGACCATCGCCTGCACCAGAAGTGGTACCCTGATGAACTGAACAACCTACTGGAGCTTCTATAGTAGACTATGTCCTGCCACCTCCATTGTTCCTCTTAGATGAAGGGAAATCCTTGATCCTATGACCAATCAGTACAAACCCAAAACATCCACATGTACCATAAAGGCACTCTCTAGGGTGATTCTTGCCACAGTTGTTGCAAATAGGGTAGGGAGTCCCTTTTGCAATACTTCCCTATGAATGAGAGCCTGATCCTCTACCTTCCTGATTATTCCTTGGCCTCGGTGCCTGAGTAGGAGCACTAGCTGATGATGGCACTGGTCCTGATGACCTTTTCTGAAATAAAGACTGATTTCAACCTCTGGACTCTGATAATTGAACCCTGAATCCTCTGTCATGGCCCTCTTATTCTCTCTTTCCCTCTCCTTCAGTTTATCTTCCTCCATTTGCTGAGCATAAGTCATAAGTCTAGAGATGTCCATATCCCTAACCAACATAGCTGTCTTACATTCCTTTTTGACCAAATCAGAGACTCCAGAGATAAACTTACTCACTCTGTCCCTTGGATCCGCCACCATTTCCGGAGCATACCTAGAAAGCTGAGTGAACTTCAGCCCATACTCCTGAACTGACAGAGATCCTTGTCTCAAATTAACAAACTCTTCAGCCTTAGCC